>JARKIP010000065.1:30235000-31435000 GCA_029990175.1 Petunia secreta | reverse complement strand
GAGTAGGGGGCTGTCTTTGACTTGAAATCATTGCCAATAAAGGAGAATAAATATCACGAAAGTATTTGCAAGGAAAATAGGGAATTTGGCCATCATTATGACAATTAGGGGGATTGCACAGTTAACACCCTTCCAAAGTAAAGTTAGTCATTTGAAATTTGAAAAATACTGGAAGAAGAAACAGATCTTATATATATTAAACATGAAAAACTATTTATGGAAGCGAGATGATTCTACCTAAGGAATAAGATTAAAGTGATTAGTTTTCTTTCTTTCAAAATTTAGAAAAAAAAAAAGAGGAAATATTAACATGAATTTTAGACAAATAGGCAGATTAATCTCAACTCCCAGTAATCATAGCCATAAACAAATTAAGCGACATGCCGAGCACAATTACAAGAGAATTATAGAAAATTCCAAACAGTCAAACTCTTGAGGTCTCAACTAAACTTATATGAACTTGGTCGAGCAAACACATATATAATTGCTAACATATTCTTAAGAGAATTCAGTGGTCAAGCTTCACTAATCAATGAAACAAATATGAATCTTAAATTCTAAATTTTGACAGCAAGAAAGCAAAAGTTGGAATCAAACTAAGCATGAGGCTTTAGCATAACAAACGAAAAATATGTATATATTTTCATGATTTTATTAATTAAGAATAAGAAAGGAAAAGTAGTAGGAAAAGTGTTACTCATAATGAACCGGGTCGGGTCGTAACTGACCCATTTGTTTCTGCCCATTTTTTGCTTAATTCAATGTTGAAATTTCAATGTCCTTGCCTTGTATGAACTTGATTGAGAAAAATCTCGTGACTGATAATCGTTATCTTACTAAAATTTCAAAGATTTGAGATGATTTGAGACCAAGTTTCTTGTTTCCATTCTTGGGTTCAAGAGAGAGTGATTTGCTCCAGCTTTTGGTGTGAAACGGAACATGAGAGAGACAGAGGGAGGTGCGGACGGCGTTGGTGGCGGGATTGGTGGAGTTTCGGTGGAGAGAGGTATATTTGGTCGGTTTTTGGGGAAAAAGGGGAGAGAGGGAGTGGGGTGACGGCTGGCAAGGGTGAGGGAGTGAGGGGGAAATATGTTTTAGGGTTTTTGAGTTGGGGGGTGAGTGTAAATATGAAAAGTGCTAGTTTTAGTGTTAGCCTTTGAATCTAGGCAACCAAGGGCCACGATTGTGCCACGTAGGCACATATGTAAACAACTATATGTGTATGAGCTGATGTGTAGAGCACAAAATTAATTAAAATAGTGCTTAGAAAAGTTGTACTATATGCTAGAGTAAGTTGTACCTATGCCAAATATGTGTATATGAGCTGTAGGAGTGAGTTTTAGTGAGGTGTGAGCATAGGTGGAGCTTATGTGGGGTGTATGTGGACAAAATATGATGACGGAGGCTTGATGTAGTAGAAATGAGTTGTAAAATTGATAATTTAGCTAGTATTTAATTAAAATGCTAATAAATACGAATACTTAGTGTAAAAAGTAACAAACATTTTAGATAATTATAAATATATGTATTTAATTATAAATAAATATAAATGTACACAAATAATACTAATTAAATATAATAGTCACATATAATTATTAGATAATATCGATAATGAGCTAAATTGCACAAAATAGTCATAATTAGGATATGCGTATTAAAGAAATAGTCTAAATGATGAAATTATATAAATAGTCACACTTAAGTAAGGATAATATAAACAGAGAATTAATAATAGTATTACGCCCATAAATACGGGTTATAATGCAATTTTATTTAAAAAGGTACTATTATCAATTTTAAATAAATATAGCCAAATTGTGAAAAATGGAGGGACAAAATTTGGTGTCAACAGCTGCCCCACTTTGCCCGGGCATGATGAAAGAGTCTTCGGGCAAAGATAGTTGACGGAATAACCAATTTTTTCACGACAAGCGAACTGGCGTATAGCCTATGTGAAGGGTTTATGACGCACGAGTAAAGGTTTTAGGCGCGATTTTAGGCGTGGGAATAGAAACTTTTGACAAAAATGGTAAGGGTGTGATCTCTCCTCAAACTGTACTCCGAAATCTCTCTTTTCACCTCTGTCTTGAACTTTGTAAGGGATGTCTCATTCTGACCATTATGCCGAAAATATATGTTTGTCTGTCATATGAGCCGCAGCACTGCTTGTATTCAAAGATATTTCCTCCCTGGAAGTATTGTCTCCTTGTTTCATATATATCAAAACCTGAATTCTGATTGCCTTGCTTCCCAGTTTGTTTGTATCCTCACTATCAACAGACTTAAGTGGTCTTTTCTTTTGGTGAGAATTTGAATTGCTTGCTCAATGTTGTCTTGTCCGTATAATATGAACAATACGCTTTTCATTATTATCATCCATAGACGTGAATCATATGTCTTTTTAATACTATGCCCACAAACACGGACCTTATGCTTGTTTTGATTGATATCTCATCCACAAATATGGACTCCAAACTTCTGTCTAGTGACACAGATCATATGTATCTTCAATGTTATGCCCCCAAACGCAAGCCCTATGTCGATTTCATGGCTGACTCGTCCATAGACTCGAATTAAATACCTTTTCAATGCTATGCCCACAAATGTGGACCTTATGTTGCTTTTAATATTGAAGTGTATCTACAGGCACGGTTCCTGTGTTCCTTCAATGGTTGAACTGACCACAAACGCGGACCCTATCATCCACAATCGCAGATTCTATGCTTGATCAATAATTGGTCTGTCCACAAACGCGGACCTTACTGCTCTAAATTGTTGAGCTATGTCCACAAATGCGGACCTTACTCTACTTCAAATTGCTTAACTATGTCCACAAACGTGGACCTTACTCTGCTTCAAATTGCTGAACTATGTCCACAAACGTGGACCTTACTCCTTCCATTGCTGAATTGTCCATAAATGCAAACCTTATATATCCATCGAGATGGATTCTATGCTTCTTTCATTGTTGTCATGTCCACAAACGTGGACTCTATATATCCGCTGATGCAGGTTCTATGCTTCTCCAATTGATGTCATGTCCACAGACGTGGACCCTATATATCTACCGATACGGATCCTATGTTTGTCAAATTAATGTCATGTCTACAGACGCGGACCCTATATACCCACCGACATGGACTCTATGCTTCTGTTGCTTCTCAAATTGATGTCATGTCCACAGACGCGGACCCTATATATCCACCGATGTGGACTCTATGCCTCTTCAAATGATGTCATGTCCACAGATGCGGACCCTATATATCCACCGATGCGGATCCTATGCTTGTCAAATTGATGTCATGTCCACAGATTACCCTATATACCTACCGACATGGATACTATGCTTTTGTTGCTTCTCAAATTGATGTCATGTCCACAGGCGCGGACCCTATATATCCACCGACATGGATCCTATGCTTGTCAAATTGATGTCATGTCCACAGACGCGGATCCTATATACCCACCGACATAGATTCTATGCTTCTTGATGTCGTGTCCAAAGACGCGGACCTTATATATCCACCGACGGAGATTCTATACTTGATATTTTGATAAATTTTGCTTTGCAAGAGTTGTTAGGTATACTCGGTACCTGTGTAAACCTGCGATCAAAGAAAATTTGTAAGTATTTTATGGGGAGGAAGTTTGCTTGCGCATTCGTTGTGTTGTACTCTGTAGTTGCATCTTGCATAATCTTCTCCTCATATTGTCTTCATTTTCGAGCGTCAAACCTTAGTTGAGCTGTGAGCAAGAGGGATAAGGAGAGGGGATATGCATGTATTTTGAGAAAAAAAATCATGTTTAAAGAGTAATGCCAATTTGTTCCATTGAATCATAGACTGCGACGTGTTGTTTGGACATAATCTCTTTTATATCTATTTGCTGCTCAAAGATCCTCCATTTGAAATTTTGAGGGAAATTCAAAATTTCTGTCCCAGTGTGCTGCTTGTATTTTCCTTGAATTTTTGAGGTCCCTCAAAAATTCTGCCCCAGTGTGTTGTAATGTATCCTACGAATTTTTTGAGAGAAACTCAAAAAATTCTACCCCAGTGTCCAATAAAATTCTCTTATGATGTGGCAGTGCCTTGTGTAGGCTGCCTACGTATCCCATTTTGGGAATCAGGTCACTACGTAGTTCAAATCCAATAAAGATGAATGTTGCTCAATTTGTAGTATCTCTTGATTGTTTCTAAGTAAAGGATCTTGTTAATTTTATCTCGATTTAGAGAATTCCACTTTAGGATCAACTGTCTTTCTCTAACTTCCTGGGTAAATGCCTTTGTCATTCTATTGCTTCTTGTATTCATACTTCGCTATCTATGAGCGTCACTTGCTCGAGTATGCTTTTCATCCATTCAGGATTGTCTAATTCTGCTTCTTATATGTATTTCTACTGTTTCACCTTGGATTGTAAGTCATCTTCCTCATATGTTCTTGTCTCAGTTGTCTGCTATAAGATTTCCACGATTAACTATGAAGTTCCTTGAATGTCCTCTATCGAATCACCATAGTCTGGCTTGTACTCGTCGTTTTGGACTGCTTCCTCACATCACAGTCGCAGATTCAATGGAATTAAAATAATTTTGCTGATAGTGAATGATGCATACTTAAAATAAAAATGGAAATGATTTTATTATTGGACTTGAGAAAAAGTCTTCGAAAGGAAACAATGATGCAACAAAGTTGAAAAACAAAGAAAATAAAAGCTAACGACTCGGAGTCGTGTTTTACTTAAGAAAACAACTAATGCCCCAGCTTCATTAAGGTTCTCGGCATGCTCGAAATGTGCTGCGTATTTAGCTGTTCAGTTCCAGCTTTCTAGATGTTCGAGGCTTCAGTATGCTTTTCAGGAACTGCATCATATTCTTCCATGAATAGCTCCTTTAGACCGGTCAGCTCATCTTCTATATCATGAACACCTTCGGCAAGTCCTTCTCCCTCGAGAGTTTTCATGTAGCTTGAAAAGATGGATGCTTGTTTCAGAGTTGGAACAAACTGCTCTAGTGGATGATAACCTCTTGTATCTTTTGTAGTACTTTTTCCTTTGCAAACCAAGATGTACCCCAGGCCGAACTTGTATTCATCAAACAATGTTTCTGCTTTTATAATCGTGCCTTCTGAAACGACCTCGGTCGGTCGTTTCGGAAGTTAGGACTCCGATTAGCGTGCCGATAATTTTAAAATATTCATAATATCCATTAGGACCTGTCTGTAAAATTTGAGCTAAATCAGACCTCGTTTGGTAGGCATCGGAAGAAGGTTTCAGTTTTTATTGTCGATAAATATTAAAAAGAGATTTTCGAGCTCGGTTTGGCAAATGAGCTCCGATTCAAAATCCGAAAGTAAATTTCGATGTAGTTTGGCTAGTTTCCGCTAAAATGTCGAAAGTTAAATATTTTGACCTTTTTCCATTTAATTTGCATATTGAGTTTTGAGAGTCCGATTTGAGTTCCGCCTTAGCGAATATGCTCTATATATATTTTGTATAACTGGTATGCAAAAGTTGGAATTATTTCGAAAATCTTAGGGTTCCATTTTAATTTTCTATCGCAAAAAGAAAAGGAAAAAAAAAAGGAAAAGACAAAATAGAAAGGTCAATGGCGGTGGTTACATGTTTAATAAGCATAAGAAACAAGAACAGAAACATAGACACGAACAAAACAGAGAAACGCGAGCACAGGTAGAAAACAAAACAAAAAAATGCCAGAAAATGGAAAAAGGAGTCGGAAAAAGATAGAATTTTTACTCTGAAACATTCAAGTAACGATCCTAATATATTATTTGAGTTTATTATGTGTGTTTGAATATATTCTAACGGTAAAACTTGAAATATGAGACATCGTTTTAATAAGTTCAATTAATAGTTTAAAGGGTCAAATGGACCCCGATAATGGAATTGATTAAATATTCGTACTCAGTGAGTTATGGGCAACTTATAAATGTAATTTATTTAGGGTTTGGTTATGTGACCTTAAACTCTGTACATAGGCCTGGCTTGCATATTGCGTATGCAAATAGGGTATCAGGTTCCTAACCGGATTGCCCTAAGATGTGAGGAATGAAGCCTTTAGCCTAATTTGATATATTTTTCTGCTTATTGAATAGAGTGGGATCGTTTGGCTATGAAACCAAAAGATAAAGCGGTTGTTGATTAGCAGAGCTAACTTTTGGAAGAGGTAAGTGTTTATATCCATTTCTTTGGAGGCACCTGGTGTTGCTCCCAAACGCACACGCAAGTATACGTGGTCGACAAGTAATAAAGTGATAAGATGAGTATCGTTCCCACGAGGACTATGCAGACTGAGTTCTAGCAAACAATTTATTTAAACTATTCAGGGATCTTTTTCCAATAGTGAGGATTTTGTTAACTAACGAACAGTAATTAAATGGTAGAAGTGAATTCAAACAATGGAGCAAGACTTGGTTGTTGTCAGTAATAAGGAGACGGTCCAGGGTCAGAGTTACAAACAATCCAGTTGAGTTTTCCAATTGATTCCACTTCTTAAATCCCGGGTTACTAACTAACAGATTAAATGTATCCGTGAAAACCTTTCAGTTCTTCACGGTCTATGCAGACTACTCCAATCCCTATATGTCTATGGGTTGAATCACGTGCATGCATTAACGAATTCTGTAATTAGTTAAACTAGGCGAGCAAGTATATGTCTATCCTACTCACGAATTGGTTCCCCGATGCCCGGGTTCACAAACTAGTCCTATTCTTTCTTATTACGTAATTAAATTCCCTCTTTCGAGTTCAATCTTAAAATCATAGATAATGCGTAATAATCGGGCCCTGACAAATACACAAGTGAAATCAAGAAAGAATAAGTAACCCGTAATGGGATTCAATTAATGGAAATCAATCTTCAAACAATCAACCTTCATGTAATACTCTAACCCTAGAACGATAGTTTTAGCTACGCATACTCATAATAACAACACAAGGAATTGATGTAATAATGAAATAATGATGTAATAAATTAATGGAAGGAAGAAAAAACTCTTGTCTTGATGTTATGAGCTCTCCAATTTACTCCAAGGTCTGAACTCTTATGAAAAACTAAGTAAAAGAGTATTTATAGAGTTTACAAACACCTAGTAATAAGTTAGACCCAATCCTAGACGAAATAGGACGTAAAAACGCGCACAAGGGGCGCTATAACGGGCGCCCCGCGCCTCGGAACGCGTGCACACAACCAGAAGACGCCAACTTCTCCACGCTTTAGGGCCGCGCCGCAAGCCAAACCGCGCCCAGCCCCTGCGCGCTATAAGTGGCGCGGCGCATGGGCTAGGGCGCCAGGCCATTTTCCTGTTCCGTTCCTCCTTTTCTCGTTTCGTGTTGTGCCTTCGTGTGCTCGATCCAATCCTCAATCAAAATCCCATATTTTCTTGCTCAATCATGCTCTTAAAAGCTCCAATTACACTGCGTAACAACCTACATACACACGACATAAAATCAGTGTAAAACCACGTTCATAAACTATAAAACGAGCGAATAAGGTACTAAAACGTGAGGAAATATTAAGGAAATATAGGCATAAAATGCCAAACATCACCACCCCACACTTGAACCTTTGCTCGTCCTCGAGCAATCACAAATAACTTCCCAACCTAGGTAAAACAGGTCTGCCTATGACCATGGTTGATGCCGACCATTGAACCAATGCACATATGACTACTATGGATCCACAAACATGCCAACAAATTATCAAAATCAAAAATATAGAAACAACCACCCCAAAATAGCTCAAATGCACAAACTCAACTTAATGCAACCATGCTCCCACAAAATCACATCTATCTACTCAACCAAGAACCATCAACTTCACCTATTTCATGCAAACCACGTGCCCTCACCAATATGAAGCAAAAGAGTGCCCCCAAAGATCACACACAAAATTAATATCATGAATAGAATGGGGGCAATACAAATAAATTCACTCACTCTCATGAAAGTCTCACATGTCACACACAACGTACCATAGGCTTGCCCGTAGTGTAGGACTCCACTAATGTAAGCTCACTCCAATCGGGATTAACTAGGACTTTAGAAAGGTCGTACTGTAGGCTAAGGGGCGGGTAGGATACATATGGTAATAGTGACTACCTCCCTAAGCACTTTAATACATCACAATTAATTAAGCACAAATCTCATCAAGCCACCCAATCAACTCTTCTACACATACACCTTCTCAACAAGTAGCATTTTTTCATTTAAGCACACACTAGCAAGGAATGGATATCTTTTTCTCTTTATTTCCTTTTTTTTCCACAATTTTTTCTTTTCAACTTTGCTATTTTTTTTCTTTTTCAAATTCATCCAACCTTGCCAATGCTTTTCACTACTTCACAAATTTTCAATTATTCCCCTTCATTAGTTCCACTCAAAAACCTCCCAAAATCCAACCACAACTCCAAAATAACAACACAATATCACTAAAGTGCTTAAGGAGTAAAGGGCCAAAAGAGACAATTTAGAACAAATGGGTAGGCTCGGGGTGTGGGTGCCAACAAAAAGGATCAAAGAAATCACAACAACAATTTTTTCAAGGTATATATGTAAGGGTAGGCAAGTAAAAGAAGGCCTTGTATCATTTCCCGACTAGAGCGAACCTAGGATTTCGCTTTGCACACACACGGGGCAAGTTCTAGACATTAATATGCAAACATGGAGCAAATAAGTATATGCCTCACAACTCACATTGCACACAATCCACACAAAAAGGTTTCATCAACAACCCTCAATCAAGCATCTAGAATGCAACTTGTGGAAAATTAAGCACTAATGCACAATGTTCACAATAACGTCAAGCAAGCGGACTCAAGCATCTCAAGGGGGTCGTTCGAATTTTTTCTCTAGGCATGCATCAAATTAAAACCCAAGGACACCACAAATAGCACATGCAATCAATTCAAGTCCACCGGTATCAAACAAATCAAAGGCACCTAGCATTCCACCTATTCCTTTCGTCTAGGGTCATCTACAACTAACTATCCTAATCCTAAAAAAATAAAAACTACCCGGTTCAAAGGTCTCCCCGTGGAAAAGAACTGAGGCCATAAGAAAAACCACGGGGCGGATGACATGTACCACTAAAAAAAACTAAAAGGAAAATCTTTTTGGAATTTTTCATTGGTTTTCTAATTAATTTTTTTTTTCATGTATTAAAGCAAGAAACAAATAAAAATAAAGTCAAGTGACAAAACAAACATCCTATGGTACATGCATCCCTAACCTCAAAAATAAATAAAAGGGTAGTTCCCCCACCCCACACTTAAACTAAGCACTGTCCTCAGTGCTAAAAATAAGAAAGCGCAAGGTAAAGAGAACTTCCCTGAAGATTCTAGTCCTTGGTTCTATCATCCTCCAAGCTTCCATATAGTATGAGGTACTCAGACTTCCCTCATCAGGTCATCAACATTAGGCAAGGGTGAGGACACCCCACACTTAGCCTCGACATTACATGAACCTGCAATCCAAGGAAAAACAACAACTAAGTGACACTATAAATAAAATAATACAAGTACAAACTCGGGTTGCCTCCCGAGAAGCGCCTTAGTTAACGTCGTGGCACGACGACACTTTTAGCTCACTTCCAGCCTTTATGTCTTCTCTTCTTACGCCGAACTTTTACTTTCTTCCTTTCTTTTAGCGAACCCCTCTTCAACTTCACCTCTGGTTTACTTCCATGTTCTTGTTTGACACATTCAATCATAGAGCACTCTTCAACCTTAGCTATGTGCTCCTTCCCATTATAAACCTTGAAAGTAACCTTTTCTCCATGCGCTCTAAAAGTCATCTCACCCAGCTCCATGTCAATAATTGCCTTCGAGGTGACTAAGAATGGTCTCCCCAAAATGATTGGAGCTTCTCGGTCCTCTTCATAATCTAGGACTACAAAATCAGCAGAGAATGTAAACTTACCAACTTTTAGCAACACATCCTCCAACTTACCATCAGGGTGAGTGAGAGATCCATCTGCCATCTTAAGAGTAACTGAAGAGAGCTTGATTGCTCCTAGCCCTAACCTTTTGCAAACAGACAGAGGCATGAGATTTATGCTCGCACCCAAATCACACAAGGCACCAGTGATATTATGCCCTCCAATGGTACAAGGAATAGTAAACCTCCCAGGATCTTGAAGTTTTGGAGGTAGCTTGCTCAAGATTGTGCTACACTCCTCAACTAACTCAACTGTATCTATCTCTTGAGGCTTTTTCTTCTTGACTAAAATTTCTTTTAAGAACTTCACAAAGGATGGCATCAATTCAAACACATCAGTCAAAGGAATATTAACTTGAAGTTCTTTCAGCATACTCATAAATTTTTGATACTGGGCCAGATCCTTCGATGGTAATAGTCTCTGCGGGAATGGTGGAGGTGGCAGAGGTGCCTCCTTTCTCTCTTCTTTCTTCTTTACCTTCTCCACTTTTTCAACTTTTTCTATTTCAGCTCTCTCTTCAGACTTGGCCATCAGCTCTCCACCTTCAATTAAGGTCACTGCAAGACATTGTTCAGACTCTTTTTTAACAGTGCTTCTTTCTCCCACCAACTGTCCCAACTGGTGCTCCAAGTTCTTTTGAGCATTGGCAAGATCTTGTATGGCTTGCGCATGGGCTGCAGTGTCAGCTATCATTCTCTGCTGGCCTGCCATTATTTGCTTTAGCATATCTTCAACTGAACTGCTAACCTGCTGTGGTGGAGCTGGAAGTGGGTGGTAATTATTCGGGGCTCTCGTATTGCCTTGATAATAACCATTACCAAACTGGTTTTGACCCTCACAAAAGCTCTGGAGTTGTTGCACTGGAGCCACTGGTTGCTGAGCCTTTTGCAGAGCTAACTTGCTAATTTGATTGGAAATAGCATCCATCCTCGCCCTTAGCTCTGAAACTGCATCTAACTGAAGTACCCCTGCAGGTTTCTGCGTAATAGCTCTACCATCTCCCTGCCAATCAGGATTGCTCTGCGAAAACTTGTCAAGTAAATCATAAATCTGATCAAAATTTAAGGCCAGTACTTGGCCTCCAGCAGCAGCATCAACCACGATCTTAGTGTGTTGGTTCAGCCCCTCAACAAAAGTGTGTGCAACAACCTCATTGGATTGGTTGTGGTGTGGACAATCTCTCAATAGAGCTTTGAATCGCTCCCAGGCTGAATACAAGGATTCTCCTTCTAACTGTCTGAAGGACATAATTTCGCTCCTCAGCCGGGCTGTCTTGGCAGACGGATAAAATTTAGCCAAGAACTTCTTAGCCAAATCCTCCCAAGTAGTGATAGACCCAGACTTTTCAGCCTTTAACCACTTCTTTGCTGCCTCAATCAGTGAAAACGGGAACAACGTCAAGCGAACATAATCAGTAGGAACACCCGCTGGTGTATAAGTATCACTGATCTCCAGAAAATTCTGAATGTGTTGCTGCGGATCCTCATGAAGTAATCCACCATATTGTCCAGTCACATGCAGCAACTGAATCATGCCGGACTTAATCTCAAAGCCCCCTGTGATAGCGGGCTTAACTATGCTCGATGCTACTCCCTCCAGGCTGGGGAGAGCAACATCTCGCACAGCTAATGCTTGGTCTTCTGCCATTCCTGTAGGTAAAGATCGAGCAGGACCTAATACCTGAAACAGCACAAAACTCAAAACAAAAATTAAACCTGAATAGTAAGTAATAAACTGTTCAAAAAGAAATCAGTCAATAATTAGTCCCCGGCAACGGCGCCAAAAACTTGTTGCTCCCAAACGCACACGCAAGTATACGTGGTCGACAAGTAATAAAGTGATAAGATGAGTATCGTTCCCACGAGGACTATGCAGACTGAGTTCTAGCAAACAATTTATTTAAACTATTCAGGGATCTTTTTCCAATAGTGAGGATTTTGTTAACTAACGAACAGTAATTAAATGGTAGAAGTGAATTCAAACAATGGAGCAAGACTTGGTTGTTGTCAGTAATAAGGAGACGGTCCAGGGTCAGAGTTACAAACAATCCAGTTGAGTTTTCCAATTGATTCCACTTCTTAAATCCCGGGTTACTAACTAACAGATTAAATGTATCCGTGAAAACCTTTCAGTTCTTCACGGTCTATGCAGGCTACTCCAATCCCTATATGTCTATGGGTTGAATCACGTGCATGCATTAACGAATTCTGTAATTAGTTAAACTAGGCGAGCAAGTATATGTCTATCCTACTCACGAATTGGTTCCCCGATGCCCGGGTTCACAAACTAGTCCTATTCTTTCTTATTACGTAATTAAATTCCCTCTTTCGAGTTCAATCTTAAAATCATAGATAATGCGTAATAATCGGGCCCTGACAAATACACAAGTGAAATCAAGAAAGAATAAGTAACCCGTAATGGGATTCAATTAATGGAAATCAATCTTCAAACAATCAACCTTCATGTAATACTCTAACCCTAGAACGATAGTTTTAGCTACGCATACTCATAATAACAACACAAGGAATTGATGTAATAATGAAATAATGATGTAATAAATTAATGGAAGGAAGAAAAAACTCTTGTCTTGATGTTATGAGCTCTCCAATTTACTCCAAGGTCTGAACTCTTATGAAAATATAAGTAAAAGAGTATTTATAGAGTTTACAAACACCTAGTAATAAGTTAGACCCAATCCTAGACGAAATAGGACGTAAAAACGCGCACAAGGGGCGCTATAACGGGCGCCCCGTGCCTCGGAACGCGTGCACACAACCAGAAGACGCCAACTACTCCACGCTTTAGGGCCGCGCCGCAAGCCAAACCGCGCCCAGCCCCTGCGCGCTATAAGTGGCGCGGCGCATGGGCTAGGGCGCCAGGCCATTTTCCTGTTCCGTTCCTCCTTTTCTCGTTTCGTGTTGTGCCTTCGTGTGCTCGATCCAATCCTCAATCAAAATCCCATCTTTTCTTGCTCAATCATGCTCTTAAAAGCTCCAATTACACTGCGTAACAACCTACATACACACGACATAAAATCAGTGTAAAACCACGTTCATAAACTATAAAACGAGCGAATAAGGTACTAAAACGTGAGGAAATATTAAGGAAATATAGGCATAAAATGCCAAACATCACCTGGCCTCGTGGATTTTCTACCACGTGTTCCTTACGTGTGTAGCTGCCGATAACGTGCTCATTATGCCGTAGCTTTGGATTTACATTGTATGTTATATGTTATGTCCTGTTGTTGGTATTGCATTGAGGATCTGAGCATTGTACTCTGGCTGTGAGTTGACATATACTTCCTGGCAGTCGATGAGAGTCCTGCACCGTTGAAGGGTTATCATTGCATCATATTGAGGGTAGAGGATTCCGCCCTCGGAGCAGGAGTATTCCGCTCCATTGCATCATATCGAGAGTAGGAGGATTCCGCCCTCGGAGCAGGAGGATTCTGCTCCATTGTATCATATCGAGGGTAGGAGGATTCCGCCCTCAGAGTAGTAGGATTCCGCTCCATTGCATCATATTGAGGGTAAGAGGATTCCGCCCTAGGAGCAGGAGGATTCCGCTCCATTGCATCATATTGAAGGTAGGAGGATTCCGCCCTCGGAGCAGGAGGATTCCGCTCCATTCATTTGACACATGTGACCTTTGCATCATATTTCATTTCATTTCATCTCATCTCATTTTTATTTCATTTCATACCGTTGTGTAGACTTGTGGTACATAAATACTGTTCTGCTTCTACGTGCATTGCGTATTTGCCAATATATTTATGGCTCAAATTCTCGGTTGCGGGGATCGGGTTGCACGCCACAACGGCATAAATATATAAATCGGGTTGCACGACGAAACGGTATAAATATATGGATCGGGTTGCACGCCGCAACGGTATAAATATATGGATCGGGTTGCACGCCGCAACGGTATAAATATATGGATCGGGTTGCACGCCGCAACGGTATAAATATATGGATCGGGTTGCACGCTGCAACAGGATAAATATATCGATCAGGTTGTACGCCACAACAGGATGTATTTCTGATTGTTGATGTGTTCGGGATACCTATATGTTTTGGTTATCTTACGTTCCTAGTTGTTGATGAGTTTGTCATTCCATACGTGTTTCTAGTTATTATCTGGCTCTGCCTTTTTATAATTTAAATAAGAGGAATTTTGTTTATCTGTTTCTCCTCCCTGGCTAGCTATCCTATTCTTTGAGGTGGCTAGTCTGCCCCACTTATTGGGTCCTTTTGACTCACCCTTGTTTGTTGTTTCTTTCTTGTCTATCTATTTCGTATCGGCAGGTTCGCTCCAGGATTGAGTTCACCTCGTTGTGAAGGAGCAAAGACGACTTCAGCTGTCAGGGTGAGCCAGCTTTTATTCCAGATGGCCACCAGTTTATTGGTTATTATTTCAGTTGCATTTTTCTCCCTTCAGGAGGTATTTGTCTTCTTTTGTACTCTTAGATGTCTATTCTGGATATCTCTAAACCTAGTATGTTGGGTAGTCAGCTGTAATTTCTTTTGTACAGCTTAGAGGTATCAGTATGTCAGTGTTTTTTTTAAGTCTTGTTCTTATTTATGAATTGAATTAAATTTATTTTCCTAATTTAATTGGTAAGGGTTCGCCCGACGAGTCTAGGGAGGATGTCGGGTGCCCGCATGGCCTAGCCGAATTTCGGTTCGTGACAATTGGTATCAGAGCCCAGTTTAGAGTCTATCCAGACTAAGACAATGTCTAGTAGAGTCTCGGTGATGGGTACGTAGACGTCCGTACTTATCTACGAGAGGCTATTATGGCATTTAGGAAGTTTCACTTCCTTCTTTTCTGATCGTGTGTCGGTCTAGGATGCAAAAGTATTTTCGTTAATTCCTTCGTGGTAATTGTGAAACCCTCGTGCGACAAATCAGTAAATGGTATGAGTTCAAGACGAAGCAGTTTGGCCTGGGGTTAGTACTGACAAAGCCCTGAGAGTTTTTTATCGTGCTGACGATCTAGTTACGGAGGCCCCAGCTGTACGAGCTCGCGATGGGCAAGGGAGCAGGGCCTTATGGTTCCCTTAGCTTTCTACAATGCTTTTATGAGGATATTGGCGATGCAGATACCGTAAGAACCTATTATTCGTTGGACAGCCTATCAGGTTGCCGCATGTGCAGACGTTCGATCTCAGGGAGCTCCTTTTCCGGTTCTTAATATTGCTGCAGTGAATTATGTTCCGGAGACAGCATGTGTTGTGCCTCTAGTTATTCTGGCTGGTTAGTTATCCTGAGTAATGGCTCGGTCCGAGTGTCCGAAGAGGTTGCATTATTTTACGCGGTTGAACCATCCGATATTCTTAAGCAATGTATCATATAAACCCCATGAATTTTTTTTTTTGAAAAAATAATGTCAGGGTATTTGTATCCTTCAGGCTCTTGATTATATCGAGCGGTATGGTGTTAATTATTCTGCTTTCCAATTTTAAGGTCCAACCCTGGATTGGTGGACCGCACTCTTATTAGCTGTCTTGGTTCGATTTTTCTTATAGATTCGTGGAAAAAAAATTCCTTCCGTGTAGCGAGCGAGATGAAAGATGTTGTCAGTTTGAGTGGATTGGACAGGGTAGCCTGTCGGTTAACCTGGTGGTGTTTCAGAATATGAGATTGAATTCTATAGAATGGCTGAATACGCATTAGAACTAGTCCATGAGCCTTTCGAGAGATTCAAATATTTACTGATGGCCTTTCTCCTTCCTTGAGATCCCAGATGGCTCGAGAGATTGAGGTCGAGATTTCAGTTGATGTTGTTGTTAATATTGCTCAGAGGTACGAGGCATACTATAAGTTAGAGTGGGAAAAGTTAGAGTGGGAGAGCAAGAGATCCCGTGGCCCTAGTGGACAACCATGGTACCTCATTTGGAGGTAAGAGTTCTAATTATTTTGGGAGGTCACCTGCCAGGTTATCTCAGCTTGTAGAGCGTAATTCTCAAAGTGCGCAGGTAGTTCGTCAAGATCAGAGTCAGTTTTCTCTTTGTAGCTATCAATAATCTGTCCAGTTTCTATTTTTAGCGAAAAGGGTGTTATCACTGTCATGAGTCTGGTTATCCTTTGAGGAGTTTTTCCTTACTCTGGCAAGCAGGCAGACGTCTTTTCTCTCATTATTAGGCACCTGCACAGTCGCAGGAAATTTCATATAGATCTTAATCAACCAGAGATAAGCCCTCATTCGACAGAGGTCGAGAGCGTGGCGGTAGTGGTTCTTCTAGAAGTAATTATCATGAACTACAGTCTGGCATGATGTTGAGGTATCTGATGTAGTACATCCATGTATTTCTTCTTCCATTATATGTGAGTAAGATTTCATTCTTCTGATCGGTCTGGACTTCATTTATTTTACCATGTTTCCATGGCCTCTTTGGATATTGTTTCTATTAAGAATCGGTTGCGATAGAGGGGTGAGCTTCTAGTATGATTTATTCAAGGAATTTGTAAGACCCTATTAATTTATCTGGTCTAAATATGAGAGATTTGATAGTGAGTGTCGTTATTTTCTGTCTGGCATCTTATTGTGCCACCTTCTATTATTATATCAAATTAGTTTACCTCTCTTCTTGGAATTCTGTGTTGGTAGGATTATGGGATTCTAGTTCATCACCATAAGGGAGTGTCATACTTTCTTCCGGTGTAAAGTGGTTAGTAAGTAATATTCGATCCACGTATCTACTCTTCGTTCAAAATGCTAGTAAAGTCATGTTATCCCATGAGCTTATCTGGGTTACAAAAGGGTTTTCTAGTAAATTGTCAGAGTTCCTTTCTTATTGGGAGGTTAAATTGGCATGGAAGTTGTTCCATAAAGCTCATTTAATATTCATTTCTTCGATTGCGATTCTTTGTCTAGCTTAACTCGTGAGTAGTCTAGCTCAGGTAGCTAAGTAAATAAGAAGATGAGCTTTCTAAAGCTTTAATTATTCCTATCCTCAGTCCGTTGCCATCTCTTCTTCGTCCGGCACTAGTAAGTTTGAGCGGTTAGTAGCCGTTTGTGATATTCCCTGTGTTGAGCCGAAGTGCGTGTGTCAAGGTAGTCTGGTAAGCTCATTGTTGTGTTCTAAGGCTACTAAGGGTAGTGAGAGGCGTCATTTGACCCCTTAGTTGGTCCATCAGACAGTGGTGCTTATGAAAAAGGTATGGAGTGGTGAACTCGAGAGTTGCAGTTGTTTACTCGAGAGGATAATTTGGTAGCTCAGGTCTGAGTCGCATTCTGTTTTTAGCTATGTCTTCCTAAGTCCGGCAGACTGTGCGAGGATGGCAATTTCTATTCAAGTTAACTGTATGAGTTAATGCTCTAAGTGGAGGAGTCTTTCTCCAATACTGAATGGTAATACTAAATCTCTAAGGCGTTGATACCACTTTTGTCACGACCCAACCTAGGGCCACGATAGAAACCTACAATGAGTGTCGATAATTGCTAAACCCACTAATAATCTATTAATGCTAGAGATAAGCTGGCAACCTGATCATATATATGTACCTATCTGCTGAAAGTATAAAGTCTGGAAAGATGACACGACTTTAACTTGCTGGCAATTAGAACACTGAGCCACAAATTCTGCTAGGTCACACTTCATTTCGTTCCACCAATAAATCTGCTTAAGATCATGGTACATCTTAGTCGAACCTGGATGAACAGTGTATTTGGAATAATGTGCCTCTATCGTAATCGGCCCACGTAAATCTGCAACATCAGGAACACAAAGTCTATCTTTATACATGAGAATACCGTTAGTAGTAACCCTGTATGGTGACTCCGGTTTTCTTCTGGCTATCTGTCTGCATTCAACTAGAACTGGATCCTCATATTGCCGCCGTTTTACTTCACGAAAATTTAGAGTTAAAGGTCTAGTGCAGCTTGTCGTCCATCCATCATTGGCATATCTCCTTCACACCTCAACTCTTTGAGAAGTTACTTTAGCATTTTAAGTGCACATGTAATCAACTTTGTTGCTGGTATTCTGCTTCAGCTCATGGTCCAACTACATATCTCTTTTATTATTACTTTTTCAAGTCATAATATTTCCACTTCAAAGACAATACCCTGAAGTAGATGTTCAGTCTGAAGATCATTCTCGGTCTACATCATACTATCTAGTAGTATTTGCATGATCCTTATCCTTATATGATAGACCCTGTTCAGATGAACCTTTGACATACATTAGGATATGAGTAACTACATTCCTACAGGGAGTTTGCGGAACAACACTAACATCAACTGAGATGTTGCATAGTGCGTTCGTAAAAATAATATAGTTTGCATCAAATCTTCTATAGTGTGTAGTGACAAAGTACTTCAAAAGTTTCCCCTATTGCATCAAGCGTGAGCTAATTCTTAGTTCCATCGACCTATTCTATATCGAAAGGTATATCGAAGAGGTGATTATCGGCTGAATCATGTTAACCCATTCAAAGTTCCGTGTATCTTTGCTTCGAAAATGTAAAACTCTCTTCTCCTGATCGAGGAAGGATTAGCCTAGTCAGAATAAGCTGTGCAATGGTATTATCATATTATCCAGATATATTTTACTCCAAAAGTACGATGTGCTTAGTATAATTCTGATTCTGTAATCAGGAGGTAAGGCCTGTGGAGTAGCTCATGAAGGTCGTGCAAGTTCTCTTGTTATCTACGTGAATTTTGCTTTAGACTTAGGCTCGTTCGAGGACGAACGAGAGTATAAGTGGAGGAGAATGAAACGACCTCGGTCAGTCGTTTCGAAAGTTAGGACTCCAATTAGCGTTCTGATAATTTTAAAATATTCGTAATATCCATTAGGACCTGTATGTAAAATTTGAGCTAAATCAGACCTCGTTTGGTAGGCATCGGAAGAAGGTTTCAGTTTTTATTGTCAATAAATATTAAAAAGAGATCTTTTAGCTCGATTTTGGCGAATGAGCTCCGATTCGAAATCCGAAAGCGCCGTTAGGTTCGTATGATTATTTGTGACTTTTGTGAACTTTCGAAACTAAATTTCGATGTAGTTTGGCTAGTTTCCGCTAAAATGCCGAAAGTTAATTATTTTGATCTTTTTCCATTTAATTTGCATATTGAGTTTCGGGAGTCCGATTTGAGATCCGCCTTATCGAGTATGCTATATATATTTTGTATAACTCGTATGCAAAAGTTGGAATTATTTCGAATATCGTAGGGTTCCGATTTAATTTTCTATCGCAAAAAGAAAAGAAAAAAAGAAGGAAAAGACAAAATAGAAAGGTCAATGGCGGCGGTTACATGTTTAAGAAGCATAAGAAACAAGAACAGAAACATAGACACGAACAGAACAGAGAAACGCGAGCACAGGTAGAAAATAAAACAAAAAAATGCCAGAAAATGGAAAAAGGAGTCGGAAAAAGATAGAATTTTTACTCTGAAACATTCAGGTAATGATCCTAATATATTATTTGAGTTTATTACGTGTGTTTGAATATATTCTAACGGTAAAACTTGAAATATTAGACATCGTTTTAATAAGTTCAATTAATAGTTTAAAGGGTTAAATGGACCCCGATAATAGAATTGATTATATATTCGTACTCAGTGAGTTATGGGCAACTTATAAATGTATTTTATTTAGGGTTTGGTTATGTGACCTTAAACCCTGTACATAGGCCTGGCCTGCGTATTGCGTATGCAAATAAGGTATTAGGTTCCTAACCGGATTGCCCTAAGATGTGAGGAATGAAGCCTTTAGCCTAATTTGATATATTTTTCTGCTTATTGAATAGAGTGGGATCGTTTGAAAATTAAACCAAAGGATAAAGCGGTTGTTGATTAGCAGAGCTAACTTTTGGAAGAGGTAAGTGTTTATATCCATTTCATTGGAGGCACCTGGCCTCGTGGATTTTCTACCACGTGTTCCTTACGTGTGTAGCTGTCGATAGGCGTACTCATTACGTTGTAGCTTTGGATTTACATTGTATATTATATATTATGTCCTGTTGTTGGTATTGCATTGAGGATCTGAGCATTGTACTCTGGCTGTGAGTTGACATATACTTTCCAGCAGTCGATGAGAGTTCCGTGCCGGTGAAGGGTTATCATTGCATCATATTGAGGGTAGGAGGATTCCGCCCTCGGAGCAGGAATATTCTGCTCCATTGCATCATATCGAGGGTAGGAGGATTCCGCCCTCGGAGCAGGAGGATTCCGCTCCATTGCATCATATCGAGGGTAGGAGGATTCCGCCCTCGGAGCAGGAGGATTCCGCTCCATTGCATCATATTGAGGCTAGGAGGATTCCGCCCAAGGAGCAGAAGGATTCCGCTTCATTGCATCATATTGAAGATAGGAGGATTCCGCCCTCGGAGCAGGAGGATTCCGCTCCATTCATTTGGCATATGTGACCTTTGCATCATATTTCATTTCATTTCATCTCATCTTATTTTTATTTCATTTCATTTCATACCGTTGTGTAGACTTGTGGTACATAACTACTGTTCTGCTTCTACGTGCATTGCGTATTTGCCTATATATTTCTGGCTCGTATTCTGGGTTGCGGGGATCGGGTTGCACGCCGCAACGGCATAAATATATAAATCGGGTTGCACGCTGCAACGGTATAAATATATGGATCGGGTTGCACGCCGCAACGGTATAAATATATGGATCGGGTTGCACGCCGCAACGGTATAAATATATGGATCGGGTTGCACGCCGCAACGGTATAAATATATGGATCGGGTTGTACGCCGCAACAGGATGTATTTCTGATTGTTGATGTGTTCGGGATACCTATATGTTTTTGTTATCTTACGTTCCTGGTTGTTGATGAGTTTGTCATTCCATACGTGTTTCTAGTTATTATCTGGCTCTGCCTTTTTATAATTAAAATAAGAGGAATTTTGTTTATCTGTTTCTCCTCCCTGGCTAGCTTTCCTATTCTTTGAGGTGGCTAGTCTGCCCTACTTATTGGGTCCTTTTGACTCACCCTTGTTTGTTGTTTCTTTCTTGTCTATCTATTTCGTATCGGCAGGTTCGCTCCAGGATTGAGTTCACCACGTTGTGAAGGAGCGAAGACGACTTCAGCTGTCAGGGTGAGCCAGCTTTTATTCCGGATGGCCACCAGTTTATTGGTTATTATTTCAGTTGCATTTTTCTCCCTTCAGGAGGTATTTATCTTTTTTTGTACTCTTAGATGTCTAGTCTGGATAGTCCTAAACCTAGTATGTTGGGCAGTCAGCTATAATTTCTTTTATACAGCTTAGAGGTATCAGTATGTCAGTGTTTTTTTTTTAAGTCTTGTTCTTATTTATGAATTGAATTAAATTTATTTTCCTAATTTAATTGGTAAGGGTTCGCCTGACGGGTCTGGGGGAGGATGTCGGGTGCCCGAACGGCCTAGCCGAATTTCGGGTCGTGCCACGTTCCAGATTGCATTCTTTGCTGAAGTCGATCATATTCACCTTCTCATCCCCATGATTGGGTAGTGGGTTTTTGTGCACATTTGGCGCCTTAAAATGAATGACCTTTTCATCTATTACGTCTTGAATCTTATCTCTCAATACAAAACATTTCTCCGTCTCATGCCGCGGTCCACCTGAGTGATATGCACACCTTTTAATGTAATCAAAGTTAGGTGAAGGGTTGTCTGGCATCTTTTGAGGTATCGGGACGATAAGCCCGACAGCTTTCAATCTTTCGAACAATTGAGTGCGAGATTCGGCTAGTGGAGTGCAGTTCCTTTTGGGTCTTTGGTTTGCCTCAGGGCGAGGCCTAGGAGGGTATGATGGTGCATTTCGGTAGTTGGGTTGAGTATTTTGCTGGTATGGTGGACGGTTTGGTGCTGGGTGTGGAATATAAGTCGAGTGGGCTGAGTGTTGTAAACGGAAAATTCAGGTGGTATGTGAGGGTATGGATAGAATGGTGGCGGTGTTTCATAATAGTGGTTGAAAGCAAGGTCTTGAACGATTGCAGCAAAAGAGACTCCATCTTTCTTCTTTTTGGAGAGACTCACATTTCCTAACTGGAGAGCCTTATTAGTAGCATGTAGTGCAACTAGGCTAATAATCTTTCCACTCTTCAGCCCCTTCTTCTACGTCATCTCGCATCAACACTAAATCAGCAAACTTCTGATTTTTCATATGCAGCAGCTTATCGTAATAGACGTCCTCTTGAATGTGGATGAATATGTTCACTATTTCCCTTTCATCCATAGCGGGTTGCACCTTGGCAGCTTCTGCTCTCCACCTCGTAGCATATTCTCTAAATGTCTCTGTGGGTTTCTTTTTTAGCTTTTCCAGGTAGAAACGATCTGGTACCATTTCAGTGTTGTACCCAAATCGTTCTACAAAATCTGTTGCCATGTCTTCCCAGCCGAGCCATGTGCCAGGCTTCTGCTTAGAGAACCAACTCATAGCCTCTCCGGTCAAGCTTCGGCTGAATAGCTTTACTCGTACTTTCTCTTCTTCCCCTACTCCAATCAACTTGTCACAATATGTTCTCAGATGTGCCATAGGGTCTCCAGTGCTATTAAACAGGTGGAACTTTGGTATCTTGTATCCGTCAGGTAATTTCAAAATAGGATAGATACACAAATCTTCACAAGCTAAGCCTTTAGTGGTTTTGCCTAACTCGAACTTCTTAAAAGTTCTAGCTTACGAGCTTTCTCTTTTGTCCCATCATCATTGGTTTCATCCTCCGCCCATTCATAGTTTTCATAGTCTTTGACGGGTGAAGTGAGTTGTTTGGCTTCAACAGTGAACATATGATTGTAAGGTTGCGGATTTGTGACATTGGCGCTAGGTAAGTTCGTGTTTGGGTAAGTAGGATGTGCAGGAGGTGGTGCTTGATAACTGGTGGGTAGGGTTGCTTGGTAAGTAGCAGTTGGTGTTGTTTGGTAGATAGCGGGTGGTGTTGTCTGGTAAGTAGTAGGTGGTACCGTTTGATATGTGGCTGGTGGTACTATTTGATAAAAAACGGGTGGATCAGTTGGGTGTATAGGGTCCTTTCCGTTAGGGCGGGCTGACCCACTTGGATCGACAGGCTCTCCTGAACGGGCGGAGTTAACAACGGGTAAATTGGTCATTCTCAGTTTCTCTTCAAGTTCTTTAATTCTTTGCTCTAAAGTAGCAACATGTTCGTTATACCCAACCCGGGCAAGCTTGCGTGGTGTTCCATTGTTATCATCACTAAGAGCAGCGTTATTCAACTCAGACATAATGTTTCGCCTTCCTCTTCTTCTAGTTTGTGAGATGGGAGGAGTCGCAACTGGTCCTTTGGCTCTCGTGCGGTACTGATGCTCGGCCAGAATGCACAAGTCAACCTCAGGAGCGGGAGTAAAACTAACACATGAAAATAATAAGTCAGTTTTGAGATAATAATTTCCATATGCAAAATATATCATATACTATAATGCAAGGGACCTCATTTGTGCCGGAGGTTAGGCCTAACAAGATCAACACACATAATATGCGTGATTGGCGTCATATGATGACGCTTTTGGACAAGTTGGCTAATGGACTTTAACATACCAAGGATGTTAACCCTTTCTAATTTTGATTATGGTATTTAAAATTGAACGTATATTGTGTGTCATCCCATTTGTTCTCATAATCCTAAAATTAGAATGAAAAATAATTTTATTAAATAAATATAGAAATAACACATTTTCTTCTTTTTAGGTAAATAAGAATAATTGATCTTGTTACATTAAAGTAACATAAATTAATTTAAATTCTATGATTTTGTTTTCATAAAAGTAGAAAAATTAATTTCGTTCATAACCCCAAAAAAATAATTTTATAAAATAATTGGTTTTGTATGAATGTAGAAATAAAAAAATTTTATATGAAAATAGAAATAAATAATTGATTGCTACAACGATTTCCATTTATAGAAATAAATAATTGATTTTATTTCACAAAAGTAGAAAAATCAATTTAAAGTCTGTTTTATTTGATCTTTCAAATCTTTGGCTTGTGACATCCTCCAACAAAATAAATAATTGGATGATCTACACTTTTGAGAACAAATGGTCTACATTAGACACGTTCAACTTTAAATAGATGCACATGTAACACATTTAAATGTCCCTTAGGGTCGAAAACTCATTTGGTTCATTCAAATATAGTGAACTAATAGACTTAGACATGAGCCGAAGTCAAAATGGTCCTAGATATGACATGATGAATGATCCCTAAAAAAAGTCTTCATTAAGAGTTGACTAATCTAGACAAGGACATGGTTCCCCAAGGCGGACAACCAAGGGATGAGAACATTTAGAATTGTTGGTTGTACCACGGACCAAGTAGATTCTAACTGTTCTTCCTAAAGGATTTTTGAGCGTGAAACGACCGTGAGATCCACATAATCGTTTGTGTGTGTGCAAGTGTCAATTTTTCAAGAGTAGAGGAGTATGAATGAAATGCAACAAATAATTCAATAGTATCATATTATCAAAAATTGCAAAACATAAAAGGTTACCCACCTGCAAAGAGAAAAAGTTAGTATTGAATAAAATAATAAAAGCAATAATAAATCCAATATAAAAATTGTAATGGTTAGAACATTTAATCCCCAGCGGAGTCGCCATTCTGTCGCATCCCACTTAAAAGTAAAGTGGTTTCTGACTTGGGGTAATTCGTTTGGATTGAGTTTTGGAGTCGCTACCTAATAAATTTTCTAGGCGTATTAGGTCACCTAAAAGCATTTCTAATTCAATTTGAAGAATAACTCCGGGTTAATCTACTAGTCAGAGATTTGGGTAAGTGTTCAAGTTAACCTAGAAGGAAGGGGTTACACACCTCCTAAGTTCCACTAAGTGTGGTTCCCGGCCGATTTCTATAATGAGTTCAGTATACATAATTTCAACTAGAAGGAATTAAATAAATATAATAGAAATAAGATATCTTTATGCTAATTGACATACTAAACCACTTAATTACAAAAAATACCGATACTTTTAAATAATTACCCTATATACCAACACTTTTTCACATTTTACAAAATATACAATTTTTCATTTCCTTTCTTCCCTCTCTACCCAAAACCCTAACTTCTCCCTCTCTCTTTCTCTCCCCTCCTCCACCCACCCCACCCTCCTGCCGTTCCCCACCCCCTTCGCCGGCCGCCGCCGCTGCGTGCTCCTCCGCGGCGAATTGGAGCAAATCTGCTCCTCTCTTTTCCGATCTTCTCCTCTTTTTTCTTTTTCTTTTTTTTCATTTTGTATATGTATATGTGTGTATTTTTATGTATACATATGTATTTTGTTAATACAAGTTCAGATCTGCTTCTCCTTCTTCTTTTTTGCATTTGAATATACACATTCAAATTCAAATCTACAAGTGTATGTATCTGTATGTTCGTGTATATATATGTAATAATTTTCAGCACACAAGTATATGTACGTATATATCACTATATGAACGTGTATATCCAAGCATCTATTTGTATTTTTTGTATGTATTTTTGTGTGTATGTCAAGTAATAAATGTCACACACATAAATTTGTATATTTCGTTTGTAGATCTGTAGATTTGTGTATGTATGTGTGTATTTAGTGTATGTATAACACAATTTTTTTGCGTATTTACATGTATTTTTTTATATGTATTTTCCAACTTTAATTTTAAAAAAAATTCAATGTTTATATGTGTATTTATGTGTATTTCATTTTTTAGATTCAAAAACACAAAAAAAAAAAAAAAAAAAAAAAACGGCGGTGGATGGCGACAGCCGATGGTGACTAGGCGCCGCCGCCGCCTGCGGTGGTAGCAGGGGGGCAGTAGGAAGAAAGAGGAACCCTAATTTATTAGTTTTGTTGATTTTTGTATATAATGTGTAAAAAAAATGTTGGTATTTTTTCTAAAATGGAATAATATTGGTATTTTTTGTAATTTTGGTGTTAGGATTGTATATATTTGTAAATCTCCCTTTATAATGATATATAAACATGTTGGAAGGGCTGAATTCTAAGATGCATGTTCAATTGAGGGCTAGTGCTGCAACTTGAGCCTGGAGATGGTCCAAACCTCAAGAGGATTAGAATCTTAATTAAACATTAAATATGGATTATCTCTGCAAAATTCAATTCTGAACAATACTCAAATACGAAGTAAAAATTTCGCGGGGAAGCCACTTTGGCACCCGCTTTGTGATGCGTAGCCTCTGTTTACAAATTCACTGAGAATTAGCCACTAGACTCGTTTTTTAAAAATAATAGCATGACGATGTCGTTTTACACATTTTGGAAATTCCGGTTTTAACCTTCCTTATTTTCAACTTATTCGGTGTTTTTGTTTCTCTGTTTAATACTGTGACTTTTGAACTCTATCAAACTATACGAACTCTCTTTCGAAATACAGCAATTTCTTATTTTTGAGATTTTGAAGCTTTGTGTGTAAGGTAACTGTGTTTACTTCGTATATTAAGGTAACTGTGTTTACTTCGTATTGTTTTTTTTTTCATTTTTGTACGTGTATATGGGTTATTTAGGTTTTGATTTTGTTTCGAACAATGTTTAGATTTTCATTGGAGTACAGTATAAGCTTTTGATTTCCTTTAAAATGGTAGGGTTTTTTTAATGGGAACGCTTTGTTTCTGTGAAACCCATTTTCCCCAGAACTATATACTGTGACCTTCTGTTGTGGATAGGCTGTTGCCCATGATTAAAAACTGGGACTGTGTGTTTTTAAGAGGTACTTGTCCATTGTAAATGGTGGGTTATTTTTTAGAAAGGGGGCAACGGTTTTTTTTTTGTCAAACCCTTTGCCCCAGAAGTATATACTGTGACTCTGTATATAGGCCCCAGCACCAAATGCTGTGACCTTTGTGTTCAACAAGTACTTGTGTCCCAGTTCTAAATCATGGGACTGTGCATAACAAAGCATCATAGACCCCAGCACCTAATGCTGTGACCCTTGTGTTTAAAAAGTTCTGTGTCCCAGTTCTAAAACATGGGACTGTGTATAACAAAGCATCATAGACTCCAGGACAAAATGCTGTGACCCATTTGTTTAAAAAGTTCTGTGTCCCAGTTCTAAAACATGGGACTGTGTATAACAAAGCATCATAGACTCCAGGACAAAATGCTGCGACCCATTTGTTTATTAAGTTCTTGTGTCCCAGTTCTAAAAATGGGACTTTGCATAACAAAGCATAATAGGCCCCAGCACCAAATGTTGTGACCATGCACATGAACTACTTGTGCTCCCAGCACCAATGTCTGGGGGGAGGGGTTGGGCTACCAAGCTCTCCCCCAGCACAAATACTGCGACCTTGCACATGAACCACTTGTACCCCCAGCATACCAAATACTGTGACTGTGCAGATAAACTACTTGTACCCCCAGCATATATGTGTTAATTTTCCTTTGTTTTTATTTTAATACATGTGCTAATGTTACAGCAATGGAGATTATTCCAAGTGATGAGGTTACGGATAATCTGCCAAACGACGATGGTATATTGCTTCCATTTGCGCAGTGGAAAAATCGTGATTGCCAGTGGAAAGGTGACACAGAGTATCGTGGATTAATCGAAGGGTTGCTGTCTGCGGATTACCTGGAGAAAATGAAGAAAGGGCCATTCGGCAAGTTTATGCTTTTGGAAGATGCTAAATATTCTGGGAGGCTTATAAATTGTTTTCTCCAGTCTCAAATAGTTTCTTCAGACAACACTAAGCTTAGCTTTAAAGTTTTTGGTGATATAGTGGATTTCACAGCTGATGATTTTCATGTAGTTAGTGGTCTTAATATTTCCAGTATTGTAGATATAAGTATTTTTAAGCTTTCAAAGAGTAGATTAAAAGAGAAGTATTTCAGGAATCCTGAAGACGATGTTAATAAAAAGGACAGCAAATGGACTTTAAAGTTATATGACTTGCTTGATTTGATTGAACATCATTCTAGTTATGTGAGAGTGGCTCCAAAGAGCAAGGGCAATCTGAATAGAGTGTCTGCTGCACGATTGGATGTTCCATTAGAGCAAGATGATGCTGTTAAATTAGCCGAGCTATATTTGCTTAATTCTGTTTTATTGGGCCGGCCATTACCTAGAGTAGTGGATGATCAACATATGATTATTATTGATAATGAAGAGGTGCATAGCTGTTATCAGTGGGGTACTGAGATATATCGTCAAATGGTACACCATTTGCAATCAATCATAAAGCCAGGTTCTTCTACTTATTTGTTTCCTGGTATGCCCTTCCTATTCTGTTGCTGGGTGGCAGAGGTGTTCCCTGTGTTCAGGCAGTATTTTACTGTTCGCCCTAGGATCAAACCTGTGATGCTTCGTTACACATGTACTTTTACCCCTCAATACAATGTCTTGTGTGATGACTACTTTCATAATGAACAGGTGAGTTTTATGAGTACTTGCTTTTGTTTGTTATTTATTTGTTTTACTTTTTTGTTGGTTTTGAAATGTATTTTTTAATAGTTTTGGGAGGATGCCTCAGTGAGACCAATAAGGCATAAATCTAAACATGCTTCAACTTCAAAATCACCCTCAAAGTCATCTTCAAAGACTAGTTCAACAGGAGAATCTATTGACATGAATGAAGTTGTAAAGGTGAAATTCTTCGTGGGTTTTGTCTTTTAATTTTTTTTTCTTATGTGGTTTTAATGTTTTTTCTTTTACCAGAGATTGACAGCTAATCTCAAAGTTAACTTACCTACTGAGAGCAAGATTCAACATATGATCAATTCCTCAGAAAATAGTGTAAAGAAAGATCTTGCTGACATGGAGAAGAGGATTACAGATCAGTTGAATGCAAAGTTTGATGCATTACTGCTTCTTGTTGCAAAATCAAAAACAAGTGATCTCGAAGAAAACTGTGGTGTGTCTGTAAGTAAATCAGTTACCAGGAGTAGAAATGAAAAGAGTAATTTTGTTGATAATTTGATTTATTCAGATGGTCGCAATAGTTTTTTCAAAGAAACATTTAATCAGGCAGAGCTTGGTGGTAGTGTACAAAGTGATCATGGTATTGCAGCTCCTTTAATAGATGCAAGTGATCAAATAATTGTGGATGTTTTAGAGCATTACAAAGCTGATACTAGTGACCCTATTGATGAAGCAAAAGGTACAGATGATTTAGAAAAGGCGCCATCAAATTCAGACAATCATCAGCAAAGTCATGGTAGTCAAAATAGAGTATTCTGTATAGTCGTAATTTAAATAAAAGGGAATTTTTTTGTTTAATGTAATGATTTTTTATTTTTTGTATATGCAGATAAACAGAATCCTTCATCTGATTTATTGGACAAGTGTCCATCTAAAGATGATGATGTATCTTTGAATCCAACAGATGTTCAGCTTCGTGATGAAACAATTTATCCCACACTGAATGGTAAGAAGAAAAAAATTTGTTGGTAGATTGAACCAACATATTATGCACTAATACTGTGTTTTTATGATAAAATACTGGGACTCTTTGTTTAACAAGTACTTGTGTCCCAGTTCTAAATTATGGGATTTTCTATAACAAAGCACTATATGTACAGCACAAAATACTGTGACTTTTTCATATGAATTATTTTGTGCCCCAGCACCAATGTCTGGGAAGTCTATAGTAATGGGAATGTATTTTAAATATGTGTGTTTTGACACTTCTGTTTTCTATAGAGAAATGTAATGTATTGTGCTTATTTATTTTTACAGAAGGTAATAATTGTGAATCTGGGAAAAGTGCTGTGGTTGTAGAACAAATTAATGAATTAAAGCATCTTGTTGAAACTGGTATTTGGACACCAGTAGGTATGGAAAAGTAATTTTTATATCATAAATAGTGTTCCTATTTTTGTTGTTGAAAATGTGTAACAAATTATCTTGTTTTGAAGTCTCTCAAGAAAGTTCTCAAGAAGGTTGTCAACCAATTAAGCTTGCTGATAACCAAATGTTTTTGACTCCTGGTATGCGAAAATATGTTGCGTATTTTGCATGGTCCACACTCCAGCATAAAATATCCTGTTGGTTGGTTAATGAATAGTTTGTCTTGTTCCATTTACAGAAGCAACAAATGTTAAAGCTGATAAGGAAGATGTTGTCAATGAACGCAGTCACAGTGCTGAGGTTCGACTTGAAGTTAGGGCTGTCAGCGAGCTTTGCATAGCTGGTCTTGTTTTTACACCAGAAGGTATGTAATCGTCTTTTTTATAGTTATTTTGTGTTCTTATTGTTCGCAAATGTGTGATATATTATCTTTATTTATAAAGGTTCTCAAGAAGGTTCCCAAGAAGGTTCTAAAGAAGATCTTAAAAAAGGTGTTGAGCATTTGTCTCCAAAAAAGGGTTTGAAAGCATTTTCCAGCAAGAAAAGGAAGAAACGTGATAATGATGCTTCTCCTGAAATTGCATCTCCCCTCAAACCTAAAATTGGTGAAAATTTGGCTGATGTAAGCAAAAGCATCATGAATATTCGTTGCATAGATGCACCTTCATTTTCAATTGGCTTGACACAGCCATCGCAAGAGACTGCAGCAGTGATTGATAGTGTCAGGCATGATTCTATGGATATCGATCGCTCAGAAAGTAAGGGTGGTACAGAATTGGCATTAATAGAGAAAGACAATTCAAAACTTACGACACTTGCTGATGCATCTGTTGTAGTACTGGAGCAAGAGTCTGCTTTGGATTCAGCCATGAAAACACCTGAACAGTCAAGGAAGGTTGCTGGAACAAATGTCTGTGCAAGTAATTATGCAGATGTGTCTTCATGTAAACAACAGTCGGCAATGCAGTCTTCAGTGAAAAAGGAGGAAGTTATGGATTTAGCTGTTTTGCCAGAGAAACCATCAAATCATCCAGAAGGAGGAGAGGTGTTAGGCAGGGGACATAGGGTTCGTAAGATTAGCCGACACTTATTATCTCCATTCAGGCCTTTTCATCCAAAGGAAAAGTGTGATTGGAAGCCTTCTTATAGGCGTGTATGCCCTTTTCATACTGTCAATGCCACGTCTAATTGTTTGGCAATTTTTGACAAATGGTTGAAGCAAGGCTTGAAAGTGACTGATAAAAACAGCGTCTCTAAAGTGTAAGTTATTTTATTTTATTTTTTTTAGTTATTGTGTATTTTTAAGTTACACGGTGTTGTGGATTATATTAGTAAATTTGTATTCTTTATGTTGTTTGTGTTTAACTTTTTCAGGGGTGATGATCTTTATGATGACAAAATTGCAGACATCAATTCACAGAATAAAATTAAATTGTATAGTGTTTCAGTGAAGAGCAAAATGTGGTTTAGAGAGATTGCAGATAGAAGATATCCACTTACCAATGAGGTTTTCTACAGCTTTTTTTTATTATTGGTTCTGTAGTGTTTTATATATATATTTGTTAACTAATATTTTTTTTTTTTTTGTGTTTTGTGATTTTTTTTGTCATGCAGCATGTTGATGTTATACTGTACTATCTGAGGAAGAAACATGTATATCATTTCACAAACTACTCAGCGCTCTTCACAACGACAGACTTGAATTTTGATTTTTTTGTAGAGTCGTTGTTCTTTTCGAAGGTTGAATCCTATTTTGAAAATATGGCAAAGGAAGAGAAGACCAGGAGAATAAAAGAGAAGAAGGATAGAATGGAAGAAGAGTGGAAGAACAAAGAAAATTTTGAAAAAATGAAGGCCCAACAAAAGAAAGGAGCAAAAAGGACTCGTGGTCAACAAAAGAAAAAAAAATATGATCCTCCAGCAGAAGTTGTTTTTTGAATTCATGACTTGACATTGGAGGATTTAGAGAAGATTGAGTTAGATTTCTACCTAGCACAGTATGAAGGAACTGCACAAAATAGCCTACTTGAGTGTGTGAATGGGTCTTCTAATGAATGTGGCATAGCATGGGGTCAAGTCGAAAAAGTTTTTATGCCAATTAGGAAGACTTCAGTTGATCCTAATGATTACATGTCTTGCACTCATTATTGGTTGGGAGTTTATTCTATAAAAGATCATAGAATCGATGTCTATGATTCGGTTTTTGATGGGGATGAAGATTTTGTGAAGATCAAGATGGCAATGTATGCAATTGCTATACCTAAGCTACTAAAAGAAATGGATTTCCATACAGAATATCCTAATTTTGGTACAACGTACAAGAAACTTGATATTGTTTATCAAGCAGCACCAAAACAATTAGGAGATACAGACTGTGGTATTTTTGTAACAAGGTTTACAGATCTTCTCATGCTTGGACAGGATTTGTTTAAACAGGAATGGGGAGTAGAAGCCATTAGTATTTACAGGAGAATGGTTGCTGTTAATCTACTGTCGCATGGAAAATCAAAAAGAGATGAAGGCTATGAAACTCCACCAGAGAAATTGAATGATGATTATGGAGAGCACGATGAGAAGCTAGCTTGTGAACATGGAAGGCTGCCTCTTCTTTGAATCTTTATTAATCTTTTTTATAAACAATGCAGTGTATACATTTTTTGAAGTATGTATAGTTAATATGTTGTTTGTTTGTTATTATTTATGAGCTTGGGAACTATATAAATTGGAATGCTAAATACTTTAATCCCCCTGTACAAAAACATGTGACTGTGCATAACAAGCATCATAGGACCCCAGCACCAAATGCTGTGACCCTTGTGTTTAACAAGTGCTGTGTCCCAGTTGTAAATCATGGAACTGTGCGTAACAAACCACCATAGACCCCAGGACAAAATGCCGTGACCCTTGTGTTTAACAAGTGGTTGTGTCCCAGTTCTAAAACATGTGACTGTGCATAACAAGCATCATAAACCCCAGCACCAAATGCTGTGACCCTTGTGTTTAACAAGCGCTGTTTCCCAGTTGTAAATCATGGAACTGTGAGTAACAAAGCCCCATAGACCCCAGGACAAAACGCCGTGACCCTTGTGTTTAACAAGTGATTGTGTCCCAGTTCTAAAACATGTGACTGTGCATAACAAGCATCATAAACCCCAGCACCAAATGCTGTGACCCTTGTGTTTAACAAGCGCTGTTTCCCAGTTGTAAATCATGGAACTGTGCGTAACAAAGCCCCATAGACCCCAGGACAAAACGCCGTGACCCTTGTGTTTAACAAGTGCTGTGACCCAGTTCTAAAACATGGGACTGTGCATAAGAAAGCATCATAGACTCCAGGACAAAATGCTGTGACCCATTTGGAAAATCCAGCCGTTAAAAAGAATAGGAACCGAAATGACGGTTTTCATCATTACTCCTGCAGTCTCGAAGCACGCAACAGTCGCTTTTTTAGTAAATATGATTTTCACCATCTTGAAAACCTTTTACTCCATTCCATATTTCATCCAAACCTTCAAAGCTTCAAAACACCTTTCTAACAATTTCTAAAACGCAAAAACTCTTCCAATCTTTTAATCCAGTTGTCTCCAAAACCCAAGAAAAGTCTCAATATGGATGCTGCGGCTAGTACTTCCTCAGCAGCAGGTGGTCAATCCACGAGTTCTTCAACTTTGGTTGCTGATGTGATCCCGAAAGTTTGGGGAAACCTTGAAAATGATTGTTCAGTCATCTCGTTCAGTCATTATGGCAATATAAGGTCGTGGCCTTCAAGCCGGTTTAAGAGTTCAATTACTCTCGACCTCTTGCATAGGGTTAAGGAAGATTGCGGCTGGGACGATGATGTTACAGTTTCTTGCCCCTACCCAACGGAGAATATTACTTCTGTGAGAACTGGTTGGACGGCCATATCCACGTATCCATTCACAATAGGCCATACGCTGCCATTGCATCCTGTTATAGAGGACATTTGTAAATACTACCTTATCTGCCCGGGGCAGCTGTGCCCGAGCATTTATAGAATCATTTCTCTGCTACAATGGTTTGCCGATGAGACTGAGCAAGATTTTGAGTTTAAGCATTTTATCTCTTTGTATAGCCTTCAGGTTGCAAGAGACGGGTATATCAATGCCCGTATGAGAGGAAGAAAAGCTTTAGTGCATAATTCTGGAGATACAGGTGATAGGGGTTGGATGCATAGGTATGTTTATGTGCAGTCCAAACTTCTCACACGTGGCAGCAAAACTAATCTCCGCGAGGTGTGGAACAAAACTCGTAAGTCCCTGAGTCTTTGTATTAAATACTCTCTGAGTTACGTATTTGCAACTTCTGACCTTTACTCTTTATTGGTTAGCTGACAAGATTCCTTACGACGGTCTGATTTCCGAGGAGGAGTTGTCTGCTTGGGTTGAACCCATTTTGGCAGCTTTCAACCACGAGGAGAGGCAGTGGTCCTACTATGCTTCTGAAAAGAAATTGTCAAATCCTAGTACCCATGGTAAGCTGATTACCCAACTTCCTCCTAATTTATGTTGAACTCACTGTGGTATTAATATGACTTTATTCCCAGGTTTAGGTGCTAGTGGTAGTTACTTTCCTGCTCCTCCTCTTGTTGAGGAGACTGTTGACCCCGTGGCCGAGATCAACGAGGAGGCAGCTGCCATCCTCCAAACTGCTGTAGCTGTTAAGGCCAGAGAAGGTGATGAGGAGGTCCTTGCGAGCTTGAAGAGAAAGCAATCTGACTCTGAAAAGAGTAAACCCAAGAAGAAGACGAGGACAGCTCGCAAGAGTCCTCAGTCTTCTGAAAAGACAATTGAAACCAATGCTGCTGCTGCTGATATGACCAAGGCTGGGCAGGAGAGTGTTAAAAGCTCGGCGGCCACCCCTGAATCTGCTGGGCCTGTGATATTCGATATTTCTGATTCAGATGCTCTTGATGTGAGCTTGACTTGGAGGAGGAGGGCACCTCTTCAGGGTGATAAGAGGAAGGATGTAGAGACTTCTTCTTATGCCTTCGAGAAGAGTCCCCGAGTTGATGATGGGGAAGGGGATAGAGCTGGGGAAATGGGGGAAGAAAGAATGCACGAAGGTTTTGCCTTCTTCCCTGAGGATCCAAAGCTGAATGAGCCTGAACGGGTTGGTAGTCAGCAAGGCGAGCCTGAGCAAGCCAGCCACAGGCGCCCTGGCAAAGAGCCGATGAGAGAGGAGGCTGAGGAAAAAGAGGAGGAGCAAGATGAGGGGGTTGATGAGTGGAGGAAAGCTGAGGTGGAGGCTGAACCTCAGGTCTTTTATTACGAGGACATGATGAATTTGGCTGGTGAAGGGGTGGCACCAATTTATCTGCAAGAGTGCGACACTCTGGACCCCGAGGAAACAGGTGACGTTGAGGTCTCTCACACAAAGCTTACCAGGCGAGTATCGGTAGGAGGAAAGACTGGGGCCTACTTTGTTAAGGGTATTCGTCACAAATTCGGTCCCCAGTACCCTTCTGAACAAGCGAGGGAGCCCAGGCCGTGTATGAGGGAGTGTGACTTCACTATCTCTCCGGATACAAATTTTCTGGCGAAGCCTGGCCACTTGGTTAAAGTGACGTCTAACCTGATCGGTCCTCGCGAGGAGTGGAACATGCGTAGCATGAGTGACGAGCAGCTAGCTTACGCAATTGCTGAAGATACTGCTCGAGTAATGTTTCCCTCTTTACTTCTTTATTCCTATTAAGTCCTTAGTTCTGATTACCTGCATATTTTCATTTTGTTGCCAGGCAAGTATGATGGCTGCCGAGCTCATGTTCCGCTCTAGGTTGAACAACCAGGAACAAGTCCTTGGCTTGAAGAAAGATCTTTTGAAGGCTCTCCAGGACAAGCAGGCCCTAGAAGAGGAGAAAGAAGCTCTGATCAGGGAGAAGCGAGTCCTGGAGGGGAGGCGTGGCTTCTTTGAGTATAAGATAGACAGGTTGGAGAAATCCAACACTGAGGCCAACGACAAGATACATGCCCTCCTTGAGGAGAAGGACCGTCTTCTGGACGAGAAGGAAAGGTTTGCACTATCATTCGAGGATCTGAAAACCAGGATAGATGAACAAGGTCGCCAGATTTCTCAGCTTGCCCATGAGCTTAATATGAAAGAAGTTACCTTGGAAAGCATCCGTAGCACTTCTGACCTAATGTTGAGAAACATGAACAAGGCTGAAGCTGAATCTCGGGCTGCTCGAGGAGAACTGCAAGAAGCCAAGAATCGGGCTGAGGAATCTGTTAGGACCCAAGAGCTGTTGACGAAGGAGTTGGCGAATTTGAGGGATCATTATACAATCGAGTCCAAACTGGAAGCTCTTGAAGCCAAGAAAAAGTTGCTCATCCAAATGCAGCGCGGCCAGGTTAATGTCGACTCAGTCCTTGATCAGACCATAGCAGCTATCATCAGTGTCAAGCAGGCCTTGGGCATGGAAGTAGGAGCCGACGACGATGATGTCGAAGAGGACGATGAAGGCAGTGAGGATAACGAAGATGAAGATTTGGCTGGGGATCCGACTGATGGAGCTAGTGCATCAGATCGAGATCCTGGCCCAAATGATGACTAAGGCCTCATCTGGTCGTCCTTGTAAATTTACTGGATGCTGTTAATTTTGAATATTGCTAATTTGTGGACAAATGTATATTTTGACTACTTCTGTTTTTGTCCGACTGATGAAGGCTTGATGATCATTTTTTATCTCAAGTCTTGTTTATATGAATGACGTTGTTATTTCCTGTTTTAATGAGGTTTTCAGAAGTCAGAATTATATTTCAAATCCTAGTGTCTGAGTTCCTTATTTGGTGTTAATCTGCGCAGATGTTCAAAGTAAAATTTGATCATAACTAGGTTAAGTTGCCCTTAGTTAAGATAAATGAAGTCAGGCCTCTATAAATGTTATGTTTTTAATGGTTGCATCTGCAAGTGTAATTTATCTTTTTTTGTACTTTGAGGATACTTCTTTTGTGTTTTATGATAATGTTAATTAAAATGCCTGTAAGTTTGTGTTTGTTTTGTGTGAAAAATGTTATCTAATATGCTGGGGGATTGCTAAGATGTTTTTGCCGTGAGTAGTAAAACAAGGGGCATGGATCATACTGCCTCCCAGATGTTTAACCTGGGGCTAGTGTTTTAAGGCACATGGACGCCCCAGATGTTTTTGCTGTGGACATTTGAGTTTTTATTTTTATTTTTCCAATGCACTTTAACTGGTGGTTTTTGGTCTAAAAATAAAGAAATACCAGCTACATTGGGATTCGAAAAGTCAGGACTTTATTAGGGAAGACCAAACAAACCTACCATTTTTTACTACATTTATTGTGATATCTTTAATCGATTCTTTGACCATAAGAGCTGGACAAAAGTTAATATTAGATAAATAATCTATACCCAGCATATTAGAGAACATTTTTCATAAATAAGATGGGAACAGTCGTTGAAGCAGTGTTAAGTGAATTGGATGCTGAATTAGATCAATTTGTGAGTTAATCATAGCATTTTTTTAAAGTGTTGTTTTAGTTTCATGTTATTATAAAAGTTTGCATTTCTTCTTTTGTTTTGTTTTGTAGATTTTGCCAGTATGGTTGGCAATTAGGCTTCCCAGACGTGATGTTCCAGCCACTCTTATTTGCCGTGGTATTCATTTCCAGATGAACTACCTAAAAGTGAGAAGACAGAGGAAACTGTGTAATGGATGGAGGGAGTTTGTACGCACTAACAATCTTGGAGTAGGAAGTACGTTACATTTTAGGGTTCTGGAATCTTTAGATCGTGTGGTTTTAAATGTTCGTATATGGCAGCCTGAACTAGAACCTTTAAGTTCAAGTTCTAGTTCTAGTTCTAGTTCTGGCTCTACTGTTGAAGATGCTTGAAATAAGATAGCATATATTTTGTGTTTTAGTTCAATATCTGAGTTTTTGGTAAACAATATCTGAGTTTTTGGGGCAGTTATATATGTGTAATATAACTGTTGTTTTTTGAATTGTGATTGTTCAGTAAACAACATCACAAATATTATGTAATGGTGCCTTTTCAATTATAAGTTGCTATGAAGTTCTATGTGAAGTTTCTATGTTGTCATTTTTAATTATTAGTCTATAATTTCCAACTAGTTTACAGTTATTAGCATAGGACCCCATATCAAAATGCTGTAATTTTTCAACTGCATAACAATATAGCTGCAGCAAAAGTACTGGGGGATGAATACTGTGACTTTTGAACTCTATCAAACTATACGAACTCTCTTTCGAAACTCTGTTTTAACAAGTGCTTGTGTACCCAGCACTAATGTCTGGGGGAGCGGGTGGGCCACCAAGCTCTCCCCCAGTACAAAAAACATGGGACTGTGCAAAACAAACCATCATAGGCCCCAGCACCAAATGCTGTGACCTTTGTGTTCAACAAGTGCTTGTGTCCCAGTTCTAAATCATTGGACTGTGCATAACAAAGCATCATAGACCCCAGCACCTAATGCTGTAACCCTTGTGTTTAAAAAGTTCTGTGCCCCAGTTCTAAAACATGGGACTGTGTATAACAAAGCATCATAGACTCCAGGACAAAATGCTGCGACCCATTTGTTTAAAAAGTTCTGTGTCCCAGTTCTAAAACATGGGACTGTGTATAACAAAGCATCATAGACTCCAGGACAAAATGCTGCGACCCATTTGTTTATTAAGTGCTTGTGTCCCAGTACTAAAAATGGGACTTTGCATAACAAAGCATAATAGGCCCCAGCACCAAATGCTGTGACCTTTGTGTTCAACAAGTGCTTGTGTTGCAGTTCTAAATCATGGGACTGTGTATAACAAAGCATCATAGACCCCAGCACCTAATGCTGTGACCCTTGTGTTTAAAAAGTTCTGTGTCCCAGTTCTAAAACATGGGACTGTGTATAACAAAAGCATCATCGACTCCAGGACAAAATGATGCGACCCATTTGTTTAAAAAGTTCTGTGTCCCAGTTCTAAAACATGGGACTGTGTATAACAAAGCATCATAGACTCCAGGACAAAATGCTGCGACCCATTTGTTTATTAAGTGCTTGTGTCCCAGTACTAAAAATGGGACTTTGCATAACAAAGCATAATAGGCCGCAGCACCAAATGCTGTGACCTTTGTGTTCAACAAGTGCTTGTGTCGCAGTTCTAAATCATGGGACTGTGTATAACAAAGCATCATAGACCCCAGCACCTAATGCTGTGACCCTTGTGTTTAAAAAGTTCTGTGTCCCAGTTCTAAAACATGAGACTGTGTATAACAAAAGCATCATCGACTCCAGGACAAAATGCTGCGACCCATTTGTTTAAAAAGTTCTGTGTCCCAGTTCTAAAACATGGGACTGTGTATAACAAAGCATCATAGACTCCAGGACAAAATGCTGCGACCCATTTGTTTATTAAGTGCTTGTGTCCCAGTTCTAAAAATGGGACTTTGCATAACAAAGCATAATAGGCCGCAGCACCAAATGCTGTGACCATGCACATGAACTACTTGTGCTCCCAGCACCAATGTCCATAGAACTACTTGTGATAGTAATTTAAGTTACACAATATTTGTTGAAAATTGATAACCTATAGAAACTGTAAAGTCCATAGAAAATATAATTTCTTTGACTACATTTAATGTATTTTTGGCAAAATACATGCCGACTGACTAACAGTTACTCACTTTTTTTACTATAAATAACCCTTTGTAGTTAAAGCAAAGTACAAAGTTTTTTGAGATTTCATCTCCTCTTATAAACTGTAAAGTTTTTTTTGAAAAGAAGATATGGCAGAAGAAGAGAATCGTGTGGAGGAACTAGGAAGTTTCGACAAGAAAATCACATCATCTTATTTTGATAGAGATGATTTTGTATGTTAAAAGAAATGACCAGAGTATTTTTTATTTTTTTCATTTATTTTTTTTAGTGTTTTGTGATTTTATTATTAACTGTGAAATATTATTCTTTTTAGATCTTTCCGAAAAGTTGGAAGCAGAGGCTGCCAAATATAAATGGAATGGCATGCATATTGTGTGAAGATGATGATGAGGTATATGAGATGAGCTTCAAAGTTGGGAAGCACGCACGGTTGTGTAATGGATGGAAGGATATGCTTAGTAAAAAAGGCTTCAGGATAGGCAATATACTTCGTTTTGATCACCAGTTCCACAACATATTCAATGGTAATGCAACTGTTGTTTTTGAAGTTTCTGTCATAAATCATCAGGATGCTGAGGGAGGGGGTGAAGAAGAAGAAGATGATGATGATGATGATGATGATGATGGTAGTGGCAGCAGCGACGAAGATGTAGGATCAGCCCAGAAGCCTATTGTGATTGAATAAGTTTTTGTAGTTTTTAAGTTTTTTCAGATAATATGGGTATGTATGTTTGTGTGTGTTTTTTTATTAATCTGTGTTTTTTATTAAAAAAACTAATAAATAGATAAATGGAGACTACTATTTTGCACAGCAACAAATGAAAAGTGTATTTTATATATATATTAATCCTTGTTAAAGAATACAGAGGAATTAAAATTTTAAAAAAAAAAATTCTCTATAAGTGAGAACAAAATGCTGTTAATTTCAATTGCATAACACCATTGCTCCAGCACAAGTACTGGGACCAAGTATAGGACCCTCCAGATCAAAATGCTGTTGTTTCTCAGCTGCATAATACCATGGCCCCAGCATAAGTACTGGGACTAATGTATGTGAGAACAGTTTATTATATATGAATAAATATTATTAATTTATATAATTACGAAAATGTTTCTCACATTCAAAAAACAAAATCTATTGTGCATTTTAAATATTGTAAAAGTGTTGTTATAGTAATCAAACAGATTCTTGTAAGATTTTTTATTGATTTGACTTGTCATGTAAAATGACAAAAGAATCTATCTACTTTTTTGACAATACACAAATGCTGTGGATTTCTAAAGTTAAAGTAGGGAATATTTTGTGGATTTCAATATATTTTTTGAACAAAAGAGAGTCTGTTCTAATGTATAGAATCTTCCCAGAATCTGTTTGATTTCTTTTTGTGTTGTCAACTGTGTAATACTGTTACTTTAATACAGTTGAAAATCTCAGTGTAATCTTTTCCTATACAGATACGACCTCTTCTTTACAAAGAAAGAAGCAAGGAATCTTTACAGATTTTTTTGACTTACAATGTCAGCTAAAATAGAACAAATATTCTTTACATGTTTTTTCTGTTTTTGTTTTCTATAAATTAGACAGTGGTCTTGTTTTTTCACTTGTACAAAACAAAAATATTATTCCAAAATAAAAAAGGAAAAATAACAAAGCATTGAATAAAAAATGGCTTGCAATGATGAAGTAAGAAGACAACAATGGCGCCAGTTGAATAACGATGTTAGGAATTTGAAAAGTGATCTTGAGTTTTTGAAAACTGAGGTATCAGTCGTGAAGAATAACTTGGATGTGTTGTTTGAATTTTTTGTAGCTTTCAGAGAGAAAAACAACAGAGATATGGATCGACTTTTTGACAAACTCTTGGACATTGAATTGCAGAACTTCACAGATTCAACCTCTGGTTCTAGCTCTCGCGTTCCTAGTAATCATTAATGTTTTACTGTATTTTTTCTATGTGTTTCGCAGTGTTCTGTTTTTATGCTTCCATGTGAAGCAAGTGTAATTTATCTTTATTGTACTTGAGGATACTTCATTTGTGTGTTTTAGAAGTATCCTTTTTTATGTAATTTTTATGTTACTGTTATTGAAAATGTCTGTAAGTTTGCCTTTTGTGTTTGTTTGTAAAAATAATGTTTTTGTATAGTATCAGCAATATATTCCCCAGTATTTTTACACAAAACCCCAGGATATTGTTATGGGGCTTTCGTTGAACGTAACACCAAGACACAGCATTTTCGTTATAATGCCCCAGAATTTAATGCTGGACAAAACACAAAGTACTTCAAAATCCGGTTAAACAATGTGACCCATTGTAAACAGTGTGACTTATCAGAACTTACGACAAAATACACATTGTACCTTTTCAGAATTTCCAGAAGTGACTCTTACAAACAAATGCCAATCTATATAAATTCCCACCCATAAAACAGATAGAGAGGAATCCAATTTGTCATTTTTGTTATTGAACAAATAAAAAAAAAAGAAATTGTGTAAAATAGTATTTCATCAAAAAGTATCTATGGAGAATGCCCACCGACCATCCAATGGCCACGGACCATCCAATGGTAGACAGGTTTTCCAGAATGGTTATGGACCATCAACTCGAAGGCATGATACGAACTTGCCTACAATACCAAGAGACCTGTGTTGGCGTTTTGAATATCTGAAGAAGGAGGTGGTATACTTGAATGAATTCAGAAAGAAATGCGAAGATGAGTTGTGGAATTTAAGGTACACGCAGCGACAATATTTTGAAAAACTGATGGAATTGCTTAAGGTGATGGCAGATCCGCTGCGATTGCACAGCGCAGGGCCAGGGGAGCCCGTGTTTAGGAATTATGGAGAATAAATAATGTTTTAAATTGATATATTATGTATTGTTGTTCTTTCACATATTAGTAATTGTTTTACAATGATATCATGTATTCAAAAAGGCAAACAGATTGTGTTTTTAGAAGTATGCTTTTATGTAATTTTTATGTCACTGTTAATGAAATTGGCTGTAATTTTTCCTTTTGTGTAATTTGTTGACTCTTTAATAATGTTTATGTATAGTCCTAGCAATACATGTCTCAGCATTTCTGATTAAAACATTTTGAACTGCAGCCTTATAAAATAGCACAGCTACAGTATATTGTAATGGGACTTCGCTTGAAAGTAATACTAATCCCCCAGATTTTTATGCTGTGACCAGTAGTTTAAGGTGACAAGTAACTACTCTTCCTGTTGATAAATGCAGTATAGCTACAGGATATTGTAATGGGACCTTGCGTTAATGTAATACGAAGTCCCAGCATTTTACTGCTGGGACAACAGGGGGGGGGGGTGAATTTGAACTGCAGCCTTATAAACTAAAAAATAGCACAGCTACAGTATATTGTAATGGGACTACGCTTGAAAGTAATACTAATCCCCCAGATTTTTATGCTGTGACCAGTAGTTTAAGGTGACAAGTAACTACTCTTCTGTTGATAAATGCAGTATAGCTACAGGATATTGTAATGGGACCTTGGATTAATATAATACGAAGTCCAAAATGCTGGGACAACAGGGGGGGGGTGAATTTGAACTGCAGCCTTATAACCTAAAAAATAGCACAGCTACAGTATATTGTAATGGGACTTCGCTTCAAAGTAATACTAATACCCAGATTTTTAAGAGTGTGTCAGCAAATATCTCGGGTACCAGCATTATATCAGGATAACATTTATACGAGAAGATCTCGAACTGGAAGAAACATAGGGAAGAACATAGAAACACAGCTTTTTTGACTACATTTATAGTGATACTCAATCTCATTTTGACTATACATATTCACTTTGACCATAACAGTAGAACAAAAGTTAGTAACTCCTAGGCTATAAATAAGGCTTTGCAGTTGAAATAAACAATAACAAAGATTGCAACTAATTTATTTTTTCATTGAAACAATAATATGGAGGATGATCGTTGGGAAGAACTAGGCAGTTTCAGTATGCAAATAAGAAAATCATACTTCAAAAGAGATGATTTGGTATGTTAAAAAAGTTACAAATTATTTTTTTATGCTTTTGTTCATGTAATTTTTCATTGTTTTTTTTGTATTAACTGTTAAAGTTTATTTTTTCAGATCTTTCCAGAGAGTTGGAAAGAGAAGCTGCCAAAGGTCAATGGAAGTGCACTTTTACTTTGTGAAAATGATGACACTGATTATGAAATGAAGTTCAAGGCTGGGAAGGTACATTCAAGGTTGTGCAATGGATGGAAGGAGATGCTTCTGCGTAAAGGCTACAGACTGGGTGATGTTCTTCTGTTTAATCATGTTGTTCATGAGGTTTACAACGGCGTTGCCACTATGGTTTTTGAAATTTCATTAGTAAATCGTCAGGTTGGTCAAGGCCACAACAATGATGATGATGTTGATGATGATGATGATGATGACGACAATGATGATGATGGTAGCAGCGACGAAGATGTAGGATCAGCCCAGAAGCCTATTGTGATTGAATAAGTTTTAGTAGTTTTTATGTTTTTTCTGTTAATGTGGGATGTTTGTTTGTCTTTTTTTTCATGTGTGTTTTTTCAGTTAATGTCGAATTATGAACAATGATTTTTCGTAGTATGAACTGTGTTTCTAAGTACTGTGTTTTTATTATTTTAAGCAAGATCAAAGTGTTTGTTGTTCAATAAGTAAAAAAACTAGAAAATAGATAAATCAAGACAACTATTTTGCACAGCAACGAGTGAGAAGTGTATTTTTTATATATAATAATCCTTGTTAAAGAATACAGAGGAAGTAAAATGGTAAAAAAAAAAAAGTTCTCTAGAAGTGAATAGTCCTTTTTGACATCAGATTTGTTGCGACTGGATGAAAATAGAGAAGAATAGTCTTCTATCTATCTAGTGTTGATGCGATTCCTAACTGAAAAACAAAAAAAAAAAGAAAAATTTTAACATAGCCAGCTTTGGGGTGTTGAATTGCACTAAAATAGAATTAAAAAATAAAATCATATAGAGAGACATACCTATTGGGAGTTATGTTTCTTTGAATATGGGTGAAGTACTGGAGTGTGTCTGCAAGATGTTCTGTTGTGTCCACGCTTTCTACATATCCCACAGTGTTTCCCCGTTTGTCTTACATATTCTGCAGTCGAGACAAATCTTTTCTCCTGTCTTCTACCTGCCTTAACTTTAAAATCTGGGGGTTTTGTTATCTCTACTTTAATGCTATCAGGTACAACCCATGATTCTTCATGTCCAACAGTGTTGATTTCCGCTTCATACTGTTTTAACCATGTTTCTCTTTTATACCATATAGAGCAATAGTCCGATTTGTTTAGGTGCACTCTGTCTATAGCAGCAAGTGCATGTTCACAAGGCATTTCATCCATCTGGAACTTGAGGCATTGACATTCTTTTTTCTTCAAACAAACAATGAATTCTCTACCTTCATCTGTTACCTTAAAGCTTTGATCCGCAGTCCGGTCAACCTGTAAAAATGTAATGTATAAGATCACTTGACTAGCATAACACATACGATGCTGCAAATTACTGGATCCCCCGCTTTTGCATACCATGTAGTTCCAGCACAAAACCCGGGACTTCATGAATTATCATTGACATAATGCAAATGAATTATCATTGACATAATGCAAATGAAATCCCAAAATACTCACATTCATTCTATATGCTTTTTTTATTTTTTTTTTCAATTCATCATCTGTCCATTTTGATGTTGCAAAGAAAATATCCTGCGCACTTTTCCGTCTCTCATAAAACCAGGTCTGTAGCTTGTTCATTATGTTGTCCACCATTGACAGTATTGATTTCCCCCGAGCATGTAACAGAGCATTATTCATTGATTCCACAATATTTGATGTCATCATGTCATATCTTCGATTTCGACAGCAAGCTCTAGTCCATCTCTCTGGTGGTTCTTCCATGAGGTAATCATAGGTTGCCCTATCCGTTTCCTTCATTTGATTCATGTCTGTTTTAAACTCTGCAATCGTGTAGACACGACATGCACTATTGAATATACTTATCACTGCAGGACTCACATTCCTTTTGTTAAGGTTCTTTTCCAGATGATATACACAGATACCATGGGCACATTCAGGATATACATTTGCAATCCCATTTGCAATTGCAGGATTACGATCTGAAAGGAACAGTAAATTCTCACGACAACCAAATGCAATGCGCAACTGTCTAAAGAACCAATTGTATGCCAGATTATTTTCTGAGTCGACAACTCCAAAGGCAAGTGGGAAGATTTGGTTATTTGCATCTTTCGTCACTGCAACCAATAGTGTGCCTGAATATCTCCCCTTAAGGAATGTTCCATCGACAACTATCACAGGTCTACAATGTTTCCAGCCTTTGATAGATGCCGCACAAGCAAAAAACATATATTTGAACCTGGATAATAGAATTGCAGTGTTATCAGTAAAATTAATGTTAAAATTTTTGAGTCTCAGGTTTTAATACTGGAACCCCACTTATACATAATGACTACATCACAGCATTTTTGTGACGGGAATCGAACAAATAACACTGCAGTCTCAGGATTTTTTTAATTGGCATTACTGGAATTCTACACAAAAATATATAAGTACACTTTTTTTTTTTTTTTACCTGTTCTCATCATCTCTTTGAAGAGCAACATGTGAGCCTGGATTGATGTCTTTTAGCACATATAAATATGCTGGTAACTTCTGAAAGTTCTGCTCAGGCGTTCCTCTAATTAAAGACTCTCCTTCTTTTATAGCACGCCATGCCTTATTATAAGAGATTAGAACTCCCATTTTCCTTCTAATCTCTGCAACAACAAAATTAGGCTTAACAGGATAATTATCGTCTCTTAGATTCTCAACTATCTCATCTCGAACAATCTTTGACGTAGCATGTTTTTGGTCTCTTTTTCTATCATCCACCGAGCAAGTGTGATTCTTCTCAAACTTCAGTATTTTGAACAGTGTGGATTGTTTAATTCTGGAAGATCGAACAGTCCACTCACATTTTTCATTCATGCATGCCAGTGAATATCTCGTTGTGCTTGATCTCACAACCTTGAATTCAAAATGGTGTGCAATTGCAGTTGTCTGGAAACATTTAGTGATACACTGTTTGTTTAAAAAAATTGATCCAACCTTGATGTCGTCCAAATCTGCATTTTCTTTTAGTATTGGACGAGGAGATTCTCTTATTTTCTTACTTGAATACCTCTTTCTCTTTTTTCCAGCACTGGATGGCTCAGGAAGTTCAATATTTACAAGCTGTTGTTCTGTGTTTTCAGCATGCATTAACTGTTGATCTACTGCTACAGCTTCCACAGATGGAGGTGTCAAAACTATCACTTCAAAAGCATCATCGTTGTCTATTTGCATTATCATTTGGCCTTCAGTGTAATCAACTCTCTCAGACTGTGGAGTTCGTTGTGTAATGTCAACTATGAAACGTCTACTCCTATACTCGGAATTGTTCTTCATCAAGTGTAAACAGCTGATTAAATCATCGGTATTTTTTATAGGGACACCTTTGCTTGTTCCAAGTTCCATATCAAACCATATGAATGCCTCACAATGTTCTTCGTCTAAATCTATCTTTTTCCAAAGGTTTCTTCTGAAATCTTGAAAAGTATCTGTTTCACTATGTAGAAAAATCCTTGTCTCATGATCTATGTACTTATAATCTGGTGTCCATTTCCCATTGAATGCAAGAACAATACACTGTTTAGCCATCACCTGTAGTTACAAAAGACAGTAAAACTAAACTAAGTTACAAAGAAATCCACATGGTAAAAAACTGTAATTGTAGCTTAATAATGAATGCTTAAGAACTGCTAATCTATAAGATAAATATACATTTCCATAGTTTAATTGCTAACTATACAGGGTGGAGGGGGATTTTTGAAGTGCAACTCTATATGCTAAAATATAGCATAGCTACAGGATATTGTAATGGGACTTTGCTTCAACTTAACACTAAACCCCAGCATTTTGTGCTGTGGATATTTTTTAATGGTACACTGCTTCAGCACTAATCCACAGCATTAAATTCTGTAGGTTGAAGGAAGGTCCCATCACAATATCCTGGGGATATCACGCCATTTTGAAGTGCAAGTTTATATCCTAATATAGTACAGCTACAGGATATTATAATGGGGCTTTGCTTCAACGTAATACTAAGCCCCAGCATTTTTAGCGTTGGAATACAGGATATTTTCTAATGGGGCATTGGTTCAACAGAAATCCCAGCATTAAATGCTGGAGGTTAGTGTTACGTTGAACGAAGTTCCCATCACAATATCCTGGGGATATCAGGCCATATTGAAGTGCTTATCTAAAATGTAATCATAGCTACAGGAAATTTATAACGGGGCTTTTGCTTCAACGTAACACTAAGCCCCTGCATTTAGTGTTGGACAACAGGATATTTCTACTGGGACATTGCTTCAACATTAATCACCCAGCATGAAATGCTGGAGGTTACTGTTACGTTGAAGCAAGGTCACATCACAATATGCTGGGGATATCAGGCTTTTGCTTAAACGTAATACAATTCTAGGTATTTCATACTCTTATGAACTTAATTCAGATTCATATTAATTATATATAACAGTAAATTCGCGTTTCAGAAAAACAAATTCAGATTATAATCACGAAAACAGATATATTTATGTAATATAATTCAAACTCAGCACAGAAACGTCGGAGAAACTGTGTAACCGCACCTGCAATTAGCTTTTACAGTTTGAATTTGAAAGTTCCGGGAGAGAGAGGATGATCTGGAGAGTTGAGAGAAGTAACGTATGCTTTGTTCTGTTTTTTTCCACGCGTTATTTTGTATTTATTGTTGAGCTGTAGGTTTTTAAGGGTAGTTTAGTAAATTCAATATATGCGGCAGTAGCCTGAATGTACGCGAGTGTTTTATTGGCTATTTCTCAATGAATTTTGAAACTATGCATGGAACTCATTTAACGTGTGCAAAATTGGCTAGTCATCAATTTTTCGCAAATACGAAAAGAGAAGTTTAACTAGATTTGCATAAACAGTCTATGATTTGAATCGTATTGCACAGGTAGTATAGGGATGCATATTTCGACATTAACTAATTAACCCTCATGAACACAAATAACTTTTAAATGACAAAAAGGAGTAAATATATAGTATAAAAAATGTGCGCCACTAAAGGGTGGCATTGCGACATTAATTGTCACATACCTTTAACTTTGGTGGCGACTTTTAGAGAGAGGTCGCGTTTAAAATAGTTTGGTTTAAAGTAAAAAAGTATATTTAAAATACATGTAAAGTTATATCTAATTAAACACATAAAATGTTAAAAAAATATTAATGTAACGAGCAAATAGTGATATATCTAAATTAAGTAGGAAATAGATAATTTGAAATCACTCAGGATTTTCAAATAGTGAAAACACTCAGGATTTTCAAAAAAAGAAAGCACAAAACATCTCAGCTTTAAGTTGGACAAACTCACGTTTCAGGATTTGCAGAAATGATCCTGCTTAAAGTAAAATGTTAAGCTTTTAGCCTTTTGAAAGTCAATTGTAAACCTGCTTCTGAATTGCATTTTCCAGATTTTAGAATTTGCAGAAAAAGACTAGCTTTAAGCAACGATTTCAGTTTTGACCACTTTCTTATATTTTGCAGAAAATAACCCCTATTAGGTTAAGCTTTACCATTGCCCTGTTCGACATAAAATTATAGATACAACAATTTCACATTCAACACTGCACAAATAATCCTGTTTCAACGGCAATTCGCATCTGTAACCTTTTCAACATGTAAAATTAAAAGAAGCATAGGAAAGGTAAGATAGGCCCCTGTTTAACCATTTCACTGCTCCTAGCAGTGTATACAAGCTGAACATGTTTTACGGACTAATTGCACCTTATGGTGCTTATACAGATTAACCAATCCTAATGATCACAAATTTCAAGTTCAAGTTCTAATAATATTACAATCATTCAAGAAAAGAAAGGATAAGAAAGAGAGCCGTTGTCTCTGGTGCTTTTGCAAGCCTTCTCCGCGTCGTTTATATAGACCAGTATGGACTTCTACAACAACCAAAGAACCTGTGACAAACATTAATACTGGTACGGCCAATTGGCCATCCTATTACAGTTAAAACCTGAAAAAGAAGGTTAGGAGTGGCCCCAAAATAGCCCAGTAATGGTACAGATAACAAGCCAAGCATTCAACAACATCAGATGATATTAAGCCAAGTATAAATTCGAAACCGACCTATATGATATCATAGAGTAGTCATACATTCAGTTTTCTTTCAGTACTATACCTTGAGAGCTTTGACAATATAATCAACGACACTAATATAAGTGGCAGGCAGTGAGAGATAGCAAAAACAACTAAGCTTTGCTCTAACTTATTATCCAGCCGAGAAAAAGCTTTCAACAATAAGTAATTGGAAGGATTGAAAGTAGTATGTTTTCCAAAGAGAAAACAGTTTGTAGAAGGGGAGAGGAGGTGTCCCCGAGTGTCCTAAAAGGTCAAGGATGGTGCCTTTAAATAGTGTAGAGTAGGGGGCTGTCTTTGACTTTGAAATCATTGCCAATAAAGGAGAATAAATATCACGAAAGTATTTGCAAGGAAAATAGGGAATTTGGCCATCATTATGACATAATTAGGGGGATTGCACAGTTAACACCCTTCCAAAATAAAGCTAGTCATTTGAAATTTGAAAAATAATGGAAGAAGAAACAGATCTTATATATTTTAAACATGGAAAACTATTTATGGAAACGAGATGATTCTACCTAAGGAATAAGATTAAAGTGATTAGTTTTCTTTCTTTCAAAATTCAGAAAAAAGGGGAAATATTAACATGAATTTTAGACAAATAGGCAGATTAATCTCAACTCCCAGTAATCATAGCCATAAATAAATTAAGCGACATGCCGAGCACAATTACAAGAGAATTATAGAAAATTCCAAACAGTCAAACTCTTGAGGTCTCAACTAAACTTATATGAACTTGGTCGAGCAAACACATATATAATTGCTAACATATTCTTAAGAGAATTCAGTGGTCAAGCTTCACTAATCAATGAAACAAATATGAATCTTAAATTCTAAATTTTGACAGCAAGAAAGCAAAAGTTTGAATCAAACTAAGCATGAGGCTTTAGCATAACAAACGAAAAATATGTATATATTTTCATGATTTTATTAATTAAGAATAAGAAAGGAAAAGTAGTAGGAAAAGTGTTACCCGTAATGAACCGGGTCGGGTCGTAACTGACCCATTTGTTTCTGCCCATTTTTTGCTTAATTCAATGTTGAAATTTCAATGTCCTTGCCTTGTATGAACTTGATTGAGAAAAATCTCGTGACTGATAATCGTTATCTTACTAAAATTTCAAAGATTTGAGATGATTTGAGACCAAGTTTCTTGTTTCCATTCTTGGGTTCAAGAGAGAGTGATTTGCTCCAGCTTTTGGTGTGAAACGGAACATGAGAGAGACAGAGGGAGGTGCGGACGGCGTCGGTGGAGAGAGGTGTATTTGATCGGTTTTTGGGGAAAAAGGGGAGAAAGGGAGTGGGGTGTCGGCTGGAAAGGGTGAGGGAGTGAGGGGGAAATATGTTTTAGGGTTTTTGAGTTGGGGGGTGAGTGTAAATATGAAAAATGCTAGTTTTAGTGTTAGCCTTTGGATCTAGGCAACCAAGGGCCACGAGTGTGCCACGTAGGCACATAAGTAAACAACTATATGTGTATGGGCTAATGTGTAGAGCACAAAATTAATTAAAATGGTGCTTGGGGAAGTTGTACTATACGCTAGAGTAAGTTGTAACTATGCCAAATATGTGTATATAAGCTGTAGGAGTGCGTTTTAGTGAGGTGTGAGCTTAGGTGGAGCTTATGTGGGGTGTATGTGGACAAAATATGATGACAGGGGCTTGCTGTAGTAGAAATGAGTTGTAAAATTGATAATTTAGCTAGTACTTAATTAAAATGCTAATAAATACGAATAATTAGTGTAAAAAGTAACAAATATTTTAGATAATTATAAATATATGTATTTAATTATAAATAAATATAAATGTACACAAATAATACTAATTAAATATAATAGTGACATATAATTATTAGATGATATCGATAATGCGCTAAATTGCACAAAATAGTCATAATTAGGATATGCGTATTAAAAAAATAGTCTAAATGATGTAATTATATAAATAGTCGCAATTAAGTAAGGATAATATAAATAGAGGATTAATAATAGTATTACGCCCATAAATGCGGGTTATAATGCAATTTTATTTAAAAAATTACTATTATCAATTTTAATTAAATATAGCCAAATTGTGAAAAATGGAGGGACAAAATTTAGTGTCAACAGTCACCCCATCCAACTGCCGCATCAAGCCATCGATCACCACGTCCTCTACGTCCTCAAATAGCACAAAGTCATAGAGAACATCCCTCAACTCTTTGGGTGTGGGTACGAGGTAAGGGTGCACCTCCTGCAATAAAATAACCATAAATGTTAAAACTATGTATATATGTTAAATGTCTGTATATATGTTCCTAAAACATTTAATGTGATGTTTAAACATTACACTAAATGTTTAAACATTTCATGTGATGTTGTGATGCAGGGCAAAACTAGCGGAAGCTAAACACGATACAAATATGCGGAAGCGATAAAAACAAGATACGAGATATCTAGGATATCGAGAAATTCAAGACTAGGAAGGCAAGAAATAGAAGAAAGAATCGAATTCAATTTACTAACGTTAATCGAATTCAAAAGGGAGAAGGGAAACTCGAACCTTACAAGGAATTCACACTAGTGGTGAATCTCCATAGATTCCAAGTCGTACAAGATTCTTGAAGCCTCGGGCTTCGGATTAGAAAGGCTCGGCCTTCTCTAATTCTCTCTTCTCTCAATTGTTCATACAAATGTAAAACCCTGAAGAAAAATGACTAAGTGTCCTATTTATAGTCTTTCATAAGACATGGTGAAATGTCTAAAATGCCCCCAAAGTGAAATAAGACATACAAGGTCACTTAAGGGCAAAATAGGAAAACTACACAAAATCTCGTGTGCAACCATCAGGGGGAGGCGGTCCGCCCACCCCCTCTAGGCGCTCCGCCTCTTGTTGCAAATCCAGAGAGTGGCAGCCACCTAGGCGGTCCGCCTAGGCTTGAGGCGGTCCGCCTCTTGAGTTCCTGAGAGCTGAAGCAATGTAGGCGGTCCGCCTCTTTGAGTAGGCGGTCCGCCTCTTCCTGAAGCTTCTTGAAATGCCTCAAAATGTGCTCCGGTCGCTTCTCCTCTGTAGCCTAAGTGGTCCTCCTTCCTTGGCGCTCCAATGCATGATCTTCAAGACGTTTCCGGAGCCCTTGACTTGCAACCTTTGTGCTCTTCAAGCTTGGTTCTTGATGGTTGTCGTTTAGGCCAATTTGCCCGGCATCATGTTGAAACATCACGACTAATGTTTAAACTTTTAGTGTAATGTTTAAATATCACTACTAATGTTTAAGCATTTAGTGTAATATTTAAACATCAGTACCAGTGTTTAAACATTTAGTGTAATGTTTAAACATCACAACTAATGTTTACACAAATAACGCAGTGTTGAATGTGAAAGATCTGGGGAATAAAAGAAATCCTTACCTGGGTGTCAACATGCTGGAACACTGCATCTGGGTCCTTTTCTACCTTCTCCCCCAACCAACGCTTCATCCGTGGTATTGTCTTCTCCTCAGGGTATGCCCTTAGCCTAAGTGCCGGAATAGCCTCTAACACCCATGCCATGAAAGCCCATGGAAATCCATACAGTGTATAGCTATTCTCAGGAGCCTTCCAGCTTGTAAAATCCTTCAGGATGTAAAACACAGTCAAGTCAAAGCTTTTTCTTCCTCATGGGTACTTGTAAAAGTATTCAGGGGTACTCGCGAGACAAACCACCTATTCCTCAATACCACTGTTAGTGTCCTTTGAACACAACACTTGGTGCTTGAACCAACACAAACATAAACTGAACCTTATGTCATCATCCTTCACCAGGTCTTCACTCTCTATCAGTTCCAGAATATAATCACCACTTACAGCCTTCTTCCCCTTCCTTGAAACTAAATCCCACAAATCTTTCCCCTTGCTACAGGCTTCATCCATGAAATCATCAGGGGGAGGTAGGGCACAACTCAATTTTGTCAGCAGCGCAAACTCCTGCATCCCAAAATGAAGAGGCAGATCATGGAATTTAAACCACGCCTCAAACTTCTTCTGACAAATAACCCGATGAAGTAAAATATTGTGAACCAGCTTTGGAGCAAACACACACTTGGGCAAATCGATTAGGTGCCCGAAACAGCTTTCCTTGAATCTTTCCATTAGCTTAAAATGATTTAAAGCTTTACGAAATTTTTCCAACTTCGAGTGCATTGATGATCAGACCGTCACCTTCTTTGTTGCGAACGCATTATTATACTCCATCAACGTCTTCATTTGACTCAAATCAGGCAGGTCAGTCTTTATGCATGGGGTAACCTCATCAGCCAACTCCACCTGAAATTGATACAAGAAAAAAATCATTACACAGTCACATTTCTAATGAAGAAAATACTTTCTTGGTTTAAACATCGTTAAGATGTTTAAACATCACCCAACATGTTTCAAACATCTTATAATATGTTTAGAACATAATCTATAATGTTTGAAATAAATCCAAACATCATTTATTATGTTTGAAACATAATACAAAATGTTTGAAACATTCGGAGTGATGTTTGAACATATTCGTATATGTTTGAAACATCATACAAGATGTGTAAACATAAGCATCGATGTTACCTCCAGTTCTGTTGCCTCTACAAATTGATCCTCTGTTGTTGCTTCTGTTGTTGCAGGCAAATCATGAACGACTTTTCTTCTTCCTTCCCTTGCCTCACTAACTCTAACTTGAGGCATAGCACCACTTTCTCCTCTTTGTTCATTACTTGGCTCTGCTTCTGCATCCTCTGTACTTTCTTCACTACTTCTTGATCTTTGTTGTTCCTCTTCTTCTTCGTGTTGATTTTTGCTAAGATCCCGACTAGCTTGATTAGCACGACTAGTACGACTAGCACGACTAGAGCTTGGGCTCTCGAAAGGGACCTGTAAAAGATCTGGTACCGCCCTGCTTCTTTGTCTTTTTGCACGAGGAGATTCACTTTCAGATTCCATGGAAATTTGTCTCTTTGTGGCATTGGTCGTGGTCTTCTGGACCTTCTTAGCAGCAGCAGCTGTAGCCTTTACTAGTTGCTTTTTTTTGGGGGGCTGTTGTCTACATACAAAAATAAGTTTCTTTATAAGAACAAAATATGGTGCAAAAAACATCATACATACAGGAGTAATGTTTAAACATCACGAGTAATGTTTAAACATCACGAGTAATGTTTAAACATCACGCTGAATGTTTGTATTCTACAAGGGCTGATGTTTAAACATCTCTATTGATGTTTAAATCAAGGTAACGTTTCTCCGGCTAAACATCCGGTGATATGGCCAAACACATCACAGATGTTTCAAACATCTTACGTGATGTTTGAAACCAACGTATTTTGTTTAACCATATCACCGGCAACTACACACAAATTTAAGTCAAAACTTCATCATTTCCTCCTTCAAACCAACCCCAGACAGAATCATCAAACAAACATAACTTTTAAAATGAAATTCTAGGATTTTTTCTTGACACAAAAAACGGAACAAAAAATTGGTAAAAAAAAAACAAACGGGTGAAGAAAAATACAATGTAGGTGTCGGAGAAGACTTACAATCGATAATCGGTGACAATCAATGAGTTTGACAGTCGAAATTTCGAGAAATGGCGCGGGGTCGTTGAAACGGGTCGGGTTTTCCGTCGGGTATGTTTGAGGAGTTTGAGGAAATGTTTGAGGGGTTTGGTAAATGTTTGAGGGATTTGATTTTTGAAATGGTAGTGGGGTAGTGGGGTGTGATAGTTTGTAAGTTTTGGGTGTTTTAATTATGCCCCATAATTGTAAAAAAAATCTAATCACCTTCCAGTTAAACTTAATCACCCATTTGAGAGAAAATAAAAGAAAAAATAAATATAAGGACTTTTTTTTTCATTCCACACTTGATAGGACCTTTTTGTGTCATTTTCTCAGGTTTCCTATTTGAAATCCCATACCCACCTACACTTGGGTGCTCCAAATCATTAAAATAAGAAATCAGCAGAGCTTATGTCAATGTATTAAAAAACGCTTTTTACATTTATCCACCCCCACCTTCAAAATCCTCTTCTTCCCCTATCCCATTAGTTATTTATACTATATCATTCCTTTCTCCGAAATTTGAGAATTTTAGAATCGGCGATACGTATTGTTAACGAAATCAGCTGCAATCTGAGGGATCTTATCCGCGTATGATCGGTCGGTAATCTCGATCTATAAACTCCTTAATTAATGTATTCCTTTTACATTGCAATTGAATATTGAAATGTTAGGGTTATATGAAAACAGAATTAAAGTGTTCTGTCATTAATCTCTCTCTCATGCTGTAATATGGTATGTATAGTAGGCACTTTAATCCTTTAGTATTTAAAGGGAGAAAGGCGGGTCCATTTTGAAGTGCCACTGACCCTCACATCTCGGTTCGTTTCTCCTGTTTTTAATTTTATTAGATTGAAAGCACTCATTTGCATTTACAATGTTTACGGGAGTAGTTTGTTCCATATACATGATCCTATTACAAGTTGGAAAAAGAAATCAGCCTTAAATTTAGCCCCAATTGCAATCGTGTAACTGTAACCGCACAAGGAAATCTTAATTATTATTTAGTCTGCTTATATATGCCTTAACTGAACCTACCTAATCAAATGCAGAGTTCAACATTCGACAACATTGATCCGATGTGGGAATCAATCTGCCTAACCATAGCGGCCACAGCAGGCAACAATATCGGCAAAGTTCTGCAGAAGAAGGGCACTCTCATTCTTCCTCCTCTATCTTTCAAGCTCAAGGTATGAGACACCTGATTTCCTTGCATATCTTCAACTGGCTGAGGTTCTTTCTAGGATTTCTGACTCTTTATGTTATCATACTTATAATTTTTCTTTTTAGATTTTTTTTTATCTTGGTTCAAATACATGTTTACCTTATAAAAAAAATGTGGTTCAAATGTCTGGAGACCTTTGGTTTCTTGATGTTTTCTTCGTTGTGGTGTGAACCTATTGGTGCAATTACATAAGCTGATGTTTGCAGGGATTTTTTTGTTTCTTTAGAGAACTTTCTATCAACAAAGAATGTAAACAACTTCTAGTATAGGAGAACAGCTAATCTGTTTTAAAAGATAAATTTGTATATTGGTATGTCACTGGTCCAGACTAGGGTAATCCATATAGCCGATCTCAACTAATTTTGAATTGAAGTAAAATTGTTGGTATTGTGGTGCTGGGATGTCGTTTGTATGATAGCCTGTCACTTTATCTGATGTGAAAAATTGCTTAGAGCATACAGAACGGAGACTTGCCACATGGCATTTATGTTTTTACTTTTGTATAGAGAGATATCTAGAACACATCAACAAACAATGAATTCAAACATCTAGCGGTCTCTTTAAATATGATAAAGAAAATTTCTTGTGTGGGATTATCTCTTTTTTTCTTTTATGTTCTTTGTTGAATCACATCGGCCTCCCAGCAGCTATCCTTCTTACTTTCAAATTTAAGCGCTTGTAAATTCGTTAACATGAGCAACTTGGAAACCTTCATGATCTCTGTCTACAGGTGATTAAAGCTTATGCTTTCAACAAAATATGGATTATTGGTTTACTTATGGATTTGTTTGGAGCAGCCTTGATGTTACGAGCATTATCTCTAGCTCCTGTAAGTGCATTTCTAGCAATCATTTTTTTAATCGTTAAGAAAGTGCATTTCTAGCATTTTCTTATGCATGTTTAGGGAATTGAACTTGATAGTTTGAAAGTAAATCCATTATTAGAGAAACCCTAAACATAATATGTTTGTTCTTATATTGATACCCAAGCCAATCCTTCATACTTACCATTTCAGTGATATGCCCAGGTATCTGTCATTCAACCAGTTTCTGGCTGTGGACTTGCTATACTTTCAGTATTTTCCCATTTTTATCTAAAGGAGATCATGAATGTTGTTGATTGGATAGGTATTACCTTGGCGGGCATTGGCACCATAGGTAATGTGAGTTGCTTAATGCTTTGCATCTATTTACTATGGCTACTACATGAACTAGTCATTATTCCAGGGGGAGGAAGTAGTTGGCTAGAGGATGGTGCCACCAACGCACCAAGTTTAGAAAATCTGGCCTTATTACTATTACTCAGACTTGCTTCTCGTGATATTTGGAATAATCTATCTGTTCTCTTGGTACTAAGATTCAGAAAATTTGGTTGCTAATTTGATAGATCTACCTTACCTTTTGGCCAAACACCAATACAGTAGATCTGTCTTGTTTTTGGTTAGCCTCTAAATTTGACTTGAGAACCTCAGAAAAAGCTTGGAAATCTGATATAGTGGGAAGGTGAATAATTGGCTTTTGCAATTGCTATGCTTAAAAACATTTGGTCTTGGTCCATTTTATTTGGTATTATAGTTCCGAAAGGCCCTTTCTATTGGTTGCTGAAAAGATCAACAGTTTGTTACTCTTACATGTCCTTATGATTATCTTATGTTTTGCCTGACTTGTAACGTATCATCCTCTCATCTTCCACCCATGAAACTAAATCAGGTTATACACAAACTTTAGAACTACCAGATTAGTGTCTTTAAATATCCCACCTTCAAATCATTCAACACTATGCCTGTTATCTTCTGGCAAGGAATTAGTTTGGACTTGCTAAGACATGTCACAGTCTGAAAACTATGATGCACACAGAAATGGACTTCCTTATTGCCAAAAGAAATGTGTAGCTTATGGACTAAATTTGCGCTGCACCTTGCTACTTCTTGTTTCTAATGGAACATTGTATCTGTTTACTATAGACTCCCCACTAGGATGTAAATATCTGACAACGTTTAACTTACCACTATTCTTTTCTCTGTTCAGCTGTTGGTGCTGGAGGGGAGGAGCAGCAGGCTTCGACTATCTCAATTTTTCATTTACCATGGCTGGCATGTGCTGTTGCAATCTTGTTTGTAGGTATCTTATTCCATGCGCAATACAAGAACACATATAAGTTAGTTCCTTGAGAAGGTCTTTATGGTGCTATATTAGTTCCTTGAGAAGGTTTTTTTCTGCTGCTACATTGCTTAAGTTTGGAGTGGTTAGTCGCTGAATTACTGTATATTGGTTGCTGTGTTGTTAGTTTAAGAGAAATGCCTTTGCGCTACTTACAATATCAGTCTAATCGAAACTTTTGTTTTTATTGACCAAGAACACAAATGCACTTTGTTGGCAGTTGGCACTAAAAAAAGGTAAATAGATGGGATAGGAAGGAAAAATATTGATATACACGTAATTTGGTGTGAAACTCTTTTCATGAATGTTTTGTCCATGCATCAAATGTTATGCTCCAGGAATCGATTCCTGGAAAGATGCAAAACAAAAATGATTTTATTTGATTTGAACTTGATCATCTTCGAGCATTCCATAACACCATCATCACTGCTTCTTTGAGTTCCCCCTTTTTGACTAGTTTTTGTTGTTTCCTTTATTAATTAAATGTTTTTCATTTAGGCTTGAAATGATATCGAAGCCACCATTTACTTATCAAGTCAACACTTTTAGTCCTAGGTTTTTATTGTAGCCTTATATGTATGAGGAGAGTAACACCTCGTATCTACAGACATTGGTGGCTAATCAGGTTAAAGTATCTTTTCAATGTCATTAATAGTTGGGGTCGGATGTATCCTCGCCATGACAAAAGCGCTTCAAAAAGCCCTTTTTGGATAAAGACTCCTCCTTTAAATCTAATCCCCTTTAATCCCTAATAGCTGTACATTTAGAAGTTGCATCTCAATTTGTTTTCTTGTATGGCTTTTCCCAGCATATGGCTACTTTAGGGACTCAAAATAGCCGCAAAAATAAATATATAAAAATTGATGCCATTTTCTTGGATAATTGGTCCCACGTGATATCCGACTGAAGTGGGGTTGGTGTGTGTGGGGTAGGGGTGGGCACTAAACCGAAAAAACCGAAGTACCGAATTGAACTAATTTGGTACTTTGGGTTCGGTACTTCAGTTTTTTCGGTTCGGGTTCGGTCTTGTAAATTTTCTAAAGTTCGGGTCCCGAAGAACCGAACTAGATTTTTTTTTTTTTTTTTTTTTTAGCATCGACGTATATATATGAACTAACTTATAATGCAATTATTCTAATTTGTAAGTTACATTCTCCCCCCGCACAAATAAACGAAAATGTGGGGTATCAATATTCATCTTCTTAAAAAAATGATTATAGTGTTCAAAACTGTCTTAATCACTATATATCCTACGGAATGTTGACCCATTGATTTACATCATGTTGAATGTCTCTCTCCAAATAGCATCGGAGTAACACCTTAAGCTATAAGGATGTATTTAGTCTATATATAACTTACAACATTATGGTATCATAAGACAATGACCATTATGGGTGGGGTGCAACTCTTGAGATACTGGCAACTGGAAAACTCTTTATTTTTTGTCATAAAATTAAAAAATTTCTTTTGGTAGAGGAAAATAAGAATGGTATCAAATGCTTCAATGAATCTTGAAAGAAAACTTCATAATATCACCATGGCCCTATGCATGACACTCATAAACCTTCCATTTGTCGGTGCCTGCATATAATTTAAGGATCAATTTTTTTTGGGCTAGAAACTTTGGTTTAAACCGAAAAACCGGAGTACTGAACTGAATACCGAATTAAAATAACCGAACCGAACTATAAAAATTACGGGTTTTTCTACACTTCCAAAATACCGAATACCGAAGTACCAAACCGAAGTTTAAAAAAAAACGAACCGAACTCCAAACGCCCACCCCTATGTGTGTGTGTGTGTGTGTATGAAATCTATAATCAAATTGTAGTGACCAGTAAAGGGGGCTGTTAGGTGCTGTCTTTATACTCTCTTGTGACTTGTCGGACACCATTGTTGCTGACCAACTGTTAAGCTCCCGATAGCTTTAGAAGAGAAGGATTAACTTGGTTTACCTTGCGCCCTGGAATTCTAAGTAACTATTCTTCACTGACTCAAAACTATTGTTTCTATTGCTCATGAAATTGATTCTTTAATTTGTTCCGGGCTTCATCATCCAGTAAGTTTGTAAGTCATTTGTTCATCGCACATTTTGTCTTTGTATGCATTTCTTTGGACTTATACCTTTTTTATTCATTTATCATTCTCTATGCATGGTTTTGAGCCATCAGTTCTGCAGGAGTATCTGAATGCTTTTGGACCTTTTGAATTCCGAGATCTTATAGTCTTTAATGGATATAGGTTCTCCTTAATGGGTGGCTCCGCATTTACAGACGCCAGCGAAGAGAGCAAGAGTTGGTATGCATTTTCCATTGATCTCTTACATATGATGCTTGTGAACATGCGTGATGTAGTATGCAAATTTTTCCATTTGCAGATGCAACATGAAGTAATCGAGGAAATTATTTATGGACTGGAGTCTGGCATTTTGTTTGGGTAATGCTTCTTCCATATGTATAAATAGTGCTTCTTGCTACATTTATTGAAGTTTAACTTATCTTATGCTTATCTTTTATTGCCCTTTATAGATAGTGGTGCACCAGATTGCCCTTTAAAGGCAGTGGTACACTAGATTGCCCTTTAAAGACTGGCATCTTGGAACAGCATTTTGTTTCAATGTTCCGTGCTAAATGAGGGTGGACTAATACCAGATGCCTTTTGTCATTGTAAAGTCCCTTAAATCTGCATAAGTAGACTTCCACTAAATACTATTTATCATTTTAAAATCCATAAGACAGAATATCGACAGTTCTTTTTGTTGTTCGCCTAAATTTTTAACTTGCTTGTTGTTAACTATTGCAATCATGTTAATGAACTTTTTATGTTTGATTGCTTTGAGCAAATTCAGTTCCTCGAGATATAGTCAATGCTTGCCAAAGTCATCTTATCCCTCTGTCTAGTGTTGATAGTCTATTTAGATGTGGATGTCCTCCCGTCTTACTACATATAATGACTAAATAATATGGTTACAGGATTTCATCCGTAATATCAAAGATGGGGTTTTTGTTCTTGGAGCAGGGATTTTCCAAGTTGTTGGTGCCCATTTGCATTTCGATAAGCATTTGTTGTAGTGCTTCTGGTTTTGTTTGTCAGGTACTTCTTGTGATTTTATATCTGTTGTTACCACTTATCAATGATATTGATCTCCAGATTCCAAGCATAGCACAATCATGAAGGATTGTTTTCTTCCTTGTCTGGTTTTGGTCCACATTATTTTAACTACCAAATGTAGATGAAGCCATGAAACCATTATAATCTAACTAGTCTTTTTCTCCTTCTAGAGAAATTTATGCCCTGCCTGTCTTATGATCAGTTTCCATTATGTACTTCAATTCTCCCAAACAGACACGTGGCCTGAAGCATGGAAGGGCAATTATACTGTCCACATGTGCAGCTGTTGCATCAATCGTAACTGGTGTACTTGCTGGTATGCTTGCTTTGGGTGAGCAGTTGCCTTCAGCTCCAACATCTCGTCTCTGGCTTTTGCTTGGATGGTATGTATGATTTCCTGCTTTCCTTTGCCTTTTTCTTTTTCCCGCTTTTTCCCATTTGCCTTTTTCCCTATTACAATCTCCTTGCTTTTCAAGCTTCTGTTTACAAGAGAGGCATGTTTTCTATGTCGTTCATCTCTACTGCTATGAGAAATGGATTTTTTTACTGGACTTCTTAGTCAAGTTATAAAGGAAGAGATTCATTAGTTCTTGTTGAACTTGCTTGTGCATCTTGATGGTAGCCTCTTTTTTACCCTCTATTGGAGTGACGGCCATTTTCAAGTATTGTATGATACTATCTTTATGGTGCTACATATTAGTCCCTCCATTTCGAAGTGGAATGTTTTGTTTTTACTTGCCAAGTTTTATCAAGAGGAGTTTCATAGAGAAGTTGAAAAAAATCAGATTTTAGTGTTTGGGACATGTGATGCTAATATTACTTTTAGATCTTTTAAATTAATTAAGAAAATGGTCTCATTTGAAAGAGTAAATGTGGGCGAACTTTTCATTGCAGAAATCTGTTTTTGAGTTGTTTCTTAGGAAACTGGATATTGTTCTATTTCCCGAATGGCCCATAAAGGATAGATGGGGTTATTACGTATTAGGTTGTCATTGCATAGCACATCATATTTAGTAAAATTCGATTGTTAGCTTAAGTAGATGTTTCCAAAGCACATACACAACAAGCAGTTTACCATGCCAAATTTAGAGTGTTTCTGCTTTCTATTCCCGGATTCCTACATTTAGGGGTCGTTTGGTTTATAAGCAAGTTTTACCGGGATAAGTAATGCATGAACTGTAATATACGGATTGGTAATGCTGGAGTTGTATTGTAGGAATTTTTGTATTATTCTATGGTTGGTCTGATGTACTAGAAGTTATCAATGTATGTTTTAATATTTATTTTTATTTTTTTAATAGAATAAGACTTTGGTCTAAATGAAGGGTTAATTTTTGCTATTTAACAGTTAGTCAATGTATTGCTAATCCCCAGCTTCTTATTCCACATTAATAATACATAGATTCCACATAACATATTGGGGTATTAGTTTTGTGGAGACGAAAAAGTGGAACCTGATATATAAAATGATGCCGAGTTTTATATGGAAAGGAAAAGTTTTATATGAAATGTGGAACCAAACTATACAAAATTAATTTTTTTTTATGGTGATTATGCTTTCTACGACCCCAACCATACGTCATAAAGTATGTCTGTACTTTGTGATGTAAATGCCTTTGTTGTGTTCCTGGATTCCTATTTATAAGGGAACTGGAAGTCTTTGCTGTAGAACAATGCACATTTTGGTGCAATTAATGAAATTTCATTTACTTATTCAGAAAAATAGCTGTACATTCTGAGATGTTTGTACAGGTTGTGCATCATTCTTGGCGTGATTTTGCTGGTAGCTTCAACACGACTGGTGCGAAGCCTTCCACGTTCATGGCAACGTATTCTAAGACGTGGGGTTGACAGAAACTTGGGACTTAGGCATCCAGGGCCAAACCGGAGTAGAGATACTAGTCCTAGCGCTGTTATCCAGGCATCGACTTTACATCACCTGATATCAACCTCATCAAAAGCAAAGACTTGAAGTGTCTTGAGTGAGAAAAATGATACGCAAAGGTTGGGACTTCTTTCAAGGTTCTTTTAAGTGTTATTTGAGGCTGCTGTTAGTAATCCCATCGTACTTGGTGTGTACAGTACATTGTTCAGCCTGGTGCAGATTATTTGAGGATGAGGATTCATTCCAATTATGCATGAGAGTCTGGCAACTAATTCTGTGAAAATCTTTCTATTTCTCTTTAGACTTGCTCTAGATCTTGTTCTTTAACTCACCTAGTGTGTGATTTTGTAAACATTGTGGCTTGAGAGCGCATTGTTCTATAGCCACTAATGAATACTGTTTTAATTTGTTCTTTGCTTTGTTTTTGGCCAGTGGCTGCATAGGTAGGTTAGTACACAGAGATCTGACTTTTCAATTTTTTTCCCGTAGAGGTTCTTTTTGGCCCAAATTCAATAAATGGGTGTGTTGGAGAACAATTCCCATAAATGGTGAAAACGCCAACATTAATGGCTTTTTCAATAAGCAAATTAACAGTTCATATCTAACGGCCGTTAAAATATAATACAAAGAAAATGCAATGTTTCCACCCAAAAGTAACAAGTGGGGTTGTGGTTAAGAGTGACGTTTGAGTTTGGAAATTGAGAAAAGGTGTTTCTAGTTTTAAATATTAGATGGAGGTGGTTTTTTTATGTTTAGTGTTAATGGGTATTGATCTAATTAAGAAAACAACCTAAAGTTTTTGAGTTTACACTTTAGTCCATATTATGTAATGCAAAAAAAAGAAAAAAAGAAAAAGGGCATTGCAGCACCCTACCCCTCTTCTTCGATCTTTGTTGTCTTCCTCCTTTATAGTAGTCCCTTTATCTCCTTTTTATTTTGTCTCCTTTTTATTTTCTCTTCTTGTTCTTGTTTCATATTCAAAGCTTTCCAAACATCATCTAAAATCCACCATTGTCACTTGTGATTGTTGAAAATATTTGTGAAGATTTGTGATTTTTTGTTTGAGTCTCAATATTGGAGAGACTTTTGGGACTACATTGCTTATTTTTGAGCTTACCATTGCTTCAAAGGGGATCTTTAGTTTATTCAACATTTATTGGTAAGTGAAGAAGATTGTTTTTGTGTTCATTCTTCAACTAGGTTCAGTAAAAGCCAATCTGCGTTCCAACAATTGCGTTAGCTTGTCCAACAACTTAAGAAGTTATTGGACAACAATTAATGAAGTTGTTGGAATAACTAAAGAAGAAAAGATATTGTTGAATGAAATGTCCAACAATTATGTTAGTTGTTCAAACAACTACCTCGCTTGTTCCGACAACTTCCATAGTCGTTGGAAAGTTTTAAAGTAGTTTGAAAATTTGCAGTCATGACCACTGCTATGTGATTTATGTGTATTTGTGTTTATGCCTAAATTTGTTCTAGGTTAAACAATTAATTATGAATGAGGTCACAAGCAATACAGTAAATTACGATGGAAAAAATGAGTAAATACGATGAAAGTAAAGACAAGTAATTAAGAAAGAAATAATAGAGAAAATAAAGTAATTCTATTCCTTGAGAGTAGCCGACTTTGGTGGCAAATTATGTCTTGTGTACAATACAATGTAAGGTGGGGTATTTATAGTAGTGATATCCAGTCCTAAATAAGGTAACATACAAATACTAATAAGGCCATGAGCCTACAACTCAAGGCGGTAGTATACTAAACCCTAACTAGGAGACTGTAAACCCTAGGCGACGGGATGTGTGCCCTGCGCCCTGTGACCAAACCGCCTAAAGGTCGCTGGCTCTAGGAGCGGGCGTATATCCTCAATGCCCGGTGACTTGTAGGATAAGTCTAGTCTCGCCAGCGGGACTCGTATCCCCGTAACAATAGGTGGCGTATTTTTGCCCACATAGTCAGTCCTTCCACTTGCTGAGTAATGATGCAAGCAGTCAGGAAGTGAAAGAAGCGTGATAGCAGACGTAAAGGTGTGACGGTACTGATGCTCGCCTCCTTGCCTCTTCGTGTACGTCGTATTAAATTCAAATTTCTTATTATAGCGACGTGTCCCCTAATGATTGGAGGGGTTTTCTGCGTATTTTCCCAATAGTGCTGCTGCTCTGTTTATATCCCGTAATTATGGGGATACATATCACTTAAACTGCAGTAATCATAATTACAATCCCACATATCTCTTTATGTAAGTGAGAGAGTTTATTCACAACCTTCCAAAGATTTTCAAGAACTCATCTTAAAAGATAATCTCTTTTCCAATCCCACTAATATCATCAAGATGGAACAAAATCCAAGCTTTCTCCTAGCGAACTTCAGAGCGCAGGATTACCTTACCAATTCTTTCCATTTTGAAAACGATGGTCGCATGCTGGGCCAAACCCCTAAACAAGAGGGTGAAAATAGTAATCTCTCCATTGAATTATACCCTTCTGCAATCACAAAGAGTGATATTATGCGCATCAGGCATGAATGCAAATGGCCTGATTTCATTGTCGTTCTTGCTCCTGGCGCCGAGGAAAGAATTTCTTCCCAACGGTCTGGCTTTTCAATGGTTCACACGTACCCTTTCACTTTTCATCTCAAAGAGCGCGTCCAATCGATCATAGAGGACATATGCTGCCGTTACAATGTTTGTTTGGGCCAGATCAGCCCTTCCGTGTGGCGACTAGTGGCTGTGCTTGATCATTTGGCTAACTATGCCCAGGTTGCATTTTCCTTTGATCATCGTTTAGCCTTCTACCCCCTCGTCTTCATAAAGCTGGGATGCTAATGTTCATAAAATGGGGGAATAAAGGTATAGTCCCCAATAGTAAAGATTCCAAAGACTGTAGCCGGGTGCACAGGTACGTGGCTGTGCGAACGGCTGATTTAGTATCCTCTCTTCCCTTTCCAGAGGTCTTCAACAGAAAGTGTAAGTCCATGGGAACTTATCTCCTTGCTTTCAATTGTGGTGGCTTCAAACTGATTTCTTTCTTCTGTGCAATGAACATCGTCTCCACTATTTCTTTGAGCCACAATGAACTGATGATGTGGGTCACCACCATCTTTTCAAGGAATCCTCCTGAATCCTTGACTTTCTCGGCCCTGGCGAGTACGAATGGCTGGCCGGCGAAAGACCACGGTAAGTAATTATTGAGCCGTTCTTTCTACCTGAAATTTCTCCCATATTTTGATTCATCACTGCTTCCAGGGTTCTCTCTTTGTGATATGCCTCTGCTGGTGGAGCTTCAGATCGCTACCCCGTATATTGCTCCCTTACCCGATGTGCAGGCATATGGTGGAAGAATTTTGGAGAGGGCGAACATATCCCGTTGCTCAAAGAGGAGAAAGTTCTCTAGGCCGGCCAAGGTGTCCATTGCTGGTGAAACTCTTGTTATTTCTGATGGTGAGGGAGAAGTCCCCCAAGTGCCCGTGTCCGAGGATGTTTAAACGGCCCCGTCTGCTGCTGTTGTAGCTGGTCATTCTTCATGAAAGCGTAGGTATCTGATCAAAGAGACTCCCATAGTCGAGGGAGAGGCTAGTGTGGAGGATGATGTCTTGCTTCCTGCCATACCTTTTGATCTGTAATTTCAAGGTTTAGGCTTCGTCTTTAAATAACACTGTTTCTTTGTTGACTTCAAAATCCGACATAATCCGTTTATGTTTAGAATCTGTTGCCGCTGCTCCAACTCCTGAGGGTTCTAACTCCTTTCAGCGGTGCCCTGGCAAAGAAGTGGCTATAGAGACTGTGTATGAACCCGTAGGTGGAGCTCGGGAGGTTGTAATCCATATTGCTGTAGGGGTTAACCTGATGAAGACTCCACGGGTTGTAATAGACCATACCGCTGAAATGATCGGCCGTGTAGAACAAGAACACCTCTTTGGCTATAGCAGTCGCGAGCTGCTTGAGGTCGCCAACGGATGCTCCCTTCGGGTAAGTTTCCTGCCACCACCGTGTTGAGTTAACCATCATTTATCCTTTACCAAACTCCTGTTCCTACCATTACCCAGAGATTGATGGTGTATCATGAGATACTCTGCCGGGGAGGCTTAGAAGGAAATCTAGTCGAGGAAGCTGATGCTTTACGTGGACAAGTAGCCAGCTTGCAACCCTTTGTGGAGAAGGCTGAGGAGTTGAAGGGTGAGCTGCAGACCACTCGTGATGCCTATCACGCAAAGGTTCTAAAGAGCAGGAATTTGGAGAAGGCGCTGGCTGGTGAAGTTTGCAAGCACAAGCAGGATGTGGTGGCCCTCAAGTCGTCCCTCACAGATGTCAAGGTCTCAGAACAGCTTCATCTCAGCAACATTAATCGTATGGAGGGGATCGTGAGAGATCTGCGTAGCAGCTATCCGGCATGGAGGAAAGAATGAATGCCGCTGAGAAGTACGTCTCAGATGCCCAGGGTCTCTCTGCCTTCCTTTAAGACGGGAATGACAGGCTGAAAGGTAAAGTGGCGTCACTTGAACAAATTCGTGACAACCTTTGCAAGGAGTGTCACCTGAAAGATCAACAGAGAGAAGCTCTGAATGCTCGTTGCATAGCAGAAGTTGATCATGCCAATGTCGCAGCTGCCTTGCCACTCTTCTCCGAGTTTGTGACGACCCTAACTTTGACCTAGCCACTGAGATTGCCTAGTATACTGGCCTTGTTGCCAAGGCAGATGCTCAACTTGGTGACCTTGAGTAAGGCTCTAAAGAGATGAGTGGAGAAAGAGAGGAGACGCCGACTGGGGAACCTGCAGCTGTGAAGTAGGACTTTCACGGAGTGTTGCCGATGAAGGAAGTCCCCCGAGAGAGGAATGAAAACCTTCCCCCCTTTGATGCTGTTTTTTAAGCATCTGGTGATTAGAAATTTATTCGCGTGTATAAATGTTTAATGTAAATTTTGGGCCCGTTTAGTGGCATATTGACTTAAATTACTTGTGCATTTGTTTGTAACGTTTTTTAATTTTCACCGTAAACAATAAGTAATGCTAAGTTATGCCTCTGTGGGCGTTTGCACCTAAGAATTAGATGGCTTTCGATCGTCCTGACTGTTCTAGTTATTTAAGAACGTGTGTCAGTGTGCCTGCCTAGAGCAATTACGTCTGTTGTGCACCGATAGATGGAGGCTAGGTTGCATCCGTAACAGATGCTCTGTTTGCGCCAACAATAGGTCGACTTTAGCCCGTGTGGTAATGGTCCTTTTGCGTTCTGAGACAAAACGTCTTCACTTAGTTACTCGAGTATTTAAGACTTTCTGGCACTACGCGGACATGCGTCCCCATCGCATGTAGGTGCAATTGTTGATTTAGCAAGTTCAACCCTCGATTAATGCTTGGTGGCTGAGTTAGACATGGTCTAGCTCTAAGCGAGTAGTGTACTCTACTTTTGTCACGGAAAGTAGATGTATTACTTCAACTTATATATGGCCTGGGCTATGAATATTTAGACCGTAGATGGATCTTAATTTGTGAAAAACTGACTATAATAGTAGTTTTATTAGTAAAGGCGCAGAGCCTAGGATGTTGTGGGTGAAAACCCGTAGCATGTCCAAAAAGTATGAAATACTGTAATCTAAGAGAAACACTAATGTGCTAAGTAAATTCTAAAAAGAAAAGTACTTCCAATTATCCCTATTCCTTCTCCCCTCGAAAGACGTCAGTCAACGATACTGTTTGAATTGCAGTCTTGGTTGATTGCGGCTTCGAGGTCTTTAGGGTCTCCTTGAATATTCACCTCGTGCACTTGCTCGGGGACATCTGCTCCAAGGATTTCGATCGTATGGCATTCCCTTGCTGCCTCCTGATCACCATTCACTTCTTTTATCCCCCATTGAGTAGGATACTTCAGTTTCTGATGCCAGGTGGATGGTATTGCTTTGACTTGATAAATCCATGGTCGCCCGACGATCGCATTATAAGGAACGCCTCCTTTGATTACCTGAAAAGATGAAACATAATCTATCCCCGGCAAGCAGGTGGTCAGGTTAATTTCGCCTATAGCTTTCTCACAAGAATTGTTGAAGCCTGCTAGCATGTAGCTGCTAGGCATAATTCGATCCTCAATACCCATCGCCTTCAACGCATCCCATATGATGAGGTTTACGGTGCTACCGGTGTCGACCAATACACGTTTCACGTATGTGTCTTCCATGCTAAGTGTTATGACCAGGGCGTCATGGTGCGGGGTGCTGTAGATGATGCTATTGTCCTCGCTGAATTGGATCGTCTCATCTCAGGCGAGACCCTGGTTGGGCGCCGCCGAGATATCCTCTGATCCCCTAAGCAATGTTGGTCCCCCGATTATCACATTGATGGACCTCTTAGGATTGGGCAGACTTGGTGGTGCGTTCTGGTTCTCGATTCTGGCGAAGGTTTGGTTTCCCTTGTCGGTGAGCCAGGTCCTTGAGGTAACCTTTGTTTAACAAACTTATGACCTCTAAAATCAACGCTCTGCACCCAGCTGTGTCATGTCCGTTGTCCCTATGAAAGTGGCAGTAAAGGTCCTTGTTTCTCTTGCCAGGTTCTGCTCTCAAGTTGCTTGGCCAACAGATTTGTGAGTTCTTCATATGATCTCTTACAAATTCCACGACGTTGACTTGCAGACCCAATTCTTCAAATTGGTTAGGAACCCACTCCATGTTGAGCGATCCCTTGGACAATGACCCTGACATTCCCTCACCCTCTTCCGATTTGGAAAATCGTCCCTGCTATTTTTCCTATTTCACTTGCCTTTGTCCCTCATTCGGGCTTCCTCTACGTATCCCTGTTTCTGTCCTTGGTAGATGACGTCTTGGATAGCCGATCAGACTTCCTTGGGAACAGAAGACTCCCCAGGTTCTAGGTGAAGCTTCTCGGTGTACCTTTGGTGAAGGGCGTTCTATGTTGACACAGGGTGCTGAGTCAGACTCCACTGCAACTCTCTGGTGGCTAGGGATACCTTTGAATTCAAACTCTTGCCAAAGGCTACCACAAAAATATTATCGGGAACTGGAGGGAGCTCCATGTATTTCCTCTGGAACCTGTTGAGGTTATCTTTGAGCAGCTCGTTGTCTCGCTGACGGATCTCAAAGATATCATCCATGCATTTTCTCGCTTGCGAGCACCGGAATGCACTTTCTTGAACAGGTCTTGCATCAGAGTGAATGATTCGATCGAACCCATTGGTTGCTGAGTGTACCAAGCGAGGGCGTCTTTGGTCAGAGTTGAGCCAAACCTCTTCACTAGAGCAGACTGGACTTCTTTCTCAGTAATCCCGTTACTCTTCACGGCCGTATAATACGCAACAATATGTTAATCCGGACCAGTTGTTTCGTCATAATTCAAGTTATCCGGCAAGCGGAAGTGCTTTGGTATGTGGTTCAGTACATCACTTGCCTTGTAGGCATGCTTGTAAAACTTTTGCTCATCCATCGTGGTAACTTGAGGCGGAGATCCCGACACGTTACCAATCCGGTCATGGATGGCCTTCATATCTTTTATGAGATCCTGAATGACATGGGCTCCCTTAAGATCTTGGTTGTTTATTGTTGATGAGCCTCCTGGAGCAGCATCCATGTTAAGCCTTCGGCTAGGCACAGAGACTGGTGAATCGTTCACAGGCGTTGGTCCTTGTGGAGACGCTGGCCTTTGAAACGATCTTGTAAACATCGTGCCTAGTTTGCGAGATACCACCTCGATCACGATGTTGGAGTTTTGTTCTGCCTTTTCAATCATAGTTTTGAGGAGATCAGTGATGAAAGTTCTGAACTCAGGGTTACCTTCCAATGGGTGGTTCATCCCTTCATTACTGGCGACATGGGTATGTTCTTGAGAATAATCTTTTGGTTGCTAGACTGAATCATTTTGTTGGATGCTGGGATTGTCAAGATCCTTCACAGACTCATCCACTCTATCTGCAGTGTTCTTTGGAAAGTTGTTGTCGTCGTCAGACATGATTGTGCATTTTTTTAAAGAATACCTACAATTTCCTAGACTCTACGGTGGGCGCCAAACTGTTTATGCCTAAATTTATTCGTCTAAGTTAAATAATTAATTATGAATGAGGTCACAAGCAATACGGTAAATTACGATGGAAAAAGTAAGTAAATCCGATGAAAGTAAAGATAAGCAATTAAGCAAGAAATAATAGGGAAAGCAAAGTAATTCTTATTCTTTGAGAGTAGCCGACTTCGGTAGCAAATTGTGTCTTGTGTACAATACAATGTAAGGAGGGGGTCTTTATAGCAATGATACCCAGTCCAAAATAAGGTAAAATACAAATACTAATAATGCCATGGGCCTACAACTCAAGGCGGTGGTATACTAAACCCTAACTAGGAGACTGTAAACCCTAGGCGACGGGTTATGTGCCCTACGCCTTGTGACCAAACTGCCTAAACGGTGTTGACACCCATTTTTTTCGAACCGGTTAGAGTTAGAAATAGGGCTCGAATTATTGGAACTCATGGGTAAGACTTGGAGTCGCCACCTAACATATTTTTTAACTAGGCGTATTAGGGCATCTACTTTTGTTTCTAGCCAATTTTATAGTAAACTCCGAAAACGGGGTCTTGCGAACTAAAATTCTAGGTAAGGATTCAAGTTAGCCCGAGAGGAAGGTGTTAGGTACCTCTTAGGTTCCACCAAATGTGGTTACCGGCCGAATTAAATGATTGAAATTTTAAATAAAAGGTCAAGTGATTAAACTAATAACTACGCATGAAAGTCTAACTAATCTAACAATATTTTAACTAAGCAAGTATTAGATTATGTTATGTCTTAAAGGGGTCAAAAGCTAGCAATAATAAACACCACCCCAACTCCCGAAAAAAATATATTTTATGATACTAGGTATGTTATGTACGGAGCCACATGAATAGAGCGAAATCCTTAAAATCCTCCATAAAGCATCCCTTCGAATGTAATACTTCACAAAAAAGAGAAAACATATTACTTGAGACATATGTCATCTTATTCTTGGTGACAAATTTAAATTGAGGAAATAATTAAATAACTTAACCAATAAATGAGCTCAAGTATTAAAAAGAATGCGGGATCAGGTATAGGCGAGGCGAAGAAGGGCCGATGTTACTTCCCTCTATTTGGCTTTGTATGATCAACAATCTTAAACGCTTTTAAACATAACAAAAGAAGTATTAAAATATTTAATTTTGAAAATACTATCCAAATCAAAATAATATAGCATTAATAATATAAGTAAAAAGCCATTGTTTATAGTGTTAGAAGCGTCGCTACAATATAAAGCTTAAAAAAAAAAATATTTTTAAAACATGTCAAATGTTTAAACGAAAATGAAAGTTCGAAAAAAAACTTAGTAGAAGTGATGAATATTTAAAACTCTTAAGAGAGTGACATATCATATCAAAATTGATGGAGTAACGAGTCGCTTTAATTTTATAAAGCTATATATGTGTTCTTCATTCGAGAAGTCGACTAGCCTGCCATTATCATCATATCCCTGAACGTACCTGACACCGCTTGGTGCGGTGGTTCGTCTTGTACTCAAAGTACCCATTCTGTTAAACGTTGTGGCTGAGTTCCAAGTGATCGCTCGAACATGGTGTACATGCAAGGAAGATTCAAAATTAATGTGAGAGTACATCAATTCTTAAAAGATGATGCATGTAAGAGCTAACAATAGTGTGTATTTAAACATATAAATTAGATGAAATAGATGAAGGAGTTAATCTATATGGCAATTACTAAACTATTGACCTATAAAACAAACTTATTTTCTTAACTTTTTAGTAGAATATTGAAGCCACGTTGTGATAAAGTCAGAAAACTAATAAGTGTATAAGTGACATGCAATTTAAAACTAAAACAAAAATCATATTCGAAGAGAGAAAATAGACATGATATTATGCATATTTGCAAAGCCAGATATACTTAGAAAAATACAACCCCTTAGAGTGGTGCGCTTGGGCAAGCGTCTCATCCACGAGAAGTTATAGATCTTAATGGAGATTTATTGATGTAAAATAAATGATAGAGGGAAAAATAGAATGAGCGAGAAGACCGGAAAGAAAGAGAGAAACAAAGAAAGAGGGGGTGCTGGTAGTCTATAGGTGTGTGTTGGGATAATTGTAGAGATAGAGCATTAGGCCATATTAATGTAGGAAGCTAAGACTGAGGTCGGTAAGAAAAGAGGTGTAGGATTAATGATATCAGGTTTGAAACAATGGAAAAATCACCAATATTTATAGTTGAAGAGTTTAAAGATAAATGACAAACTTCTTAAAATTAGGCTAATCCAATATACTAGCCATTGGAGTCATCCCCATTTTAAGGGATTCTGAGGAGTAATTAGGGAAGATTTGAGTGAGCTGATCTTTGGGGGGGGGGGGGGGGAGGGGGTCTGATTTTGATAATGAGAGATTGAAAAAAATAATAAAATCAAGGAGAGGATTTGAGAAATATTTCTTGCAAAATTCAAATAACGAGAATGTATTTGGTTAAGAAACTTGCTCAGGTTAGATATGAAAAGTAATGATAGGATTTGCATAAGGGGATTTAGGAGTGATTGAGGGAGACTACAAGAGATTGGGGAGGTCTTTTTACTCATATGGGAGAGATTAAAGGATTTTCGGGGATATATGGGTGTGATGTACTTGGTATCAAAAGTGGGACATATACATTGAGTTTATATGCTGATTGTATTGGAGTGGATTAAGGAGAGATTTGAGGGATTAGAGGAGTGATTTAGGAGAAGATTTTGTGAGATTTTCATAATTGGAGGGGTTAAGAAATCTTTGCCAAAATGGGGAGATTATGAACTTGGACCTAGTTATGTAATAGAAAACATGAATCTTGGGACTTTTGTTAACGTTGGAGAGATTAGAGGGAGAGAGGAAAGATTTGGGGGATAGGTTAAGGATAATTAGGGAGAAATTATGGGAAAAATATTTGGTCCAAGCATTCAAACAATGAACAATGTACTTGGACTATTTTTCATGTTTAGATTCAAGTAGGAGAGAAATATTTGACTCAATCTCGAAATTAGAAAGAGGAGGATTTTTAAGGAGAATGAAATATATGGTAGGATTTAAAAAGAACATTTTTGGTCACAAATTAAATGTAGAACAACTATTTGGTTAGGTATTGTGTCTACATTCAAAGCATAGAAGAGAATTTCAGTAAAAGAATTAAATATTCTAGTAAGGTAGGGCTTTTCTAAAAGAAGATAAGTAATAATTTAAATTCAAAAGAATTCAAATATCAAATGAAAAGGAAGAATCAACGAGTAAAAAATTGGACCGGATAATCAGACTTGTATTCAACTTAAAGGTGCTAAAATAAAAGTATATATTATAGAATGTAGAAAATAAAATGCACACTCAAAAACAAGGGGTTGAATTGAATTAATTAGGTATAAATAGTCACAAATAATTTACTAAATGCTATAAATGCACTAAATTGCACAAACAATCACAATTTTGATAGATAGCCTAAGTGATGCAAAAAATTATGTAATATAGCCACTCTTCGGTACATAATGTATAAGTAAGGGATAATACACGTAAATGCATGCCTTCTAATACAAATTTGCTCAAACAGTTAAATTACACCTTTAAGTTAAATTATAGCCAATTATGGTAAAAAGGAGGGATAAAATTGGGTGTCAACACTGCCCCTCTTTGCCCGGGGATGATGGAAAAATTCCTCGGGCAAAGATAGTTGACGGAGTAGCCAATTTTGTCAGGATGGACAAAGTTAAAAGGAAAATGTGAGTTTTGGGGTATTTTCGGCCGAATCCCGGTCTCTGAGTTGCCTACATATATCGGATTTCATGAGAATCAGGCTATGTGTAGTTCTAGAATGACATGTTGCCTGTGTGAGATGTTTATGACACACGATTTTAGATGTCAGGAGTAAACTTGTCAAAGTATGCAAAGTTTACATTTGAATGTACCTTGAGATTTACTGAGTTATGATTGCTGGATTTAACTGAGGCTTTTTCGAGAACGAGGTAACATTGATAGATCGAGCGTGGAAAAGAGGCTTGTAATCATCCTAGTTATGAAGATGAGGTGCACGACACACCCATAAAGAGGAGTTTACATGAACATAGTTTCCACTAAAACTTCGATAAATGAGTCATCTTGCCTTCGATATTGTCTCGGTCAAACTAGGGAATATTGAGAAGTAAAGCACGGTAGATGCGCACGATTCAAACAGATGGGCATGATTAAACACGAGAACAGGCACGATTGACTCAAAAAGGCCTGAATAGGAAGGAACACAAACTGGCATCCGTTCAGAAATGAAAGATTAGGTAGACTACCAGTGCGAGTATGGAAATGTAGATTTGAGCGCTTTGGAACTTGGAAAAGTAGATAGTTTATGGGTATAGCAAGGACATTGTTGAAGGGTCTAAGCTTCTTGAATGGGTTTTGGGATGATGCCTGGTATGTTTTGCGATTTTTGTATAGGGTAGTGATTTTCGGGTGCAAGTATGAAAGTATAGGAATTGGCTCAAGGATTTGTCGAGAGATCGGGGAGTTCCTGCAGCAAAATCAAGATAAATGCAAATAGAGATAAAAATAAAGATAAAGTAAACTTCCCTATTGAGTTGAGTTAGTTGTTTGTCATGTAGTTGTCTAGTATGTTTTCAGGTGCTCTAAGTGCTAGGAAATATATGCCTCTCCTCTGGGGATAATTATTTGCTCGTCCGGAGATGATAAATGCCTCTTGTTAGGAGATAATTGCTTGTCGCGCCAGGCTGTATGCCCTAGAACAGTGTCACGTTGTTTCCTGCAATAAAGGGTGATTTTTTGTAAATAATATTTGTAAATGTAAAATAGACTTTCCTGTCGTTGGATTGTCTTTCCAGTGCCTCTCGTAAAGGGACCTACGTGCTCGTCAGCACTGCTACTGCCTTGTCATAAAGAGAACCTACTGCTACTGCCTCCTCGTAATGAGAACCTATGTGCTCGTCAACACTGCTACTGCCTCCTCGTATAGAGAACATACTGCTACTGCATCCTCGTAATGAGAAACTATGTGCTCGTCAACACTGCTATTGCCTCCTCGTAAAGAGAACCTACTGCTACTGCCTCCTCGTAATGAGAACCTACTGCTAATGCCTCCTCGTAATGAGAACCTATGTGCTCGTCAGCACTGCTACTGCCTCCTTGTAAAGAGAACCTACTGCTACTGCCTCCTCGTAATGAGAACCTATTGCTACTGCCTCCTTGTAATGAGAACCTATGTGCTCATCAGTACTGCTACTGCCTCCTCATAAAGGGAACCTACTGCTACTGCCTCATCGTAATGAGAACCTATGTGCTTGCCAACACTACTATTGCCTCCTCGTAAAGAGAACCTACTGCTACTACCTCTCATCGTGAGATGCTTGCCTCCGGTGTCGGGCTGTGTACCCTACGAACAAAATTAAAGTGTTGTACTAAAATAAAATTCCATTGTCATGTCAGCAATATTGCTAAGAAAGTCGTCGTGTTTCTGCTTTCATAACGCCTGCACTCAAAGAAAATTTTGTGGGTTGCGGGGAGGGGAAGGTTTGATGAATGCTGGGCCTTGGTCATGCTTTCTTCGGTGAATTCCCAGTTTCTTTACTTCACCTCTCTTGAAATTTTTGAGGGGATCTCAAAAATTTCTGCCCCAGTGTCAGCTTGCGTATTTTGGAATTTTTTGAGGGGATCCTAAAAATTCTGCCCCAGTTTATTGCCTTTGATTGATCACCATATTGTAGTAGTGCCTGCGAATCTTGTATTTTTGTGGAAAGATCTTCTCTGAAAGAAAGATTCGTTAGTCGAAACAAAGTGTTTGCATTGCACTGAACACCAATGTATTTGCTTGATTCTGCATTTGTCCTTTAATGTGACAATTGGGTATTTTGATGACTCTGATTATGTGGATACTTGCATACTCAGACTGAGGCTTGGTGTTTGGATTTTTCCGGAATTGGAGGTTGTCCAAAATTGTATTTGTCTTGGGTTGTGACGGAGTGTCTTCATGTTTCGTGTTTTTCTTTTCAAAAGTCATGGAGCTAACTTTGATGGATTGATGTGTATAGAAATGTATTTGTGGTTTAGGAGTTGTGGTTTTCATTTGTTGGTTCTTGTTGTACCATTTGTCTTGCTTTGGTCAATCAGACTCCGAATTTCGTGTTTCAGTGCTAGGTATATCTCAGTGTCATGGTTTTGAATGTTTGAGTGATGAGTGTAGATCTTCGTTGGATCGAATTTCGGAATGGGTATCTGGGGAGTAGTTCGTTTTTTGGGTACAATATCTTTTGATTGAGCTACAGGCGTGTAGGTGTGAGGTTTTGTATTTTTTGGTTGTATAGTGATTGGATTTCTTTCTTGCGTCTCTTGTGTGAGTATAATGTCAGCTGATTTTGTTCGTCCATACTACAAGTTGTACAAAAGTGGAATTAGGATTGTTTGAATTCTCTTGGTGTCACATGCTGGTGGTTCAAAAGACTTTGATCCAGGAGAGAATGTTTTCGGCTCGGCTCGCCATTTTGGTTTTTTCTGAATGCAAATTCTTGACCGATTTTGGTGTTCAAGCGCAAAGCAACCGTAATAAAGCGACAAAATGCGCAAAATTTGTTAGCACATTAGCAAAGATCTGATGCAAAAATAACACATAAAGCTTAAGAGAATTCCTAGACCGTGGATGATAAATTAGCACTCAAATTAAGAGATTATGACAAATTGTATAGATGTTCTAAAAGATTGCTCAAGTGCTTTATGTAGCAGTCAAGGCAAGGATTTTGGTCAAATGACCGATGCTTGTTTAAGCTGGAGACGAGGAGTCGAATGTCGATAAAAAGTGATAAAGATGTTGTGTAAGGAATAGGTTGTGTTTGTGCGACAGATTGGGAGGTCGGTTTTTATCGAACACCAAGACCTTGTGCATTTGTCATCCTTTCTTGCAAATTTGTCTGTCATAATCCCCGTGTGTTTTTGAAAAAAGATACTCAATGTCTTTCATACTTGCCAACAATTACTGCAATTCAATCTTTGCACCTACATTCTTTGGTGGGTAAGATTTTATTGCGAAGAGATACGTGTATATGCTGCTTCAGTCAAAGCCATTTTAAAGGTTGATCATGTTGCATTTTCCATTTTAGTAGGCTACTGTATACATGGTTGTCGTCACGAGATCTCAAATTGCTTGATAAAATTTTTGGCCAAGAAGTCTAGTTGTTCGGGTCTTGCTTTTATGTACCAAATCTGTGTCTTAACAGATAATTCCGTCCATCATCTTGCTTTATGCTTGCTAGTGGGTAGAGATATGCTTCCAAATGCTTATGGAGTTTCCAGGTCTGTCAATAATGAGAGTTTCGTCGTTGTGTCTTTTCATTTGGCCTGCCAGTTTTTGGTTGTTGTGCACAAGTCTTTGCTATATTTCTTTCTTTCCAATTCCTTATTGTTTTCCACTGTCCCTTTGACTGCTATTTCGATCATGATAGGAGCAAGTTTGGAAAATACTTTGGATCACAGTCATGTATTGCAGGCGGTGTGACTGTGTAGAATGGAGAACCAAAATGATCCTTGGGCATCCTTGGGCATTGGTGTCAAAAGGTCTTGCGGTAAATCAGGCGTGCCTTTGAGCCTGACCAACATATCTCTTGCTCTGCTAATATTCCGCTTCATGTGCATAGTGCTTTGATGTAATAAACTTCTTCTTGTTTTGACAAATTGCTGACAAGTGTACTTTGCTTAACCATATCTTTTACCTTAGTATTCAACTTGAGCCAACCTTTTGGATAATAGATTTTTGAGTTGGTAAGGGATAGGGAGTAAACAGGATATGCGAAAGGTTTAGATATCAGGATTTGGGCATAAAGTTGGGAGAGAAGGTCCCTTGGCAGGAGATTGGATTTAGGAAGGGATTCACTTAAGTAGAAATAGAAGGAAAAGACTAAATATTTGCTAGGATATTAGATCATGGCCAAACAAATATCTTTCATGTCGATCTATCTCCAAAAGATTCTTTCTTCTTCGGACGAGTCTCCCTTGGACGAGCTTGCCTCTGATGACTCTCCTTGGAAGATGATATTGTCTGCATGAGTTAAGAGACGGGATATGTCAAATATGAAATTCTTCAACATTTCCCAAGCCTCCTTTCCTTTCTCCTCCATTTCTTTGTCAGCCACAGAGTTCATTTCTTCGCTAGCCCATACGCCTATAGACTCTATGCATTTTTCCAATAGTTTTGCCTTATCGCGCCGTTTGTCTTTTTCTTTATTTTTTGCTTCGACCAAACTTTGCCTTTTTGCTATTTTCTCTCGTGCCCTTGCTAGTTGTTTGCGCAACCTCTTGTACTCGGATTCTAACTCATCATCATTTCTTTTCCTTTTTATTGTTGCTCTCGGTTGAACTGCCCCTGCTATGTCTTTCCTGAGCCAGTCCGGGTAATCTTCATCATAGCCTGCATAAAACTTGTCTCGTCCAATAATCTCGAATTCCATTCATGCCTTGCTTTCCAGAGTTCTAATATCTTGTCTTCGAATGGTATCACCCCTTTAAAAAGACATCTACTTTGACAAGATGCTGAATCTGCAAGATAAGAAGTTTGGAGATTTGATCAAGATTGGAGATATGGTCGAAGATGGACTGAAGACTGGTAGGATCGTTAGCTTGGCTGCACTACAAGCCACTAACAGAGCCCTACAAGCTGGAAGCACTACCACATTAAGAAAGAAGAAGGATGATATCTCCTTCGTGGCCGCATCACTTGACCACTCTCCTACCCATAACCACTACTACCAAACACCTCCTCCATCATATCCATACATTCCACCCACAACCACCTACCCAGTCTACAAGACTCAACCCATGTCCCAAAACCCACCACCATAAAGACCAACTTACCCATAAAGCCCCAACTACCGAAACACCAATACCTATTTACTAAGGCCTCACGCCAATAACAACCCAAGACTAAAAAGAAACTACACCCCACTGGCTGAATCTCGCACTCGGTTGTTCGAGAGACTCAAAGCAGCCGGCCATATACAGCCCGTACCGTTCAAAATGCCTGATATGATAACACCCTATTTTGACCAAACTAAAACCTGTGCCTATCACTCTGGAGGACCTGGTCATGATACTTAAAAGTGCTACGCCTTGAGGGACAAGATACAAGACTTGATCAATCAAAAGGTGATACATTTGAAAACTTCAAACGTACACAACAATCCCCTGCCTAACCATGGAGATAGTAGGGTGGATCTGATTGAATTGGATGAGGAATGCAACTTGGAGGGGACTATTGTTAAGGCAAAGGAAGGTGCACCAGCAATTGCTTCAGTTGCTCAAGTCGCTCCAGCACCAGAGCCCATCGAGGTGGAAGTGGCTCCCAAATTCTATGTTGATGTGGTTCCCCCATACAGCAAAAAGGCGGTACCATGGGATTATGAAATGGAGAAGAAGAACAAATCAACAGTTGAGACTGTTGCTGCACAAGGAATGACTAGGAGTGGGAGGATTTACACTCCCGAGCATCTTGTTCAAGGTAGACGAGGCATCAGTGAGGAGGAGTCTGAAGAATTGTGGAAGAAAGTACAGGCCAAGGAATACTCCGTGGTTGAACACCTAGGCAAGACTCCAGCACAAATCTCTATTTTAGCCTTACTGCTCAAGTCGAAGAGTCACCGAAATGCTTTGATGAAAGTGTTGGATGAAGCACATGTTCCAGTAGACACCTCAGTTGAGAACCTGGCTAGCATGGTTGGACAAGTCATGGGGGCCAACCGAATCACTTTTCACGAAGATGAGTTGCCACCTGAAGGGCTGAGCCACAACAAACTTTGCACGTTACTGTCAAATGCTAAGACTGGTTCGTAGGAAGAGTCCTAATCGATGGAGGTTCTAGTCTGAACATATGCCCGTTTATCACTCTGAAAAGAATGGGAATTGACCAAGGAAAAATAAGAGAGAGCGGCATGAAGGTAAAGGAGTTCGATGGATCGCAAAGGAGCACCATTGGGGAGATTGTCTTAACTATCATGATCGGTCCCATGGAGTTCACTACTGAGTTTCATGTCATGGACATCTCTGCTTCCTATAATCTGCTATTGGGAAGACCTTGGATCCATATGGCTGGAGCAGTGCCTTCTACATTGCAGCAAACCGTGAAGTTTGAGTGGGACCACAAAGAGGTGATAGTGTTCCGTGAAGGGAACAACTCCATCTACAATAAGCAAATCATACCAGTAATTGAAGGGATTACTCTTGATGGGCAGACCTTCTATACTGTAAAACTCATGGGTACAGTGCAAGGCACTCGAGGAGGACGCCGCAAGAACTACAACTCAAGCTGGAATCCCATAGACACAATCCAAAGGAGGGTATATTGCACACTATGCTCCCAAGTTGGTCAACACACCACCTGGGGTTGAAGAAAGGAAGAGAAACTTTTACAGCGCCTACTGGGATGGCCGAGGCAAAAGCTATGAAGGGAGGAATTTGGTCTGGGAGCCAGTCATATCTGATTGGGGAGTGCCCTCACGCGAATTTCGTAAGACCCTACCAGCAAAGACCGAGAAGCGACCAATATATTCACCTGATGCTCGTCCCAATTGGAAGCGCATCTCTGAAGAAAAGAAAGGAAAGCAAGTGCGGATACCTAGGGTACCTGAACCTATGGAGCTAGTTATTGAAGAGCCACATTGTTGCACTTGGTGCACCTTCGTAAGACACTAGAGGGGGTGAATAGTGTCCTTACCCGATTTTGAATCCTGAAACTTGCTTTTAACTTTCTGCGCCTAACTCACAAAGAACCAGGTTCCTTGCAAGTTTCACCTATCTCTGAAACTAAACAAATTGCGGAAACGTAAAGAACACAGAGATTTTTACTTAGAAAAATCCTTGCTCAAGAGATAAAAAACCACGACCCAAACTCTTGGGATTTCAACTCTTCTACTAAAGAAAAACCCGAGCAAGTTTTAGACTACAACGTAATGTAATCAAGGAACTAGAACTCCCTAGTACCTAGAACCTTCACAGCCACACTTTAGCTGGTAAGGTTACCTCTACTTAACCTCAAAAAGTAATCTCTATTATATGCTTCTTAACAAGCTGATAGATTACAACTCAATAGCCTATAACAAATAACTAAGACAACAAACTTATCTATGAAACTGCTCTTTCCGAAGGTTCTGCTGCTCATCTTTTGTTCTTGAACACAAAGCTTCCCACAATCCGATTGTGCTTGATATGCTCTGTTGAGATGTCTTTTGTGCGTTCTGATTCTGGCCAAATTAACTTGTATTTATAGGAGCTAGACTTAGCCGGATCCAACTAAGTTTAAAAATCCTTTTCCACTTTGGAATCAGTTTTAAACAAGGTTACCCATATTTTCTTATTTAAACCTAAGTTAATTTGCCTTAGTTTCCAATCCATTTTCGTTTAGGAACCCGTCCTTCTCAGCACCGCTTCTTGTTTCTTCTATTTCTGGTAGGATTGGAACTTTGACTCTAGCTGTTCTCTTCTTTCCTTCTTCAACTCTGACTTGATTAACTCGTGGAACAGCTGGTCTTCTCACTTCAACTGTGAACCTTTTCGTGGTCCACTTAACACCAAGTCCTTTGTCATCTTCAAAACTTATCCTTCAACAAATTACCCCTTTTTGATGATGATAAATAATGTTGTTTCACCGAGGGTTTATGCTCTCAAGAACCTGAAAAAATAAAACACTAACCACGAACCATGGTAATAACAGTTAGGCAAAAATTTAGGTCCCAAACGCATAATGAACTAACAACATCTAACTTCTCCCTTTTGGCATCATCGAAAAGTTTCACAGTTGTAATAACCTGCTCAACTTAAATTAAGTCTAGTTGACTCTAGTGCCAAAGGCATCAAACAAACCTTTTATACGTCAGGAACCATTTTCAGACAATAAATACTAGCAGATAGGATATTTATATCAATAAAAAGCGCCAAACCGGCTTAAAACATCCAAACAACATTCAAATATTATAAACCGAGAGATAAAATTGTCTTAAAACAGGCCATAAAAGAACCAGGAAGGGACTAAAGAAAGGAACTGGTTCAGAATTGGGGAATATCAGGGATGTTAAAATGAGCAAGCAATAAGGCGAGGCGAGGCGAGTTTCCTTCTCTTTCACGCTCTAGCTCTGCATCCAGCCTTGTGTTTTCAGCATTCATCCAGGCCAGCTCATCATTTTGCCTTTCAAGCTGCCTCCTTAACCCCTCAATCCTCCTGTCCATTATATTGTTCCTTCTTTCATCTGCATCCTCCTCCATATGCTCTGGTTCATCAGCAGGTTCACCATCCAACACGTAGTCACAGGATTTAAGAATGTTCCTCCCAAACAAGTCATTGTGGCCCGGCTCAGTCCACTTACCAACATGCACCCCAAAGAAATCAAATACCTTCCCCAGAAGAAACCCATAGGCCAGCGCATGTTTGCGTAACCCCATATCAGCTACCCTACCAATGTGCTTAATCATCAATTCAGGAAGATTAATACGAACCTCGCAATCTAGCAGGTCCATATAGGTCATATCCAGAAAGTTGGCCTCACTCCTCCTTTCCGACCTCTGCTGTAGGTTCTTTAGCACAAATTCAAAGAGCAACTGGCAGAAGGGTTGCATTGCCTTCTTCTTAACTTGTGTAGCCCTTTCTAGTCTTGGCCTCCCTACAAATTTCTGGGTCACCTCCAAACCAGACACACCATCTCCTCTAGCCGGCCACGAGTTCCTCATGTACTCGCTGTAGCCCTGAGAGGGAACACCTAAAATCTCACCCAGTTCCACACTATCAAACTAGATCACTAGCCCCTTGACTATGGTTGTCACATACCTTCACTCACCGTGCAATTTGAGTAAAATTCTTGAACTTCTTGCTCACTCAGCTGTCTAGTACGATCACTGAACAGGTTCAACCAATCCTGAGCTCTCAACTTAGTACCAAGTTGAGTCATCCCTTCCAGCTCAAGGTCAGTGAGAATCTTACCCTTCACCAATGCTAGACCTCTAAAGTAGGCCACTCTCCTTTTCTTGTCTTCTTTGTCATCTCCAATCACCAGCTTTGATTTTGAACGTCTCCTACGTACCTCAGGTTCCTCCACAATCCTCTCCTGCTGCTCTCTCATAGAACCCCGAGTAGTGGGTCTCCTAATGACTCACTGTCTTTCTGCTGCTTTCTCCCATAACCTCTGCATCTCCAGAACTTCCAACCTTGGAACTACCTACATATTCTCCTCCCTTTACTAGCCTTCTTTTCTTCTAAGTTTGTTTTTGTTCCTGAACCACAGGCCTCTTTCCCAAACTCCTCTGTTCCTCCACCACCACAACATCAGTCTCATGGGAAGAACCTTCACTAACTTGAGGAGTGGGATTGGGCTCAGGCAACACAACATCCAAAGGTTCAGTAAAACCTATATCTTCTACATTCTCTTCCACATAGTCATCAATATCTCTCAGATCTGCATCATCACCTGCCATATAACCAGAGAACGAACCAGGTTCTTTCTCAGGTTCTTTGGTAGGTTCAGTAGATTTTTCCCTTCCCTTGTCACTAACGGTCTTTTCTACTACAGGAACTGTCTCAGGAACAGGTTCTACAACAATTTTCTCAGTTTCTTTTGCAAGAAAAACATCAACCTCTGTTTCAACGACCTTTTCAATATTTTCTACAACTTCTTCCTCCTTCTCTCCAACTACAAACATAACAGGATCTCCTAAATCTACAGGCACATAAGGTAAACTAGTATCGACAACTACAGTACCAGTAGGAGGACTGAGGGTTACCTTTTCAGTTTCTTGAACATTTTCTTGAGCCGTTTCAATGACTCCTTCCTCTGTACCAGCATCTGGAATACTTTCCCCCTTACTAGTTGCTTCATCCAACTTCTTCTGCCTTAATTGAGCGAACTTTTTTGCCACAGCTATGGAGCGACTCGCAGCTAGTTTCTTTGCCTTTTGATTTAGTTTTGAAATTTTGGGTTTAGGAGAAGAGAGTTGAGAATCCACTTTGGAATGGGTCGACATTTTTCCTTTTAGAGAGAATTGTTTTTAGAGAGAGAAAAATGTTTTGAGAGAGTTTTAACATTTCAGCCGATAGAAACAATGTTTCTTGATCAAATGGTGGAATAGAGATGGGAATAGGTGTATCAAGAAGGGGAGTGGGTTGATGGGATTGGAAAAAGCTGCTACTACTTATGACGCATAGGAGCTGACGCCATCATGGTTTAAAGAATTTGAATTTTAAAAGTTACAACTAATCCGGCACCAAGTGAGGGTGATTGGTAACAATTAGGCCACGTAAGACAACACTTATATTCATTAAGTAACATAGAATGTGTACCTGAATGTCCATGCACCAGTTTCTTCAATCATATCCTTTATTTTCAAAAATTTTCCAGTATCTAAGTCATGAAAATAGGTTCCAAACAGGTTAGCGAGCAAAACAATTAAGTTTTCATATGTAGAATCAACTAAGCAAAGTTAAGCTAAGTAAAATAAGGAAACTTCACTAGCCAATCATAGGGAGAACCAGGTGCCGCTTCGTTCACTGTATCTTGGTTATCCCTAGCTCAAGCATGTTCTTTTCAAATTGTACACTGTTCAATGCCTTAGTGAAGATATCAACAATTAGATCCTCAGTCCTGCAAAAGTTCATAGTAATTAGGCCTTTCTCAACATTGTCCCTTAAAAAGTGATGCCTAATATCAATGTGCTTTGTTCTCTTGTGCTGGACCGGGTTCTTGGCAATATTGACTGCACTGATATTGTCACAAAAGATTGGAACTGGTCCACACTTGATTCCAAAGTCCTCCAATTGCCGCTTGATCCATAATAACTGTGAACAACATAAAGCAGCTGCTACATATTCAGCTTCGGCTGTGGATAATGCCACTGAATTTTGCTTCTTTATAGCCCATGAAACTAAGCAAGGACCTAGGAAGTGTGCCATCCTAGATGTACTTTTCCTATCAACTAAGTGACCAGCATAGTCAGTATCTGCATACCCAATTAGATCAAAACTTCCACCTATTGGGTACCATAAACCAAGATCTTTAGTTCCTTTCAAATATCTCAAGATTCTCTTGACTGCAGTTAAGTGTGACTCCTTTGGTTTTGACTGGAACCTTGCACACAACCCCACACTATAAACAATATCTGGACGACTTGCAGTCTACAGCAAAGCACCAATCATTCCTCTGTACTTAGTTTCATCAATTGACGCACCAGTTTCATCCAGATCTATCTTCGTTCCAGGAGCAATGAGTGTGTTCATATCCTTAGCAGACTTCGTATCATACTTCCTTAACAGCTCTTTAATGTACTTCTGCTGGTAGATCATTGTGCCTTCCTGAGATTGCTTGATTTGTAAGCCTAAGAAGAAATTTAGCTCACCCATCATACTCATCTCAAATTCATTTCCCATCAGGTCGGCAAACTCCTTGCAAAGGTTCTTATTTGTAGCACCAAAGATGATGTCGTCTACATACACTTGAACAATCAGCAGGTCCTTGGATTTCTTCCTTAAAAGCAAGGTATTGTCTATTTTACCTCTTGTAACCCCATTCTTCAATAAGAACCCAGACAATCTTTCATACCAAGCCCTAGGAGCCTCTTCATTCAAATAACCATTAAGGAATGCACTCTTCATATCCATCTGATTTAGCTTAAACTCCATGTAAGCTGCAAAAGCAATAAGCATCCTAATGGCCTCCATTCTAGCAACAGGTGCAAAGGTTTCATAATAGTCGATTCCTTCTTCTTGGCTATAACCTTGAACCACCAGTCTTGCCTTGTTCCTTGTTACTATGCCATGTTCATCCAGCTTATTTCTGAAGACCCATTTAGTACCAATGATAGACCTGTCCGCTGGTCGAGGGACCAGGTGCCATACCTTACTTCGTTCAAATTGATGAAGTTCCTCTTGCATAGCAATCACCCAGTCTGGATCCTCAAGTGCTTCACGTACATTCTTTGGTTCAATTGAGGGCAGAAACGCAAAGAATGCACAGAAGTTCTTCAAAGCTCTTCTAGTAACAACTCCAGTGTTTAGATCAGACATGAGGTTCTCTAGTGGATGAGAGCCTTGATATCTCCAAGGTTTAGGTTGAATCTGCCGAGTGTCGTTTCCAGGAGGAGCTGAGCCATCTAAGTCCTCTTCATCTTACTTTTCAGTTCCCCCTGTCTGATTGCCTTCCAGTTCCCCCTGAGGTTGATCCTTATCATCATGATTATCTTTAACCCCATTCAGATTCTTAGGGTCTTCAACAAATTCATCTCTTGCAAGACCGATCTCCTGATCATCATCTTCTTGTCTGTTTGTAACACTTTCAGATTCATCAAATACCACATGCACACTTTCTTCCACAGTCATGGTTCTCTTGTTGAACACTTTATAAGCTTTACTTTTTGAAGAATATCCCAAGAAGATGGCTTTATCAGTTCTAGCATCAAACTTCACTAGAGGTTCTTTCCCGTTGTTATGCACGAAACACTTGCACCCAAAAGCTCTGAGATGTGCAATATTAGGTTTCCTGCCTCTAATCAGCTCATAGGGAGTTTTCTCTAACAAAGGACGGATAGAACATCGATTTAGCAAGTAGCAAGCGATGTTGACTGCTTCAGCCCAAAAGTTCTTCGATAGACCGCTTGACAACAACATTGTTCTAGCCATGTCCTACAAGGACCTGTTCTTCCTTTCAACTACACCATTCTGCTGAGGGGTCCTTGATGCAGAGAAGTTGTGATCCACACCATGTTTGTTACAATATTCAGCAAACTTAGCATTCAGAAATTCTGTACCATGATCGGACCTTATACACACTAGTTGCAACCCCAGTTTCTTCTGATTGATTTTGACCTAGTCCACGAATATATCATATGCTTAATCTTTAGATATCAAGTTGTTTCGATGTACTAACCACTTTCTTTGACTTGAATGAAGATCTTACATGTTCCCCCCTCTCACAAGCATCACAAATGTTGATGTCATTGAACCTCTTGCTTGGTATTCCACGAACCAGGTCCTTTGACACCAATTTATTCAATTGAGTCAAGCTTGCATGTCCTAGTCTCTTGTGCCACAATAGACTATCATTCTCTAGCACATTCAGACAAGTCAAATTACTCTCAGAAAGAGAGTCTAATGTAGCCTTGTACGCATTATTAGCTCGTTTCCCTTCCATTATCACTTCACCAGTCTGCAGGTTTTTTACAGTGCGACCTACAGAAGTGAAACTCACTGAATTTCCTCTATCACATAGTTGAGAGATACTTAGAAGATTGTGCCTCAATCCATCCACACAGAGTACATTGTCAATAGCATGATTGAGAGATCTCCCAATTTTTTCAATTCCAATAATTTCACCGCTCTTGCCTCCTCCAAAAGCCACACTACCCCCTTGAAACGTTGCGAGTGAGAGAAAGTTTCTTCTATCTCCTGTCATGTGCCTGCAACACCCACTATCAAGAATCCAGCTTGGGTTGTTCTATCTCACTCCAGCCTGCAAAAGAAAATCAAGGGTTAGTAACAGGAACCCAGACAAGCTTGGGTACCTTTTTTGTTATCGAATGGATGAATTAAATCTTTTCTAGCCCAATAAGGTAAAACTGATTTTTTATTCTTTTTCACTGCTCCTTTTGCAACACTGCATTCATTCTTGATATGTCCAGTCTTACCATACAAGAAGCAGAGTTTGTTGCAAGGAAGTCCTACATATTTACTATTAGGGTTCCAAGCAGGCAAATGTTTCCTATGTCCTAATCCAGTTTTACCTCTATTATGATTTTCATGCAACCAATACAAAGCTTCAGAAGACTTGTTCCATTTTGTGAGTCTGGTGAGCTCAGAGTTAGCTTTTTCAACCTTTTCCTGAAGAATCCGGTTCTTCTCAGTTTCTTGATGTAGAACCTGGTTTTTCTTTTTAAGCTCAGCTTCAAGGTTGATTTGAGCCTCACTAACTCGCTTACCAGACCCTTCTTTCAATTTTTGATTCTCAAGTTCGAGTGCAGAAACTAGCTTCTTCTAATAAAGCACATGTTCCTTTAAGTGAAGACTTTCTAATTCAAGGTCTGAGACTTTTTGTTTTAGTTCAAAAACTTGGGCTTCACTAGCAACTAATTCCTTTTTAAGATTAGATTTAGCTTTTTCCAAGTTTTTATTTCTCACTGAAAAATTAGATACAACTGACATTAGTTGGTTCTTCTCAGAAAGTGCTTGGTCCTTCTCAGACCTCAAATTTTCAATCTCTTCAATTAAAGTCAGAGCAAGCAAATTCAATTCCCTAGAAGAGCAAGTATGAAGTCTATTTTTTAGTTCATCGAGACTTATCTCAGGTGTATCATCAATCGAAGGTTCATTATCAGCCATCAGTGCCAATGGAGAGTCATCTTCTGGTTCTTCTTCTTCTTCTTCTTCTTCTTCTTCTTCTTCTTCTTCTTCTTCTTCACTTTCACTTTCAGACGGTCCCCATGTTGCATAGAAAGCCTCTTTCTTCTTCCTCCTTAATGCTCTGAAGTTGGGAGGACGTTTGGTCTTCTTAGGTTCATTCTATTTTGAAGCTCCAGACCTTTTCCACTCAATATCCCACAATGGGCAGTCCTTTATAGCATGATCCTTCTTGTTACACTTAAAACACCCTGAGTAGTCGGGATTTTCAATTATGTTGTTCTTGGCAGGAGTAGCTTTGGTTCATCTTCTTTCGAAGCCTAAGGACTTTCGTACTGCATTGACGAAAGCCATCTCATGCTCAGATACTTCATACTTAGAATCTCCAGTTGCTTCTAGAGCTAGGTTCTTCTCCTTCTTAGGTTCCACCTTCATCCTTGACTGTTTCATTAGCTCATGGGTTTTCAGACTACCAACGAGTTCATCTAGTTCAATCTTGTCAGTTCCTTGGACTCAATGATAGCTGTAACCTTTGATTCCCATGTATCAGGTAGAATCCTGATCACTTTTTCAACTAAGTCTTCATTAGTTAGAACCATTCCTAATGACTTTATCTCGTTTGTTATGATCGTGAACCTGGTCATCATGTCCTGGATAGACTCAGATTCACCCATAGAAAACAACTCGAACTTTCTTTTCAGCATTTGGATCCTTGACTTCTTTACATGTGAAGTTTCTTCATGAGAAATTTGTAGAGCATCCCAAATTTCTTTAGCGGTCTTGTATGAAGAAACTCTGTTGTATTCATCATGACCAAGTCCACATATAATGAGCCTCTTAGCTTTTGCATTCTTCTCCACCATCTTGAAATCAGCATCCGTGTATTCAGATATCTCCTTGGGAACAGTTTCCACGTTAGGTGGCTGTCAAACAGTTCTTCTTGGGATAAGAGGTCCATCCTTGGTAATGATCCATAGCTGAAAGTCATCAGCTTGAATAAAGTCTTCCATTCTGCCTTTCCACCATCCATAGTATTGGCCATTGAATTGAGGAGGCCTATTAATAGATTGTCCTTCGGTGATGATCGATGGTGCAGTCATTGTTCAGATCCTTCTCAAGATGTTAATCTTTCCTCGAGAGAACCTGCTCTGATACCACTTGTTGCACTTGGTGCACCTTCGTAAGATACTAGAGAAGGGGGGAGGTGAATAGTGTCCTTACCCGATTTTTGAATCCTAAAACTTGCTTTTAACTTTCTGCGCCTAACTCACAAAGAACCAGGTTCCTTGCAAGTTTCACCTATATCTGAAACTAAATAAATTGCGGAAACGTAAAGAACACAGAGATTTTTACGTGGAAAAATCCTTGCTCAAGGGATAAAAAACCACGACCCAAACTCTTGGGATTTCAACTCTTCCACTAAAGGAAAACCCGAGCAAGTTTTAGACTACAACGTAATGTAATCAAGGAACTAGAACCCCCTAGTACCTAAAACCTTCACAGCCACACATTAGCTTGTAAGGTTACCTCTACTTAACCTCAAAAAGTAATCTCTATTATATGCTTCTCAACAAGCTGATAGATTACAACTCAATAGCCTATAACGAATAACTAAGACAACAGACTTATCTATGAAACTGCTCCTTCAGAAGGTTCTGCTGCTCAGCCTTTGTTCTTGCACATAAAGCTTCTTACGATCCGATTATACTTGATATGCTCTGTTGAGATGTCTTTTGTGCGTTCTGATTCTGGCCAAATTAACTTGTATTTATAGGAGCTAGACTTAGCCGGATCCAACTAAGTTTAGAAATCCTTTTCCCCTTTGGAATCAGTTTTAAACAAGGTTACCCATATTTTCTTATTTAAACCTAAGTTAATTTGCCTTAGTTTCCAATCCATTGTCGTTTAGGAACCGCGTCCTTCTCAACATCATTTCTTGCTTGTTCTATTTCCAGTAGGATTGGAACTTTGACTCCAGCTGTTCTCTTCTTTCCTTCTTCAACTCTAACTTGATTAAATCGTTGAACAGCTGGTCTACCCAGTTCAACTGTGAACCTCCTTTATCACCTTCAAAACTTATCCTTCAACACATATGTACTCCCACAACATGCAAAATAGCCCGAAGACTGGATTGTATGCATCATGATCAAGCAAGGCTATGAACCTGGTAAAGGTTTGGGCAAGAACCTGGATGGCATGGTCGAGCCGATCAAATTTTGATGAGGCTTGAGAATGAGAAGGCTGGCATAGGGTACATTGTGACCTACGAGAAGAGCATGGAAGAAGCATCACTAGACTTATAGTTCTACAAGAAAAGCACCTAAACTCTCCTACATATCTTCGTCTTGTCTGGATACTTGGATGACCGAAAAGATGAGGTGTCCGTAGCGCAAGGGATGGAGCCAAAGATAGCTGATGCTGAAGAGGATCTGCTGGCGGGAGTGCAAGAACTGTTCATATACGACGAAGATTGCTGTGTTATCCTGGAAGAGCATGTTAACCTCCTGGACTGACAAAGGCTGGATCTGGAGCTGCATTGAACAACTGGATAAGCAACCGGGCCCGAGCTTCTCGTGGACCTTGGTAGAGCTGAGGGATAGAATTTATTTTGTGCTTTCTAAAATAAAACCCATCTTTGATTCGTGGAATTTGCATTTTTCTCTGTTGTTGCACATGTCTCCCTACAAGCTTTGTTTTGCAAGGATTCATAAATAAAATATCGCACTATTTCCCGTTTAACTTTTGTTTTTATCTTTTAATTTTGCAATATTTTATTTTTTTCAGCATTCAAACTAATAATCGCATTGAGTCCACAATTGCAACGTATAATGAAACGATAGAGCTCGAGGAAACTGGGGTTGATTATGACGATTTTGATGAAACCACACAAGAAGAAATTGAAAGATTTTAAAACAAGCCTAAGCCAAACCTAGAGGAAACTGAGGTGATAAATCTAGGGAATGAGGAAATTGTGAAAGAGACAAGGGTCAGTGTGCATCTCACCGCGGAAGATTAAAAGCTATATATTGAGTTTCTTAAAGAATATGAGGACATATTCGCCTAGTCGTACGATGACATGACTGGCATAAGCACGGATGTGGTAGCTCACAGATTACCTATCAATCCGGGCTTTCCGCCAGTCAAACAAAAGGCCCGAACTTTCAAGTCATCGGTTCTGTTGAAGATTGGTGAGGAGGTAACCAAGCAGCTCAATGTAGGGATCTTGAAAACAGTTGAATATACAACTTGGTTGGCTAACATTGTCCCAGTGCCGAAGAAAGATGAGAAACTCAGAGTTTGTGTAGATTACAGGGACCTGAATAGAGCAAGCCCGAAGGATGATTTTCCTTTACCAAATATATACATTCTTGATTGATAATTGCACAAAACACGAGCTAAAATCCTTCGTAGACTGTTTCTCCGGTTATCATCAAGTGCTCATGGATGAGGAGGATGCCGAGAAGACAGCTTTCACCTCCTCTTGGGGAAATTATTGCTACAAGGTAATGCCATTTGGGCTGAAGAATGCTGAAGCAACTTATATGAGAGCAATGACAACTATGTTCCATGACTTGATGCACAAAGAAATCGAAGTCTATGTGGACGATGTGATCATCAAATCGAAGAAGAGATCGGAACACCTTGACAACTTGCGCAAGTTCTTCAATCGCTTGCAAAAGTATAACTTGAAGTTGAATCTAGCAAAGTGTGCTTTTGGTGTTCCAGCAGGGAAGCTTTTAGGTTTCATCGCCAGCAGAAGAGGTATCGAGTTAGATCCATCCAAGATCAAAGCCATCAAAGAATTGCCGCCGCCGAAAAGCAAGAAGGAGGTTATGAGTTTCCTGGGAAGACTCAATTACATCAGTCGGTTTATTTGCACAGTCCACTGTCATCTGTGAGCCAATCATCAAGTTACTGAAGAAAGATGTAGCGATCGAGTGGACTGAGGATTTCCAAAAAGCATTTGATCGGATAAAGGAGTACTTGTATTGCCCGCTGTGCTGGTTCCACCTGAGCCCGGACGACCTTTGATCTTGTACATGTCCGTGGTAGATTCAGCCTTTGGTTGTGTATTGGGACAACATGATTCAACTGGAAGGAAGGAGCAAGCCATATACTATCTAAGCAAGAAATTTACTCCTTACGAGGCCAAGTACACATTGCTGGAACACACGTGCTGTGCGCTGACCTGGATAGCACAGAAGTTAGGACACTACTTGACATCCTACTCAACATGGCTGATATCAAGGATGGACCCTCTCAAGTACATCTTCCAAAAACCAATGCCTACTGGAACGCTGGCCAAATGGAAAATGCTGCTCAACGAATTCGACATCATTTTTGTCACTCAAAAGGCGGTGAAAGCTAGGTTGATCATATGGCCGAGAATCCGGTGGGAGATGACTATGAACCTTTGCATACCTATTTCCCTGACGAAGAAGTCATGTTCGTAGGGGAAGATATCACCGAAGAGTATGATGGTTGGAGGCTATTCTTTGATGAAGCAGTGAAATTCAAAGGAGTCGGCATTGGAGCAGTATTTGTCTCCGAGAGAGGACAACATTACCCTGTCACAGCCAAAGTACGGTTCCCTTGCACCAACAACATGGCGGAGTATGAAGCTTGCATCTTGGGTCTTAGATTGGCGGTGGACATGAACATACAAAAGCTGTTAGCAATCGGAGATCCTAACTTACTGATTCACCAAGTCCGAGGAGAATGGACAACAAAGAACTCCAAGATACTACCGTACCTAGAGTGCATAAAAAAAGTTAAAGCAAAGGTTCACCAAGATAGAGTTCCCACATGTACCCAGGCAACAAAATGAGTTCGCGGATACTTTGGCCACTATATCTTCCACGATCAAACATCCCGATAAGAACTACATTGACTCAATACCCGTGACATTCACCTAAAGGATGCAAGAAGTCTTCAAAAGAAGACACTGAGGAGGCTAGCAAATGGTTTCTTTCTGAACAGAGAAGTTTTGTAAAAAAGGACACGTGATTTGGGGCTGCTGAGATGTGTGGACGCTAAAGAAGCCACTAGATTGTTGGAAAAAATACACTCTGGGACGTGCAGCCCACATATGAACGGTTTTGTGCTTGCAAAGAAGATTTTGAGGACCGGTCATTTCTAGATGACAATGGAGCATTATTGCATAAAGTACGCGAAGAAATGTCACCAATGCCAAGTCCACGGAGATATGATTCGAGTGCCTCTTAATAAATTGAATATCATGGGATCGCCTTGGCCTTTTGCTACTTGGGGAATGGATGTCATAGGGCCTATCGAGCCAGCCGTTTCCAATGGACATCATTTCATATTGGTAGCCATTGACTATTTTACCAAATGGGTGGAAGCTGCATCGTACAAGTCAGTGACGAAGAAAGTGGTGTCAAACTTTGTCCGTGATAAGATGATCTGCCGATTTGGTATCCCTGATTCGATCATCACTGGCAATGGTTCCAATCTCAATTGTGACCTCATGAAATCAACTAGTGAGGTTTTCAAGATCAAGCACCACAATTCCACCGCATATAGACCTCAAACGAATGGTGCGGTCGAGGCGACCAATAAGAACATCAAGAGGATATTGCACAAGATGACAGATAATTCAAAGCAATGGCACGAGAACTTACCCTATGCTTTGTTAGGGTACCACACCACAATGAGAACAACAACGGGGGTTACTCCTTACTTGCTGGTGTATGGCACTGAGGCAGTGATACCCGCGGAGGTCGAGATACTATCTTTGAGAATCATCCAAGAGACACAGTTGAAAGACGCTGAATGGATCAAAAGAAGAATGGAGCAATTGGCCCTCATCGATGGCAAGAGACTGAATACAGTATTCCATGGACAATTATATCAGAGGAGAATGGCTAAGGCATATAACAAGAAAGTTCGAGAGAGATCCTTCCAACCTGGGCAATTAGTATTGAAGAAGATATTCCCAAATCAAGAAGAGGAAAAAGGCAAGTTTGCACCAAATTGTAAAGGGCCATACATGGTCCACCGAGTTCTGAATGGAGGAGCATTGATACTGGCAGAGATGGACGGAGAAGTTTTGCCAAAACCAATCAACTCAGACGCTGTCAAAAGATACTATGTATAAGAGCTTGTACTAATTAGTGATTTTGCCATGCTGCAATACATTATGTAATCTGAACTACGTCACAACCTGATTCCCCATGTGGGATACGCAGGCAACCTACTCAAGGTTTGATCGCATAAATATAAAAATTTTATTTTTCCACAAAGCAAACACTGGGGCAGAATTTTTGAGGAACTCTAAAAATTCCTAGAGGACAAACATATTGACACTGGGGTAGAAATTTTTGAGGATCTCTCAAAAATCTCATAAAAAATTTCAAACGCAAACTGGGGCAGAATTTTGAGGTCGCCCTCAAAATTCACTTGACGGAGTTTGGAACAGCATGAAAAGCGACGACTATGGCTTTACACAACGCGACTCGTGGCTCAATGGGATAAAATATTTCATTTCATTTATTATAAAAGTTTTTCAAAATATTTGCATTATTTGCTATTTCGTGCATATCCCTATCAGCTCGGCCAAGATCCCGGCACTCGTGGACAGTGAGCGCGAAGCAAGCCAAGAATGCACAAACCAAACCACCTCGCACAACTCACCAATCTTTCTTTAAATGCAGGCACAAAAAGATATGTAACTCAGCAACACACGACATATGTGTTTCAACAAAGGTTTGTCATTTAAATTAGCTGAGGGTACACAGCCCAAAGCATCGGTTGAGGGTACACAGCCCGATATTGATTTGTGTTTAAATTAGTTGAGGGTACACAGCCCTAAGCGTCGGTTGAGGGTACACAACCCGATATCGATTGGTCAATTAAATTAGCTGAGGGTACACACCCCGAAGCATCGGTTGAGGGTACACAACCCGATATCGATTTGCATTTAAATTAGCTGAGGGTACACAGCCCAAAACATCGGTTAAGGGTACACAACCCGATATTGATTGGTCATTTAAATTAGCTGAGGGTATACAGCCCGAAGCGTCGGTTGAGGGTACACAGCCAGATACCGATTTGCATTTAAATTAGCTGAGGGTACACAGCCCGAAGCGTCAGTTGAGGGTATACAGCCCGATATCAATTTGCATTTAAATTAGCTGAGGATACACAGCCTGAAGTGTCGGTTGAGGGTACACAGCCCGATATCAATTTGCATTTAAATTAATTGAGGGTACACAACCCGAAGCGTCGGTTGAGGGTACACAACCCGATATCGATTGGTCATTTAAATTAGCTGAGGGTACACAGCTCGAAGCGTCGGTTGAGGGTACACAACCCGATATCGATTGGTCATTTAAATTAGGTGAGGGTACACAGCCCGAAGCATCGGTTGAGGGTACACAGCCCGATAACAATTTGCGTTTAAATTTGCTGAGGGTACACATCCCCAAGCGTCGGTTGAGGGTACATAGCCCGATATCGATTTTCATTTACATGAGGATACACAGCTCGAAGCGTCGATTTAGGGTACACAACCCAATATCGATTTGTATTTATATTTGCTGAGGGTACACAGCCCGAAGCGTCAGTTGGGGTTACACAGTCCGATACTGATTTGTCATTTTAATTTCTTGCGGAGGGTATACAACCCAATAGATCGACTTAGGGTACACAACCCGACGTCGAATCTAACACTTGACAGTAGAGGACACACAATCAGGCATAGCAGACACAACTACATGCGGTTAAAAATCCTGGAAAGACAATCCAGCCCGACAGGAAGGTACGTTTTATATACATTATGTTGTAGACTCATCTTTATTGCAGGATATACACTCCAGGCAAAGCAAACATTACAACCTGGCGCCCCGACAATTCTCTTAAGTCGCAACCACTCCTCTAGAGTCATGACAAAATTGGCCGTACTGTCAACGTCTTTGCCCGAAGACTATTTCATCATCCCCGGGCAAAGAGGGGCAGCTGTTGACACGCAATTTTGTCCCTCCTGGTTTTAAAGCAACAGTTTTCAAATTTTACACACGATCGTGCATTTATTTTTTTCCCGCCCATTCTTTCAAATTATCTTCTCATAATAGCCTGACAATGAAGGCCATTTTCGAAAGCATCATCTCAAACTATAGCCATTTTTACAAGATGTGTGCTTCCATTTTAAAATTCCACAATTACCTCTATTTTGAATAAAATTATCCAATTCATTTTAAATCCTAAAATACATTTTTTACACTTCCTAGCCATTTTAATTTAATTCCATAATTTTTCTATGATTTTATACCTACTTTATACGATTTTTATGCCTATTTTATACTAAAATTAGGCCTAATATACACTATCTATACACCATATATACACATTAGACCTAACGCTTATATACATCAGCTATAGTTTTAACACCTAAGTGCCTAGAATAAATAACCGAGCCATAATCCATCATGAAAATCATGATGGATATGTTGTTGTTCAATTTTTAGAAATGGATTTACTGAATTTAGAAAAATATTGGAGGCACAGAAAATTAAGGATGACTTCAAAAATAGTTGTTTTGGCCACATCCTAGATCTGCCTGAGTATGTTACATGGATCTTCCAAATGAAATTGGTACATGGTTTAATGTTTCGGCGGATACTTTGTAAGAAAACCAACGGAATTTGGTGCATTGATAATGACATGCTGGTTTGTCTTGGTATGAATGAATTCGCTCTCATTAATGGACTCAAATGTTATTCTCTTCTCCCTGATGTAGATCTAGAAAAGGCCAAAGCCGATAGTGAATTTTTATGTAACATTATTGCAAAATCTGCTACTAGTCCTGTTTTGCTTAAGAAGATCAAGGGAAAAAAACGGAACAAAAATGTGAAGGTTGCACTTAGTTTATTTTGGTTCTTGCACAGTGTTATTTGTGCAATAGATCTAAACAAGGTGGTTAACTATGATTGGATAAAATTAGCTTTCACACCAGAGGTATTCAACAACTATACATGGGGTCGAGTAAGCTATGAAATCACCGTGGGTTCAATGATACAAGAAATTAAACCAGGAAAAACTACTAACATCTTCGAATTTTCATGGGCGTTTATGGTAAGTAGTAAAATATTTTTCCTATTTAAGTTTTTTAAAGTACAATTGTTATATTGATATTATGATGCACTGATTGTATTTGACCTGCATTTAATTTAGGCTTGGGCATTTGAAGCCAACCCGTCGATTTTGAAAATATATAAGAATCCTTTAAGTGAGATGTCATTTTCAAGGAAAATTAGATGGTTGTCTAAAAAATCCAAGAAAGCTAATATTGATCCATTTCAATCCTAAAAAATATGATAAAGCTTTGAAAAATCTCTGAATTTGTTCTACTTTTTGTAACAGATTAAGAAATTATTGCCACAAATTTTTATTTTAATAGAAATTATTCAACAATTTGTAAAAAGGTTGCAATAAATTTTAGTAGTTTTTTAACAGTTTCCAACAACTTCTTAATTTGTAGCAATATTTTTGTAAGTTGTTGGTAAATGTTCAACGACTTCTTAATTTGTGCAATAGTATCAGAAGTTGTCGAACAATTTCCAACAACTTCTGAAGTTTAGGCAACAAGTTCATAAGTTGTTGGACATTGTTCAGCAATTTCAGAAATTGTTGAAAATCTTCCCTATTTGTTGCTTTTCTTAAATTAAATTCTGATACATTTATATTTGCCATGTAGATGGTACACCTATTTTTTGTGCCCACAAGTAGAGAGAAATTGATGGATTACATGTAAGATTTTCCGATTACTTGTAGCCAGCAAGGGACATTGCTGCGGTAACCAGTAGCCAAAACAATGGAATCAATTAAGAGTTTTTCACCATTCACAAGTTCAACCATGCCATATGATAATTTCCTGATTTTGGGGATAACCTTAATTTTCCCGAATTTCATCTTTTCAATAATAGGCATGATAGTCCATATATGGACTTTGATTTTTGTGGAAGTGCTGGCAAAGTTGGAGGATACTCCTATGGAGAACTTGGGAGGCATAGTAGGCCTGATAGTCCATGTATGGACTTTGATTTTGGTGGAAGCACTGGCAAAGTTGGAGGATACTCCTATGGAGAACTTGGGAGGTGATAAGGATCAATATGACAAAACAAAGAACGATAGGAGAGCGAGACACTTCTCGAACTCCCTTCAAAGTAACCCCGGGGAACTTGTCCCGAGATACCCTCGAATTGGTGTCTAGAAGGACCTACACTATGCAACCACCCTCGAGTCGCACCCGGGACTCGCAAGTAGAATGATCGGGTGTCGGTTCAAGACTCAACTAGGATCCGCTAGTGCATTCAAGCAACCAAGAAAGGGTTTCTTCATAAAAAGAGATAAACTCTATTCTTCATTCATAAGATTCAAAGGTAAGCTAATGTTTGAGGAGGCTAAGTGAAGTATTTATAGGCTTCACTTATTCATAATAAAAGGTCTAAAATACCCCCAAAGTGGGTTAAAACAAATAAGGCCACGCAGGGCTATAGTTGGAAGTTCATGCAAAAAGTAATAAAAATCCCGCAGTGCTGTCACAGGGGGAGGCGCTCCGCCTAGCTGGAGGAGGCGCTCCGCCTTCTGAAGTCCAACTCTTTGGATTTTTAGAGGCGCTCCGCCTAGCTGGGGGAGGCGCTCCGCCTCCTGCTGAGGCGCTCCGCCTCCATTCTGAGGCGCTCCGCCTTCTCCTAATCAACTCTCTGCCTTTTGGTAGGCGCTCCGCCTCATCCTGGAGCTTTTGCAAGAGGCTCAAAATGAGCTTGGGGTGGATCCCCTTGGAGCCCAAGTGGTCCTCCATCCATGGTGCTCAAAAGCATGATCTTCGAGCTACTCTCGGAGCCTCCTTCCATGTCCCTCCAAGTCAAGTGAAGATGGGTGTCTTGAATCAACTTAGCTTGACTTCTAGTGAACGGCCTTGAGGTCATATGCCCCGCATCAGGAGGCGAGGATTTTCTGGTGGTGGCGGTGGTGAGAGAAGTATCCTCCCTAAGGTTCTCTATTGTTGTGAAGGTCTCAAGTACATAGAAAATAACAAGGCAGTGAAGAAGGAAACTGAGAACCTTAATAATGTCTCTGTGAGATTGGAGAAAACAGCCAAGAGGATAGAAGAAGAAATTAAAAAGTTAAAATAGAAAGGAGGTGTGAGGCCAAGTATTAGGATTAAAGGTCCTTTTAGTCATGGCAGCAGTGGGCAAAGATAAGAAGGCTCAGGTCGAGAGAGAACATGTAGATATTTAGCAACCTATTGACATAGAGAAAAAAGAGGCCCTTGAAAACTTCATGTCAATACCTTTTGAGGAAAGGGTGTTGTCCACAATGCAGGAGTATAATTTCAAGATTTTTGATGACATGATCAAAATAAAGGAGTTGTGGGAAGATAGAGTACGTTTTGTAAATTCTCATTTACTATCTTTTAAATTATTGCAACATACATGAGAAATATTGTAAACACTGACCAACAACTATTTAATTTGCTAGAACAAATATATAAGTGGTTGGATACTATCCAACAACTATTTGATTTGTTGCAGCTAATGTAAGAAGTTGTTGGACAGTAACCAACTACTGTAAAACTTGTTTATTTCAGATGCTTTTTTTAAAATAAATATGCAGCATGTTGATGAGATCTTATGCCTGATACGTATAAGACACAATAAGTATCCCAGGCACTATGATCCAAAAGATATAATTTTGGATCTTAATTTCCACAATTGTCTAAAGGAGGCCTACAAGAAAATGGGAGATGATAGTTTAGTTGATGGTGTCATTCAACTAATAGAAAGGCTTGTTAAATTTGAGTTCGATAATGATATTCTCAACTATGTTAAAGGTGCGAGACCCTTTCCAAGCGGTCACAAGTAGGATGAAGCCAAAAGAATTTTAACAGTGATGACCATTGGGGTGAGACATTATGTCGCTCTTGAGTTTTTTATTGAAGACGGAAAGATGTGAGTGTATGATTGCAATATTCCAGCCATTGAGGAAGTAATATTTTTTATACATATCCAATTAGTTTTGGAGTTGTGGCCAAAATTAGCCAAGCAAAGTGGCAGGTTCAAACACTTGTGAAACGACCTCGGTCAGTCGTTTCGAAAGTTAGGACTCCAATTGGCGTGCTGATAATTTTAAAATATTCATAAGGTTTATTAGGACCTGTCTGTAAAATTTGAGTTAAATAAGGCCTCGTTTGGTAGGCATCGGAAGAAGGTTTCAGTTTTTATTGTCGATAAATATTAAAAGAGATTTTCAGAGCTCGGTTTTGGCGAATGAGCTCCGATTCGAAATCCGAAAGCTCCGTTAGGTTTGTATGATTATTTGTGACTTTTGTGAACTTTCGAAAGTGAATTTCGATGTTGTTCGGCTAGTTTCTATTAAAATGCCGAAAGTTAAATAATTTGACTTTTTTTCATTTAAATTCGCATCTTGAGTTTCGAGAGTTCGATTTGAGATCCGCCTTCGCGAGTATGTTACATATATTTTGTATAACTTGTATGCAAAAGTTGGAATTATTTCGAATATCGTAGGGTACCGTTTTAATTTTTGTCACGAAAAGAAAAGAAAATAAAAAAAAAGAAAAGAAAAGAGAAAACGACAAAAGAAAAAGGAAAGCAAAAGAAAGTAAATGATGGTGGACAGATAAGCTAAGGATATATATTATCCCTTAGCTCAAGTTCTTAGCAGCATTAAGCAGAAACAAAATATAGAAAATGAAATGACGCCGTAGGAAAAGAAAATACAAGAAAATAAGAAAAGAGCTGGAAAAAGATAGAATTTTCACCCCAAAATATTCAAGTAATAATCTTAATGCATTATTTGAGTTTATTACATGTGTTTGAATATATTCTGACGGTAAAAATTGGAATATTAGACATCGTTTTAATAAATTCAACAAATAGTTTAAAGGGTCAATTGGACCCCGATAATGAAATTAATTATATATTCGTACTCAGTGAGTTATGAGCAACATAAAAATGTAATTTATTTAGGGTTTGGTTATGTGACCATAAACCCTGTACATAGGCCTGACCTGCGTATTGCGTATGCGAATAGGGTATTAGGTTCCTAACCGGATTGCCCTAAGATGTGAGGAATGAAGCCTTTAGCCTAATTTGATATATTTTTCTGCTTATTGAATAGAGTGGGATCGTTTGGCAATGAAACCAAAGGATAAAGCGGTTGTTGATTAGCAATGCCAACTTTTGGAAGAGGTAAGTGTTTATATCCATTTCTTTGGAGGCACCTGGCCTCGTGGATTTTTTACCACGTGTTCCTTACGTGTGTAGCTGCCGATAGGCGCAAATTACGCCTTAGCTTTTTAATTTACATTATATATTATATGTTAGGTCATGTCGTTGATATTGCATTGAGGATCTGAGAATTGTACTCTGGCTGTGAGTTGGCATCTACTTCCCGGCTATCGATGAGAGTCCTGCGCCGGTGAAGGGTTATATTGCATCACATTTCATTCATATGCATTATATGTCATTCATATGCATTACATTGTATATCATATTGGGTGCATGAGTATTCCGCCCCAGGAGCAGTAGGATTCCCCTCCCTTTTATCATATTGAAGGTAGAAGGATTCCGCCCCAAGAGCAGGAGTATTCCGCTTTTATGTCAGATATTGAGTGCAGGAGTATTCCGCCTCAGCTTTACATTATATCAGGTGCAGGAGTATTCCGCCCCAGGAGAGTGCAGGAGTATTCCTGACACGACCCGGAATCCGGTTAGGCCGTGCGGGCACCCGACATCCTCTCCTAGACCCGTCGGGTGAACCCTTACCAATTAAATCAGGAAAATAAATATAAAAATTCACAAATAAGGATAAGACTTAAAAGAAATCACAGACATACTGATACCTATAAGCTGTATAAAAGAAATTACAGCTGACTACCCAACATACTAGGTTTAGGGCTATCCAGATTAGACATCTAAGAGTACAAAAGAAGACAAATACCTCCTGAAGGGAGCAAAATGCAACTGAAATAACAACCATTAAACTTGTGGCCATCCAGAATAAAAGCTGGCTCACTCTGACTGCTGAAGTCGTCTTCACTCCTTTACAACGTGGCGAACTCAATCCTGGAGCGAACCTGCCGAAACGAAATAGATAGACAAGAAACAAACAACAAACAAGGGTGAGCCAAAAGGACTCAATATGTGGGGCAGACTAGCCACATCAAAGAATAGGATAGCTAGCCAGGGAGAAGAAACAGATAAACCAAATTTCTCTTATTTAAATTATAAAAAGGCAGAGCCATATAACAACCGGAATCACGTATGAAACCATAAACTCAACTAGGGATACGAGCCAGAAACATATCAACAAATAAACAATGCACATATAAGCAGGACAATAGTCATGTATCGTAAGTCTACCTAATCGTATGAAATGAGATGAAAGGAAATGAAATGAGATGAAATGTGATGCAAAGGGTCACATGCGCCAAATGAATGGAGCGGAATCCTCCTGCTCTTAAGGTGGAATCCTCCTGCCTTCAGTATGATGCAATGGAGCGGAATCCTCCTGCTCCTAGGGCGGAATCCTCCTACCCTCAATATGATGCAATGGATCGAAATCCTCCTACTCCTGGGGCGGAATCCTCCTACCCCTCAATATGATGCAATGGAGCGGAATCCTCCTGCTCCTAGGGCGGAATCCTCCTACTCTCAATATGATGCAATGGAGCGGAATTCTCCTGCTCCTGGGGCGGAATCCTCCTACCCCTCAATATGATGCAATGAAGCGGAATCCTCCTGCTCCGAGGGCGGAATCCTCCTACCCTTAATATGATGCAATGGAGCGGAATCCTCCTGCTCCTTAGGCGAAATCCTCCTACCCTAAATATAATGCAATGTAATGCATATGAATGCAATATGATGCAATAATAACCCCTCACTGGTGCGGGACTCTCGTCGACAGCTGGGAAGTGTATGTCAACTCACAGCCAAAGTACCATGTTCAGATCCTCAATGCAATACCAATAACAGGACATCACATATAGTATACAATGTAAATCCAAAGATAAGGCGTAATGAGTACGCCTATCAGCAGCTACACACGTAAGGAACACGTGGTAGAAAATCCACGAGGCCAGGTGCTTCCAAAGAAATGGATATAAACACTTACCTCTTCCAAAAGTTAGTACGGCTAATCAACAACCGCTTTATCCTTTGGTTTCCTTGCCAAAAGATCCCACTCTATTTAATAAGCCAAAAAAAAAAAAATCAATTTTGTACAAGGAGTTATGATCAATACACTAACAGCTGTTCAAAGATCAAAATGATTTTCCAGATTTTGAAACGTTTTGTCTTGCTGATTCGGACATCTTTCACCTTGGATTTTAGTACCAAATTAAGTATATACAAGGTTTTCTTGATACCATACAAGTTTCTCACAAGAAACACTCAGTTTAGAACTAAGAAAAGCTTCAAAAGCAAAAAGAATCATGCCTTGCCAAAAGAAAGATTTAGTGTTACATACCTTTAATGCTTCTTGCGTCTAAACCTTATTTCCCTTAAATTCAACACCTTCTAAAGCTTAAACAAGCTATAATACAACATTTGGGTACTTTACTTAGCCATGAAGTAATTCTAAAACTCAAGCTATAGACGAAATTGAAGGTAGCATAACGTTACCTTAATCGCGTAGAGCGTTTTGACGCAATCTGTCTTCAATTTCGAGTTACGATTGGCGTCCTTCCTTCAAGATCATAAAAGTGGCTTAACCCTTCATTGAAGCACTGTTTCTATCGTTGATTTTCTGGAAATAACGGAAAGGAAGACATGTTTTCCTTTTATACTTGAAATATTTCAGTTTTAGTCCTCTTTTGCGTTTATGTCCCTTTTTCTGGCCTGATTTCTGATGCTCATATATTCTTATCCAGATATTGTATGAAAAAACTGTCAAAAGTTTTGGAAAATAAACCAAGAACTTCAATTTGGTATATGATATGTCCCCAAAAAACCTCATATAATACACGAAATTAATTGCTGAAAAGGCTCCGTTACAAGGCAATTCCTTAGTCGGTTTTTCCGCAACTTAAATCCGATTTTTCCCAAACTTTATATTCAATATATAAACATCTTATATGGTAATATTATGACTTTAAACTCATTTAAATAATTCTTAACATGTCATTATAATGATATATGTCACTTTGGACATACGGGGTGTAATAATCTTAAATATAAACATCTTATATGGTAATATTATGACTTTAAACTCACTTAAATCATTCTAAACATGTCATTAGAATGATATATGTCACTTTGGACATACGGGGTGTAACAATCTTCCCCGTTAGGAACATTCGTCCTCGAATGTTAAATGAAGTACGTAGAAGCATTAAGCAACGATCTGTTACATACTTGTAGTAGTGAAGAGATGTGAAAGGTCAAATTATTTAACTTTCAGTATTTTAGCGGAAGCTAGCCAAACAACCTCGAAATTCACTTTCGAAAAAGCACAAAAGTCACAAATAATCATACGAACCTAATGGCGCTTTCGAATTTTGAATCGGAGCTCGTTCACCAAAATCGAGCTCGAAAATCTCTTTTTTTTTGTATTTATCGACAATAAAAACTGAAACCTTCTTCCGATGCCTACCAAACGAGGTCTGTTTTAGCTCAAATTTTACATACAGGACCTAATGGACATTACGAAGTTTTTTTGTAATTATCAGCACGCCAATCGGAGTCCTAACTTCCGAAACGACTAACCGAGGTCGTTTCAATTCCGCCTCTGGTTTATATTATATCGGGTGCAGGAGTATTCCGTCCCAGGAGCAGGAGTATTCCGCTCCAGTTGGTTATCAGATTGTATTCCTCTCGAATGTAGGAGTATTCCGCTTCGGGATGGGATTACGAGTACATGTGACCCTTTGTATCATATTTCATTTCATACCATTGTGTAAACTTGTGGTACATAACAACTGTTCTGCTTATACGTGCATTGCTTATTCGTTGATATGTGTCTGGCTCGTATTCCTGGTTGAGTTTATGGTTTCATACGTGTTTCCGGTTATTATCTGGCTCTGCCTTTTTATAATTTAAATAAGAGGAATTTGGTTTATCTGTTTCTTCTCCCTGACTAGCTATCCTATTCTTTGAGGTGGCTAGTCTGCCCCACTTATTGAGTCCTTTTGACTCACCCTTGTTTGTTGTTTGTTTCTTGTCCATCCATTTCGTTTTGGTAGGTTCGCTCCAGGATTGAGTTCGCCACGTTGTGAAGGAGCGAAGACGACTTCAGCTGTCAGGGTGAGCCAGCTTTTATTCCGGATGGCCACCAGTTTGTGGTTATTATTTCAGTTGCATTTTGCTCCCTTCAGGAGGTATCTGTCTTCTTTCTTACTCTTAGATGTCTGGTCTGGATAGCCCTAAACCCAGTATGTTGGGTAGTCAGCTGTAATTTCTTTGTACAGCTTAGTGGTATCAGTATGTCTATGTTTTTTTAAGTCTTTTTTCTTATTTATGAATTGAATTATATTTATTTTCCTAAATTAATTAGTAAGGGTTCACCCGACGGGTCTAGGGGAGGATGTCGGGTGCCCGCACGGCCTAGCCGGATTTCGGGTCGTGTCAACTTGCCTGAAAAATTACTTAATGAGGATTGGCCCTATAACCGACTGCAAATCCTCCCACACAGTGTAACTGGTTTAGCATATAGACCATATGCAATTGCTTTCATTGAGTGCCTCATCACATACACTACAATGGAGAATTTGAATGACAATGTAATTGAGGAATTCAGAATGAAAAATGTTGTTATTGTCTTTGATAAAAAATTGGTATCTTAGTATGGTAGTTTTTTGGTTTAATTTTTACTTTTGTAACAACTAAACAGTTAAACTATTTATTTTTGGGCTGTAGGATATTCTTATAGCTTTCATTTGAATTTTATCAGTACTATAGAATGTCTTTGTATTTTATTTTGCCTATTTTCGTCCGTTCGTATAAGAAATTTATTCCAACTATTTTGTGAATTTATTGTAACCTGTTCCAATAAGTTCAATAGTTGTTCAACTAATACTTAAATCCTTCCAACAATTGCTAAAATTATTGTAACTTGTTCTAACAAGTTCAATAGTTGTTCAAACAATTACTTAAATCTTTCCAACAATTGCTAAAATTATTCGAACAATTATTAAAATCGTTCCAACATCTACAATATAAATTGCACACTATACTTTCTTTTATGTGGAGAATAACTAATTGGTTCATTCAATCAAACAATATGTTGATCTTAAGCAACTACTGATTTTGAATCGTTAACCTTTATCATGAACTATCATCAAATAACCCTCTTAATATTTTGCTATACTTGGAATCGCTTGATTAACATTCAATGATTGTCAAATCGTTAAGTTTATAATTAATAATTCATTAAATCTCTCTATCAATTATGAATCCTTAACCTTTTTAATGAATTCGCCTTGGAAATCACTTGATTATCATGAACTATCATCGAATCACCATCTTAATATTTCACTATACTTGGAAGCACTCGATTAACATTCAGTTATTGTCAAATTGCTACGCTTAAAATTAATAAATAATTAAATCTCTTTATCAATTATGAATCCTTAATGTTTTTAATGAATTCGCCCGAGAAACCACTTGATTATCATGAACTATCATCGAATCACAATCTTAATGTTTCATTATACTTGGAATCGTTCGATTAACATTCAATTATTTTCAAATCGTTAATATAAAAGTAATAATTCATTAAATCTCTCTATCAATTATGAATCGTTAACCTTTTTAATGAATTCGCTTGAGAAATCACTTGATTATCATGAACTATCATCGAATCACCATCTTAATGTTTCACTATACTTGTAATCGTTCGATTAACATTCAATTATTGTCATCATTACGTTTAAAACTAATAATTCATTAAATCTCTCTATCAATTATGAATCCTTAACCTTTTTAATGAGTTCGCCTGAGAAATCACTTGATTTATCATGAACTATTATCGAATCACCATCGAAATATTAAACTATACTTTGAATCACTCGATTAGTGTTCAAATATTTTCAAATCATTTTATCTATCTATTGATTATTACTATAATTGAATATGACAAACTTAATGATTGACGACACCTAGAATTTTTCGATTGGTATTTAATTATGATTAAATCACGACTTTTTGTTCAATAATTAATTTGATGATCACCATATTTATTACCAAATATAATTAAATCGTTATAGTATAATGTAAGTATGGTTGATTCAAGTAATTTTTTCATGAAATGTTGGAACAACTTCTGAATTTGTTGGATATAAATCCAACACATAGTGAAGTTGTTCCAAAAATTCTAGCTTTTGTTTAGCATTATCCCTAAAACTAAAATTTGTCAACATATTATGTATTTGTTGGACATTCCCAACAAATATAGTGAAATTTTTGCAATAGCTTGTCAATTTGTTGGATACTGTCCAACAACTACATAATTTTTTGGAACAACTGCAGTATATGAAATTGCAATTTGTTGGATACTGTCCAACAACTACATAATTTTTTGGAACAACCGCTGTATTTGTTTGGGCCATATCCAACAAAATTAAGAGTTGTTGTAACAACATCACTATTTGTTATTAATCAGTACAAGATTAATAACAAGACATAATTAAGCAGTACAAGATGATTGTTTCTTAAGCATAGTTCACAACCTACTAAATCATCCAAAATGCATTACAAGTTCACAAATTCATGAAGGCATATTATGGCTTGTTCCTTCATCCACTCTCCATCTTGCATGGCATGTAGTTTTTTTGTGACCAACCCTTTTGCAAAAGGAGCATTTAGTTTTTCTTCTTTAAAAGACTTCCCCAATTGAAGGGATCCTCTTCGTCTTCTTTCTTCTCCATGTGCGCTCCTTGAAAGGTGGAAGTATTTTTCTCTCTAGAATCGCTGGAGGAACATCCTTAAATTATTCATTAGGCACTGGATTGATTGGTTTCGCATATGCCAGCAAGTATAAGTCTACCATATAATAAGGAGAAGAGTAATCATAAATACTCATTCCATAGTCTGAACTAAATTGAGCTCTAAGCGCTGCCATAGCATGTGGACAAGGTATTTTGTCCACGTCAAACTCTTTACATGTACATATTTTTTGTCGTAGATTCACCATTTCAGTCGCCTTATGAGACGACCCAAATTCTGGGCTAGGCCGTGCGGGCACCCGACCACCGCCTCTAGACCTGTCGGGCGAACACTATTGACTGGATCGATATAAATAGCATAGAATTACCTTGAAAATAAAATGAACATAACCTTAACAAAAAAAGATAACCCCCAAGGAAAGACATATATACAAGCTCTCTAAATAATACAGCTGACTACCCAAAATACACAGGTTCGCCAGTGTCCAGATTAGACATATAAGAAGTCCAAAGAATATACACATCTCCCGAAGGGGGCGAAAATAAGACAAACTATAATATCTACATCTGCCGGCCTCAATGAACAAGCTGGTTCATTATGGACATTTAAGAATCTACTTCTCCTCAATCACGACACGACTGGCAGGGTCCTGGAGCAGAATCTGCCGAAATGAAAGACACAATAAGAAACAAAGAGGGAGTGAGTCATAAGGACTCAACCACTGAGAATAAACTTGCGACCTCGAAGACTAGCTGCGTTATCCAGGGAAACAGAAGCCATAGCAGTCAACCACATAAGTCATTCACAGATAATCAGTGCAACAAATCCATACGTCTCACAAAACACATATAAAGATATGAAATGAAGGTATCATAATGCAATGGGGTCATATGTTCCCGAAACCTATCTCCGGTGTGGGAGCCTCGTCGACTACCAGGAGATATATGCAATAATAACTCTTCACCGATGTGGGAACCTCATCGACTACCGGAAAGTACATATCAAGCTCAAAATAAGAGTACAATGCTTCTATGCTCAATCCGATACCAACAAGAAGGCGTAACATATAATATACAGTGCACATCCAAAACTAAGGTGTAGTAAGTACGCCTATCGGCAGCTACACACGTAAGGAACAACACATGGTAGAATATTCACAAAGCGAAAGGCCATCAAAGAAATGGATACTATCACTTACCTCAAGCCCTTGGTTAGAATAACGACTGAATAACTTCCTTTCCTTTTTGATGCCTCTTAGAATAATCCTTTTCTGACCCAAAGAAATATATTCGCACTTATAAGTGTCCGAAGAATGAGTATCTAACCTCTATACAGGAAAGAAGCAAAAATTATAAAAATACTCCAAGGCCGGGCTTAGCCGGAAGCCCATAAATTGTATATTTATGAAATCTTCACAGTCCCACGAGTCCAATGATATCATTAGTTTTATATTTTGATGTCATACACCCATTCAATTTCACAAAGCACTAATTTTTATATTTTCGTTTAAAACTCTAATTAACCTTTCAATCGTCCGAATAATAGTTTGAATCAAACTAAACATACGTAATCATCATAATAAAATACCGTAGAAATAATTACCTTAATTTATCTTGATGAGTTGTTGCTAGTTTCTTCTTTTCCTTTCCTTTTTTCTCTTTTACGTTCCACTGTAAGCTTCAAGCGTTTTAAGCTCTAGATGGATAAGTTTGAAATGTTAAGCTTTCTTGATGTTGCGGCCCTTTTTAACGTTTTGGCTTTTTCCTTTAGCTTATGGGCCAAAATACCCTTTAGGTCCATTAAGAAAGAATTGTTTTGGTTTCATGAAATGACTAACATAATTTGACTTGATCCATTTATTTTCATCCTTACTGAGATAAAATATGAAATTAGCAACTAATTTGTCCATTCTATTTAAATACTTATAATAAAAATTATTCGCGAACACGGATCTCGAATCGAATTCCCGAAGCTCAAGATACGAATTAACGGAAAAGATCAATTCTTAACTTTCAGGACTTTAGCGGAAACTATCCGAATGACCTCGAAATTTACTTTTGAAAGTTCATACAGGTTAAAAATGACCATACGAACCTAATGACACTTTCGGATTTTGAATCGAAGCTCATTCGCCAAAATCGAGTTCAGAAACCTCTTTTAAGATTAACGGAAACTGAAACCTTCTTCTGATACGTACCAAACGAGGTCCGATTTAGCTCAAATTTTACCGATAGGTCCTAATGGACCTTACAGAGCTTTTAGACTGTCGGCATGCCAATCGAAGTTCTAACTCCCGAAATAACTGCCTAAGGTCCTTTCATTCTCCTCCACTTAGACTCTCATTCGTCCTCGAACGAGCCAAAGTCTAGAGTAGATTTCACACAATTAATGAGAACACTTACACCAATTTTCAATGACATTTTATCAGATATTACTACACCACTACGGAACCAGAATCATAAACAACGATAAAACTTTAAAGCTTTAAAGATCAAGATCCAACCTGAATCGTCGAAGAGGTGAGTATACCTCTCACGCACACTGTACTAAAGCTCTCAAATATCCTCCTTGCGAGGAATATTATGCTATCGCACTTGAACCATCGGAATCTGATTCGAACAAAGTTTCCGGACATTACAGGAAACTATAGCAACTGGGAACTCCTCGTAGGCTAGATTCACATCCAGCTGAGCTGGATCTAACTCAATCACTTCGGAAGGATCCCAGATAAATGTTCGAAGAATCGACACATGAAACACCAGATGAACTGGCACAGAGGCTGACAAATGGAGCCGATAAGCCACCTTACCAATACATTTCTCAATACGGAAAGGGTCAATGAGCTGAGCTTCAATTTCCTTCCAAATCTCTTTACACCCTGCATCGAGGACACTTTCAAAAATACCATGTCGCCGACCTCAAACTCTATCTATCGGCTTCTATAATTCGAGTATGAAATATGCTTGCTCTGAGCGGTCCATAGACGATCTTGAAAAACATGAACAACATCAAGAGCCTGACGAACCATATCTAAACTCATCACCTCAATATCTCTAGACTCAAACTAACCGATAGGAGAATGGCATCTCCTGCCATACAAAGCCTTGAATGGATCTATCTGAATGGAGGACTGATAGCAATTATTATAATAAAACTCCGCTAAAGCCAAATGATCATCCCAGTAGCCTCCGAAGTCTAATGCACAAGCTCTCAGCATATCCTCCAAAACTCGAATAACCCGCTCGGACTGTCCATCAGTTTGAGGACGGAAAGCTGTGCTAAGCTGCACCTGGGTCCCCAACAACCTTTGTAAAGACTGCCAGAACTGGGAAACCCGATCTGAAATAAAAGATATGGGAGTGCCATGCAGTCTAACCACCTGCCCAATGCAAACTCGAGCCAACCTTTGAGCTGAATCAGTAGTCCTCACAGGGATGAAATGAGCTGATTTAGTCAGTCTGTTCACAATAACTCAGACTGGATCACGGCGCCGCAGGGTCTTCAGCAGACCAACTACAAAGTCCATCGTGATCTGCTCCCATTTCCACTTGGGAATGGGCAATGCCTGAGCTAACCCTGCTGGTCTCCGGTGCTCGAACTTAACATGCTGAAGTTTAAGCGATGAGACACATAATCAAATATATCCATCTTCATCCCCTCAACTAATATAGCTCTCAGAGATCCTGATACATCTTAGTAATGCCAAGATGAATAGAATAACACGAGTCATGAGCCTCGTGGAGCACTGACTGCCTCAGATCTCCGATATCAGAGACACACAGTCGGCCATTAAACTGGAGAATACCATCTGAGTCAAGCTCGAAGAAAGGAACTCCTCCACTTAGGACACGACCATGCAACTTCTGCAAATGGGGATCCTCGAATTGTCTTCCCTTAATCTTACTGATGAAGGAAAACTCAGCTACAATACATGCCAAGACTCGGCTAGAGTCTGGGAAAAAAAATCTCACTTCGAAGTCGCCAAGGGACTGCAACCCTCGGGCCAAAGGTCTCATGTCAGAATAAAGAAAATCCATGTTGCGCATAGACTTCCTGCTCAAGGCATCTGCTACAACATTTGCCTTCCAATGATGATAATGGATGGTGAGATCAAAATCTTTAATTAACTCAAGCCACCTCTGTGGTCGGCCATTAAGATCCTTTTGAGATAAGAGACACTACAAGCTCTTGTGATTGGTATACACTTCACAAGGCTCACCATAAAGACAGTGCCTCAAAATCTTCAGAGCGAAGACCACAGCTGCCAACTCTAGATTATGTGTCGGATAAACTTCTCATTCGGCTTCAGCTGTATAGAAGCATAAGCAATCACTCTCTTGTGTTGTATAAGAACACAACCGAGATTGGTGCAATCCAACTAGGCTAAACACAAACACACATGCCGAAGATTAAATTAATGGGAAAGGTAAAGATGAAAGCAAGATGGAACTTAGTTTCAATCGAATGAATCAAAGGAACTAGAGTTGGAGACAAACGAACGGAAGACAGAGACATATCTATTCTAAGCAACAATTCTCAAGAACACTTAACAATCTTCTTGCAAATTGAATGATCAAAGAAGAAGTTGTTCAGATAGAATCCACCGATTGACACAAGTTCCTTAACAATCTCTCGATGGGGTTCACCTCATAACGGAGACACAATAGTATTCAACTAATATTCAATATTCAACAACTAGGTACCTAACAAATGAAAGGACATGGGGCTTATATAGATAGCGCCAATGATAAACTAGGAAAATTGTCACAAATAAGGCCACGTAGGGCCGAAGTAAACAATGTGCTCGAGTGCTCTTAACTTCAATGCTCAGTCGCTCAGCCTCGGCACAATTGACAAAAGACGCTCTCCTACATCGAGCACATTTGTAGCCCTTTGGTCACTTTAGTGCTCGGCATCAATGATTAGTTTTCGGCCATTTCCAGCTTCGGGCTGGAGCTTGCAAATGTAGTTTTCATATTTTGTGCTCGACCACTTAGCCTCCGAACATTTGCTATATCGCGACCATGCTAAATGTGTATGCATATTGTGCAGAATCTTGGCTTGGTTTTGTGTGACTGGTCTCGATAACTCAAACACTAGATCTGGCTCGGTAGCTTGATCAGTGCGAGCATAGGTTACATCATCTTCCCCTTCTTGAGAAGATTTCATCATCGAAATCTCATCCTCTTCAGTCGCCGGTGTTCGGCACAAGGAGTTAAGGCAGCAACGTTGAATGTGTTAGAAACATTATACTCACCAAGGAGGTCGATCACAAAAGCATTGCTATTGATCTTGCCCAACACTTAGAACGAACCATCCCCACTCGAAGCCAACTTTCCTTTCCTTTAGTTTGGGAACCTCTCTTTTCTAAATGAACCAAAACCCAATCTCCCCTCTTTAACTCCAACTTCTTACGCCCTTTTGTTCTTCTTCGAGGCCACTTTGACATAAGCTTCCTTAAGATTCTTCCTCACTTTGGCATGTAGCTCAAGCAACACAGTGGCTCGGTGTGTACCTTAATAATCAATAACAACATCTCGAGGCAGTGGGGTTAAATCAAGTGAAATCAAAGGGTTAAAATCATACACACACTCAAACATGGTCATTCCAATCATTCGATGCACAGTACTGTTGTATGCAAATTCCATCACAGGCAAATGGTCTACCCAGTTTCCAGCTGTACCTTTGGTCATCGCTCAAAGCAAAGCTCCCAAGGTTTGGTTGACTACCTCGGTCTGTCCATCAGTCTGAGGATGGTGAAACATCGAGAATAGTAGTTTGGTGCCGAGGGAACCCCACAAGTATTTCCAAAAATGACTCAAGAAGTTAGAGTCTCGGTCACTCACAATAGTACAAGGCACACCATGCAATTTCAACATATTAGAAATAGACAAAGTAGCTACATATTGTGCATTATCACATTTCTTGCACGGGATAAAGTGAGCCATTTTAGAAAAAACGGTCCACCAGGACAAAGATGCTATCATGCTCACCACTCGACCTCGGTAACCCTATCACAAAATCCATAGATATATCAACCCAATGGTAATAAGGAATGCGCAAAGGAGTATACAAACCATGAGGGTTTGAGCTCGACTTAGCTTTCTTGCAATCTAAACAAGCATTGCAAAGCTTTTCCACATCTCTTTTCATCTTTGGCCAGTGAAACTTCGCGATAAAGATACCAAGAGTTTTATCAACACCAAAGTATCCCACTAAGGCTCAGGAGTGAGCTTCTCGAACCAAAAGCTCTCTCTAAAATAACACGGGGACATAAACACCTCCCTTCTTAAAGAGATAGCCATCGTGCCACTGGTACTTTTCAACCCTACGACAACTCCAGATAGTATCATAGACGCTCTTAAGCTTGGGGTCGTGTTCATACATCAGTTTGATGCTTTCGAATACCATTAGTCTCGAATCAAGAGTGGTCGCTAAGGCAAACTTCCTTGACAGCGCATCTGCCACTACATTGTCTTTACCTTTTTTGTAATGAATTATATAGGGAAAGCTCTCAATGAATTCTACCCACTTGGCAGGCTGCTAATTCAACTTCTCTTAGCCTTGTAGATGTTTCCAAGATTCATGATCACTTTTAATTACAAAATCTTGTGCCATAGATAATGTTTCCAATGAGTGAGTGCTCAAATCAGAGCATACAATTCCTCGTCATACGTAGAGTAATTCAAGATTTCACCCTTCATCTTTTCACTAAAGTAAGCAATCGACTTTGATTCTTGCATAAGCACTCCTCCGATCCCGACTCCTGACACATCATATTCAACCTCGAACGCTTTGCCAATGTCAGGGAGTTGCAATAATGGGGCAGAACTAAGCCTTCGTTTCAACTCATGGAAGGCCCTTTCTTGGGACTCTCCCCACACGAATGGTTGGTCCTTTTTGACCAGCTCGGTTAAAAGAGCTGCCATAGTGCTAAAGCGATGGACAAACCTCTTATAAAAGCTAGCTAACCCATGGAATCTTTGAAATTGAGACATCGAAGTATGGGTCAGCCAATCTTTAATAGCCTCGACTTTTGAGTTATCGACTTCAACACCATTAGCACTCATAACAAAACCAAGAAAGATAACACGTTCGACATAAAAGGCACACTTTTTAAAGTTAGCATATAACTTCTCAGCTCTCAAAGTATCAAGCACAAGCCTTAGGTGTTCGACATGTTCATCTATAGACTTACTATAAACAAGTATGTCATCGAAATAAACAACAACAAACTTATTTATAAACGGTTTTAGCATGTGGTTCATCAATCTCATGAAAGTGCTCGGGTCATTAGAGAGGCCAAACAACATCACTGACCATTCATACAAATCGAGTTTGGTCTTGAAAGCAGTTTTCCACTCATCAATCGGTTTCACACAGATTTAGTAGTAACCGGACTTGAGGTCTATCTTTGGAAAACAAGAAGAACCACTCAATTCATCAAGCATGGTATCTAATCAGAGAATAGGGTAACGATAATTTACTATAATCTGTTTAACTGCTCGGAAATCAACAGATATTCGCCATGTTCCATCTTTCTTTGGGACAAGGATAACAGGAATGGCGCACGAACTCAAGCTCTCTCGAACTAGTCCTTTGTTCAGCAATTCATCCACCTGTCGTTGGAGCTTTTTAGTGTCTTCGAAATTACATCAGTAGGCTGGCTTGTTCAGTCAATTTGGTGCTCGATTCCCCTTAATGGAGGTAGTCCCCCGGGCATTTCTTCAAGAAATATGTCCTCAAAGTTCTGCAAAATACTTTGAACAGCACTAGGCAAAGGGTTATCGTTACTGAAATCATCATTAGAATTCAGAAAGATAACCTTATGCATGAGGCAAATCATCAGTCTACTTCGATCATTGCCTCGGAGGCACTCATCCGATTGCATAATTGCACAAATGTTACCTGCCACGGGTGGTGTCTCTTTGTCCTCGGCCACAATTTTGTGTCCCTACGGGAGACGTAGCTTTGGCTGCTTCTTTCAGCTCATTCATTTGTTTATAGTTCTCACTAACTTGTTTTGGAGACAAAGGCGTGAAAATGAAGCTCTCACCTCCGAGCTTAGCAGTGTAAATGTTGAATCATCCGTTATGAATAACCGACCTGTCATACTGCCACGGTCGCCCTAATAGCAAATGACAAGCTTTAATCGGAATCACATCTAACATCACCTCATCTTGATAAGTTCCCACCTTGAACTTGATCCACACTTGCTTAGCAACCTTCAATTCCCAACATTTATTCAATCATTGAAAACGGTAGAGGTGAGGATGTTTCAAAGTAGACAGACCCAATTGTGAAACCAAGGTTTGGCTCACCACATTAGCACTACTACCCGAATCAATAATCATAGAACACACTTTCCATCTCATTCGACACCTTGCATGGAAGAGGTTTTCTCTCTGATTATCTTCTTCTTCTATGTTTATAGTGCTTAAGTTCATACGAACCACAAGAAACATTTCTAGATGATCAGCTTCAGTTGCTTCTCGACCATCATCATTTTCAGCTCAGTCAGTCTCCTCTCTATTTTCCTCCTTCGAGTCACTTGCTTGCTCATGGACGGTTCCATCTTTGAGCAAAAGCATAACTTTGCGAGTTACAAACTCTTTTTCTATGTGACCATAACCCCTGCATTTGTGACACTGAATATTTGAAGCACTAGTAGTATAGAGTTGAGCTTTACCTCCCATATCCTTTGAGCTATTAACAGTCACTCCCTTCTCGAAGTTTCTCTTCAGATCTCGGCCAGTATTGGCATTTGCAGGATTCAGACTCTTCCAATGTTTACCCCAGTTCAAAGGAGTCGAAGTAGTGATCCCTCGGTACCTACTTGGTCGATGAAGCTTCACCCACTTCTCAGCTTTGATCACTGCATGGAAAGCTTCAACCAAAGTATGGAGCACATGCAGTCTCATATGGGATGACACATCTCGAGTCAATCTTTTTTTGAACCGAATGATGGCTTGCTCATCATCTTCTTCCATATTAAGAGCCAATCAAACTTTTTCAAACTCATCGTAGTACTCTTCAACCGATTTGGACTCTTGTTTCAAATCATAGAGCTTCCGAAGTTGCTCCTGACGATGTTCAGCTGTCACATACTTAGCATCCATCACTGTTTTCAATTAAGCCCAAGTAAGGTGCTCGGGTAAAGCATGCGTTCTTCTCATCCTCTTCTCAGCTTCCCACCAAGTAGAAGCATATGCCTCGAACGAAGCAATAGCATAGACAACTTTTCTCTTATCGGTCATCTCATTAGTTTCAAAGTTTCATTCCAATCGAACCTTCCAATCAAGATATTAGTTTGGATCACTAGTTCCTCTGAATGGTGGAATAATGATCTTGACACTGTTCAAGCGTGTAAATCTACCACTTTGGGCTGGCTTTAGATAATCATCATAATAATAATCATCAGCCTTATGTTCAAGATGTCTATCAACATAAGCTCCTCGTCGCGGACCTCGATGGTTTACACGGCTTTGGTGAGCCTGTCCTTAGAGATAGAATAGTTGCTCATACACGAATTCAACATACTCATACACGGCTTCAACATACTCCTCATCTCAAACATCACCCTCTGACACGACCCGGAATTCAGTTAGGCCGTGCAGGCACCCGAAATCCTCCCCTAGACCTGTCGGGCGAACCCTTACTAATTAAATTAGGAAAATAAATGTAACAATTCATAAATAAGGACATGACTTTAAAAAAAAACACAGACATACTGACACCTCTAAGTTGTACGAAAGAAATTACAGCTGACTTCCCAACATACTAGGTTTAGGGCTATCCAGACTAGACATCTAAGAGTACAAAAGAAGACAGATACCTCCTGAAGGGAGTAAAATGCAACTGAAATAATAAACAATAAACTGGTTGCTATCCGGAATAAAAGCTGGCTCACCTTGACAGCTGAATTCGTCTTCGCTCCTTCACAACGTGGCGAACTTAATCCTGGAGCGAACCTGCCGTACCGAAATAGATAGACAAGAAACAAATAACAAACAAGGGTGAGTCAAAAGGACTCAATAAGTGGGGGCAGACTAGCCACCTCAAAGAATAGGATAGCTAGCCAGGGAGAAGAAACAGATAAACCAAATTCCTCTTATTTAAATTATAAAAAGGCAGAGCCAAATAATAACCGGAAACATGTATGAAACCATAAACTCAACCAGGAATACGAGCCTGAAACATATCAACAAACAAGCAATGCACGTACAAGAAGAACAGTAATCATGTACCACAAGTCTACACAATGGTATGAAATGAGATGAAATGAAATGAAATATGATGCAAAGGGTCACATGGGCCCGTAATCCCATCTCGAAGCGGAAAACTCCTGCAGTCGAGGGGAATCCAATCTGATAACAACTGGAGCGGAATACTCTTGCTCCAGGGGCGGAATACTCCTTCACCCGATATAGTAAAAACCAGAGGCGGAATACTCCTGCACTCTCTTGGGGAGGAATACTCCTGCACCCGATATAATGTAAAGCTGAGGCGGAATACTCCTGCACTCAGTATCTGGCATAAGAGCAGAATACTCCTGCTCCTGGGGCGGAATACTCCTGCACCCAATATGATATAAACCAGAGGTGGAATACTCCTGCACTCTCCTGGGGCGGAATACTCATGCACCCGATATGATACGCAATGTAATGCATATGAATGCAATATGATGAAATAATAACCCTTCACCGGCGCAGGACTCTAATTGACAGCCGGGTAGTAGATGCTAACTAATAACCAGGGTACAATGCTCAGATCCTCAATGCAATACCAACAACAGGACATAACATATAATATACAGTGTAAATCCAAAGCTAAGGCATAATGAGTACGCCTATCGGCAGCCACACACGTAAGGAACACGTGGTAGAAAATCTACGAGGCCAGGTGCCTCCAAAGAAATGGATATAAACACTTACCTTGTTACAAGATAAGCAATAAACTCAAATAATATATTAAGATCATTACCTGAAAGTTTCAAGGTAAAAATTCTATCTTTCTCCGGCTCTTTTCTCATTTTTTGGAATTTTTTTCCTTCTCCGTGTTCTCCTTCGTTTTCTGTTTTTCGCTTCTCACTTCTTTCTGTTTTCTCATTCTTGATATGTTCATTTCTTAGCTTTTATAAGCTAATTACATAAGTACTCAGCCACCGCCATATTCTCTTGTCCTTTCCCTTTTTTTTGGGTCTTTTTCTTTTTCTTTTATTTTTTTTTACTTTTATATTTTCTTTTCTTAATCGAAAATTGAAACGGTACCTTATGATACTCGAAATAATTCCAACTTTTGCATACAAGTTATAAAAAATATATGTAATACACTTGCTAAGGCGGATCTCAAATCGGATTCCCGAAACTCAATATGCAAATTAATTAGAAAAAGGTAAAATTATTTATCTTTCTGCATTTTAGCGGAAACTAGCCGAACAACCTCGAAATTCACTTTCGAGAGTTCACAAAAGTAACAAATAATCCTTCGAACCTAACAGCGCTTTCAGATTTTAAATCGGAGCTCATCCACCAAAACCGAGCTCGAAAATCTCTTTTTAATATATATCGACAATAAAAACTGAAACCTTCTTCCGATGCCTACCAAACGAGGTCTGATTTAGCTCAAATTTTACAGATACGTCCCAATGGACCTTTTGAAGATTTTAAAATTATCGATACGCTAATCGGAGTCCTAACTTCTGAAACGACTGACCGAGGTCGTTTCACCCTCTTCAGCAACGGCTGCTAAATTCCTTTGGGATATTTGAGGTGGTGGTAATTGCGCTTGGGAATGCCCAAGTTTTATTTCTTAGCTTATGGAATACCCAAGTTTTTCTCATTTTGAGCAGCTTCATCTCTCACTTGTTTGCGTCGGGCCAATTCAGCAAACTGCATCGGTCGCATAGGAGTGGAATTTCTTGTTCCAGCCCCAGACGCTGGCAAGGCCTCGGAGGCTCGGTCGTATTTGAGATTTGCAACTCGAACATTCACTCCTCCCAGCTCGGCGCTGATGCAGTCAGCTAACAACACCTCGGGCGATCAACACCATTCTCTTGTTTTTCTAGCCATGGTACCTGCACAAACCAATAGAAAAGAAGTGCTCGGTTAGAAATCACCTCACTCACTCCCTCACTTTGTTGGGTGGTGCTCGGGTCTACTCAATTTGTAGGTTCGGTAACTCAAGAACTTGTTACCAATGGCTTCCCCGGTTTGATCAATCTCTCTAAGATCCTTCGTATTTGACAAGACTCGCTATATCCTTCGAGTAGAGTGAATTGATTCGACTCAATAGAACGGACGCTATTTAACTCCACATGGGAGGTCAAGAATTAAACAATGAAGTTTGGAATTTAATCACCTCATGCACGAGTTCCTATAAGCTCAAAAAATTTAGTAGTATTTGGAGTATAAGAATTTACTCACGAGATCTACTAATCGAGAATCCACGGTCACAAAGAAAGAAAGAAAACATAGGAGATTCTACCTTCCGTTTCCTCTTTTGGAAACCTTGGACACGTCATCTTTGTACGAGCAAAAGTTGTCCACTTTCCTCTTTTCTGCCGACACATTTTCACCAGGGCTTTTAGGCAATGGCACCTTTCCCCTTTCTGCTTTAATGGAACAATGAACTTCCCTTTCTCTGATGTGCGGACAACATTCAATTTGTGCACAGTCCAAGATCAAGGTAAGATTCTGGGTCGTTTTTCTGTTTTCCTAACAACTAATAGAGAAAACTTCAGTTCCAGGTGAAGCTAAGAACAACTTCGGCATCGTCCGTACACTTCTACAATGTAACAGTTTTTCGGCGTACAGATGGTTGCTTAATAATGGAACTTCAAATTTTAGCAGAAAAACTCAACCCAAATCAACCAATAACCACCAGTTTAAAACTGAAACAACCAAAATTCAACTAGGGTTTTCAAAAAATGTTAACCTTCGTTCGACATCCCAAAATCACGAGAAACCCTAGTCGACTAATGGCGTACGACAGGTACTTTTCTGAATCACCAAAAGAAAATATTTATGAATCTGTGGTTGTTTACTCAAACAACCAATAATCAAACAAAAATTTTTAATTTTCTTCTTTTACTTTTTCTTTGTAATAAGAACACAAACAACAACAGGAAAGCTGAAACAGAAAACACAAAGGCACGAAATAAAAGATAAATAACAGAATTGGGTTTGTAAGAAAAAATCCAAACTGTGCTCTGATATCAAGATGGTGCAAGCCAACTAGGCTAAACACGAACACACACGCGGAAGATTAAACAAGCGGAAAAAGTAAAGATAGAAGCAAGACAGATCTTACCATCAATCGAATGAATCCAATGAGACACAACAGAGACACAATAGCATCCCACGATGGGGTTCGGACCACAACGGAGACACAATAGCATTCAGCTAATATTCAATATTCAACAACTAGGTACCTAAAAAATGAAATGACATGGGGTTTATGTAGATAGCCCCAAGGGTAAACAAGGAAAATGGTCACAATCGACCAATATAATAAGGCCACGTAGGGCTGAAGTAAACAATGTGCTCGAGCGCTCATGGCTTCAATGCTCGGTCGCTCAGCCTCAATACAATTGACAACGGTCGCTCTCCTGCACGGTCACTCAGCCTTGGGACAATTGACAATAGACGATCTCCTGCCTCGGGCACATTTGTAGCCCTTTGGTCACTTTAGTGCTCGGTGTCAATAATTAGTGTTCGGGCATTTCTGGCTTCAGGCTTGAGCTTGCAAATGTAGCTTTCATATCTTGCGCTCGACCGCTCAGCCTTCGAATAGTTGTTATCTCTCGGGCATGCTAAATGAGTGTGTACATCGTGCAGAATCTTGGCTTGGCTTTGTATGACCGGTCTCGATGGCTCAAACATTGGATCTGGCTCGGTAGCTTGATCAGCACGGGCATGAGTTGCATCACCGACCCACACGGGATACATCGCAAGAGACTACAAATCTATCAGTGCCAGAAGGAAGGGATAGCACTGTAGCTAAAGTCAATAAAGCCTTGAGCTTCTGAAAGCTTGCCTAACACGCATCGGACCATCAGAATTGAACCGCCTTCTGAGTTAGGCGAGTCAGGGGAGCTGCTATACTGGAGAACTTCTCCACAAACCTCCAGTAATAACTTGCCAATCCAAGGAAGCTGCGAATCTTCGTCGGCGGGGTAGGACGAGACTAATTCTGCATTGCCTCAATCTTCTTCGAATCAACCTTGATACCCTCATTGATACCACATGACCTAAGAATACCACAGAATAAAGCCAGAACTCGTATTTCGAGAATTCAGAATACAACTTACGTCACGGGGGGTCTGAAAGACCATCCTCAAATGATTATCATGCTCCTCGCAACTACAAGAATAGATAAGAATGTCATCGATGAAGACAATGACAAAGGAATCGAGGAACGACTTAAACACCCGGTTCTTGAGATCCATAAAGGCTACAGTGGCATTAGTCAGCCCAAAAGACATAACTAGGAACTCGTAATGACCGTAACAAGTCCTGAAACCAGTCTTCGAGATATCTGACTCCCGAATCTACAGCTGATGATAACCAGATTACATAAGTATTTTGCACCCTACAACTGATCAAACAAATCATCAATATGAGGCAAGGGGTACTTGTTCTTTATAGTGACTTTATTTAGTTAACGATCATCAATACACATCTGCATAGTCCCATCCTTCTTCTTCATGAACAGAACAAGAGCACGCCACAGAGAAATACTCGGCCTAATAAACCCCTTATCAAGCAAAACCTACCACTGCTCCTTTAGCTTCTTCAACTATGACTGAGCCTCGCGATAAGGAGGGGTAGAAATAGGCTGAGTCCTTTGCACTATATCAATGCCAAAATCGATCTTCCGATCGGGAGGAAGTCTTGAGTGATCATTTGCAAATCACAACAGGAACGGAATCGAGAGATGGAATCTCCATAGCGGTATCTCGAACTATGGAAAGATATGCTGAACACCCTTATTCATCATCCACCTCGCCTGCAAGAAAGAGATAACACGCTCTGTAGGTGGAAATTGAGAACTCTGCCACACCACCTGCGCTGAACTAGGAAGAGACAACTGAAGAGAGTTGGAATGACAATCTATGATAGCATGACACAACTCCAACCAATCCATGCCAATAATAACATCAAAATCAACCATATCTAGAATCAGAAGATCTAGCAGGGTCTCACGACCCCAAAAGATATGGTACAAGCTGGATAAACTCGATCCACAACAATAATGTCACCAGTAGGAGTACAAATACAGATTGGATCACAGAGACGCATATAATCAACATGGAAACCAGAAGAAAAATAAGGAGAGACATATGAATATGTAGATCCTGGATCCACGAAAGAATATGCATACAACAACAACATACCCAGTGATATCCCACATATGGGGTCTGGGGAGGGTGAGATGTACGCAAACCAAAGAATATGCATCACGACCACAAATAGATAGAATACTTGTAACAACAGCTTGAGATGCCTCGGCATCCTGCCTGGCCGACAATGCATATAGCTGTCTCTACAGCTGAGCTGAGCCGCCACTCTGAGATCTACCTCAGGAAGGACCACACGAACCACTGCTATGGCCTCTACTGGGTGGTTTTGTACCTCGAGATGACTGAGACCCTAAAGGGGGACCTTGAGGCTGCTGCTGCATAGTCCCCGGAGGGTGAGAGAAAGGGCAGATACTACCCTATTGAGGATGATAAGGGCAATCCCTCTTATGATGTCTTGGATCAGGACAATGGAAACACCCTGAGCCATACTGGCACTGTACAAACTACTAATGATTGCTAGGAGAAAACTGGGGCTAACCGAGTCGAGGTCGTGCCGCGTCCTGAAAACCACATGCTGGAAACTGAACTGGCCTAACATGAGGCTTATTCTACTGCTGATAACTCCTGCCTCCAGATGAGGTATTAGAATGCCCTGGACCACCAGAGCTCTTACTCTCCCGCTCTAACTTCTCCATCTCTAATTTATGATATGCCTCATACCTCCTAGCAATATCAACGGCGATATCAAATGGAGTCCTTGCCTGAATCTCACAAGCCATCTGAGACCGAAAATATGGAGAAAACCCATGAATAAAACGTCTGACCCTCTCAGAGGGCTCCTGCATAAGTTCTGAAGGATACACACACATCATAGAGAACAAAAGCTCATACTCCGAGACAAGTTACCCTATTCGATCCTCACAAACTACCTCATCTTCTGATACTTCTTACTGTGAGGAAGAAACTTCTCCATAATCGGTAGGAGAACTCACTCCAGGTCAGCTTAGGCAAGCCCTTCCTAGTTGATCGGAGTGTGGTCCACCAAGCTAAAGCTGGATCCTAAAACTGGAAGGCCGTATTCATACTGCTCAAGATAATCAAGGGCCTCTAGAATACATTGGCATCGATCAAGAAACTCACGGGGCTTATCTAGTGTATGACTGAAGAAATTCTGAGGATTAACTTTGGTAAAATTATACAACCTCGACCGACCGTTGGACTGATAAACTATTTGGGCTAGCTGACCAACTTGAACAATCGGAGACACAACACCCGCTGCCTCTGCAACGTAACCACCTGGAGCTACATCTGGAGTTGGAATAGGGGCTCTATAAGCCTAAGGAGCTACCTGTGGAATAGGAGCATCTACGGTAGCCTGAGGAATGGGAGGTCCTTAGGGCATCTGTGTCGCCAAGAATATCATAAAAGCATCATGAACTACCGGAGGAACGAATAAGCCCTACTACCCTTGTACACCAGGAGCTGGCACTGCTAGAGCCTATACAATATAATCAACATGATCCACCATCCTCGCGGCTCGAGCAGCTCTACCGATGCCTCGACCACGACCTCTACCATGACCTCTACTGCAGCCAATACCTCTACCTCGTGGAGTAGCAGGCATATGGGTTGTCACTGGCTCCTCCGTCTCTCGCTAAGAAGTAGCGCACGTTCTTACCATTTACTGTGAAAGAATTAAAAATATTTAACTTCAGATAAGAAGACTCACCCACGATGGGGAAAGAAATAAAAGAAATTGCCTAAATACCACCATAGGCTCTCATAGATAAGTACGAACATCTCTGCCCGATCAGGGAGACTCTATTAGACACAGTCATAATCTAGAAAGACTCTAAACCAAGCTCTGATACCATAATTGACACGACCCAAATTCTTGGCTAGGCTGTGCGGGCACCCGATCACCTCTCCTAGACCTATCAGGCGAACCCTATTGACTTGATCAATATAAATGGCGTTGAATTACCTTGAAAACAAAATGAACCTAACATTAACAATACAAGATGGTTCCAAGGATAGACATATAAATTTGAATATACAACTAACTACCCAAAATACACAAGATTAGTGGTTTTCATATCAGACATCTACGAAATCCAAGAGATTTACACATCTCCTGATGGGAGAAAAAATAAGACAAAATATAATATCTGCAGATGCCTGCCTCAATAAACAAGCTGGCTCACTATGGACAGCTGGAAATATATTGCTCCTTAATCACGACGCGGTTGGCTGGGTCTTATAGCAGAATCTTCCAAGATGAAAGACACAACAAGAAAGAAAAAGGGATCCAGTCATAAGGACTCAATAAGTGAGGATAAACTAGCGACCTCAAAGAATAGCTACGCTAGGCAGGGAAATAAAAGCCATATAAGTCAACTAGATAAGTCATTCACAGATAATCAATCCAACAAATCCATACATCTCACAAAATATATATAATGATATGAAATGAATGTATTATGAGGAGATTTATTTGCACTTATAAGTGCCCGAAGAACGAGTATCTTGCCTTTATATAGGAAAGAAGAAAAATTTACAAAAATACCCCAAGGCCGGGCTTAGCCGGAAGCCCATAAATTATACATTTCCGAACTCTTCATAGTCCCACGAATCCAATGGTATCATTTGTTTCATATTTTGATGTCATGTACCCATTCAATTTCATAAAGGACTAATTTTTATATTTTAGTTTAAAACTCTGATTAACCTTTCAATCTTCCAAATAATAGTTTAAATCAAACTAAACATACATAATCATCATCAGAAATTTTTGTAGAAATAACTACCATAATCTATCTTGATCAATTGTTGCTAGTTCTTCTTTTTCTTTCCTTTCTTCTCTTTTATGTTCCACTATAAGCTTCTAGCATTTTAAGATCTAGATGGATAAGTTTGAAATGTTAAGCTTTCTGGATGTTGCTGCCCCTTTTAACGTTTTAGATTTTGCTTTAGATTGTGGGCCAAAATACCCTTTAGGTCCATTAGGAAAGAATTGTTTTGGTTTCATGAAATGACTAACATAATTTGACTTGATCCATTTATTTTCATTCTTTTTGTGATATAATATCAAATCCAGCTACTAATTTATCATTTTTCAAATAATTATAATAAAATATACTCGCGAAGACGTATCACGAATCAGATTCCTAAATTGTGGGGTCTAGGGAGTGGATCACTTCCTTGGGAATTGCCCAAGTTGTGGGGAGTGTCTACTTGTTGGGGAATGCCCAATTCCCAATCTTTACGGGCTACACCTTGGGGAATGCCCAAGTTGTGGGGAATGCCCACTTGTTGGGGAAGGCCCAATGCCCTATCATTACGGGCTTCCTCTTTACCGATTTCTTTTGGGACACTCGGGGTCCCTTCTCTTTCAAGGCTCTCAAGCCTCAAACTTATGGACTTCACCTCAGCCAAGAGGTAGGCGAAAGTGCTCTTGGGGACCTCAACGGTCTCTTCAACATCTCCGGCCATGTACCTACAAAAACCAAAGACTAAAGAAAGAGGTTAGAGTAAAAACCTCATACGCTCAATCATTTTTGAATGTCACTCGGGTACACTCAATTTAATGGGTTAGATCACTCAAGCTTGATTTCAAAGGCTTCCTCATAGTTGAAAAACCTCCTCAATAACCAATCATGTTCATAAAAACAAAATACCCTCCGGGAAGAGTGGAGTTGATGCGACTCTATAGACGAACGACTATATGAGTGAGCACTTGAAGCAAAAATGTTCTACAAGTCTTCTTTGAATTCTAATCACCACTATGCACGAGTTCTAATACGTTCAAGAGTTAGTTTCAATGGAGTAGGACAATTACCCTAGAAATACTAACCAAGAAGCATGGAAGCAAAGGAAACACGAAATCATATGAAAAATCTACCTGGGCAACCTTCACAGAAAGAGGCGCCCCGCCCCTGTAAGTGGGCGATCCGCCCAGTGCAATATCTAAAGAGTCCGTCCAGAGTAGGCGGTCGGCCTAGTACAGTGGGCGGTCCGCGTACTGCAATCTTCAGCAGCTTTCAATAACGCGTTTTTGGTCTTTTGCACCTAAATTTCCAATGATTTTCAAGTTGTTTTCAATTCTATTGATACCCAAAGATGTATATGATGATTCTGAACAATCCTAAATAGTTTTTAACCCTAATCAAACAGCAATAAATTGATTCTGATTTTAAAGCAAGACTTTCTAAGGTTTTCAAAATTTTGGAATTTGAATCTTCAAATTTTTAAATCACAACACCAATTCCCCAAATTTTGGTATCAAAAGAAAGCGAATCAAATATAGAACAAACTCCAATGATTTTCAATGTTTTGGTTTTCAAATCCAACAAGTTCCTACAATTTTTTTTTGTATTTTTCAACTTTTTCTATTTTTTTCTTCTTTTTCTCAACAAGAACAAATAAGAACAAGATAAAACGGACGATGAACAAGAATGAGGATTCGTAAGAATGAAACCCTAGCCTTGCTTTGATACCAACTGATGCAGGGTAAAAATACGGAAGTAATAAAGTAAAGATAAGAGCGAGACGTGGCTCGAACACTAACCTAAGTAGCAACGAGGGACTATGTCTCGTTACACCTCGGGTGAACGTCAAGGAACACCTACACCAAGAAACTATCTTCAAGAGACACTCGGCTCTCGCAAACAGAATGATCAAGAAAGGATTAAAAATCAACTTGGAATCCACCAAGTGAAATCAAACCCACACAAGGGGTTTTATTGAGATTCTCTCAAAATGTTCATCATTCAATATTCAAGGTTTGCTAAAATGAAATAAACCCTAAGGAAGACTTTTATAGTCTTCATCTATGCATAATGAAAGGTCTAAAATACCCCCAAAGTGGGTTTAAACAAATAAGGCCATGCAGGGCTATAGTTGAAAATACACGCCAAAAATAAAGGAATCTCGCAATGCTATCATAGGGAGTAGGCGGGACCGCCCAATCCCCTAGGCGGTCCGCCTCTGCTGAGCTACCAAGGGCCATGCTATGTAGTAGGCGGTCCACCTCTGTAAAGGGGCGGTCCGCCTCTTTGAAGTATAGGCGGTCCACCCACTTTTTCAGGCGGTGCGCCTCTTCCAGGTCTTGAGGCGGCTCAAAATGGTCTTGGGAAACTCCTCCTTGGTGCCTAGGTGCTCCTCCTCAAGGGTGCTCAAGTTAATGATCTTCAATTTGCTCCCGAACTTCCCTCTGAAACTCTTGACGTCCCGTCCTTTGCATCCTCCAAGTTTGGTTCTTGATGGTTGACATCTCAGCTCGATTTTCCCCGCATCAGGTCCTAATGGACCTTACGGAGCTTTCAAGGCTGTCGGTACACCAATCGAAATCCTATCTCTCGAAATGACTGCCTAAGGTTATTTCACCTTATCACCAGTGATGGTGAACACTTTAGCGGTCGTTCGATCCTAACAAAAGAAATCGGTTTCTTCCTCCTTGTTCCTTCTTCTCTTAATTCCATACGTTCTTGAGCGATTTTTCATGGAAGATACGTCACCGAAATTTGCAGGGACAAACGTCTGTATAAGGTACGATTTTAAACTGTCAATATTTTAATACAATTCGTGCTAATCTACATGTGATTGTATTATAGACAAGTGAAACGAATACAGTGGTCCTGTGAACTTTGTGTTCTTGCATTATTCTTCAGTAAGAATGGTGCATACTCAAATGAAATGATTACTAAAAAAAGAGAAAACATCATGAATCCGGAATGAATATCAATGAATTTTTGGATTATAATGGGAGTAATCGATATGTTAATAATATGAAGAGAAAATGACACGTACTTACCTTGTCATTTTTTATAGTTACAAATTTTAAAGTCGTCTTTTTTCGTATATAATAGATTTGTAAGTCGCGTGCTCAACACGGGCGTAATTACTTAATTTTTCTTATTATATTTATCATATTTTTTTATATTTATAATTTAGGTTTTCTTACTATTTAAACGAAAGAAAGAAAACGTGGAATCACATTTTCCTGTAACTTTTTTTATATTGTGTTTATTTTTACTTTTTAAATATTTTGTTACCATTTTATAAAGAGGTAAATACAAAATTAACTATTTCAGGGTTCGTGGTATCGTCATACTTCAGTGACTCCGGTAGGAAAATAGTCTTTGGGATCGCTAGCGGTGCGACACTAATCTTGTAAGGTTGTTGAGAGAAATTTTCCTCATTCACCTTTGTTATTACGGGCGGAGCACCCGGTATATGGTTCATTCGCTCGTTGGTTCTTCTGGAGGATCTCCATATCATGGCTTCCAAGCCAAGATCATTTTTTTTCAATGGCTTCTCTTGACCTAATAAACAATGAACTTGAGCCCAAGTCGCTCTCCTACTCGATCCACTTAGGCTCGCATGACTACAGAATCTGCATCATATCCTCACATGCCCGTCGTGCCTCTGCGGCCAACGGGCGCACACCACCATTACTAACCTACAGAATGACACTCAGCTCACGGCGACCATCTAACTTCTGAGGGTGAAGATCTGACCCACAACTTCTAAGCTATAGATCAATTCTTACAGAAGCAAAAGACGCACAAATAAACGCACATGTTGAAAATGATTGAACAAGGGAAGAAAAATGCAAGGGGAAATAAATATGCGCAACACTTTTTTTCATTAACAAGGTTTTGTCCCAACAGTGTTTTCATTGTAAGGTTTTTAAACAGGGAGCTCTCAAACCATATACCTTTTTAGCCGAAGATCTTGAAGAACCGCTGGAAAATTATTTTACTTCCCGAGCGCTTACGACAACACTCGAGTGGGAAGGACTAAATGTGTGGCCATAAATTTCACCTCACCTAATCCTTTTCCTATGTGGGGTAGGAATTTTAGCCAATGATGTTTGGAATTTTATGCCTATATTTCCTTAATATTTCCTCACGTTTGAGTATTTTATTCGTACGTTTTCTAGTTAACGAATGTGATTTTGCACTGATTTTATGTCGTATGATTGTAGATTATTATGAGGTGCAATTGTAGCTTTAAAGAGCATGATCGAGCAAGAAATGATTGGATTTGGATTGAGGATTGGATCGAACATATGAAGGCACAACGCGACGCGCGCTGCAGACGAAGGAGGCAGGAATTTGGCCTGGCGCTTTGAGTGGTGCGGGGCGCCCCCAAAAGCGCCCAGCCTTGTGGCGCTTTGAGTGGCGCGGGGCCCCAAAAGCGCCCAAGTTTCGAAGGGTTCTGCCTGGGTTGGCGCGTTCGGGGGCGCGGGGCGCCAGCTATAGCGCCCCTGGAGCGTTTTTGGACTTCCTATTTCGTCTAGGCTTAGGTGTAACTTATTACTAGGCCTTTGTAAACCCTATAAATACTCTTTTACTAAGTTTTTGATAGGGGTTAAGACCTTGGAGCAAATTGGAGAGCTCATAACATCTTGAACAAGGGTTTTTCTTCCTTCCATTAATCTATTACATCATTATTTCATTATTTCATCAAATCTTTGTGTTGTTATTATGAGTACGCGTGGCTAAATCTTTCGTTCTAGGGTTAGAGTATTTCATGAAGGTTGATGTTTGAAGATTGAATTCCATATATTGAATCCCATAACGGATTGCTTATTCTTTCTTGATTTCACTTGTGTAATTGTTAGGGCCCGATTATTACGCATTATCTATGGTTTTTAGATTGAACTTGAAAGAGGGAATTTATTAACGCAATAAGAAAGAGTAGGGCTAGATTGTGAACCTGGGCATCGGGGAACCAATTTGTGAGTAGGATAGATATATACTTGCTCGCCTAGCTTAACTAATTACAGAATTCGTTAATGTGTGCACGTGATTCAACCCATAGACATATAGGGATTGGAGTAGCCTGCATAGACTGTGAAGAATCGAAAGGTTTTCACGGGTACATTTAATCTGTTAGTTAGTAATCCGGGATTTGAGAAGTGGGATCAATTGGAAAACTCAACTGGATTGTTCGTAACTGTGACCCTGGACCGTCTCCTTATTACTGATAACAACCAAGTTTTGCTCCATTGTTTGAATTCACTTCTACCATTTTAATTACTGTTATTTAGTTGCTAAAACTTTCACTATTGGAAAAGATCCCTGAATAGTTGTTAGAAATTGTTTGTTAAGCGTAAGTCTGAATAGTCCTCGTGGGAACGATACTCTACTTATCATTTTATTACTTGTCGACCGCGTATACTTACGTGTGCGTTGGGAGCAATAAGTTTTGGCGCCGTTGTCGGGGACTAAATAATTGACTGTTTTCTTTTCAGACGATTACTTATTATCTATTCAGGTTTAATTTTTGTTTTGAGTTTTGTGCTGTTTCAGGTATTAGGTCCTGCTTGATCTTTACCTACAGGAATGGCAGCAGAACGAGCTTTAGCTGTGCGAGATGTTGCTCTCCCCAGTCTGGAGGGAGTAGCCTCGAGCATAGTTAAGCCTGAAATTACTGGAAACTTTGAGATTAAGTCCGGCATGATACAACTGTTACATGTGACTGGACAATTTGCTGGATTACTTAGTGAGGATCCGCAACAACATATCCAGAATTTCTTAGAGATTAGTGATACTTATACACCAACAGGAGTTCCTATTGATTATATTCGCTTGACATTGTTCCCGTTTTCACTGATTGGGGCAGCAAAGAGGTGGTTAAAGGCTGAAAAGTCTGGGTCTATCACTACTTGGGATGATTTGGCTAAGAAGTTCTTAGCTAAGTTTTATCCATATGCCAAGACAGACCGGCTGAGGAGTGAAATTATGTCCTTCAGACAGATAGAAGGAGAGTCTTTGTATTCAGCCTGGGAGCGGTTTAAAGCTTTATTGAGAGATTGCCCACACCACAACCAATCCAATGAGGTTCTTGCACATACTTTTGTGGAGGGGTTGACTGCACATACTAAGATCATGGTAGATGCTGCTGCTGGAGGCCAAGTACTGGCCTTAAACTTTGGCCAGATCTACAAATTACTAGACAAGTTTTCGCAGAGCAATCCTGACTGGCAGGGAGATGGTAGAGCTACTACGCAGAAATCTGCTGGGGTACTTCAGTTAGATGCAGTTTCAGAGCTGAGGGCGAGGATGGATGCTATTTCCAATCAAATTAGCAAGCTAGCTCTGCCAAAGACTCAGCAACCAGTGGCTCCAGTGCAACAACTCCAGAGTTTTTGTGAGGTTTGTGGTCAAGATCATGCTACAGAGGTTTGCTCCTGTAATCCAGAGTCAGTTTATAACGTGGGTAATCAAAACAGGCTGCAGGGTCAAAATCAATTTGGTAATGCTTATTATCAAGGCAATATGAGAGCCCCAAATAATTACCACCCACTTCCAGCTCCGCCACAGCAGATTAGCAATTCAGTTGAAGATATGCTAAAGCAGATAATGGCGGGCCAGCAGAGAATGATAGCTGACACTGCAGCCCATGCACATGCCATACAAGATCTTGCCAATGCTCAAAAGAACCTGGAGCACCAGTTGGGGCAGTTGATGGGAGAACGAAGTACTGTTAAAAAGGGGCCTGAGCAATGTCTTGCAGTGACTTTAATTGAAGGTGGAGAGCTGATGGCCAAGTCTGAGGAGAGAGCTGAAATAGAAAAAGTTGAAAAAGTGGAGAAGGTAAGGAAGAAAGAAGAGAGAAAGGAGGCACCGCTGCCGCCTCCACCATTTCCGCAGAGACTTTTACCATCGAAGGATTTGGCTAATTATCAAAAATTTGTGAGTATGTTGAAAGAGCTTCAAGTTAACATTCCTTTGACTGATGTGTTTGAATTAATGCCATCCTTTGTGAAGTTCTTAAAAGAGATTTTAGTCAAGAAGAAAAAGCCTCATGAGATAGATACAGTTGAGTTAGTTGAGGAGTGCAGCACAATCTTGAGTAAGTTACCTCCAAAACTTCAAGATCCTGGGAGGTTTCTATTCCTTGCACCATTGGAGGGCATAATATCACTGGTGCATTGTGTGATATGGGTGCGAGCATAAATCTCATGCCTCTATCTGTTTGCAAAAGGTTAGGGCTAGGAGCAATCAAGCCCTCTTCAGTTACTCTTAAGATGGCGGATGGATCACTCACTCACCCTAATGGTAAGTTGGAGGATGTGTTGCTTAAAGTTGGTAAGTTTATATTCTCTGCTGATTTTGTAGTCCTAGATTATGAAGAGGACCGAGAAGCTCCAATCATTTTGGGGAGACCATTCTTCGTCACCTCGAAGGCAATTATTGACATGGAGCTGGGAGAGATGACTGTTAGAGCGCATGGAGAAAAGGTTACTTTCAAGGTTTATAATGAGAAGGAGCACATAACTAAGGTTGAAGAGTGCTCTATGATTGAATGTGTCAAACAAGAACATAGAAGTAAACCAAATGACCTGTGTGAGCAGAATGTGGAACAAAATAGCAGTGGCACATCACATGTGAAGTTAAAGATGGGTTCTCTCAAAGAAAGGAAGAAAGCAAAGGTCCGTCGTAAGAAGAAGAGACATAAATGCTGGAAGTGAGCTAAAAGTGTCGTCGTGCCACGACGTTAACTAAGGCGCTTCTCGGGAGGCAACCCAAGTTTGTACTTGTATTATTCTAATTATAGTGTCACGTAGTTTTTGTTTTTCTTTGGATTGCAGGTTCATGTAATGTCGAGTTTAAGTGTGGGGTGTCCTCACCCCTACCTAATATTGATGACCTGTTGGGGGAAGTCTGAGTACCTCATGCTATACGGAAGCTTGGAGGATGCTAGCACCAAGGACTAGAGCCTTCAGGGAAGTTTCCTTTACTTTTGCACTTGCTTCTTTGTCGCACTGAGGACATTGCTTAGTTTTAAGTGTGGGGTGGGGAACTACCATTTATTTTTTAGGTTAGGGATGCATGTACTGTAGGATTTTCCTTTGTCACTTGACGTTATTTTTATTTGTTTCTTGCTTTAATATATGAAAAAAAAATTAGAAAACCAATGAAAAATTTCAAAAAGATTTTCTTTTTAGTTTTTGTTAGTGGTACATGTCATCCACCCCGTGATTTTTCTTATGGCCTCGGTTCTTTTCCACGGGGAGGCCTTTGAACCGAGTAGTTTTTATTTTATTAGGATTAGAGTAGTCAGTTATAGGTGGCCCTAGACGGAAGGAAATATGTGGAATTCTAGGTGCCTTTGATTTGTTTGATACCGGTGGACTTGAACTTGTTGCATGTGCTATTTGTGGTGTCCTTTGGTTTTAAATTGTGATGCATGCCTAGAGAAAAAATGGAACAACCCCCTTGAGATGCTTGAGTCCACTTGCTTGACTTTGTTGTGAACCTTTGTGCATTAGTGCTTAATTTTCTACAAGTTGCACTCTAATTGCTTGATTGAGAGTTGTGATGGAGCCTTTTTGTGTAGATTGTGTGCAATGTGTGTTCTGAGGCATATTCTTATTTTGCTCCATGTTTGCATATTGGTGTCTAAAACTTGCCCCGTGTGTGTGCAAAGCGAAATCCTAGGTTTACTCTAGTCGGGAAATGATACAGGCCTTCTCTTGATTTGCCTACCGATACCCTTCGGACTTGATTGTTGTGATCTCATTGACCTTTTTGTTGGCACCCACACCCCAAGCCTACCCACTTGTTCTAAATTGTTCTCTTTTGGCCCTTTACTACTTAAGCACTTTAATTGATAATGTGATATTATTGTGGAGTTGTGGTTGAAATAGTGGGAGGTTTTTGAGTGGAACCAATGAGGAGAATATGTAATGAATTGTGTAGTAGTTGATTATGAGCATTGGCGAGAAGGTGTGTGTGAAAGTTGTTGATTGGGTGGCTTAAATGAGATTTGTGCTTAAATTATTTGTGATGTATTAAAGTGCTTAGGGAGGTAGTCACTATTACCCATATGTATCCTACCAGCCCCTTACCCTACATTACAACCTTTTTAAAGTCCTAGTTAATCCCGATTGGAGTGAGCTTACATTAGTGGAGTCCTACACTACGGGCAAGCCTATGGTACATCGTGTGTGACATGTGATATTTTTATGAGAGTGAGTGAATTTTTTTTATGCTATTGTCCCCGTTCTATTCTTAATATTCGTTGTTGTGTGTGTTATTTGGGGGACACTCTCTTGCTTTATTTTGGTGTGGGCACATGGTTTGCATGAGATAGGTGAAGTTGCGGCTCTTTGGTTGAGTAGATAGGTGTGATTTTGTGGGAGCATGGTCGCAATGAGTTGAGCTTGTGCATTTGAGCTATTTTGGGGTGGTTGTTCTCATGTTTTGAGTTTGATAAATTGTTGGCATGTTTGTTGGACCCATAGTAGTCGTGTGTGCATTTGTTCAATGATCGGTATCAACCATAGTCATAGGCAGACCTATTCTACCTAGGTTGGGAAGTTATTTGTGATTGCTCTAGGGCGAGCAAAGGTTCAAGTGTGGGGTGGTGATGTTTGGCATTTTATGCCTATATTTCCTTAATATTTCCTCACGTTTGAGTATTTTATTCGCACGTTTTCTAGTTAACGAATGTGATTTTGCACTGATTTTATGTCGTATGATTGTAGATTGTTATGAAGTGCAATTGGAGCTTTACAGAGCATGATCGAGCAAGAAAAGATTGGATTTGGATTAAGGATTGGATCGAACATATGAAGGCACAACGCGACGCGAGCTGCAGAGGCAGGAATTTGGCCTGGCGCTTTGAGTGGCGCGGGGCGCCCCCAAAAGCGCCCAGCCTTCTGGCGCTTTGAGTGGCGCGGGGCGCCCCAAAAGCGCCCAAGTTTCGTCGGGTTCTGCCTGGGTTGGTGCGTTCGGGGGTGCGGGGCGCCAGCTTTAGCGCCCCTGGAGCGTTTTTGGACTTCCTATTTCGTCTAGGCTTAGGTGTAACTTATTACCAGGCCTTTGTAAACCCTATAAATACTCTTTTACTTAGTTTTTGATAGGGGTTCAGACCTTGGAGCAAATTGGAGAGCTCATAACATCTTGAACAAGGGTTTTTCTTCCTTCCATTAATCTATTACATCATTATTTCATTATTTCATCAAATCTTTGTGTTGTTATTATGAGTATGCGTGGCTAAATCTTTCGTTCTATGGTTAGAGTATTTCATGAAGGTTGATGTTTGAAGATTGAATTCCATATATTGAATCCCATAACGGATTGCTTATTCTTTCTTGATTTCACTTGTGTAATTGTCAGGTCCCGATTATTATGCATTATCTATGGTTTTTAGATTGAACTCGAAAGAGGGAATTTATCAACGCAATAAGAAAGAGTAGGGCTAGATTGTGAACCCGGGCATCGGGGAACCAATTTGCGAGTAGGATTGACATATACTTGCTCGCCTAGCTTAACTAATTACGGAATTCGTTAATGCGTGCACGTGATTCAACCCATAGACATATAGGAATTGGAGTAGCCTGCATAGACCGTGAAGAATCGAAAGGTTTTCACGGGTACATTTAATCTGTTAGTTAGTAATCCGGGATTTGAGAAGTGGAATCAATTGGAAAACTCAATTGGATTATTCGTAACTCTGACCCTTGACCGTCTCCTTATTACTGATAACAACCAAGTTTTGCTCCATTGTTTGAATTCACTTCTACCAGTTTAATTACTGTTATTTAGTTACTAAATCTCTCACTATTGGAAAACATCCCTGAATAGTTGTCAGAAATTGTTTGTTAAGCGTCAGTCTGAATAGTCCGCGTGGGAACGATACTCTACTTATTATTTTATTACTTGTCGACCGCGTATACTTGCGTGTGCGTTGGGAGCACGTTGGGAGCAACAACCTACTTATTTAATGGACCAAGGGCTCGCAAATAGAATCCTAATTGGGTTAGAATTCTATTAGGGTCAGGATTGGTTATAGTTTTGATGCGGGGAAAATCGAGCTTATAGCACTTACCATCAAGAGTCGGGACTGGAGGATGCAAAGGACGAGATGTTAAGAGCAACGGGGAAGAGTTTGGGAGCATTTTGAAGACCAAGGTGTTGGCTTCAGCGCTGGGCGCTCCGTCCAGATGCATGGAAGACATGGCGTTCTGCCCAAGTCTTGGGCGTTCCGCCTAAATCAGCCACTGCCCAAAATCGTGCCAATTCCAGGTGCTCCGCCCATGCCATAGGCACTCCGCCTACTTCATAGTCAAACCAAGACGGGACTCCTATTTTAGTCTAGTATTATTTACTAGTTTGACCCTACATGGTCTTTGTTATTACACCCAACTTGTGGGTTTATTTTAGACTTTATTTAGAAGTGTAGAACCTTTATAATACTACACTTAGGTCATTAGATCATTAGTTAACTTGGAATTAAGAATTAGGAGAATCGAGAGAGGCAAGGCCTTCTTGAGAAGCTACAAGCTTCAATGTATCTCTTGGCTTGGAACCACATGGATTTCATCCTAGTATGAATCCTTGAATAGGTTCATGTTTCTTTCCTCTCTTTGGATATTCAATTCAGGTTTCGAATCGTTTATCCGTTCTTTCTTCTATTTCTGTTCTTCCTCGTCCATTAATTTATTAATCTCGTGTGCAAGGGAGTAGTAGAGGTCCTTCCATTAGTTTGGGAGGAGGTGGTGGTTGTTCCATGGGTAGGAGGAAACTTCCCTATCCTACTTGTGCTAAATGGCTTAATGCTTCTAACTCCCATGTGAAGGGTGACTTGAGAAGTTGTGTTGCTCCTGCTATAAAAGGCATGAATTGTGCTATCAATGCCGTGAGTGGTATGGGTAGTAGAAGTAGGAGTGGTGCTATGGGCTATAGAACCAAGACGAGAGGATCTTATGGGTTCCATAGTGAGACTGCTTCCTCAACTTTCAAAAACATTTCAAATGTTGGAAGAGTGACGGGAGTGGAAGTTAAACTAGTGGTGTTGCCACTAGAAGAGGAATTAGGAAGACCCAAGTTGATGGTGATGCTACTCTTGAGCATTCAAGTCTTTACTTGGATGTAGATCTACAGTAATTGGGTGAGCGCAGGTTCATAGTTGAGGTGAATGGACATGGAGACAACTTGCTCAAAATTGTGAGACTGATGCCAGTTATATTAGCACTACTTTGGTTGATAGGCTAGGGATACCATGCCAAGCTTCGGAGCATCCTTATGAGTATAATGGAATTTGGGTTTCTAAGGAAGCTTTGGTGCTCATATCTCATAGGAGTTATGGTGCAAGCTAAACCAGAGGTAAAGCTAGCAACCAGAGAAATGCAGAAAGAAACAAAAAAAGTAAAGATAGAAGTCACATGCTTCTTGCAAACTGAATGACCAAAGAAGAAGATTGTTCTAATGATTCTCACCGAATGACACAACTTCTTTAATATCCCAAATCGAGGTTCAGCTCCATCGGAGACACTCAATAGCAACAGCTATGTTTTAACATATATAAAAAAACTAGGTTCTTACAAATGAAATGTAAAAGAGTTTATATAGACTAAAATAGGGGGCAAAATAGTAAAACAGTCACAGGCCACCAATAAGATTAAGCCACACAGGGCTAAATAAGTTGAGTGTTCGGTTACTCCTTCAGCCGAACACTTGAGTTTCGAACACTTGAGCTCGAGCTCTTGACTTCGATGCTCAGTTGCTCAACTCGGCTCATTTAGACATCGAACGCTTTTCCTTCGGCTGCTTGTTTGCTTTACTTCAGCATCGATGTTGAGTGTTTGGTTGGGGTTCGATCGCTCCCTTCTTCGAGCTCATGCTTATAGATGAAGCCTTCAATTCTTGAGCTCAGCCATTCCACTTCGGAATGGTTGCTTTCTCCCGACGACGCCATTTGAATGTGAATGTCGTGCAACATCTTGGCTTGGCTTCGGGTCATCGGCCTCGGTGGATTGAACACTTGATCAGCACGTGTTCGGGCTGCATCATCCTCCCCTTCTTGAGAAGATTTCGTCCTCTAAATCGAGCCCTCTTCAGCCTCCGATGCTTGGCCGACAACACAAGGAGCTAAGTCAGCAACATTAAAGGTGTTGGATACGTTATACTCACCAGGGAGGTCGATCACATAAGCATTGTTGTTGATCTTGCTTAGCACTTGAAACAGACCATCCCCTCGAGGAGCCAACTTTCCTTTCCTTTGGTTCTGAAATCGTTCCTTTCGGATGTGAACCCACACCCAATCTCCCTTCTTTAATTCCAACATTTTGCGACCCTTGTTTTTTCTTCGATGCAACTTTGGCATAAGCTTCCTCAAGGTTCTTCTTCACCTTTACATGCAACTCGATCACGTCAGTGGCTCGTCGAGTACCTTCAAATCAATAACAGAATCTCGAGGCAATGGGGGTTAAATCAAGTAGAATCAAAGGGTTAAAACCATACACACATTCGAACGGAGTCATTCCAATCATTCGATGCACTGTTCGATTGTATGCAAATTCCATCACGGGCAAATGATCAGCCCAGTTTCCAACCTTACCTTTTATTATAGCTCGAAGCAGAGCTCCCAAAGTTCGGTTAACTACCTTGGTCTGTCCATCAATCTGAGGATGGTGAGACGTCGAGAATAGTAGTTTGGTGCCGAGGGCACCCCTGAGAAATTTCCAAAAATGACTCAACAATTTTGAGTCTCGATCACTCACAATAGTACGAGGAACACCATGCAATTTCAACACATTAGAAATAAACAAAGTAGCTATATGTTGTGCATCATCACACTTCTTGCAAGGAATAAAGTGAGCCATTTTTGAAAAAGGGTCGACTACGACAAAGATGCTATCATGTCCACCCCCCGACCTCGGTAACCCCATAAAAAATCCATGGATATATCAACCCACGATCGATTAAGAACGGGTAACGGAGTATACAAACCATGAGAGGTTGACCTCGATTTAGATTTCTTGCAATCTATAAAAGTATTACAAAGCTTTTCCACATCTTTTCGCATTTTTGGCCAATGGAGCTGCTCGGTCAAGATACCGAGAGTTTTGTCGACACCGAAGTGTCCCATCAAGCCTCTAGAGTGAGCTTCTCAAACCAAAAGCTCTCTCCACGATGACATTGGCACACAAACCCTCCCATTCTTGAAGAGGTAGCCATCGTGCCACTGATATTTCTCAACCCTTCTGCCACTCAAGATTGCATCACGGATGCTTTTCAGCTTACAATCGTCTTCGTACATCGACTTGATGCTTTCAAATCCCATGAGCCTCGAGGCGAGAGTGGTCGCTAAGGTGAATTTCCTTGATAGCGCATTGGCCACAACATTTTCTTTTCCCTTTCTGTAATGAATTACATAGGGAAAGCTCTCAATGAATTCTACCCACTTGGCATGTCTTCGATTTAATTTCTCCTTGCCTCGGAGATATTTCAAAGACTCATGATCACTTTTAATCACAAACTCTCTTGGCCACAAGTAATGCTGCCAATGGGCGAGTGCTCGAACGAGGGCATACAACTCCTTGTCATACGTAGAGTAATTCAAAGTTGCACCCTTAATCTTTTCGCTGAAGTAAGTGATCGACTTCGATTCTTGCATAAGCACTCCTCCGATCCCAACTCCGGACGCATGACACTCGACCTCGAATGCTTTGTTGAATTCAGAGAGTTGCAACAACGGGCAGAGAAAAGCCTCCGTTTCATTATCAGCTCGGTTAAAGGAGCTGCCACGGTGCTAAAGTCTCTAACAAACTTTTGGTAAAAGCTAGCTAAGCCATGAAAGCTACGAACTTGGAATACCGAGGTTGGAGTCGGCCAATCTTTGATAGCTTCGACTTTTGACTCATCGACTTTAACACCATTAGTACTTACAACAAATCTTAGAAAGACTACTCGCTCGACACAAAAGGTACATTTCTTGACATTAGCATATAACTTCTCCTCTCTAAGAGTCTCAAGCACTAGCCTTAAGTGTTTGACATGTTCATCCATAGATTTACTATAAACAAGTATGTCATTAGTAAATGACAACAGGCTTATTTATGAACGGTTTGAGCACATGGTTCATCAGTCGCATGAATAGTCTCGGTGCGTTAGAGAGGCCAAAAGGCATCCCTAATCATTCATAGAGACCAAATTTGGTCTTGAATGCAGTTTTCCACTCATCTCCGGGTTTCACTCAGATTTGGTGGTAACCGGACCTGAGGTCTATCTTCAAAAAGCATGAAGAACCACTTAACTCGTCTAGCATGTCACCTAATCAAGGGATAGAATGACGATACTTTACTGTAATTTTGTTTACTGCTCGGCAATCAACACACATTCGCCATGTTCCATTTTTCTTCGGGACAAAGATAACAGGAACGGTGAAAGCACTCAAGCTCTCTCGAACAAGGCCCTTGTTCAGCAGTTCATCGACATTCCTTTGGAGCTCTTTGGTGTCTTCGGGATTACACCGGTATGTAGGCTTGTTGGGGATTTGAGACCCCATAACGAAGTCAATTTTGTGCTCGATTCCTCTAAACGGAGGCAATCCACCTGGCATTTCTTCGGGAAACATGTCTCCGAAGTCCTGCAAAACACTTTAAATAGCAATAGGCAAAGGGTTATCGTTAGAAAAATCATCATTAGACGTTAGAAAGATACACTTGTGCACGAGGCAAATCATCAATTGACCGTTGTTGTTGCCTCATAGATACTCACGCGGTTGCATGATTGCACAAATATTTCTTACCTCGGGCGGTGAGTTTTTAACTTCAGCCCCAATTTTTATTCCCATCGGAAACTCAGCTTTTGCCGCTTCTTTCAATTCTTTCATCCATTTATAGTCCTCACTGACTTGTTTCGGAGACAAGGATTTGAGTATGAAACTCTTCCCTTCGAGCTTAGAAGTGTAAGTGTTGGATTGTCCGTTATGAACAATCGACCGATCATACTGCCATGGTCGACCCAGTAGCAAATGACAAGCTTGCATCGGTATCAAATCGGACATCATTTCCTCTTGATATTCTCCAACTTTGAATTTGATCCACACTTGCTTGACAACCTTCAATTCTCCACACTCATTACCACTGCAATCTGTAACGGTGAGGATGCTTTGAGGTAGGTAATCCAAATTGTGAGACCAAGGTTTGGCTCACTACATTTGCATAACTACTCGAATCAATAATCATCGAACAAACTTTCCCCCTCACTTGACATATTGCATGGAAAAGATTTTCTCTTTGGTTATCCTCTTCTTCAAGAGTCATGCAGCTCAAATTTCTTCGAGCCACAAGAAAAATTTTTTGGATGATCAGCTTCGGCAGCTCCATGACCATCATCATCATCTTCAGCTTGGTCAGTCTCCTCAAAATTTCCTTCCTTGGTGTCACTCGCCTGCTCATGGACGGTTCCATCTTCGAGCAATAGCATAACTTTGCGAGTTGGACACTCTTTGGCCATGTGACCATAACCCTTGCAATTATGACACTGAATACTTCAAGAACTAGGAGAATTAATTTGGGCTTTACCTCCCACTTCTCTTGGTTGGTTAACGGTCACTCCCCTCTCGAAGGGTTTCTTCGGATCTCGAACGGTGTTAGCACTTGATGGATTTGGACTCTTCCATTCTTTACCTCGGTTCAAAAGAGTTGAAGTAATGACTCCTCGATACCAGTTTGCTTTATCGTCCTTCACCCATTTTTCAGCTTCAATGGAAGCATGAAATACATCTTCCAAAGTTTGATACACATGCAGCCTCAATTGAGTTGACACATCTTGAGCGAAGCCATTTTTGAATCGGATGATGGTTTGCTCGTCATCTTCTTCCATATCAAGAGCCAATCGAATTTTTTTCAAACTCATCATAGTATTCTTCAACCGATTTGGACCCTTATTTCAATTCGAAGAGCTTTCGAAGTTGTTCCTGCCGATATTTGTCATTCACATATTTAGCATCCATTGTTCTTTTCAACTGCATCCATGTGGTGACCTCGGGATAAGCATTCCTTCGTCTAAATCTTTTGTCAGCCTCCCACCATGTTGATGTCTATGCCCCGAACAAAGCAATAGCATGTGCAGCTTTTCTCTCTTCGGTCATCTCATTTGTTTCGAAGATTTGTTCCAATCGAATCTTCCAATCAAGATATTGGTCGGGATCACTAGTTCCTCTAAATGGTGGAATAGTGATCTTGACACTATTCAAGTTTGACTTTCGAGAACCTCGGATGGGCTCCGGATACTCATCATAATAGTCATCATCCTCACGCTCAAAATATCGATCAAGATTTGTGCCTCGTCCTCGACCTCAAAAATTTCCAGAACTTCGTTGAACCTGCCTTCGTTGAACAAACGATGGTTCATACTCAGTTTCGACCTCGGGAAATTCTCCATCATTGACCCCTTCCTCAACGACCATGATTTGTCTTCGGGCCCTTGGAAGTGGCAATCTTTTACCTTTAGGAATGCCCAAGTTTAGATGACTAGCTTGGGGATTGCCCAAGTTTTGTTGTTCCACTTGGGGATTGCCCAAGTGTTGTTAAGCTTGGGTATTTCTCATAACTTCATTTCGAATAGCCTCGTTCTTCAACCGTTGTTGTAAATCAAGCTCAGCAAATTGGTCAGGTTTCATCGGAGTGCAATTTCTAATTCCAGCGCCGGACCCAGGCAAGGCCATGGACACACTCCCTTGTTCGAGGTTAGCTACTCGAGCACTCACTCCTCCTACCTCGGCACTGATGCCTTGTATCGCAGCCATGAGATCAGCTAACGACACCTCGGGCGCCTCAATGCCCTTTCCTTCGCCTCCATTTCCAGCCATAGTACCTGCACAAATCAAAGACCAAGAAAATGTTAAGGTAAGAAATCACCTTAAACACTCCCTCACCTTTATTGGGTGGCACTCGGGTCCGCTCAATTTTTGGGTTCGGTTTTTAGTACTCAAGAACTTGAAGCCAATGGCTTCATCGGTTGATCAACTTCTCTCAGTTCCTTCGAATTTGACAAGTTACACTGTCTCCTTTGGGAAGAGTGAATTGATGTGACTCAATGGAATGGACACTATTTACTCTGCGCTCGGGAAGTCACAGAATTTTCTACGAAATTTGGACTTCGGTCACCCCACGCACGAGTTCCTATAAGCTCAAACAAATTAGTACGACCTAGAGTAGAAAGAATTACTCTAGAGATCCACTAACGAGATTTATCGAACACAAGAAAAGTGAAAACCTAGGATAATCTACCCTTCAAAAGTAGTCCCTCCTTGGTACGGACAAAAGTAGTCCCTCCTTGGTACGGGTAGGGTTTAACCTTATCCACTTTCCCTTTTCTAGCCGACAAAATTTCCATCTGGGGTTCTGAATGAAACAGTTTACCCCTTTCTTCTACAATGGAACAGTGACTCAACAATTTCGACGTATGGAGAAATTTAAACTCACTGATCACGATTCAACAGACTTTGGATTGCTTCACTCTAGTAACCTTTAATGTCAGAGGAAATCAGTTCCAGAATTTCGAGCTAAGAAAAATTCACTTCGTCCGTGCGCTGTTACAATGTAAGAAGTTTCCGGCGTATAGACGATGGCTCAATTCACATAACTTTGAATTTTAAGCTAAAAATACAACCCAAATCAAATAAGAACGACCAGTCTTCAATGATAAACACCAAAACACAACTAGGGTTCGATGATAACAGCCACCACGTCAAAAACAGTCCAAATAACTTTGAGAAACCCTAGTGGTCAATCCTGTATGACAGGTGCTCGTTGGAATCGTCAGACGATGGTGAACAAGAATCAATGGTTTTTTGATTCAAACAACCAAAAATCAAACAAAAATTTTTGAATTTTCCTTTTCTCCTTTTTTTTTTGGGTAATAAGAAACACAACAATAACAACAATCAACAATGGAGATTGACGCTGAAACTAAAAGATACAAAGGCACGAGATAAGCCCAAACCGCGCTCTGATACCAAGATGGTGCAAGCTAAACCGGAAGTAAAGCTAACAACCAGAGAAACATGGAAAGTAACAACAAAAGTAAGATAGAAGCAAGACAAGTCTTAGCTTCGATTGAACGGTAGTGAAGAACTAGTTTCGGTCCCAAACAATCTGAATCAAAAGATTCACCTAATGCTAAGCAACAATCCTCAAGAAGTCACATGCTTCTTGCAAACTGAATGACCAAAGAAGAAGATTGTTCAAATGATTCTCACCGAATGACACAAGTTCTTTAAAATCCCACATCGGGGTTTGGCTCCATTGGAGACACTCAATAACAACAGCTATGTTTTAACATATATCAAAAAACTAGGTTCTTACAAATGAAATGTAAAAGAGTTTACATAGACTAATCTAGGGGGCAAAATAGTAAAACGATCACAGGCGACCAATAAGATTAAGCCACACAGGGCTAAATAAGTTGAGTGTTCGGTTACTCCTTCAGCCGAACACTTGAGTTTCGAACACTTGAGCTCGAGCTCTTGACTTCGGTACTCAGTTGCTCAACTCGGCTCATTTTGACATCGAACGCTCTCCTTTCGGCTGCTTGTTTGCTTTACTTCAGCGTCGATGTTGAGTGTTTGGTTTGGGTTCTCTCGCTCTCTTCTTCGAGCTCAAGCTTATAGATGAAGTCTTTGATTCTTGAGCTCGGCCACTCAGCTTCGGAATGGTTGCTTTCTCCCAACCACGCCAATTGAATATGAACGCCGTGCAACAGCTTGGCTTAGCTTCGTGTCATCGGCCTCGGTGGATTGAACACTTGAACAACACGTGTTCGGGCTGCATCAAGTTATAAGAAGTATGTTTGGTGTGACGTGTATCCCATACGGGATAGTGACGTTTGGTTAGGTGAGCCATGGTGGCAAACAAGAGTGTGCAATATAGTGTTGTGAAGAATATGTATCTTGTGAGTATGGGTCAAAGGACTTATGAATTTGAACCGTGGCGGAAAAGGGACCAATTGCTTACTAGTGCACTTTCCTTGGCTATTCAAGCAAGAAAGTAGCGAGAACTTCATTACATGGTTAAAATTGAGCAAACGAGGAGTCCTACAAACACAAGAAATGGTGGGACTAGTGCAAAAAAAGAATTGAAGCCACAAGCTCCGAAACCACAAGCTCCAAAGAAGAAGGAGACCTCAAGTGGTTCACTAATAAAGAAGAAGGAGACCTTAAGTGATGAGTCTCCAAGTCCTAGATTCCGGGTTGATGTAAAGAGTCCACCTACTCTGGCTATGGGTATTCTTGGGCCTCGTCCCAACTCGCCTGAATATAAGAGACTAAAGATAGAGAGGAGTAAGGGAGCAACTGGTGACAACTCTCGAGTGGAAAAAGGAGAGGTTGTATTGTGTGACGTGAGTGGGTTGTCACCACACGAATCTACACCCGACCTTGAACAAAAAATGAGGGAAAAGAGAGAGGAAAATAGAATCATTGAGAGTGAGGGCACCTCTTATTCTAACCTTAACCCTTTATCTTTTTCTTCTATTTGTTTGAATTCTTGTGTAGATAATTCTTGGAGGCAAACCGATGGAGCCTCAATCATGTTCCAAAGAGGAAAGGCAAGGTGAAGGAGATTCCAAATGTGAGCTACAAGGTGAAGGAACTACCCATGATGCTTCAAGTATATTGAGTGAGACCGGATGCAACTCAAATGTAAGTGAGAGTTTCTCTTCCCTTAAGCATGATACTTCCTTGTCTTGTGATGGTGTTTGTGATAACTCGACACTAGTTGATGATTTGTATGATTACACGTGTTTGCAACTAGTGTAGAGTCGAATGATCAACTTGTATGTGAATGTGAACCACTAGTTGAGAGGATTGAAAAGGCACATCATGATGTGAGCTCGATTTTTATTGAACCTCTCTTTAGTGAAATATTGAAGTTGACCTTGTTTGTGAACCTTGTTATGACACCCTACCCATATTTGATAAAGAAGAAGATGAATTGCATGAATACCTCATTCTTCCCTTTGATTGTTTATTTGATAATGGTGGTCTCGAGTGTCGTAGTGAGGATGATCATAGCCTTGAGGAATCTCTAATGAAGGAGATGGATAGGAATTTCTTTGATGATTCCTCAAGAGTGGATGATGACTCTAGTTTTGATGTCTCACCTTTGATGGGTAGTGGACTTGTTTTCACCAACCCCTTGTCTGAAGAGGACTTTAAAAAAGGTGATGGTGTACATCAAACTAGAGAAGAGTTTAGATTTAAACCTCCATGGTTTGGAAAGTTTGACTCTATAGACAATCCATTGTTTGGAACTCCAAGTGTGATGAGTGTTCTTGGTATTGGTTGTGTTGGACCATCTTCTAATAGTCCTAACCTTCATTGTGTAGACTATAATGATGAAGAACCTATTTTGGAGACCTTCCTTGGGAGTTTGTCTAGTGAGGAAGATTGTCTTAGAATTGGATTAGGAGGTGAGGAAGTCACTCTTAGTGTGTGTAAGAGTGCTTCCAAGAAGGGGAGTGGAGTATTTGATGTTAGTTGCCAATTGGACTATTTTGTTTACTCCACCCCACATGTTGATCACACCTTTGGTGTTGAGCATACCAAAGCCAATGAATCAAATTGTGATAGTAACGCATTGAAGGCTTGGTGTGTTGACCATAAGCTTGGAGGTCATAAGGAACTTAGTTGCTTAATCTTGCATGTTCCATGTCTTATTGATCTCTTTGCTTGTTATGGTAGTGAGTGCTTGTTATTGTTGAGCCAAGAACTTGTTGTTTCCTTTGGAGACCTATACTTTTTGATTGGTATTGATACTTGGCTCTATCACAAAAGTGTATTTTCGACAACACTTGCACTCACTCTTGTTGAGCTTACCTCCTTTTATAGTGGGAAGCTTTGGTGTATTAATCATGAACTTAGGGATCATAGGAATTTTGATGGCTTGATCTTGCATATTTCATACCCTTTTGATCTCTTTGATGGTTCTTGTGTTGGGTACATCCATTGGGAAAGTCAAGTACTTGTTGTTTTATTTGGAAACATACACGTTATCATTATTATTGATACTTGGCTATAACATAATAGTGTGTTTTCCACGCTACTTGAACTAACCTACTCTTGTAGTAGGATTTTTGCTTGTTCTTCTCTTTTGTTGTAGGTCTTGATGGCTTGATTTCGAGGACGAAATCCTTTTAAGAATGGCAGGATGATGCGGGGCAAATCGAGCTTATAGCACTTACCATCAAGAGTGGGGATTAGAGGATGCAAAGGACGAGATGTTAAGAGCATTGGGGAAGAGTTCGGGAGAATTTTGAAGACCAAGGCGTTGGATTCAGCGTTTGGCGCTCCACCCACCTACACTAGGCGCTCCGCCCAGATGCATGGAAGACTGGGCGCTCCACCCAAGTCTTGGGCGTTCCGCCCAAATAAGCCACTTCCCAAAATCGTGCCAATTCCAGGCGCTCCGCCCATGCCATAAGCGCTCCGCCTACTTCACAGTCAAACCAAGACGGGACTCATATTTTAGTCTAGTATTATTAACTATTTCGACCCTACGTGGTCTTTGTTATTACACCCAACTTGTGGGGTTATTTTAGACTTTATTTAGAAATGTAGAACCTCTATAAATACTACACTTAGGTCATTAGATCATTAATTAACTTAGAATTGAGAATTAGGAGAATTGAGAGAGGCAAGGCCTTCTTGAGAAGCTAGAAGCTTCAATGTATCTCTTGGCTTAGAACCACGTGGATTTCATCCTAGTATGAATCCTTGAATAGGTTCAAGCTTCTTTCCTCTCTTTGGATATTCAATTCATGTTTCGAATTGTTTATCCGTTCTTTCTTCTATTTCTGTTCTTTCCCGTTCCTTAATTTCTTGATCACGTGTTTATCTTTTTGCTTCTGCTACTTGTTATTGCTTCCGCGTATTTACCTGAAACGACCTCGGTCAGTCGTTTCGGAAGTTAGGACCCCGATTGGCGTGCCGATAATTTTAAAATATTCGTAATGTCCATTAGAACCTGTCTGTAAAATTTGAGCAAAATCAGACCTCGTTTGGTAGGCATCGGAAGAAGGTTTCAGTTTTATTGGCGATAAATATTAAAAAGAGATTTTCAAGCTCGGTTTTTACTGAATGAGCTCCGATTCGAAATTCGAAAGCTCCGTTAGGTTCGTATGATTATTTGTGATTTTTGTAAATTTTTAAAAGTGAATTTCGATGTTGTTCGGCTAGTTTCCGCTAAAATGCCGAAAGTTAAATAATTTGACTTTTTCTATTTAAATTCGCATCTTGAGTTTCGGGAGTCCAATTTGAGATCCGCCTTCGCGAATATGTTACATATATTTTTTATAACTTGTGTGCAAAAGTTGGAATTATTTCGAATATCGTAGGGTACCGTTTTAATTTTTACTGTAACAGCGAATCAAAAAAAAAAAAAGGAAAAGATGACACAATAGTTAGGCGGTGTCACTTGAGCTTAAAAGCTCAAGTGATTAACGAGATTAAGGAAGAAAGCTTATAAACAAAATGAAACAGAGAGAAAACAAAAATGACGGGGAGGAAGAAAAAGATGCCAGAAAATGAGAAAAGGGGCCGGAAAAAAGTAGAATTTTCACCCTGAAACATTCAGGTAATGATTCTAATATATTATTTGAGTTTATTACGTGTGTTTGAATATGTTTTAATGGTAAAATGTGGAATATTAGACATCGTTTTAATAAGTTCAATTAATAGTTTAAAGGGTCAAATGGACCCCGATAATGGAATTGATTATATATTCGTACTCAGTGAGTTATGGGCAACATATAAATGTAATTTAATTGGGGTTTGGTTATGTGGCCTTAAACCCTATACCTAGGCCTGGCCTGCGTATTGCGTATGCGAATAGGATATCAGGTTCCTACCTGGATTGCCCTAAGCTGTGATGAATGAAGCCTTTAGCCTAATGTGATATATTTTTCTGCTTATTGATCACAGTGGGATCGTTTGGCAATGAATTCAAAAAAATAACGCGGTTGTTGGTCGCAATGCTAACTTTTGAGAGAGGTATGTTTTTATATCCATTTCTTTGGAGGCACTTGGCCTCGTGGATTTTCTACCACATGTTCCTTACGTATGTAGCTGCGGATAGGCGTACTCATTACGCCTTAACTTTGAATTTACATTGTATATTGTATGTTATGCCCTGTTGTTGGTATTGCATTAAGCATATGAGCATTGCACTCTGGTTTTGAGCATTGCATATACTTCCCGGTTGGCGATGAGAGTCCCGCACCGGTGAAGGGTCACTCTGGTTTTGAGCATTGCATATACTTCCCGGTTGGCGATGAGAGTCCTGCACCGGTGAAGGTTCATTATTGCATATCTTTCCCGGTAATCGATGAGAGTCCCGAGCCGGTGAAGCGTCATTATTGCATATGCTTCCCGGTTGGCGATGAGAATCCCGCACCGGTGAAGGGTCATTATTGCATATACTTCCCGGTAATCGATGAGAGTCCCGAGCTGGTGAAGGGTCATCATTGCATATACTTCCCGGTAATCGATGAGAGTCCCGAGCCGGTGAATGGTCATTATTGCATATATCTCCTGGTTGACGATGAGAGTCCCGCGCCGGAGATAGGTATCGGGCACATGTGATTGCATTGCATCGTACCGCATTCATCCCATCTCATTGCACCGCATACTGACTATTGTGTGTATTGTATTGTGTTTTATATATGCGGTATGTATATTATGTCGTAGACATATCTCAGTTTGCCTATATAAAGGCTTATATTCTGGGTTGCGGGGATCGGGTTGCACGCCGCAATGGTATAAATGTAAGGATCGGGTTGCACGCCTCAACGGTATAAATATAAGGATCGGATTGCACGCCGCAACGGTATAAATATATGGATCGGGTTGCACGCCGCAACAGGATGAATATATGGATCGGGTTGCACGCCGCAACAGGATGTATTTCTGATTGTTGATGTGTTCGGGATACCTATATGTTTTGGTTATCTTACGTTCCTGGTTGTTGATAAGTTTGTCATACCATACTTGTTTCTAGTTAGTATCTGGCTCTGTCTTTTCATAATTTAAATAAACGGAATTTTATTTATCTGTTTCTTCTCCCTGGCTAGCTATTCTATTCTTTGATGTGGCTAGTCTGCCCCACTTATTGAGTCCTTTTGACTCACCCTTTTTGTTGTTTGTTTCTTGTCTATCTATTTCGTTTCGGCAGGTTCGCTTTAGGATTTAATTTGCCACGTTGTAAAGGAGCGAAGACGACTTCAGCTGTCAGGGTGAGCCAGCTTTTATTCCGAATGGCCACCAGTTTACTGGTTATTATTTCAGTTGCATTTTGCTCCCTTCAGGAGGTATTTGTCTTCTTTTGTACTCTTGGATGTCTAGTCAGGATAACCTTAAACTTAGTATGTTGGGTAGTCAGCTGTAATTTCTTTTGTACAGCTTAAAGGTATCAGTATGTCTGTGTTTTTATTTTAAGTCTTGTCCTTATTTGTGAATTGTTATATTTATTTTCCTGATTTAATTGGCAAGGGTTCGCCCGACGGGTCTAGGGGAGGATGTCGGGTGCCCGCACGGCCTAACCGGATTCAGGGTCGTGTCAGTTGGTATCAGAACCCAGTTTAGAGTCTATCCAGACTAAGACAGTGTCTAGTAGAGTCTCGCTGATGGGTACGTAGACGTCCGTACTTATCTACGAGAGGCTATGATGGCATTTAGGAAGTTTCACTTCCTTCATTTCTGATCATGCGTCGGTCTAGGATTCAAAAGTAGTTTCGTTAATTCCTTCATGGTAATTGTGAACCCTCGTGCGACGAATCAGCAAACGGAAGGAGTTCGGGACGAAGCAGTCTAGCCTGGGGCTAGCACTGACGAAGCCCCGAGAGTTTTGATCATGCTGACGATCTAGTTACGGAGATCCCAGCTGTACGAGCTCGCGATGGGCAAGGGAGCAGGGCCTTGTGGTTCCCTTGGCTCTCTATGATGCTTTTATGAGAATCTTGGCGATACAGATACCGCAAGAACCTATTATTCGCTAGGCAGCTTATCAGGTTGCCGCAGATGTAGATGTTCGGTCTCAGGGAGCTCCTATTCCAGTTCTTAATATTGCCGCAGTAAAGTATGTTCTGGAGGTAGCATGTATTGTACCTCTAATTGTTCTGGCTGGTTAGCCAGCCGAGGTATCAGTTCGGTCATAGTGTCCGAAGAGGTTGCATTATTTTACGCGGTTGAACCTTCTGATATTCTTAAGCAATGCATCAGATAAACTCCGTGATTTTTTTTTTTTAAAAAAATAATGTCAGGGTATTTGTATCCTTCAGGCTCTTGATTATATCGAACGGTATAGTGTTGATTATCCTGCTTTCCAGTTTCAAGGTCCAGCCTTGAATTGATGGGTCTCTCTCTCTTATTAGCTAACTTGGTTCGGTTTTCTTCATGGAAAAAAAAAATTCCTTTTGAGTAGCAAGCAAAAATGGAGAGTGTTGCCAGTTTAAGTGGATTGGACAGGGTAGCCTGTCGGTTAGCCTGTTGGTGTTTCAAAATATGAGATTGAATTCTATAGAATGGCTGGATATGCATAAGAATTAGTTCATGAGCCTTTCGAGAGATTCAAAGACTTATTGATGACCTTTCATTTTCCTTGAGATCCCAGATGGCTCGAGAGATTGAGGTCGGGATTTCATTTGATGTTGTTGTTGATATTGCTCGAAGATTCGAGGCATACCATAAGTTAGAGCGGGAAGAGTTAGAGCGGGAAAGTAAGAGATCCCACGGCCCTGGTGGGTAACCATGGTACCTCATTTGGAGGTAAAAGTTCTGATTATTTTTGGAAGTCACCTTCCAGGTTATCTCAGCTTGTAGAGCGTGATTCTCAGAGTGCGCGAGTAGTTCATCAAGATTAGACCCTGTTTTTCTCTTTATAGCTATCGACAATATGTCCAGCTTCCTTTTTCAATGAAAATCTGTTATCACTGTCATGAGTCTGGTTATCCTTTGAGGAGTTTTTCCTTACTCCAGCAAGTAGACAATCGTGCTTCTTCTTGCCCTCAGACACCTGCATAGTCGCAGGAATTTCATTTAAATGTTAATCAATCAGAGAAATGTCACCACCCAGTAGAGGTCGAGAGCGTTGTGGTAGTGGTTCTTCTAGAAGTAATTATCAGGGTAGTGGCTCGACTCACCTGCAGAGGCAGTTCTATGAACTAGCTGGCAGGATGTTGAGGTATCTGATGTAGTACACCCATGTATTTCTTCTTCTCTTAAATGTGAGTAAGATTTGATTCTTTTGATCGATCAGGAAATGGTGTGTCCTATCATGTTTCAATGGTTTCCTTGGATGTCGTTTCTATTAAGAATCGGTTGCGGTAGAGGGGTGAGTTTCTGATATGATTTATTCCTGGCATTTATGATAACCCTACTAATTTATTGGGTCTAAATGTGAGAGATTTGGGAGTGAGTGTCGGTATCATCTGCCTGGCATCTTGTTATGCCACATTTTATTATTATATCAAATTAGTATACCTCTCTTCTCGGAATTCTAGGATAATGAGATCCCAATTCGTCACCATTAGAAAGTGTTATCGTTTCTTCCGGTGTAATGTGGTTAGTAAGTAATATTTGATCTATGTGTCTTCCATGGTTCAAGATGTTTGTAGAGTCATGTTATCCCATGAGCTTATCTGGGTTATAAAAGGGTTTATGGTAAATTGTCAGAATTTCCTTCTTATTGGGGGGTTAAATTGGTATGGATGTTTTTCCATAAAGCTCATTTAATGTCTACTTCTTCAATTGCGGTTCTTTGGCTAGCTTAACTCGGAAGTAATCTAGCTCTGGTGGCCAAGTAAATAAGAAGATGAGCTTCTCGAAGTTCTAATTATTTCTATCCTCGATCCATTTCCATTTCTTGTTCGTCCGGCACTAGCGAGCTTGGGCGATTGGTAGCCGCTTGTGACGTTCACTGTGTTGAGCCACAGTACGTGTTATTGTAGCCGGGTAAGCATATTATTGTTTTGGATATTAGTTTATCCGGGTATCCATTCCCGTGTATAGTATAGCGCTGGTTCTGTTTTGCGGATCATCCAGTTTCAGGGGAAACTCTGCCGAAATTTTTATATAGAAGTACCATCCATCAGGCGATAGTGTTTACGGCAAAGGTATGGAGTTGTGAACTCGAGAGTTGCAGCTAGTTGGGAACTCGAAAGGGTAGTTTGGTAGTTTAGGTCTGCCTATGTTCAGCTTTTAGCTAGGTCTTCTTTAATCCAGCAGGTTGTGCGAGGATGACTATTTCTATTCAAATTAATTGTATGCGTTTATGCTTTAAGTGGAGGAGTCTTCCTCCAATTGATACCGAATCATAATATTAAATATCTAAGGCGTTGCTGAAGCGTAAGCTAATTCTTAATTCCATCGACCTGTTCTATACCGAAAGGTATATCGAAGAGGTAATTATCGGCTGAATCATGTTAACCTATTCAAAGTTTCATGTATCTTTGTTTCGAAAATACAGAACTCCTCTCTCATGATCAAGAAAGGGTCGGCTTAGTTCGAATAAGTTGGGCAATGATGTTATCATATTATCCAAATATGTTTTATCCAAGAGTTTGATGTGCGTGTTATAACTCTGATTCTGTAATTATGAGATAATGTCCGTGGAGTAGTTTATGAAGGTTATGCAAGTTCTCTTGTTATCTGCGTAAATCTTGCTTTAGATTTAGGCTCGTTCGAGGACGAACGAGAGTTTAAGTGGAGGAGAATGAAACGACCTCGGTCAATTGTTTCGGAAGTTAGGACTCCGATTGGCGTGCCGATAATTTTAAAATATTCGTAATGTCCATTAGAACCTGTCTGTAAAATTTGAGCAAAATCAGACCTCGTTTGGTAGGCATCGGAAGAAGGTTTCAGTTTTATTGGCGATAAATATTAAAAAGAGATTTTCGAGCTCGGTTTTTGCCGAATGAGCTCCGATTCGAAATCCGAAAGCTCTGTTAGGTTCGTATGATTATTTTTGATTTTTGTAAACTTTCGAAAGTGAATTTCGATGTTGTTCGGCTAGTTTCCGCTAAAATGCCGAAAGTTAAATAATTTGACTTTTTCTATTTAAATTCGCATCTTGAGTTTCGGGAGTCCAATTTGAGATCTGCCTTCGCGAGTATGTTACATATATTTTTTATAACTTGTATGCAAAAGTTGGAATTATTTCGAATATCGTAGGGTACCATTTTAATTTTTACCGTAACAGCGAATCAAAAAAAAAAGAAAGGAAAAGATGACAAAATAGTTAGGTGGTGTCACTTGAGCTTAAAAGCTCAAGTGATTAACGAGATTAAGGAAGAAAGCTTATAAACAATATGAAACAGAGAGAAAACAAAAATGACGGGGAGGAAGAAAAAAATGCCAGAAAATGAGAAAGGGGCCGGAAAAAATTAGAATTTTCACCCTGAAACATTCAGGTAATGATTCTAATATATTATTTGAGTTTATTACGTGTGTTTGAATATGTTTTAATGGTAAAATTTGGAATATTAGACATCGTTTTAATAAGTTCAATTAATAGTTTAAAGGGTCAAATGAACCCCGATAATGGAATTGATTATATATTCGTACTCAGTGAGTTATGGGCAACATATAAATATAATTTATTTGGGATTTGGTTATGTGACCATAAACCCTGTACCTAGGCCTGGCCTGCGTATTGCGTATGCGAATAGGGTATCAGGTTCCTACCTGGATTGCCCTAAGATGTGAGGAATGAAGCCTTTAGCCTAATGTGATATATTTTTCTGCTTATTGATCACAGTGGGATCGTTTGGCAATGAATTCAAAAAAATAACGCGGTTGTTGGTCGCAATGCTAACTTTTGAGAGAGGTAAGTTTTTATATCCATTTCTTTGGAGGCACTTGGCCTCGTGGATTTTCTACCACATGTTCCTTACGTGTGTAGCTGCCGATAGGCGTACTCATTACGCCTTAACTTTGAATTTACATTGTATATTGTATGTTATGCCCTGTTGTTGGTATTGCATTAAGCATATGAGCATTGCACTCTGGTTTTGAGCATTGCATATACTTCCCGGTTGGCGATGAAAGTCCCGCACCGGTGAAGGGTCACTCTGGTTCTGAGCATTGCATATACTTCCCGGTTGGCGATGAGAGTCCCGCACCGGTGAAGGGTCATTATTGCATATACTTCCCGGTAATCGATGAGAGTCCCGAGCCGGTGAAGGGTCATTATTGCATATGCTTCCCGGTTGGCGATGAGAGTCCCGCACCGGTGAAGGGTCATTATTGCATATACTTCCCGGTAATCGATGAGAGTTCCGAGCTGGTGAAGGGTCATCATTGCATATACTTCCCGGTAATCGATGAGAGTCCCGAGCCGGTGAATGGTCATTATTGCATATATCTCCTGGTTGACGATGAGAGTCCCGCGCCGGAGATAGGTATCGGGCACATGTGATTGCATTGCATCGTACCGCATTCATCCCATCTCATTGCACCGCATACTGACTATTGTGTGTATTGTGTTGTGTTTTATATATGCGGTATGTATATTATGTCGTAGACATATCTCAGTTTGCCTATATATTTTTGGCTTATATTCTGGGTTGCGGGGATCGGGTTGCACGCCGCAATGGTATAAATGTAAGGATCGGGTTGCACGCCGCAACAGGATGAATATATGGATCGGGTTGCACGCCGCAACAGGATGTATTTCTGATTGTTGATGTGTTCGGGATACCTATATGTTTTGGTTATCTTACGTTCCTGGTTGTTGATAAGTTTTTCATACCTACCATACGTGTTTCTAGTTATTATCTGGCTCTGTCTTTTCATAATTTAAATAAACGGAATTTTATTTATCTGTTTCTCCTCCCTGGCTAGCTATTCTATTCTTTGAGGTGGCTAGTCTGCCCCACTTATTGAGTACTTTTGACTCACCCTTTTTGTTGTTTGTTTCTTGTCTATCTATTTCGTTTCGGCAGGTTCGCTCCAGGATTTAATTTGCCACGTTGTAAAGGAGCGAAGACGACTTCAGCTGTCAGGGTGAGCCAACTTTTATTCCGAATGGCCACCAGTTTATTGGTTATTATTTCAGTTGCATTTTGCTCCCTTCAGGAGGTATTTATCTTCTTTTGTACACTTGGATGTCTAGTCTGGATAACCCTAAACTTAGTATGTTGGGTAGTCAGCTATAATTTCTTTTGTACAGCTTAAAGATATCAGTATGTCTATATTTTTATTTTAAGTCTTGTCCTTATTTGTGAATTGTTATATTTATTTTCCTGATTTAATTGGTAAGGGTTCGCCCGACGGGTCTAGGGGAGGATGTCGGGTGCCCGCATGGCCTAACCGGATTCAGGGAAGACGAAAAAATTTCATTCAAGGAAGACGAAAAAATTTCTTCTTCTTTTCTATTCAATACAAGAGATTCACTACAAATCCGCCTACTCTCAGGGAATAATGCTACCCTTTTACTGCTTTCATATTACTTTCTGCGTATTAATTTTATTTCTTGTGTCCCTCTTCTAAATTCATCTGTCTAACCTATTCGTCATGTTTTAGGCATAACTAAAACTCCTTATAAACAACAGATCTAAACTAAAGTCAAAAAGCTGATTAAACTGTACTTCTAAAACTGTGACACTATAGATTCTCATGTATCCATACCACAAAAACTTTCTCAACACAAATATATAGTGATGATTTGTATATGAAACTATTAAAAGACTTTTAATGTTGAATCACAATTGAAATTGTGATTAATTTTGTATTTTGATCGATTCTAAGTAACAGAAAATTGATGTTTGAATTGATTTTTTGTAGCAGCTCGGTCATATCTAGAAGATGTTTTGTTGATTTGCTACTGAATAGAAAAATTATAAGTGTAGATATGGCATTCCGTAAGCTTAGATTCTTGCGGGATTTGGTATTGTTTTGTTTCGTTGAGACTTTTTGATTCAATATCCCTATTTTTATGTATTTGTATATTTTGTGAAACAAAATATCGGTATTGATACAGCACGAACCTATGTTGATCAAGTGTTTGTGCCATCAAGACCAGTCACACGAAACCAATTCAAGATTCTGCACAACGCGCATGTCCATCTAGTGTGGCTGGGAGGAACCATCAACTCAAAGAGTGAGTGGCCGGGTGCCAGATTTTAAAGCTATATTTGGAAGCTCAAGCCCGATCCTTGAAGCGACCGAGGGGCAACAAATGTGCCTGAGGCAGAAGAGCGTTCGAGCATTGAAACGACCAAGTGCAGAAGAGTGCCCGAGACCACATATTTAGCTTCGGCCCTGTGTGGTCTGGTCGTATTGCCGACTTGTGGCCGTATTTACTATTATAGCCTTGGGGATTTCTATATAAACCCCCTTAGTATTTAATTTTGGAGTAGTTGTTGAATATTGACTTTAGCCGAGTGCTATTTGTCTCCGTCATGAGCACCCCGTCGTGGGAATTGTGTTAATGGAACTTGTGTCTTTTGGCGGAATCGAAAATTGAATATTTTCTTCTTTGATCATTCGGTTTGCAACAGTCGTGTGTATTCTTGAGGATCGTTGCATCGTTTTAGGTGCTTATTCACAATCTATTCGAGAAGTACCAAGACTAATTCCTTGATATTGTTCAGATGAGTTGAGTCTGTGTCTAGCTTTCTATCTTTACTTTTCTGTTGTTCTTCCGCTTGTGTACGTTTGTTGCTTGTCCAATTTGGCTTGTACCATCTTTGTATCAGAGCATTGTTTGGGTCTTGTTACCCAATCATGTTCTACGTTATCTCGTGCTTTTGTCTTTATTTCTGTTTCGTGTTCTTGTTGTGATGTTTTGATTATTACAAAAAAAAAAAAAGTAAAGAAAAGTTACCAAAATTTAGTTGATTGTTGGTTTTTTGAAGAAACCAACCTTGGATTCGTTGTTACCAGTGTCTGGGGTCATTGGTCGTACTACAATTGAGTGTTTGGGTTTCTGGCAAAAATTTTGAATCTGTCGCTAGGGTTCTTCTATTTTTGAAACACCAGTTTGAGTTTTGGTTGTTTGTGGTTATTTATGGTTGTTTTGAGTTGTTTTCGATTGATTTTGGTCGAGTGTTACTTGAAAAACTTTGAAGCTCCATCGTGAAACACAGTCTGTACGCCGAAAAATTGTTACATTATTAACAGTGTACGGACAAGCGAAGCTCATCTTAGCTTTGCTCGGAGCTTAAGTTACTCCGTTCAAGTAGAAAGTACAATGGAGAATGACCGAAAATCATGTCTTGATATTTGAAACGACCTCGGTTAGTCGTTTCGGAAGTTAGGATTCTGATTGACGTGCCGATAATTTTAAAATATTTGTAAGGTCCATTAGGACCTGTCTGTAAAATTTGAGCTAAATCAGACCTCGTTTGGTAAGCATCGGAAGATGGTTTCAGTTTTTATTGTCGATAAATATTAAAAAGAGATTTTCGAGCTCGGTTTTGGCGAATGAGCTCCAATTCGAAATCCGAAAGCATCGCTAGGTTCGTATGATTATTTGTGACTTTTGTGAACTTTTGAAAGTGAATTTCAATGTTGTTCGGCTAGTTTCCGCTAAAATGCTGAAAGTTAAATAATTTGACCTTTTTCCATTTAAATTCGCATCTTGAGTTTCAAAAATCCGTTTTGAGATCCGCCTTAGCAAGTATGCTACATATATTTTTTTTAAATTGTATGCAAAAGTTGGAATTATTTCAAATATCGTAGGGTACCGTTTTAATTTTTGTCACAAAAAGAAAAGAAATTATAAAAGAAAATAAAATGGAAAAGGAAAAGACAAAAGAAAATAGAAAAGACAAAATGAAAGAAAGAAAGAGAAATGGAATGGATTTACTATGTCGGTTAGCATTTTATATCCTTAGCTTCAGTTCAGTAACATTTCTTCCAGAAAACGAAACATGAGAAGATACGAAACAGAAAACGGTAGTAGAGGAGAAAATGCCAGAAAATGCAAAAAGAGCCAGAGAAAGATAGAATTTTCACTCCAAAACATTCAGGTAATGATCTTAATGCATTATTTGAGTTTATTACGTGTGTTGTAATATATTTTAACGGTAAAAAATTGGGATATTATATAACATTTTAATAAGTTCAATTAATAGTTTAAAGGGTCAATTGGACCCCGATAATGGAATTAATTATATATTCGTACTGAGTGAGTTATGGGCAACATATAAATATAACTTATTTAGGGTTTGGTTATGTGACCTTGAACCCTGTACATAGGCCTGGCCTGCATATTGCGTATGCGAATAGGTATCAGGTTCCCAACCGGATTGCCCTAAGACGTAAGGAATGAAGCCTTTAGCCTAATTTAATATATTTTTTTGCTTTCTTGAATAGAGTGGGATCGTTTGGAAATGAAACCAAAGGATAAAACGGTTGTTGATTGCCAAGTGCTAACTTTTAGAAGATGTAAGTGTTTATATCTATTTCATTGGAGGCACCCGGCCTCGTGGATTTTCCACCACGTGTTCCTTACGTGTGTAGCTGCCGATAGACGCACTCATTACGCCTTAGCTTTGGATTTAGATTGTATATTATGTGTTATGTCCTGTTGTTAGTATTACATTGAGGATCTGAGCATTGTACTCTGACTGTGAGTTGGCCTCTACTTCCCGGCTATCGATGAGAGTCCAGCGCTGGTGAAGGGTTATTATTGCATCATATTGCATTCATATGCATTATATGTGATTCATATCCATTACATTGCATATCATATCGGGTGCAGGAGTATTCTGCCTCTGGTTTATATCATATTGGGTGCAGGAGTATTCCGCCCCAGGAGCAGGAGTATTCCGCTCTTATGTTAGATACTAAGTGCAGGAGTATTTCGCCTCAGCTTTACATTATATCGGGTACAGGAGTATTCCGCCCCAGGAGAATACAGGTGTATTCCGCCTCTTGTTTATGTTATATCGGGTGCAGGAGTATTCCGCCCCAGGAGCAGGAGTATTCCGCTCCAGTTGGTTATCAGATTGGATTCCCCTCGAATGCAGGAGTATTCCGCTTCGAGATGGGATTACGGGCACATGTGACCCTTTGCATCATATTTCATCTCAATTCATACCATTGTATAGACTTGCGGTACATGACTACTATTCTGCTTATATGTGCATTGCTTATTTGTTGATATGTTTCTGGCTCGTATCCTTGGTTTAGTTTATAAGTTTCTTACGTGTTTCCGGTTGTTATCTGGCTTTGCCTTTTTATAATTTAAATAAAAGGAATTTGGTCTATCTATTTCTTTTCTCCCTGGCTAGCTATCCTATTCTTTGAAGTGGCTAGTCTGCCCCACTTATTGAGTCATTTTGAATGACCCTTGTTTGTTGTTTGTTTGTTGTCTATCTATTTCGTTTCGGCAGGTTCGCTACAGGATTGAGTTCGCCACGTTGTGAAGGAGCGAAGACGACTTCAGCTGTCAGGGTGAGCCAGCTTTTATTTCGAGTGGCCATTATTATTTATTATTTCAGTTTCATTTTTCTCCCTTCAAGAGGTATGTGTCTTCTTTTGTATTCTTAGATGTCTAGTCTGGATAGCCCTAAACCTAGTATTTTGGGTAGTCAGCTGTAATTTCTTTCGTACAGCTTAGAGGTGTCAGTATGTCTGTGTTTTTTTTAAAAGTCCTGTTCTTATTTATGAATTGTTTTATTTATTTTTCATAATTTAATTGGTAAGGGTTCGCCCGATGGGTCTAGGGGACGATGTCGGATGCCCGCACGGCCTAACCGGATTCTAGGTCGTGTCAGTTGGTATCAGAGCCCGGTTTAGAGTCTATCCAGACTAAGACAATGTCTAGTAGAGTCTCACTGATGGATATGTAGACGTCCGTATTTATCTACGAGAGCCTATGATGGCATTTAGGAAGTTTCACTTCCTTTTTTTCTGATCGTGCGTCGGTCTAGGATTCAAAATTATTTTCGTTAATTCCTTCGTGGTAATTGTGAACCATCGTGCGACAAATCAATAAACAGTATGAGTTCAAGACGAAGCTGTCTAGCCTAGAGCTAGCACTGGCGAAGCCCCAAGAGTTTTTGATCGTGTTGACGATCTAATTACGGAGGTCCCAGCTGTACGAGCTCGCGATGGGCAAGGGAGCAGGGCTTTGTAGTTCCCTTGGCTCTCTACGATACTTTTACGAGGATCTTCGCGACACAGATACCGCAAGAACCTATTTGTCGCTAGGTAGCTTATCAGGTTGCCGCAAATGCAGATGTTCGGTCTCAGGGAGTTCCTATTCCAGTTCTTAATATTGCCGCAGTAAAGTATGTTCCGAAGGCGGCATGTTTTGTGCCTCCAGTTGTTCTAGCTGGTTAGGTAACTGAGGTAATTATTAGGTCCAAGTGCTCAAAGAGGTTGTATTATTTTACGCGGTTGAACATCCCTATATTCCCAAGCAATGCATTAGATAATACCTATGTAAGTTTCTTAAAATAAAATGATGTCAGCGTATCCTTCAGGCTCTTGATTATATCGAGTGGTATGGTGTTGATTATTCTTCTTTCCAGTTTCAGGGTCCAGCCTTGAATTGTTGGGCCGCTCTCTTATTAGCTAACTTGGTTCGGTTTTTCTTCTAGATTTGTGGAAAAGTTCCTTTCAAGTAGCGAGCGAGATGAAAAGTGTTTCCAGTTTGAGTGGATTTGACAGGGTAGCCTGTTGGTATTTTAGAATATGAGATTGAATTTTATAGAATGGCTGAATATGCATTAGAACTAGTCCATGAGCCTTTCGAGAGATTCAAAGATTTATTAATAACCTTTATTTTTCCTTGAGATCCCAGATGGCTCGAGAGATTGAGGTTGGGATTTCATTTGATGTTGTTGTTGATATTTGCTGAAGGTTCGAGGCATACCATAAGTTAGAGCGGGAAAGCAAGAGATCCCAGGCCCTGGTGGGCACCATACCTCCGAAGGAGGTAAGAGTTCTGATTATTTTGGGAGGTTACTTCCAAGGTTATCTTAGCTTATGGTGCGTGATTCTTACAGTGCGCAAGTAGCTCGTCAAGATCAGATTCAGTCTTCTCTTTACAGCTATCAACAATCTGTCCAGCTTCCATTTTCAGCGAAAAGGTGTTATCATTGTCATGAGTCTGGTTATCTTTTGAGGAGTTTTCCCTTACTCCGACAAGTAGGCAGTCGTCTTTTCTCTTGTCATCAGGTACCTGCACAGTCGCAGGGGATTTCATTTAGATCTCAATCAGCCAAAAAAAAATGCAACCATCCAGTAGAGCTTATCTAACGGGATGCTGAGGTATCCGATATAGTAGACCCTGAGATTTCTTATTGTCTTAAATGTGAGTAAGATTTGATTCTTTCGATCGATTTGGAAATGGTGTGTCTTATCATGTTCGATGGTTTTCTTGGATGTCGTTTCTATTAAGAATCGGTTGCGGTAGAGGGCTGAGCTTCTGATATAATTTATTCTTGGCATTTATGATGGCCCTACTAGAGTATCTGGTTTAAATGTGAAGGATTTGGTAGTAAGTTTCGGTATTGTCTGCTTGGAATCTTGTTACGCCACCTTCTGTTATTATGTAAATCCAGTTTACCTCTCTCCTCGAAATTTAATGTTGGTAGGATAATGGGATACTAATTTGTCATCATTAGAAAGTGTTATCGTTTCTTCCGGTGCAAAGTGATTAGTAAGTAATATTCGATCTACGTATCTCCTCTTGGTTTAAAATGCTAGTAAGGTCATGTTATCCCATGAGCTTATCTGGGTTATAAAAGGGTTTTCTAGTAAATTGTCAGAGTTCCTTTCTTATTGGGAGGTTAAATTGGCATGGAAGTTGTTCCATAAAACTCATTTAATATTCACTTCTTTGATTGCGATTCTTTGGCTAGCTTAACTCGTGAGTAGTCTAGCTCAGGTAGCCAAGTAAATTGGCATGGAAGTTGTTCCATAAAACTCATTTAATATTCCTATCCTTAACCCGTTGCCATCTCTTCTTCGTCCGACACTAGTAAGTTTGGGCGGTTAGTAGCCGCTTGTGATATTCCCGGTGTTGAGCGGAAGTGCGTGTGTCAAGGTAGTCTGATAAGCTCATTGTTGTGTTCTAAGGCTAGTAAGGGTAGTGAGAGGCGTCATTTCACCCCTTAGTTGATCCATCAGAAGGTGGTGCTTATGGAAAAGGTATGGAGTTGTGAACTTGAGAGTTGCAGCTGTTTACTCAAGAGGATAATTTGGTAGCTCAGGTCTGAGTCGCATTCTACTTTTAGTTATGTCTTCCTAAGTCCGGCAGACTGTGCGAGGATGGAAATTTCTATTCAAGTTAACTGTATGAGTTAATGCTCTAAGTGGAGGAGTCTTTCTCCAATACTGAATGGTAATACTAAATCTCTAGGGCGTTGATACCACTTTTGTCACGACCCAACCTAGGGCCATGACAGAAACCTACAATGAGCGTCGATCATTGCTAAACCCACTAATAATCTATTAATACTAGAGATAAGCTGGCAACATGATCATATATACGTACTTATCTGCTGAAAGCATAAAGTCTGGAAAGATGACACGACTTTAACTTGCTGGCAATTAGAACACTGAGCCACAAATTCTTCTATGTCATACTACATTCCGTCCCACCAATAAATCTTCTTAAGATCATGGTACATCTTAGTCGAACGTGGATGAACAGTGTATTTGGAATAATGTGCCTCTATCATAATCTGTCCACGTAAATCTGCAACATCAGGAATACAAAGTCTATATTTATACATGAAAACACCGTCAGCAGTAACCCTGTATGGTGACTCCGGTTTTCTTCTGGCTATTTATCTGTATTCAACTAGAACTGGATCCTCATACTGATGTCGTTTTACTTCATGGAAATTTAGAGTTAAATGTCTAGTGCAGCTTATCTTCCATCCATCATTGGCATATCTCCTTCACACCTCAACTCTTTAAGAAGTTACTTTAGCGTTATAAGTGCATATGTAATCAACTTTGTCGCTGGTATTCTGCCTCAGCTCATGGTCCAATCACATGTGTCTTTTATTTTCACTTTTTCATGTCATAATATTTCCAATTTAAAGACAATACCCTGAAGTAAATATTCAGTCTGAAGAGCATTCTTGGTCTACATCGTACTATCCAATAGTATTTTTATGATCCTTATCGTTATATGATAGACCCTGTTCAGACGGACCTTTGATATACATTAGGATATGAGTAACCACATTCCCACAAGGAGCTTGCGGAACAACACTAACATCAACTGAGATGTTGCATAGTGCATTTGTAAAAATAATATAGCTTGCAACAAATTTTCTATAGTGTGTAGTGACAAGGTACTTCAAAAGCTCCCCCTATTGCCTCAAGCGTGAGCTAATTCTTAGTTCCATCGACCTATTCTATATCAAAATGTATATCGAAGAGGTGATTATTGGCTGAATCATGTTAACCCATTCAAAATCCCATGTATCTTTGCTTCGAAAATGTATAACTCTCTTCTCGTGATCGAGGAAGGATCAGCTTAGTCAGAATAAGCTGTGCAATGGTGTTATCATATTATCCAGATATGTTTTATTCCAAGAGTTCGGTGTTCGTGTTTTAATTTTGATTCTTTAATCATGAGAAAATTACGTGGGATAGTTTATGAAGGTCCTGCAAGTACTTTTGTTATCAGCGGGAATCTTGCTTTAGACTTAGGGTCGTTCGAGGACGAACGAGAGTTTAAGTGGAGGAGAATGAAACGACATCGGTTAGTCGTTTCGGAAGTTATGATTCCGATTGACGTGCCGATAATTTTAAAATATTCGTTAGGTTCATTAGGACCTGTCTGCAAAATTTGAGCTAAATCAGACCTCGTTTGGTAGGCATCGGAAGAAGGTTTCAGTTTTTATTGTAGATAAATATTAAAAAGAGATTTTCGAGCTCGGTTTTAGCGAATGAGCTCCGATTCCAAATCCGAAAGCGTCGTTAGGTTCGTATGATTATTTGTGACTTTTGTGAACTTTCGAAAGTGAATTTCGATGTTGTTCGGCTACTTTTCGCTAAAATTCCGAAAGTTAAATAATTTGACATTTTTCCATTTAAATTTGCATCTTGAGTTTCGGGAATCCGATATGAGATCCGGCTTAGCAAGTATGCTACATATATTTTGTTGAACTTGTATGCAAAATTTGGAATTATTTCAAATATCATAGGGTACCGTTTTAATTTTTGTCACATAAAGAAAAGAAATTATAAAAGAAAATAAAATGAAAAAGGAAAAGACAAAAGAAAAGAGAAAAGGCAAAATGAAAGAAAGAAAGAGAAATGGAATGGATTTACTATGTCGGTTGGCATTTTATATCCTTAGCTTCAGTTCAGTAACATTTCTTCCAGAAAACGCAACATGAGAAGATACGAAACAAAAAACATAGTAGAGGAGAAAATGCCAGAAAATGCGAAAAGAGCAGGAGAAAGATAGAATTTTTACCCCGAAATATTCAGGTAATGATCTTAGTGCATTATTTGAGTTTATTACGTGTGTATGAATATATTTTAACGGTAAAAATTGGGATGTTAGACATCGTTTTAATAAGTTCAATTAATAATTTAAAGGGTCAATTGGACCCCGATAATGAAATTAATTATATATTCGTACTGAGTGAGTTATGGACAACATATAAATATAATTTATATAGGGTTTGGTTATGTGACCTTAAACCCTGTACATAGGCATGGCCTGCGTATTACGTATGCGAATAGGTATCAGGTTCCTAACCGAATTTCTTTAATACGTAAGGAATGAAGCCTTTAGCCTAATTTGATATATTTTTCTGCTTATTGAATAGACTGGGATCGTTTGGAAATGAAACCAAAGGATAAAGAGGTTTTTGATTACCAAGTGCTAACTTTTGGAAGAGATAAGTGTTTATATCCATTTCTTTGGAGGCACCCGGCTTCGTGGATTTTCTACCACGTGTTCCTTACGTATGTAGCTGCCGATAGACGTACTCATTACGCCTTAGCTTTGGATTTACATTGTATATTATGTGTTACGTCCTGTTGTTAGTATTGCATTGAGGATCTGAGCATTGTACTCTGGCTGTGAGTTGGCATCTACTTCCCGGCTGTCGATGAGAGTCCCGCGCTGGTGAAGGGTTATTATTGCATCATATTTCATTCATATGCATTATATGTGATTCATATCCATTACATTGCATATCAGATCGGGTGCAGGAGTATTCCGCCCCAGGAGAGTGCAGGAGTATTCCGCCTCTGGTTTATATCATATTGGGTGCAGGAGTATTCTGCCCCAGGAGCAGAAGTATTCCGCTCTTATGTCAGATACTAAGTGCAGGAGTATTCCGCCTCAACTTTACATTATATCGTGTGCAGGAGTATTCCGCTCCAGGCGAGTGCAGGAGTATTTCGCCTCTGGTTTATAATATATCGGGTGAAGGAGTATTCTGCTCCAGTTGGTTATTAGATTGGATTCCCCTCGAATGCAGGAGTATTCCGCTTCGAGATGGGATTACGGGCACATGTGACCCTTTGCATCATATTTCATCTAAATTCTTACCATTGTGTAGACTTGCAGTACATGAATACTGTTATGCTTATATGTGCATTGCTTATTTGTTGATATGGTTCTGGCTCGCATCCTTACTTGAGTTTATAAGTTTCTTACGTATTTCTGGTTGTTATCTGGCTCTGCCTTTTTATAATCTAAATAAAAGGGATTTGTTCTATCTGTTTCTTTTCTCCCTGGCTAGCTATCCTATTCTTTGAAGTGGCTAGTCTACCCCACTTATTGAGTCTTTTTGACTCACCCTTGTTTGTTGTTTGTTTCTTGTCTATCTATTTCGTTTCGGCAGGTTCACTCCAGGCTTGAGTTCGCCACGTTGTGAAGGAGCGAAGACGACTTCAGCTGTCAGGGTGAGCCTGCTTTTATTTCGAGTGGCCATTATTATTTATTATTTCAGTTGCATTTTTCTCCCTTCAAGAGGTATGTGTCTTCTTTTGTATTCTTAGATGTCTAGTCTGGATAGCCCTAAACCTAGTATGTTGGATAGTCAGCTGTAATTTCTTTCGTACAGCTTAGAGGTGTCAGTATGTCTGTATTTTTTTAAAAGTCCTGTCCTTATTAATGAATTGTTATATTTATTTTTCTTAATTTAATTGGTAAGGGTTCGCCCGACGGGTCTAAGGGAGGATGTCGGGTGCCAGCACGGCCTAACCGGATTCTGGGTCGTGTCAATTTTGGAATGTGAACAAGTTTGAGTTTTTCCGTACATCGGAAAAGAAAAGTTCATTGTTCCATTAAAGAAGAAATGGTTTAGCGTTGTTGCTTAAACCCCAGGTAAAAGTTGTTTACTGAAAAGAGAATAATGGTTAAGGAACTAGTCCGTATTAAGGAGGCACCACTTCCATTTCCGTATGGGAGTGAAGTGTCAGAGGTGTTAAAAGGGGGAAATAAGGGGTAGACTTCAGAGGTTCTCTTTCGTTCTTTGTGCTCGTAAATTCTCCTTAGTATATTTATGGAGTACATTCTCCTACTCTAGATGCTACTAATCTGCTTGAGCTTTTTAGGAACTCGTCCGTGAAGGGTTGAAGTCCAAATTTCGTAGTTGAATTCTTAACCTCCCGTGCGCAGTTAAATAACATCCGTTCTATCGACTCAAACATTAATCCACTCTTCCCGAAGAAGACTGAATCTTGTCCAAGAAGGATCTAGAGGAAACTGATCAATCCGATGAAGCTATTGGTTACAAGTTTTGAGCGATCGAACCTACAAAATTTTGTGATTATGTAGGCCCAAAGTAGGTCTACCCTGCGAAAGGGATATGTCTCGGGTTGGCCTTGATAGGGGCGTGGACCGGGTTCAATCCAGCACGCGGTTCACTTTAAGCCGTGCCTGCTGAGAGAGGGCTATATAGGAGTTGGGTTGTGCCTTTACTATCTGCTTAAGCTTTTGGTAGAAATGGTTGCAATTCGCTCTTAAGGTTTGGTATCAGAGATGGACCCGGGTTTTAATGCGCGTACACCATGCGCAGGTTCGAGGACAAGCCTTTCCAAAAAGAAAGTGGGGAACGATGTAGGCCCAAAGTGGGTCCACCCCTTGGAAAGGGATATGTCTTGAATTGGCCTTGGTGGGGGCGTGGACCGGTTTCGATCCAGCACGCGGCCCGTGTTAAGCCGTGCCAGCTGAGAGAGAGCTATATAAGAGTTGGGCTGCACCTCTACTATCAGCTTAAGGTTTTGGTAGAAATGGTTGAAGTTTGCTCTTAAGGTTACGGTCTACGCCCCCACCGAGGCCAACCCGAGACAAATCCCTTTCCCAGGGGTGGACCTACTTTAGGCCTACATCATTCCCTCTTTTTTTTTTTTTTTGGAAAGATTCGTCCTCGAACCTGCACATGGTGTAAGCGGGATTCGAACCCCAGTCCAGCTCTGATACCAAACCTTAAGAGCAAACAGCAACCATTTCTACCAAAAGCTTAATCTAATAGTAGAGGTGCAACCCAACTCCTATATAGCCCTCTCTCAGTAGGCCCGGCTTAACACGAGTCGCGTGTTGGATCACAATCTGTCCATGCCCCCACCAAGGCCAACCTGAGATAGCCCTTTTCAAGGGGTTGAACCACTTTGGGCCTACATCAAGTAGACCCGATCTCCACCAACCAAAGTAAGGGAGTGTGTGAGGTAATTTCTAACATAACACTTTCTTAGTTTTTGATTTTTGCAGGTGAATGGCTGGAAGGGGAGAAAAGGGTGTGGATGCTCCAAAGGTATCGTTGGCTGATCTTATGGCTGCAATACAAGGCATCAGTGCCGACCTGAGAGGAGTGGGTGTTTGAGTTGCCAATCTCGAACACGACCGAACCTCCGAGGCCTTACCATGGTCCGGGCTGGAAGAAATTCTTCTCTGATGTGACCGACGCGTTTGCTGAGTTGGCTTGACGACAATAATTTAGAGCTGAAGCTGCTCAAAATGAGCAAAACTTGGGCATTCCCCAAGCTTATTTCCTCAAGAATATGTTGAAGCTTATTTTTAGCCACTGTTCTATCCCCGAGGTCAGGCTCAACATGCCTTGGAAACCCTCGAGGTCGAGGACGAGGAGCTTATATTGATAGCAATCTTTAACACGAGGCTGATTATTATTATGATGATTATTCAAAACACGCCCGAGGTGGTAGAGATACAAACTTAAACAGTGTCAATATCACTATTCCACCATTTAGAGGAACTAGTGACCCGGACCAATATCTCGATAGGAAGTTTCGACTGTAACGAATCTTTGAAATAAATGAGATGACCGATGAGAGAAAAGCTTCATATGCTATTGCTTCATTCGGCATATGCTTATACTTGATGGGATTCTCAAAAGAAAATGAGAAGCAGGCATGCTTTACCCGAGCACCTTACTTGGGTATAATGGAAAAGAGTGATGGATGCATGTATGTGACGGCTAAACATTATCAAGAGCAACTTTGGAAGCTCTATAATTTAAAGCAATGATCTAAACAGGACGAAGAGTACTTTGACGAGTTTGAAAAGATTTGTTTGGCTCTTACATGGAACTAGATGATAAGCAAGCTATCATTCGGTTCAAAAGTGGGCTAAATTGAGAGATATCATCTCAACTAAGTCTTCATGTGCTCCGAACTTTGGATGATGCTCTCCATATAGCGATCGATGCTGAAAATGGGTGACGAGAAAATCAATATCGAGGAAGCACTACCACTACTCCTTTGAACTGGGGCAAAGAATAGAAGAGCCTAAATCCTACCAATGCCAACACTGGCCGTGATCAGAAGAAGCCCTTCGAAAAGGGATTGACCAATTATAACTCCAAGGAGTTGGGAGGTAAAACTCCTAGTGTTTCATCAATTCAATGTCATAAATGTAGGGGTTGTGGTCACATGGCTAAAAAGTGTCCGACTCGCAAAGTTATGATGTTGCTCGAAGATGGAACCGTCCATGAGCAAGGGAGTGACTCCGAGGAGGAATAAAGAGAAGGAACCGAAGCTGATCATCATGAAAATGATCACGAGTATACCGAAGCTGACCGTCCGGAAGTATTTCTTGTGGTTCGAAAAAATTTGAGCACTATTAATATGGAAGATGAGGAAGATATTCAAATGGAAAATCTCTTCCATGCGAGGTACATAGTTAGGGGAAAGGTGTGTTCGATGATTATTAATTTAGGCAGTTGTTCAAATGTGGTGAGCAATACCTTGGTTTCACAAATGGGACTTCCTACAATGAAACATCCCCGTCCCTATCGATTACAATGGTTGAATGAATATTAAGAACTGAGGGTAGCTAAGCAGGTGTTGATCAAATTCGAAATGGGGACTTAACAAGATGAGTTGATGTTTGATGTGGTATCTATGCAAGCTTGTCATTTCCTACTTGGGAGACCGTGGAAATATGATAGGTTCATTGTACATAACGGACGAACCAACACTTACAGTGCTATGCTCGAAGGTAAGAGTTTTATACTCAAGCCTTTGTATCCAAAACAAGTCAGTAAGGACTATAAACGAATGAGGGAGCTGAAAGAAGCGGCCAAATCAAAGTCTCCCATGGGGACGCAAATTATGGCCGAGGACTATGCTAAAGCACCGCCTATGTAAGGTGATATTGAGCAATCATACAACCAAGTGAGTGCCTACGAGGCAATGACAAAGACAAGCTGATGATTTGCCTCGTGCATAAGGCTATCTTTATGAGTTCGCATGATGATTTCACTAACGATAACTGATGCAAGCTAAATCCGAAGACAAGCAAGCAAGCGGAGACAACAAGAACACGATGCGGAAACGATAAAGATAAGAGGCGGAAGCAATAAAGTAACCAAGATAACAAGAAATGAGGGATGGGGAAGAACAGAATTAAAAGAAAGAATGGATAATCCGAATCAAAACATAATTGATTATCCAAGAGAGAAAAGGAAACTTGAACCTAACAAGGATTCATACTAGGGATGAAATCCATTCGGTTCAAAGCCAAAGAAGGCATACACGAAGCCTCGGGCTTCAACAAGATTGGCTCGGCCAAATCTATCTCTATTCTCTCATTCGACAAAACTGCCTATCTAATGAGCTATGCTAGGAGTTTATATAGATAATAAAAAGGGAAATATAGTAAAATGGTCCCAGGTGACCAATAAATAAAGCCACGTAGGGCTAAAGTAGTTTTATGTGCTCGGCAGCTCAGCTCGAACACATTTGAGTCGGACGCTTTCTTGCCTCGCTCACAATAGAATCAGACGCTCTCCTGCCTCGAGCACATTTGTAGCCCTTCGATTGATTCACTGATCGGCGTCATTTTTCTTTGGTTCGGTTTCTTTTCAGCTTCAGGCTCGAGCTTGATCGTTGAGCTTTCATAAGTTGTGCTCGGTCTCACAACTTCTAAAGTCAGCAACGCTCACTTGTTGTCTGCTTGGTGGATTTCAATCGTTGTTGCTCGGTAAGGCAGTCTTCGACATATTCCATTCAAGCCACACTTTTTGATCGTTGGCGTCATGTGACTCTTGGTGGACTAGCTTGATGAATCAAACAAGTGGGCCTGGTTCATATTGCATCATCCTCCCCTTCTTGAAAGGATTTTGTCCTCGAAATCAAACCGACAAGACCTACAAGTAAGGCAAAGACGAACAAAGCTTCCTACTACAAGAGTAGGTTAGTGTTCAAAAGTGTGGAAAACACACTCTTATGATAGAGCCAAGCATCAATAACGATCAAGAAAACTATGTCTCCGAAGGAAACAACAAATTCTTGGCTCAAAAAGGAATCGTGCCAAACATATGAGCAAACGAAGAGATCAATAGGACACTAATCATACAATATGTATCGATCAAAGGACCTATCATCTCTAAACCCATAGTCATCATATCGAGCCCTTAATTCACTTTTGACACCATGTGGCTTACGGGCTTCGGGATGCATGGTACTCGAGGTGTGATCAACATATGGGATGGAGCAAGTAAGATGGTTCAATCGACAACTAACATCGAATACTCCACTCCCCTTCTTTAAAGCATTCTTATTCACACCAAGAGATAGCCTTTCACCTCCAAAATCTCCTCCAAGACAATCCTTCGCATTAGACAAGCTTCCGAAGAAGGACTCAAATAATGGATTATTTAAGAGGTTAAGCTTCCCAAAGCGAGGTGGTTACTCTCCTTGTGTCGGATGCGCATCACCATTTTCTTCGAACAAAGGATTAGTGAAAACAAGTTCACTACCCATCAAAGGGGCATCCGAACCAAGATCATCATCCACACTTGAAGAGTCATCATATATAATCCGATCCAACTCATCCACTAGGGACTCCTCAAGGGTATCATCATCCTCACTACAATACATGGATCCACCATAGGCAATAATTTCAACAAGGGTATGATCAAACAACTCATTTTTTCCCTTTATCAAAGATTGGTGGTGTGTCATAACAAGGGTCACAAGCAAGGTCAACTACAACTTCATCACTAAAGAGAGGTTCGGTGAAGATCGAGCTCACGCCATGATGTGGTTTATTATTCCTCTCAACTAGTGGTTCACATTCATACACAAGTTGACCATTCGACACTACAGTAATTGCAAACACATTGTAATCATAAAAATCATCAATTAGCATAGACATTTCACTAGCAATTTCGCAAGACAAGGAAGTATCATGCTCACGCGAAGGAAAACAAACACTTACCTCGGAGTGGCCTTCGGTCTCTCTCAATGCCTCCGAAGTGTCATAAGTAGTTTCTTCACCATGAAGCTCACATGGAAGATCTTTTTCACCTTGTCTCTCTACTTCAGAACATGGTTGAGGCTCCATCGGTTCGCCTCCAAGAGTTCCTGCACACGAATTCAAACAAGTAGAAGGAAAAGATAAAAGATTAAGGTTAGAATAAGGGGTGTCCTCACTCTCAATGATTCTTTTTCCCTCTTTCTTTTCCCTCATTTTATTTTCAAGGTCGGGTGTAGATTCGGGTGGTGACAACTCATTCACATCACTCAGCACAACCTCTCATTTTTCCACTCGAGAGTTGTCACCGGTCACTCCGTTACAACTCTCAATCTTTTGTCTGTCATATTCGGGTGAGTTGGGTCGAGGCCCAAGAATACACCCATAGCTGGAGTAGGTGGACTTTTTACATCAACCCGAAATCTTGGACTCGGAGACTCATCAACCGAGGTCTCCTTCTTTGTTTTCGGTGAACCACTTGGCTCCGAAGCTGGTGTCCTCGGGTTCACCTTGTTTACATTGGTCAACTCTTTTCTGGCACTTGTCCCACCACTTCGTGTGTTCGTAGGACTCCTCGATGGCACTCTTTCACTCACGGAATGGAGTTCTTGCTCGTTTCTTCTTTGCATAGACAAAGAGGATGTGTTCGAAGGCAGCTTGATTATTACCTCGCAAGGTTCAAAGTCATAAGTCCTTAGTCCCCTGCTCACTTGATACCTATCCATCGTGATATTATACTGCACTCTCTTGTCTTGCAACCACGGATCACCTAACCAAATAGCAATATATTTCATGGGATACATATCACACCAAACATAGCTCTTGTAGTTCCCATGAGATATGAGCACTCTATCCTAACTAGTAACCCGAACTCCTTGATACTCATAAGGATGTTTCAATTTATAGCATGGTATCTTTAGTCTATCAACCAAAGAGGTGTTAATAAAATTGGCATCGGTTCCACCAATATTGAGCAAGCATCCTCCTTTACATTTTACCTCAACATCGAACCTTTCTATACCAAAGTCTTGCATCGGCACATCTAAGGAAGGGCTTGAATGTCCACGAATATCAAAACCAACAACTTGGGTCTTCCTTATTCCTCCACAAGCGGCAACACCACTAGGATAACTTTCACTTCCCTTCACTCTTCCAACATTAGAATTAATGTAGAAAGTCGAGGAAGGAATTTTAGCATGGGACCCGTAAGAACTTCTCCTCGGAGAAGGAGTTCGGTAGAAGCCTCCTCTACCCTCATCGGGTCCACATCCACCAGTGCTCCTCGAGCCACCCTTTCCATAGCAATTGGAAGTATTGAATCGTGTGACATGACTCAAATTTGCAAGTCTTCCTCCTCCCATGGAACAAAAACCACTACCTCCTCCCAACCGGAAGGAAGGAGCTCTACTACTCTCTTGTGCTCCACACGAGTCACCGAAGGAAGATGCCATCGAATAGTTCACTCGATCAACTTCATCATCGATCTCCCCGATGTCACGTTCACCATATTCAAGATCATAACAAGAAGAGTAAGTAGGATCACCATACCTCGAAGCGTCACTACCTTCATATTCTCGACTAGAAGCATAAGGATCTTCTCGTTCATCTTCACAAGCCTCGTAGTCTTTTTCTTCTTCGAAATCATCATAGTGACCCCCTTCATCCTCATAAGAACCATAGTCCCCGGTGTCATTATAGCAATCACCATCGTAGGAACCATAGTCTCCCTCATCTCCACAAGAATCATACCCTACATAATCATCATCGGTCATCCGAAGACATAGCTGCAACAACAAGAGTAAAGGACCTCACAAGTTCGCTCCCTCACGTGTATCACTCAAAGAATGGAAACTCAATTTTCTTTCCACTCGTGTATACACTCAAGGTCGTTGGCTTTTGTGACCTCACTCTATTGCTCTCACCACTCTAGCCTTTTTCAACTCAAAGATGGCCTTGCCTTCTTGTTAGGAAACAGAAGTGATAAGTCAACAACTAGTACTTTCCAAGTATAGGTTCGGAAGGAGTTTATATGACTCGATGGAAGGGTTGCTATTCAAACTGAGCCTGGGGAGTCAAAGAATTTTGTCTATGAAAATTGGACTTCGGTCACCCCACAGACAAGTTCCTATTAGGCTCAAACGAATAGTGCGACCTCGAGTAGAATTGTTACTCCAGAGATCCACTATCAAGAATATTTGGACACAAGAAAAGTGAAAACCTAAGAGAATCTACCTCCCCCTCGGATCCGCTTTGGAATTTCCCGAACACGTGACCTTGGTACAGACAAGATGGTCCCTCCTTCAGTATGGATAGGGCTTAACCTTATCCACTTTCCTTTTTCTAGCCGACAAACTTTTCACCTGGGGTTTACAGTTTACCCCTTTCTTCTTCAAAAGAACAGTGAACATTTTACTCTGGTGTACGGACAACTTCAAGATTCGTTTCATAGTCCAATAACAACAGAGTATGTGTGGTAAACTTGACACAGAGATAATGTTCAGTTCTAAACCGAGCTAAGATTAGCTATAACGTCGTCCGTACACTGTTAACAATTTAACAAGGTTCCGGCGTACGGACGGTGGCTAAACAGTGGAACTTCGATTTCAAGCACTAAAATCGACCCAAATAAAAAAAAAACCACCAGTCTTCGTCGATAAACACCAAAATACAATTGGGGTTCGATTTCAACAACACCACATCAAGAACACAGTCCAAAACCGAAGGAAAACCCTAGTTACAAACGATGTACGTCGGGTACTCAAATTGATCCTTGGACAGTGATGAATAAAAATATGTGATTGTTTAATCCAAACAATCAACAACAAACAATTATTTTTTTTGATAAATTTTCAACTTTTCAATTTTTTTGTATTTTCTTATTTTTCAAGTAACATAAGAACATCAACAGTAAATTAAAGACAAGATGAACAAGGAACGTGGATTCGTAAGAACGAAATCCAAGCCTTTCTCTGATACCAAATTGATGCAAGCTAAATCTGAAGATAAGCAAGAAATCGGAGACAACAAGAACACGATGTGGAAACGAGAAAGATAAGAGGCGGAAGCAATAAAGTAACCAAAATAACAATAAATCAGGGATGGGGGAGAACAAAATTAGAAGAAAGAATGGATAATCCGAATCAAAACATGATTGATTATCCAAGGGAGAAAAGGAAACTTGAACCTAACAACGATTCATACTAGGGATGAAATCCATTCGGTTCCAAGCCAAAGAAGGCATGCACGAAGCCTCGGGCTTCAATAAGATTGGCTCGGCCAAATCTGTCTGTATTCTTTCATTCAACAAAACTGCCCATCTAATGAGCTATGCTAAGAGTTTATATAGATAATAAAAAGGGCAAATAATAAAATGGTCACAGGAGACCAATAAAATAAAGCCATGCAGGACTAAAGCAGTTTTATGTGTTCTGCAGCTCAACTCGAACACATTTGAGTCGGACACTTGCTTGCCTCGGTCACAATTGGAATCGGGCACTCTTCTGCCTCGAGCACATTTATAGCCCTTCAATCGATTCACTGCTCGGCGTCATTCTTCTTTGGTTCGGTTGCATTTCAGCTTTGGGCTCGAGCTTGATCGTTGAGCTTTCATAATGTTGAGAGCTGGTTTTGAAGCATGACAAACAAGAAGGACTCCTAGGTTCTCACCAAGGACCAGGTCCTTAGAATGAAGGGCACAGGTGATCGAAAAGAGTACGGGTTGCAAATCCCTGCGGAACTAGGAGTAGTGGCGCGTGATTGAACATACATCCTAGTCAGACTAAAAGAAGCTGTGTCCAGGCTGTGTCCAGGCTGTGTCTGCGAAGTGTGAAAAGGAGTTGGACTTCAACAAGGAAAGAAGTTACTGGGAATCCTGATTTGCCTTAATTAAAAGGATTCCTTGTAGAACTTTACTAGGGTTAAGAAGACCCATATATATGCAAGTAGCAGCAGCAGCCGAAATTGATTATTAACAAATAGAGAGTTGAGAGCATACAAAGGCGATCCAGCATCTTTCTACGTGAGTAATCAGCAGAAGACAACTTGAGTGCGAGCAGAGTAACGAGACTAGATTTTCTGTCTAGGTTCGTCAAATTGCAAGTTGGCTTAAATTAGATCTTTCATAGTTTTACCTATTAGCTTATTCAGAAGCACATGTATTAGTTGAACCGTTGTGTATTTACTGAGAAGCTAGAGTTTAGCTTTGAGTAGTAAGTAGGGTCTAGAGTGTAGCCCCTTGGTTACAGAGTTTGTAATAAAAAACATTGCTCTTGTGTTAGTGGATTCAGTGCTAAAATCCCAGAGTGTGGGTCGTGGTTTTTTCTCCCTTGAGCAAGGAGTTTTTCCATGTAAAAATTCTTGTGTTCTTGTGTGTATGTTTTGTGTGGTTCAGTGTTCCAGGTAGCAGGAGAGAAAATCTGAGAACTAGGTTCTTCTCCAGAAGAACAGGGTTCTTGAACGAAAATCGGAGGACACTATTCAACCCCCCCTTCTAGTGTCTCAAGGAGGTGCATAAAGTGTAACAAGTGGTATCAGAGCAGGTCTTCTTGTGAGAGGTTAACACCTTAAGAAGGATCAAAATGAGTGCACCACCTACCATTACTGAAGGTCAGTCAGTTCAGAGACCTCCACAGTTCAACGGGCAATACTATGCTTGGTGGAAAAGCAGGATTGAGAACTACATATGTGCTGAAGACTGTCAACTCTGGCTGATAGTCTCTGAAGGAAATCTGATCCCCACCAAAGTAGTAGGTGAAGGAGATGCTGCTAAGCAGGAACCTAAACCAAAAGAAGAGTTCAATGAAACGGATTATAAGGCTGGTCATTTGTGGTCTTGGCCCTGAAGAGTTCAATCGTGTATCATCTTATAAGACTGCTAAGGAAATATGGGATGCGCTGCAGGTTGCACATGAAGGAACTACTAAAGTGAAGGATTCCAAGCGAAGAATGCTGAAAAGGCAATTTGAACTTTTCACCATGGGTGAGAAAGAATCAATTCAGGACTTGATGACGAGGTTGACGATCATCACTAATGAAATGAGATCCATGGACATGGAATTGCCTGAAATAGAGATGGTCGATAAAGTCCTGAATGTGCTGCCTGAAGCATGGGAACCCAAAATGACTGCTATCATTGAATCCAAACCACTGAAATCGATCAAACTTGAAGAACTAGTTGGAAGCTTGAAGACTCATGAGATGATGAAAGACTCAAAGGCTAAGCCTTTTGTAAAGAAGGACAAGACCCTTGCTCTTGAAGCAACTGAAGAAACTGATGAGTATATTGACCTTCAATCAGTTGAAGCGGCAATGGTGAGTGCCTTAAGACAGAAGCTGAATCTGGGAAGGTTCAAGGGATTCAAGAGAGGTGGAAAAGAGGGGTCTAGCAGGAAGAACATAGTTGACAGTCCTGACTATTCAGGGTGCTTCAAATGCTTCAAAAAGGATCATGCTGTAGTAGATTGTCCTATGTGGGAAATAGAATGGATGAAAAATAAAGCATCCAAGGAAAAGGAGAAGGAGACACCAAAGGAAGCTGATAAAGATAAAAGGAAGTCAAGACGACCTCCAAACTTCAGAGCAGAAAGAAGAAAGAGAAAGGAGGCATTCTATGCCACATGGGGACCTACTGACAGTGAATCCGACCATGAAAAGGATTCTGGAGATGACTCACCATTGGCACTGGTGGGTATGTCATAAAATAGTTCTGATGAAGAAGATCTTCGAGAGATGAGAGGAGGAAGAGATCCGTCAAAACCCCCTGTGTTTAACGGAACCTACTACAGGAACTGGAAGAAACAGATGAAGACCTTCTTGCAAGCTGCAGACTATAGTCTTTGGCTGATTGTGAAAAGAGGACCTCACGTCCCAGTGAAGAGGGTTGCAAATGGTGTCTTAGTTCCAAAGAAGGTGGAAGAACTGTATCCCCAAGACCTTGACTGGCTTCAGGCAAATGCCAAAGCTGAATGGTACTTGAAAAGAGGACTTACCTATGAAGTGTTGGCTAAAATTTCTGAGTGTAAGTCAGCCAAGGAAGTCTGGGAAAAGCTGAAAGAGGTGTACTCAGATGATGTTCAGAAGAAGGACTCAGCTCTCATGGCAACAGATGGAACTGAAGACGCTCACTCTACAGAGGTATGTCTATCTGAACTAAAAGAAACCTTGCACACATACTCTTCTGAAAATCTGATCTTAATCACTGCTACCTTGATTGAGGGTTATGAAAAGGAGAAGCTTGAAAAAGACAAACTAGCTGAAGAACTAAGTAATCTTAGAACTAAGCACAAGAGTCTCCTAGAACAGAACATTGAACTAGAAGAAGTCAATGCCGTTTTGAAAGGACAGACTCTGGTGACCAACTCTAAAATTACTGATCTTGAACTAGAATGCAATCAGTTAAAAGAAAGTGCTAATGGTAAGCAAATAATAAGTGAAGTTCAAACCTTTTTAGAAAATGAATTAAAAAGGGCAAATGAAATTCTATATCAGGAAACTGAGAAGAAGAAGGTCCTAAGTCAAAAGGTTGAAAAAGCAAATTTTGAGCTTACCAGGTTAACTAAGTGGAACAAATCATCAGAGGCAATGAACTGGGTCCTTGAAAATCAAAATAGAGGAAAACAAGGATTAGGATTCAAGAAACCACTGCCTCCCTATAACCCTAAAAGTAAGTACGTAGGGTTACCCTGCAACATGCTGTGTACTTTTTGTGGTGAAACAGGTCATATCAAACAAAAATGCATACATGTAAGCAAGGCAAAGGCTAAAAACAAAAGAAGTGTTTTACCTAAATGGGCTAGACAGAACCTGATTTATCCATTTTCTAGTAAGAAGGGACCCAAGCTTGTCTGGGTTCCTAAGTCTAACCCCTAATTTATTTTGCATGCTGGAGTGAGGGAGAACAACCCAAGCTGGATTCTTGACAGTGATTGTTCGAGGCACATGACAGGAGATAGAAGAAACTTTCTCTCACTTGCAACATTTCAAGGAGGCAGTGTGGCCTTCGGAGGAGGAAAAAGTGGTCAAATAGTTGGAATTGGAAAGATTGGGAGAACTCTAGATCATGCCATTGAGAATGTTTATTGTGTTGATGGTCTTAGACACAATCTGTTGAGTATCTCCCAACTATGTGACAGAGGAAATGAAGTAAAGTTCACATCTGTAGGATGCATTGTGAAGAACCTACAGAGTGGAGAAATTGTAATGGAAGGAAAAAGGGTGAACAATGTTTACAAGGCATCGCTGAAGTCATTACCTGAAAACAACCTTACATGCCTAAATGTACAGGAGAGTGACTCTCAGCTGTGGCACAAAAGAATGGGACATGCAAGTCTCTCACAACTGAACAAGCTTGTATCAAAGGAGCTGGTTCGCGGACTGCCAAGTAAGAGATTTGAAAACATTAAGATGTGTGATGCGTGTGTGAAGGGAAAGCATGTGAAATCGTCCTTCAAGTCCAAGAAGGTGGTAAGCACATCAAAACCACTAGAACTGCTGCATATGGATTTGTGTGGACCTGTGAGAGTCAGAAGTAGAGGAGGAAAGAGATTCGTGTTTGTAATTGTTGATGACTACTCTCGATACACGTGGACTTTGTTCTTGGCAACTAAAGATGAAGCCTTTGACAGCTTTAAAGACTGGGCTGGTGTAGTTCAGAAGAGGTTAAGTCTGGATCTTATCAGCATCAGATCTGATCATGGAACTGAGTTTGAAAACTCGAAATTTTCTGAATATTGTGCAAGGAACAGCATAGATCATAACTTCTCAGCTCCAAGAACTCCCCAACAAAATGGAGTGGTAGAAAGGAAGAACAGATCTCTGGAAGATATGGCCAGGACTATGCTGTTGTCAAGTGGTCTTGCAAGAAATTTTTGGGCTGAGGCTATAAATACTGCATGTTACCTGCTGAACAGATGTTCAATCAGAGCAATTCTTGACAAGACTCCATATGAGTTACTCAGAGGTAGAAAGCCAAACATTGCTCACCTAAGACCTTTTGGGTGCAGATACGTTGTGCACAACAAGGGAAAAGAACCCCTGGGAAAGTTTGATGCTAGGAGTGATGAAGCAATATTTCTTGGCTATTCGACTCAGAGCAAGGCATACAAAGTGTTTAATAAAAGGACACAGACAGTGGAAGAAAGTATGCATGTGGTCTTTGATGAATCAGACAGGGCACTGGAGGAACGTGAGAGAGATGATCAAGAAATTGGGCTTAGCAGGGAAGAAGGTGTGCATGAACTGGAAGATTCTGGAGACAAGGAGACATCAGGAGAAGATCCAAGTGTATTAGAACAAGGGGTAAATCTGACAGGGGGAACTGCTGATGAAGCTGATGATCCAGCAAGTCAAGAAGAAACTCACCAGGATGATAACGTGAGTTCCTCCAGCCATGTTAAACTAAGGCCATGGAAATACCAAAGATCTCATCCTTTGGAGAATGTCCTGTCAGAACAAGATACAGGAATCATGACCAGGTCAGCCTTGAAGAATTTCTGTGCTTTCTTTGCGTTTCTTTCAACTCTGGAACCAAAAAAACGTGAAGGAGGCTCTAGAAGATCCAGAGTGGATTTTGGCTATGCAGGAGGAACTAAGCCGAAGGACAGATCAATAATTGGAACCAAATGGGTATTCAGGAACAAACTAGATGAGCATGGCATAGTGACGAGAAACAAAGCAAGATTAGTAGTGCAAGGCTATAGTCAAGAAGAAGGAATTGACTACGATGAAACCTTTGCAGCTGTGGCAAGGATGGAGGCTATCAGAATGCTAATTGCTTTTGCCACATTCATGGAGTTCACACTATATCAGATGGATGTGAAGAGTGCCTTCTTAAATGGATACCTGAATGAAGAAGTCTATGTTATTCAGCCACCAGGCTTTGTGAATAACGAATTCCCTGATCATGTTTACAAACTGGACAAGGCTCTCTATGGACTGAAGCAAGCCCCTAGAGCTTGGTATGAAAGGCTATCAGGTTTCCTATTGAAGAATGGGTTCTTAAGAGGAAAAATTGACAACACACTGTTCCTCAAAAAGAAAGGAAATGACCTGTTGGTGGTTCAAGTGTATGTTGATGATATTATTTTTGGAGCCACTGATGAGGGGCTATGCAAAGGCTTTGCTGATCTGATGGGAAGTGAATTTGAAATGAGCATGATGGGAGAACTGAATTTCTTCCTTGGATTGCAAATAAAGCAAATGCCTGAAGGAACTATGATTCACCAGCAGAAGTATGTCAAGGAACTGCTTAAGAAGTTTGACATGGAAGGAGCAAAAGAGATGACGACTTCCATTGCACCTGCAACAAAGCTGGATATGGATGAACTCGGTCCTTCAACAGACGAGACCAAATATAGAGGAATCATAGGGTCACTTCTTTACCTCACAGCCAGTCGGCCTGATATTGTATACAGTGTAGGACTGTGTGCTAGATTTCAGTCCAAACCCAAGGAATCACATTTGACAGCTGTGAAGAGGATCCTGAGATACTTGGAAGGAACTCAGGACCTCTGTATCTGGTACCCAAGAGGAGGTACTTTTGAACTAATTGGTTTTGCTGATGCAGACTATGCAGGTCACCTGGTGGACAGGAAAAGCACTTCAGGAATGGCACACTTTCTTTGTCCTTGTTTGATCTCCTGGGCTACAAAGAAGCAAAACTCTGTTGCTTTATCAACTGCTGAAGCCGAGTATGTAGCAGCTGCATTATGCTGTTCACAATTGTTGTGGATCAAATAACAACTGGAGGACTTCGGCATCAAGTGTGGAGCTGTGCCAATTTTCTGTGACAATACTAGTGCAGTGAACATTGCCAAGAACCCAGTCCAACATAAAAGAACCAAGCACATTGATATTAGACACCACTTCTTGAGAGATAATGTGGAAAAGGGTCTAATCACTATGAATTCTTGCAGGACTGAGGATCAAATTGCTGACATTTTTACTAAAGCTTTGAACAAAGTACAGTTTGAGAGGAACAGGTTGGAATTAGGGATGACCAAAATACACGGATGATCCAGCAGGAAAATCCTCATGATTGGTTAGTAGAGTATTCGATTGTCTATATTTGAATTTTGTCAATTGATATTTAGTCTAACATGGTACTTTTGTTAGTACACCTGTTCAGTTTTTAGCACCAGATAAGAATAATGTGATCCCATGGAGAACCTACCATGTACTAAGAAGGAATCAGTCAAAGCATGAGGAATCTTGTCCAGGTACACTCACACTTCCCTACATGTTAAAAGTCATAACGAAATTAAACTTATGAATCACACGTGTGTCAAAGGAGATCCTCCATCTTCTTATAACTGTCCAAAATTATAGGAACACATTCCTTTTCTGAGTAGAATTTTAATTGATTTTTTGGACCCCACTACTCAATTAAGTCCATAACCGTCAAAACTCTTAACCCTTCCCGGTTTTCAAAAATTTTCAAAAAGCTGCTTTTCTTTTGTGTCATTATAACCTTGCCTTCCCAAGGCATTTTCAAGTCACCAAAACCCCTTCCCTCTTAACCTTACCTCCCAACCTCTAAATTCTTCTTTCCAAAATCAAAATTCTCTCAAAACCCTAACACCAGAAAATCCTGTCTATCTCTGTGTCTATACATAAAAACCGTATCAAGATGTCTGAGAAACCACCACCATCTATGCTTGCCCAAAGGATTGCAAAGGCCCGAGCAAAAATTCTTCAAAAAGGGGACAAAAAGCTGATAAAGAAGTTGAGGTTAAGGACGACTTCTACCACACCCATCGCACAAAGTTCATCACAACCACTACACGAGGTAATCCCCGTTCCTATCTTATCTACACCTGTTACTTCAGTAGATATGAAAAGCCTTGGAACGGCAGAAACTGAAACCCTAGTGTCTGGGTTAGACAAAATAATAGGTGTTGAGCATTTTGAACAAATAGATAGGGGGAACTCATGTGAGGCAGAGCGTGATCATGTAGGAGATGAACTTAGAGAAGGAATGCATGTGCCTGTGGTAGTTGAGTCTGGTGTAAGTTTGAATGTTGCAGAAACAGTAATAGAGAAGTTCAAGGAGGATGATAGGGATGAGAGAGCTAAGGAAAAATCTGTGCCAGAAAGTCCAGCCGGTAGAGGACCTGAATCTGCTGAAGCCCCAGAGAATTTGGTGCAAGAGCCTGTTGCTTGCCCAAATTCAACTGAGGTTGATGATGCAGACATAGATTGGATAGATTCTGAGGAAGAAGGAAAGAAGGAGGCAATGTTGGAGAAGACTGAACTAAGAGAAACTCCCAAAGTGGTTGAAGAACCAAAAAGAAAAAGGAAGTTTGGAGAAGAAGATGAAAAATTGGCAGGGGAGGAAGAGGAGGAGGAAGTTGTATTCCTGAAAGAAAATATAGTGGAGCCTGAAAAGAGAAGAAGGTTAGTGAAAGAGGGAAAACCAGTGCTGAAGACAAGGCTGGTTGATGAAGATTGTGATGAGAGTGGCAGTGTTGACAAGGTTGAACCTGTGACCAGAAGGGTTGGCACCAGGTCTGTTTTAAAACAACAATTGGAAAAGGTTGGAAAGCTGGAGAGAACAGTGACAAATGTCAGAGAGAGAGAAGAAAGGAAGAAGGAGGAAGAAAGAAGAGCTGAGAAAACCCAGGAGGAAAGTGATGATGATGCAGGCAGTTATGCTGAGCCTAGTGACTCAGATACTGACAGTGAAGCTGAGACAAGAAGAAGAAGAAGAGGCAGTGAGGATGAACCTGACAGAGTGGCTTTCTTCTCTAAACATTAGGTGTTGCATGGCAGCATCCTGCATGATGAGAAAGATTTTCATTTGAAGCCATTACTTAGAATGATTGGACACCAAGGCTGGTTGGGGTTGTTTAGCAACAAAGACAGGAAGCTGTATGCTGAAGAGGTCAGAGAGTTCTATACGAACTGCAGAGTCAATGCTAGGAGGGTGTTCACCACTATGAAAGGTGTGGAGATTGAATTTGGGAGACCTGAGCTTGGGATAATTCTTGACATACCTGCAGAAGGTTATTGCAGGTACATTAAGCTCAAGTGGCCAAAGAGGACTGATGGAGTCACTCCTTTAGCTGTTGTCAAGAAATTCTCAGGGAAACCCAAGTTGAGAAAGGAGAGGAAGGTAGACAAGAAAGAAATTGAAACTGCACATCAACTGTTGTTTGAGTTTGTGCACAGGTTTCTTCTACCAAGAGGAGAGAGGAACTGCGAGGCCAGTGCTTTGGACCTAACCTATATGGATCTGCTGGACAGGGGAGTAAAGATAAACCTACCTGGGCTGATAATTAGACATATCAAAAGAATTGCTGATACTGAGCAGAAGCCACACTCCCTTGTTCATTCCTATATCATTCAGCAGGTTCTAGAGCACTTTGGGGTCCCTTTAGAAGCTGGGAAGAAGCCAACCATTCACCAGATGTTTGGGATTAATGTGCGGAAAAACTGTGACTTCTTCAGAGAAAGCAGAGCTTCAAAGAGACCCATGCAGGCCAAGCAAGAGCAGGAGGAGGAAAGTGAGGATTGTGGACCCGAGGAAGCCATTCATGCTGTGAAGGAGCTGGAGACGCATGTCCTGGAGGTGAATGAAGAAAACACAGAGCTCCACAGACAGCTGAAGTTGAAGGATTAAGAAATTGATCGTTTGAAGATAGCTTGCCACAAGTATGAGGCCGAGTTGTTGATGGAAAGGGCCAAAAATACGAAGCAACTTGAGGCACTTCTCAAACACTTCAATGTTCAGCTTTGAATCCTCCTGTCCTATCCCAGTCTGCTCTAATTCCTTCTCTTCACCTGTTGTCTACCCGTTGGAGTGTTTGTGACCTAATTCATCATCTGTTTTTTTTATATACTGTTTTTGTTTGTTTGCTGGTATTTTTGTCTACTCAGGTTCTTGGGCAACATTTGTTTGTCATCATCAAAAAGGGAGAATTTGTTGAGAGCTGGTTTTGAAGCATGACAAACAAGAAGGACTCCTAGGTTCTCACCAAGGACCAGGTCCTTAGAATGAAGGGCACAGGTCATCGAAAAGAGTACGGGTTGCAAATCCCTGCGGAACTAGGAGTAGTGGCGCGTGATTGAACATACATCCTAGTCAGACTAAAAGAAGCTGTGTCCAGGCTGTGTCTGCGAAGTGTGAAAAGGAGTTGGACTTCAACAAGGAAAGGAGTTACTGGGAATCCTGACTTGCCTTAATTAAAAGGATTCCTTGTAGAACTCTACTAGGGTTAAGAAGACCCATATATATGCAAGTAGCATCAGCAGCCGAAATTGATTATTCACAAATAGAGAGTTAAGAGCATACAAAGGCGATCCAGCATCTTTCTACGTGAGTAATCAGCAGAAGACAACTTGTGTGCAAGCAGAGTAACGAGACTAGATTTTCTGTCTAGGTTCGTCAAATTGCAAGTTGGCTTAAATTAGATCTTTCATAGTTTTACCTATTAGCTTATTCAGAAGCACATGTATTAGGTGAACCGTTGTGTATTTACTGAGAAGCTAGAGTTTAGCTTTGAGTAGTAAGTAGGGTCTAGAGTGTAGCCCCTTGGTTACAGAGTTTGTAATAAAAAACATTGCTCTTGTGTTAGTGGATTCAGTGCTAAAATCCCAGAGTGTGGGTCGTGGTTTTTTCTCCCTTGAGCAAGGAGTTTTTCCACGTAAAAATCCTTGTGTTCTTGTGTGTATGTTTTGTGTGGTTCAGTGTTCCAGGTAGCAGGAGAGAAAATCTGAGAACTAGGTTCTTCTCCAGAAGAACAAGGTTCTTGAACGAAAATCGGAGGACACTATTCAAACCCCCCTTCTAGTGTCTCAAGGAGGTGCATAAAGTGAAACACATAAGTTGTGCTCGATCTCACAGCTTCCGAAGTCAGCAACGGTCACTTGTTGTCTGCTCGGTGAATTTCCATCATTGTTGCTCGGCGAAGCAGTCTTCGACATATTCCATTCCACACACATTTTTTTATCGTGGGCGTCATGTGACTCCTCTGTGTGCTAGCTTAATGAATCGAACAGGTGAGCCTGGTTCGTATTGCATCAATAACCCTTTGCCTAGTGTTATTCAAAATGTTTTGCAGGACTTCGGAGACATGTTCCTTGAAGATATATCAGGTGGATTGCCTCCGTTACGAGGAATGTAGCACCAGATAGACTTCATCCTGGGGTCTCAAATCCTGAATAAGCCAGCCTACCGGTGTAATCCCAAAGACACCAAAGAGCTTTAACGGAAGGTGGATAAATTTATGAACAAAGGACTGGTTTGAGAGAGCTTGAGTCTGTGCGTCGTTTCTGTTATACTTGTGCCAAAGAAAGATGGAACGTGGCGAATATGTTTTGATTGCCGAGCAGTCAACAAGATAATGATAAAGTATCATCATCCTATTCCTCGATTAGATGACATGCTTGATGAATTGAGTGGTTCAAGTTGTTTCTCAAAGATTGATCTTAGGTCAGGTTACCACCAAATCCGAATGAAACCGGGTGATGAGTGGAAAATTGTATTTATGACCAAATTTGGTCTGTATGAATGGTTAGTGATGCCATTTGACCTTCTAACGCACCGAGCACATTCATGAGCTTGATGAACCATGTGCTTAAACCGTTTATAAATAAGTTTGTTGTTGTGTATTTCGACGACAAACTCATTTATAGTAAAACTGTGGATGAACATGTAGAAAACTTAAGGCTTGTGCTTGATGTTTTGAGAAAGGCTTTATGCTAATTTAAAAAAAGTGTTGCCTTTTATGTTGAACGTGTTGTCTTCCTTATTTTTTTGTGAGTGCTAATGGTGTTGAAATCAATTACTCAAAAGTCGAGGCTAATAAAGATTGGCTGGCCTCTACTTCGGTGTCACAGGTCTGATGTTTCTATGGGTTAGCTAGTTTTTATAGGAGGTTTGTCTGTGACTTTAGCACCGAGGTAGCTCCTTTAACAGAGCTGGTAAAAAAAGACCAACTGTTTGTGTGGGGAGAGTCCCAAGAGAGGGCCTTCTAAGAGTTGAAACAGAGGTTAAGTTCTTCCCTGTTGTTGCAACTCCCTGACTTTGGAAAAGTGTTCGAGGTCGAATATGATGCGTCCGGAGTCGGGACCAGAGGAGTGCTTATGCAAGAAAGGAAGTCGATCGCTTACTTTAGCAAAAATCATAAGGGTGCAACCTTGAATTACTCTATGTATGACAAGGAGTAGTATGCCCTCATAAGAGCACTTGCTCATTGGCAACATTATCTATGGCCATGAGAGTTTGTGACTAAAAGTGATCATGAATCTTTAAAATATCTCAGAGGCCAAGAGAAGTTGAATCGGCTGCATGCCAAGTGGGTGGAAGTCATTGAGAGCTTTCCCCATGTAATTCATTACAAGAAGGGCAAAGACAATGTAATGGCCGATGCGCTATTAAGGAAATTTTCCTTAGCAATTACTCTCGCTTCGAGATTGATGGGGTTCGAAAGCATCAATCAAATGTATGAACGCGACCCCAAACTTAAGAGTGTCCATGATGCTATAGTGAGTGGTCGAAAGGTGGATAATTATAAGTGGAACGATGTCTATCTCTTTAAGAAGGGGAAAATTTGTTTTCCCGTGTTATCTTTGAGAGAGCTCTTGGTTCGAGAAGCTCACTCCAGTGGTTTAATGGGTCACTTTGGAGTGGATAAAATTCTTGGTATTTTGAGCGAGCAATTTCACTAGCCAAAGATGCGCCGAGATATAGAGAAGCTTTGCATCGTTTGTCTAGATTGCAAAAGAGCTAAGTCGAGGTCCAATCTTCATGGTTTGTATTCTACATTGTCTATTCCTAATTGCCCTTGGGTTGATATATACATGGATATTTTGGTCTACCGTTTTTCAAAAATGGCTAACTTTGTCCGGTGCAAGAAATGTGGTGATGCACAACATGCAGCTACTTTGTTTGTTACTCATGTCTTGAAATTGCATGGTGTGCCTCGTACTATTGTGAGCGACCGAGACTTTATGTTCTTGAGTAATTTTCGAAAGTGTCTATGGGGTGGCCTTGACACCAAACTACTATTCTCGATGTCTCACCATCCTCAGACTGATGGACAGACCGAGGTAGTCAACCGAACCTTGGGAGCTTTGCTTCGAGCGGTGACCAAAGGTAAGGCCAGAAATTGGGCTGATCGTTTGCCTGTGACGGAATTTGCATAATGCCATATTGTGCATACAATGATTGGAATGACTCCTTTGAGTGTGTGTATGGGTTTAACCCGTTAATTCAACTTGATTTAACCTCGTTGCCTCAAGATGTCATTGTTGATTTTGAAGGTACACGCCGAGCTACTGCTTTGCTCGAGCTCCATGCTAAAGTGAGGAAAAATCTTGGGGAAGTCTATGCCAAGGTGGCATCGAAGAAAAAAAGGGGGGTGTAAAAAGTTAGAGTTAAAGATGGGAGATTGGGTTTGTATTCATTTTCGAAAGGAAAAGTTCCCAAACCAAAGGAAAGGAAAGTTGGCTTCGAGAGGGGATGGTTGGTTCCAAGTAGTGAACAAAATCAACAACAATGCTTATGTGATCGACCTCCCATATGAGTATAACATGTCAAACACCTTTAATGTTGCCGACTTAATTCCTTGTGTCGCAGGCCAAGAACCCAAGGATGAAGAAGATGCAATTTTAGAGAAGAAATCTTCTCAAGAAGGGGAGGATGATGCAGCCAAAACCTGTGCTGATCAACTGTTCGTGCCATCAAGACCGGTCTCGGGAAGCCAAGCCAAGATTCTGCACGACGCGCATGTCCATCTAGCGTGGCCGGGAGGTACCAGCAACTCAAAGAGGGGTGCCAGATTTTGAAAGCTATATTTATAAGCTCAAACCTGAGCCTTGATACGATCGTGGGGCTACAAATGCACATGAGGCAGAAGAGCGTCCGACCACTGAAGTGACTAAGTGGAGAAGAGTGCCCAAGACCACATATTTAGCTTCGTCCCTGCGTGGCGTTGTCTTATTTCTGACGTCTGGCCATATTTACTATTATAGCCTTGGAGCTTTCTATATAAACCCCTTTAATATTTCATTTTGGAGTAGTTGTTGAATATTGACTTTAGCCGAGTGCTATTTATCTCCGTCGTCAGCACCTCGTCGTTGAAACCTTATTAATTAATTTAATTAATATATGCATCTGTAACCACTTCTCCTAAAATACCGGCTCAATGCTTTTATTGTTGAAAACAAGCAGCGATGCAGCTATTGCTTACACACCCTTCAGTATCACCAATGGGATTGCAGTGCAATTAATCATGAGATGTCGTGTACTTCAGGCCCTTTTTCAAGCATGCATTTTTCGTTGGGCAAGCATCATATCCATCAGAAGACAAGCCCCTAGTTTTAAATTTAAGGATCTCAGTTTCTTTTCAAGAGTGATTTTCAAGAGTGAAGGGGAGCCTTGTAGTAACTGGTAAAAAGTTGTCACAACCACTGATGCTTGCATTAAGATAGGCTGCGTACATCACACCCCTTGGGATGCGGCCCTTCCCCAGACCCAGCGTGAACGTGGGATGCTTTATGCATCAGCTGCCCTTTTAGTTTCTTTTCAGGAGTGTGAAGTCCCTAACATATTAGTTTAGTATTGAGTCAATTGTGCTTCCGGTCATCCATTCAACAGATTTTGGGTTGGTGTCAACAAGATTGAAGACTGAGCTCTCCTTATTTCTCACTCAGCTGATATTCTCCCGGCATCTTATTCAGCAACCCTTACATACAAATCTCTTAGTTTGTTAAATGCATCAGTGAACACATTTGTTCACTATGCTCTTGCTGCAGTATAAAATTTGTTAAGGAAATCTCCACATTGAAATTTCACACGGACGTTTTCAACAACATGACTCATATAATACCATGGTGTGCTTCAGTATAAATATTTGCAACATCGTTAGATATGCTTGGATGTCTATCAGAAATAATGCACAACTCACTAGTATTAAGGACTATACTCAACATTTGTTCAAAAAAGTAACGATATGAGGCATCACACTCTATGTCTACTATATAAAATGCCACAGGAAAAATATGATTTATGTTTCCTGTGCAGCAACATATAACATAACTCCCCCGTACTCTCCCTTCAAATGTGTCCCATCAATAAATATGACTTTTGTCACATGACAAAAATCCCTAATCCAAGCACCATACAATACAAAAAAGTGCTTGAACCTCTATGTGTCATCAAGATTTAACACTTCTTGCTTCCCTCATTTTCAATAAAAGCATATAATGGTACGCATTTAAAAGTGCATACCCGTGCTCCGGTGTCCCCCTTGTTAAACTTCTTGCTTTCTCACTGTCCTTCAAAAATTTCCAGTAGCTAATCTCACAACCTAACCCTTCACTAAATATTATTTTTATGTCTTTCGTGGATGAACCTCTGCCCTCGACAAACATTTGTTACATGTATTCATCAATGGCTTCCGCTGACGATGTGGATGGTGACTTTTAATATGTTGTGCTGCATAATGTAAAACTTATCACTAGTTTTAAGCTTCATAGCTCGCAGCTACCATTTGCATTTTTGATCTATATAGTTGACACTGTACATAAAATTAGAGTGTTTCACTTTTATGAATCTAAAATTTCGCTTCAGTGTAGTAAGTTTTAACGACACAATCAACTCATGCTTGTCCTTGAATGTTAAGCCTTTATAAAGGCCTATATCTTCATAAAACTTGTGGTCGTGTTTTTGCCGCCACTCCTTGTGCACTTTCTCACTTTCTAAAATATCCATATTCAAAGGATTTTTGTGTTGTTATTCTCTCTCTGATCACTTTGTTCCATAGAGGTTGGATTTTTTCCTTTGCCAAACTTTCAGCCACAAAAACCCTTAAAACGGGCATGCTTTATCCGATAAATAAAGACACAAATTACGATCATTCTTTATCTTTGAAGGTGGTGCCTTTTGCTTTTCAAGAAAACTAAGCATATAAGAAATGGATAGATTCTCTTTATCACAGTCTAACTCACAATCAGAAATGATGGTCTCACTAATTCATCATACATAACATTCTCACTTACTTGTATCGGTACTGTTTCTCCACCCTTAGACCGTCAAATATAACGTGTAGCCCTTTCCACCTATTCACCTTGTAAATCAACTGCTAGTAATATTGGCTCCCCCATTGAATGTCAAAATTCCTAAATATACAATAAATGTACATATATCGGTAATGTGATAGAATTTACCTTTATAAAATAACTTTAAAATATTCCAACAACTACATAATTTGTTGGAACAAATGAGGTAGTTGTTGGACAAATTATGTGGGTAAAAATATGCCACCTATTATTACAGAGATACGAGTCCAGCTGGAGAGACTAGACTTATCCTTAAAGTCACCGGGCACTGAGGATATATGCCCGCTCCCTAGAGCTAACAACTGTTTAGGTGGTTTGGTCACAGAGCGCAGGGCACACATCCTATCGCCTAGGGTTTACAGTCTCTTAGTTATGGTTTTGTATACCACCGCCTTTAGTTGTAGACCCATGGCCTTATTAATATTTATATTTTACCTTATTTAGGATTGGGTATCAGTGCTATAAATACCCTTCTTTACATTGTATTGTACACAAGACACAATTTGCTCTATTACTTTACTTTCTCTATTATTTCTTGCTTAATTACTTGTCTTTACTTTCATCGTATTTACTTACTTTTTCCATCGTAATTTATCATATTTTTTGTGATCTCATTCATAATTAATTGTTTAACCTAGACATACAAATTTAGGCATAAATAGTTTGGCGCCCATGCAATTATAGGTATTCTACGATGGAAAAGGCGCAATCATGTCTGACGACGACAATATTCCAAACAACATAGCAGATAGAAAGGACGAGTCTTCGAATGATCTTAACAATCCCAGCATCCAACAAAAGGATTCAACCCAGCAGCCAAAAGATTTTTCTCAAGAACCGACCCCTCTCGCCATTGAATGAAGGGATGAACCGCCCATTGGAAGGTAACCCTGAGTTCAGAACTGATCTCCTCAAAACTATGATGTTACAGGCGGAGCATAACTCCAACATCGTGATCGAGGGAGTATCTCGCAATCTAGGCATGATGTTTACAGGATCATTTCAGAGGCCAGCGTCTCCACGAGGACCAGCGTATGTGAACGATTCACCAGGATTTGTGCCTAGCCGAAGGCTTAACATGGATGCTGCTCCAAGAGGCTAATCAACAATCAACAACCAAGATCATAAGGGAGCCCCTGTCATTTAGGATCTCATAAAGGAGATGAAGGAAATCCATGACCGGATTGGTAACGTGCCAGGAGCTCCACCCTAAGTTACCACGGTGGATGAGTACAAGTTTTACAAGCATGCTTACAAGGCAAGTGCTGCACTGGTCCGCATACCAAAGCACTTCCGCCTGCCGGATAACTTGAAGTATGACAGAACGACTGATCTAGATGAGCATATTGCTGCATATTAGATAGCTGTGAAGAGTAACGAGATTACTGAGGAAGAAATCCAGTCTGCTCTAGTGAAGAGGTTTGGCTCAGCTCTGACTAAAGGAGCCCTTGCTTGGTACACTCAGCTACCAATGGGTCCGATCAAATCATTCACTCAGATGAAAGGCCTGTTCAAGAAAGCGCATTCTAGTGCTCGCAAGCGATAAAAATGCATGGAGGATATTTCTTAGATCCGTCAGCGAGACAACGGGCTGCTCAAAGATTATCTCGACAAGTTCCAGAGGGAACGCATGGAGCTCCCTCAAGTTCCCAATAATATTGTTGTGGTAGCCTTTGGCAAGAGTTTGAATTCAAAGGGATCCCTAGCCACCAGAGAGTTGCAGCGGAGTCTGACTCAGCACCCTATGTCAACATAGAATGCCCTACACCAGAGGTATACCGAGAAGCTTTGCCTAGAGCCCGAATAGTCTTCTGCTCCCGAGGAAGTCCGACAGACTATCCAAGATGACATCTGCAAAGAATAGAAATGGGGATACGCGGAGGAACCTCGAACGGGGGACAAAGGCAAGTGAAACAGGAAAAATAGTAGGGTTGATTTTCCAAAGCGGCAAGACGGTGAGCGAACATCAGGGTCATTGTCCAAGGGATCGCTCAACGTGGAGTGGGTTCCTAACCCATTAGAAGAAATGGTTCTGCGAGTCAAAGTCGTGGATTCGTAGAAGATCATATGAAAAACGCCCAATTCCGTTGGCCAAGCAACTTAAGAGCAGAACCTGGCAGGAGAAACAAAGACCTTAACTACCACTTTCATAGGGACCACGGACATGACACGACTGGGTGCGGACCGTTGATTTTAGAGGACATGAGTTTTTTAAAGAAAGGTTACCTTAAGGATCTACTCACCAATAAGGGAAAGTAAACCTTCACCAGAAGCGAGAACCAGGATGCACCGCCAAGTTTGCCCGATCCTAAGAGGTCCATCAAGATTATAATCGAGGGACCAACATTGCTTAGGGGGTCAGAGGATATCTCGACGACGCCCAACCAGGGTCTCGCCCGAGATGAGATAATCCAATTCAGCAAGGAGGACAGCATCATCTGCAGCACCCCGCACCATGATGTCCTGGTCATAACACTTAGGATGGAAGACACAGACGTGAAATATGTATTGTTCGACACCGGTAGCACCGTAAACCTCATCAGATGGAATATACATAAGTCGATAGGTATTGAGGATCGAATTATGCCAAGCGTTTACACTCTAGCAGGCTTCAACAATTCTAGTGAGAAAGCTATAGGTGAAATTAACCTGACCACCCGCTTGCCGGGGATAGATTGTGTTTCATCTTTTGAAGTAATCAAGGGAGGCATTCTTTCCAATGCGATTGTCAGGAGACCATGGATTTATCAAGTCAAAGCAATACCATCCACCTTGCATTAGAAACTGAAGTATCCTACTCAATGGGGGATAAAAGATGTGAATGGTGATCAGGAGGGCGCAAGAGAATGCTATACAAACACAATCCTTGGAGTAGTTGTCCTCGAGCAAGTGCCAAAGGTAAATATCCTAGGAGACCCTGAAGACCTCGAAGCTGCAATCAACCAAGACTATGATTCAGAAGGTATGGTTGATTGAGTATTTCGAGGGGGGAGGGGGGAGGAGTCGGGATAATTGGAAGTACTTTTCTTTTTTAGAATTTACTTAGCACGTTAGTCTTGCTCTTAGATTACAGTATTTTCAAACGCCCTTAGAGGCATAACTTAGCATTATTTATTGTGACGGTGAAAATTAAAAACGTCACAAACAAAGGCATAAACGGGAGGGGGGGAATGGGGGATTTTCATTCCTCTCTCAGGGGACTTTCTTCATCGGCAACACTCCTTGAAGGTCTTGCTTCACTAGTTGCAGGTTACCAAGTAGGCATCTCCTCTCTTTCTCCACTCATCTCTTTAGAGCCTTCCTCAATGTCAGGACTAAGTCGAACATCTGTCTAGGCAACAAGGCCAGTATACGAGGCAATCTCATGGTCAGACCAAAATTAGGGTCGTCACAAACCCGGAGAAGAGTGGCAAGAGCAGTTGTGATGTTGGCACTATCAACTTCTACTATGCAACGAGCATTCAGAGCTTCTCTCTGTTGATCTTTAGGTCACACTCCTCGTAAAGGTGACAGGACGCCACTTTACCTTTCAGCCTGTCATTCTCGTCTTGAAGGAAGGCAGAGAGACCCTAAGTATCTGAGACGTACTTCTCAGCAGCATTCGTTCTTTCCTCCAGGCTGGATAGTTGATGCCGCAGATCTCTCATGATCCCCTCTAGACGATTCACGTGGCTCACCTTATTAGCACAACTATAGGAATCAATAATCATCGAACACACTTTCCCTCTCACTAAACACCTTGCATGGAGGATATTTTCTCACTGATTATCCTCTTCTTCTAAGTTCATAGTGCTCAAGTTCCTACAAACCACAGGAAATATCTTCGGATGGTCAGCTTCAGTTGCGTCTTGCCCACTTTTATTTTCAGTTCGGTTAGTCTCCTGTCCATTTTTCTTCTCGGAATCAATCCCTTGCTCATGGACGATTCCATCTTCGAGCAAAAGCATTACTTTGCGAGTCGGACACTCTTTTGCCATGTGACCATAACCCTTATATTTGTGACATTAAATATTTGAAGAACTAGGAGTATTAAGTTTAACTTTACCTCCTATCTCCTTGGAGTTGTGAAAGATCACTCCCTTCTTTAAGAGTTTCTTCAAATCACAGCCAGTGTTGGTACTTGTACTATTCAGACTCTTCCACTCTTTACCCTGGTTCAAAGGAGTCGTAGTAGTGACCCCTCGGTGCAGACTTGCTTTATTGTCCTTCCCCCACTTCTTAGCATCAAGGACTTCATGGAAAGTTTCTTCCAATGTATGATACACATGCAGTCGCAATTGAGATGATATATCTCGATTCAGCGTATTTTTTAATCGAATGAGGGCTTGTCTGTCGTCTTCTTCCATATAAAGAGCCAAATGAATCTTTTCAAACTCGTCAAAATACTTTTCGATCCGTTTAAACCCTTGTTTCAAATCATAAAGCTCCTGAAGTTTCTCTTGACGATGTTTAGATGTCACATACTTAGCATCCATCACTCTTTTCAGTTGAACCCAAGTAAGGTGCTCAGGTAAAGCATGCCTTCTTCTCATTCTCTTCTTAGATTCCCACCAAGTAGAAGCACACGCTTCGAACGAAGAAATAGCATAGGCAGCTTTTCTTTCACCGATCATCTCATTTGTTTCAAAGATTCGTTCCAATCGAACCTTCCAATCAAGATATTGGCCTGGACCACTAGTTCCTCTAGAGGTTGTAATAGTGATCCTGACACTGTTCAAGTTTATATCTCTACCACCTCAGGCTTGTTACGGATAATTATCATAATAATAATCATCAGCCTCACGTTCAAGATGTCTATCAACATTGTTTATGCATAAATTTGTACATCTAGGTCAAAAAATTAATTATGAATGAGGTCACAAGCAATATGGTAAATTACGATGGAAAAAGTAAATAAATACGATGAAAGAAAAGACAAGTAATTAAGCAAGAAATAATAGAGAAAGCAAAGTAAATCTTATTCTTTGAGAGTAGCCGACTTCGGTGGTAAATTGTGTCTTGTCCAATACAATATAAGGAGGAGTATTTATAGTACTGATACCCAGTTCTAAATAAGGTAAAATACAAATACTAATAAGGCTATGGGCCTAAAACTCATGATGGTAGTATACTAAACCCTAAGTATGAGACTCTAAACCCTAGGCAACGGGGTATGTGCCCTGCGCCCTGTGGCCAAACCGCCTAAACGGTCGTTGGCTCTAGGAGCGGGTATATATCCTCAGTCCCCGACGACTTGTAGGATAAGTCTAGTCTCGCCATCTCGTAAAAATAGGTGGCGTATTTTTTCCCACACAACTATGACTTCCATCGTAGCAACGGCCATGCCACAGTCGACTGTAAGGCCCTGATGTTATAAATCAAGAATCTACCAAAGGAGGGACACCTCAAGGATTTGATTGAAGAAGGATCAAGGAAGTCGAGAGCACCAGACTCTAGGACAAATGGAACATCATTGCAATCTCTGTAACCCTGGGACCTATCGCAGCTTGGGGGACTAAAATTTAGGGTCGTTCAGTAACCCTATTATGTTCAGCTTGAAAGACAAGGGAAATAATCAAGACGCTCTCATCGTCCCCAAAAGGGTGTCAATCCTTCAGATCAAGCAAGCTGTGGTTGACCTAGGAAGTAATGTGAACATTATTCAGACAGAGGTATTACAGAACTTAGGCCGAGACCATCAGATGATCTCGAGACTTCGCAGGATAATCGCCTTCAATGGCCTCCACGAGGAATCTGTTGGAGAACTAGCTCTACCGGTTCATATCCTGGGAGTGACGAGCATAACCTCTTTCCAGGTACTTACCTGTAATATGTCATATGATGTCATCCTTGGACGGCCCTGGAATATGATCGCTGAGAAATCTTTCTGGTATGAGACTATGAAACGTAAGGCTAGAATAGAGATCAACGAGCTAACAGAGAGGCTATCAGAGATGATCCAACTATTCCCTAAGGCAGCAGAACTATGGTACCAGCTCACCGAGGTATTCGTAAAGCACGAAGGACCATTGTGGCTGATACACTGCTACTTGGTATTGGCCTGGGTAAGGGTGCAACTCTTGTAGCTTCCGACAACCACCGAGCCAATCCAGACAGAACACATGTTGATGTATGTTTCAATTTCGAAAGTAGCATGGAATGTACTGCTCGCATAAGAAGAAGATGGGAGACAACTTCATATAAAGTATGCCAGCAAAGGACTTTCGTACCTGTTTATGCCTAAAATGGGACGTATAAGTTAAACACTTAAATTTATGAATGGGTCACAAGCAATACTGTAAAATACGATGGAAAATTAACTAAATAGAGAGGAAAATAACAGACAAGAAAGTAAAGAGTTTTATTCCTTGAGAATCGCTGGATTCAGTGGTGAATCGCTTCATATACAATACAATGTAAGGTAGGGTATTTATAGGAGTGATTACCAGTCCTAATTATGTTAAAATACAAAGGCTCATGGGCTTATAAACTCAAGGCGGTGGTATATACGAAACACTAACTAGGAGACTGTAACCCTAAGGCGACAGGATGTATGTCTTGTGTCCTACGTCGTAACTTGTAGAACAGGCGTGCATCCTCTGTGCCCAACAACCTGTAGGAGAAGTTTAATCTTGCCAGCTGGACTCATATCTTTGTAATAATAGGTAGCGTATTTTCCCACACAGTCAGTCCCCTTACTTGCTGAGTGCTGATGCAAGTAGTCATGAAGTGAAAGCGGTATACTAGAGGGATGTGAAAGGTATCTCACTGACACCTTGGAACTCACAGTCTCTTTGACCACGAATGATGCTGATTTATTCGAGAACTCAGCATGTCTTCATCTGATTAGTTGATGTCGATTCCATGTACCTTTCAAGAATGCTTTTTGCAGCGCCGAATTGTTTCATATCTCAGGCGATAATTACGCTACACCATTTTGTGATCTGTTCTTATCCCTTCAAGCCTATAAATTGGGGCTTTGTGATAGTGGCTGAATCACAAGTCCTGTTCAGAGAAATACTTCATCTTCATCTTCATCTTCTTCAAAGTTCCTTATGAAAAAATGGCTCTTCTACCTTAAAAAATATTTGCCTTTGATCCTGGTTTGATATTCCCAGGAAAACTCCTTCGTTCTGAATGTATGGCGCATGAGAAAATTGTAGGACAAATACCACCTTCAGTTTTCTCCTTCTTTTCCTCCATCCGTGGTTGGATGAACGGAGTCCTCCGAGTCATAAGGTTTGATCGAAATTCTAAGGATGCTCTTCAGAATATCTACATTCTGGCATGTGTAGTAATTAGGTGCGTTTTGGTTGCTGTGATATTCCTCTTGTCATGCGGGGTTTGCCAGCAGAAAAATGTTGGGGCTCCTACATCTGCTCGTCTTTTGGTTGCCGAGGGCCATAGTCTCGAAAGCAACTCTATTTGCACGAGAAGTGAGTACCTGGAATATCCTCTCCTTGTTTGGGAAGTTGATACCCAAGAATATTCTCCATACCTACAGCGTTTAGGGTGGACGTATAGCACTACCCTTTTCTGTGGTTTTGGGGATTTCATCTGCTTCCGATTCCTGGGAAGAGAGGGAAACATGGGTTTCCTGCAGTCGCTGAGGGTTCCTCAATGGAGGCTCTCCAAGTGAAGTCTCAGACCGCGTTCTGCTTCCTCCTCCTTTCTACTGAGGGATTCCTCAAATGGACTGACTTTTCCAACTCCCGTGGTGCAGCGTCACAAAGATGTTGCGTCACAAAGTTGGAAATTTTTCCTTTCGAGTGCCGAGAGAGACTTCGATGCAACAGCTACAATTAAAACAAAGAGTCTCTTCCGTGCAAATTCGATAGAACTTGCAAATTTTAGTCTTCCCTTTTCATTTTTTTTACAATTGTCATGAACAATATTGTATTAAGGAAGAACTAATTGTATATTATGAGCCTATGAGTTGTTTGTTAGTAATGAAATGAATGTCCATTAATGTTTTTTAGACGTACTTATGTAGTTTAAGCAACATGTTTTGTGTGCCTTTCTGAGCCACTGTGTTTAAAAGATGCGTGTGCGCACTGAAGGACGCTTCATTTGCATTAGTAGTTGACGACTTATATTGGGCCTATGATAGACGGCTGTTTTGCGCCCATAATAGGACGACTTCAGCCCGTGTGGGAATGGGGCATTTTTTCGTGATGAAACAGAATGTCGCTGCTTGTTTACTCGAATATTTTAAGACTTTCTAGCACTATGCGGGTGGGCGTCCCCACCAGCACATAGGTGCAATTCATTGAATTGACGAGTTCAACTTATGAATAATGCCTGATGGCTGAGCTAGACATGATCTAGCTCTAAGCGAGTCGTTTACCCTACTTTTAATTGTGAAAAGTAGGGATAATACTTCAACTTAGGTCTGCTCGGGGCTGTGAATATTGGGATTGTAGATGGATCTGAATTATAATTGTAAAACTGACTAATTGAAATAGTAGTTTTATTGTTAGATAAGGTGCTAAGCCGTATGAAACATAAAGAACGGAGCTAAGGGCCCGTTATGAGATAATGACAATCATTAAAGAAACAAGAGAGGTGAAAATACATGTTTCGAGTATGTTGGCTTTGCTAGCCTTTCAAGAATAGCACTTTTTGAGCCATGAAATGTTCCAATTGTTTGGAATGGCTGTTCCTTTCATGGCTTCAAGAACAAATGCACCTTTTCCAGCTATTCCTCTGCCTCTATAAGGTCTTTCCCAATTCGGATCTAACTTGCTTGCGCTAGCCTCCTTGGTGCTTTGAGTGAATTTGTGAAGGATAAGATCTCCTATGTTGAAAGAACATAGGTTAGCCCTCACATTATAGTATTGCTCCACCTGTTGCTTCTATACTGTCAGGCGCATGGCTGCTATCTCCCGTCGTTCGTCCACTATGTCGAGTGAAGCTTTCAAAGCCTGGTTGTTTCCTTGGTAAACAACCCTCTCAGGCTAGATTCACTGATATCTTATGGAATCATTTTTCGTTCCATATGTTAACGAGAATGGAGTTTCTGAGTGCTGGCCTTGGACGTGGTGCGGTAGGCCAATAGAACTCCTGGCAGTTCCTTCTGCCACTTTCCCTTGGCTTCCTTGAGTTGCTTCTTCAAGCTTTCAATGATTGTTTTTTTTTGAAGATTCAGCTTGACCATTGACCGAAGGATGGTAGCGCGTTGAGAATATTCTCTTTATCTCCCATTCTTCTACGAAAGAGGTAATCTTGTCGCCCACGAATTGAGGTTCATTATTGCAAGCGATTTCTGTTGGATTGCTGAAACGACACATTATGCTCTTCCATATAAACTATATCAACTCCTGTTCTCGAATTCGATCATAGGCCACGGGTTCAACCTATTTGGTAAAATAGTCTGTCATAATAAGCAAAAACTTGACACCGTTGGGTGCCTTAGAAATGGGCCCTATGATATCCATCCCCCATTTGATGAAAGGCCATGGGGCTATCACGGAATGTAATAGCTCCACTGGCTGATGAAGTATATGCGAAAATCTCTGGCAACTGTCACATTCGCGAACAAACTTGCTCGCGTCATCTTCCATTCGAGGCCAGAAGTAACCCGCCGTGATTAATTTGCGAGCCAGAGATCATCCGCCAGAGTTGTTTCTGCACTGCCCTTTGTGAATTTCTCTTAGGGAGTAAACCACCTGAGAGAGTCCTAGACATTTAGCAAAAGGGTCCCTAAACATCCGGTGATACAACTCCCCATTGATCAATAACGAGCTGCTTGAACCCTCAACTATCTGCTTCTCTTTCTCTGCACTGGGAGTGTTCCCTTGTCCAAGTATTCAATGATTGTGTGGCGCCAATCCCGTTACATTGACCTCGTGGCGCTTGACATCTGCGTAAGTTAACTCAATGACGAATCCTGGGTTATCTGCACTCATATTAACAGTGGCCGCTAGACTAGCTAGGGCATCAGCCTCTGTGTTTTCTTCCCCATGTATCTGATTGATTATCTATTTTGGAAAATTCTTCAAACACTGCTCCACTCTTCCCAAGTACTCCTACATTCAGGCGTCTTTACCGGCTATTTATAAGACGCCCGTTTACGCCTAAATTTGTATGTCTAGGTTAATTAATTAATTATGAATGAGGTCACAAATAATACGGTAAATTATGATGGGAAAGTATCTAAAGACAATGAAATAAAGACAGATAAATAAACAAGAAATAATTTAGAAAGTAAAGTAAATCTTATTCCTTGAGAGTAGCCGAGCCTGATGGAGAATCCAGAGATAGTACAATACAAAGTAAAGAGGGATATTTATAGTAGTGATACCAAGTCCTAAATAATATAAAATACAAGTACTAATAGGGCCATGGGCCTACAACTCAAGATGGTGGTATAGTAAACCTTAACTAGGAGACTGTAAACCCTAGGCGACGGGTTGTGTGCCCTGCGCCCTGTGACCAAACCGCCTAAACGGTTGTTGGCTCTAGGAGCGGGCGTATATCCTTAGTACCCGGTGACTTGTAGGATAAGTCTAGACTTACCAGCTAGACTCATATCACCGTAACAATAGGTGGCGTATTTTTGCGCACACAGTCAGTCCCCCTGATACTAATGCTCGCCTCTTTAGCTGTCAGGAAGTGAAAGAAGCGGGATAGCAGATGTAAAGGCTTGATGATACTAATGCTCGCCTCTTTAGCTCGTTGCGTGCGTCGTATTGAATGTAAATTCCTTAGTATAGCGATGTGCCCCCTGATGATTGGAGGGGTTTTCCGCGTATTTTCCCAATGCTGCTGCTGCTCTATTCATATCCCGTAATTAAGGGGATGCATACCACTTAACTAAAGTAATCATAATTACGATCCCACGTGATTGAGATCATTCCACTTCCCTATATGTCCTCAGCCCGGACGTGTATATATACGTTGTAAGTGAGAAAGTTTATTCACAACCTTTCCTAGATCTTCTAGAACTTTTCTACAAAACATAATCTCTTTCCCAATCTTGCCAATAATGTAATCATGGCACAAGGTCCAAACTTTCTTCCTGCAAACTTCAGAGCGCAAGATTACCTTACTAGTACCTTCAATTTTGAAAACGATAGCTGCATGTTGGTCAAAAACCATAAACAAGAGGGTGAAAACAATAATCTCTCTATCGAATCCTACGCTTCTACAGTCACGAAGAGTGATATTAAGCGCATTAAGCATGAATGCAGGTGGCCTGATTTTGCTGTCGTTCTTGTTCAGGTGTTGAAGAAAGAATTTCCTCTCATTGGGCTGGCTATTCGATGGTTCACACATACCCTTTTACTCTACATCTCAATAAGTGCGTCCATTTGATCATTGAGGACATATGTCGTCGTTACAATGTTTGATTGGGCTAAATTGGCCCTTCTGTGTGGTGACTAGTGGTCGTGCTTGACCACTTGGCTAACCATGCTGAGGTCGTATTTTCTTTTGATCATCTTCTAGCCTTCTAGTCCCCTCGTCTTCGTAAAATGGGGATGTTGAATTCACCAAATGGGGGAAGAAAGGTATATCCCCAATAGTGAAGACTCCAAAGACCGGGGTTGGGTGTATAGGTACGTGGCTGTGCGGACGGCCGACTTGGTATCCTCTCTTCCCTTTCCAAAGGTCTTCAATAGAAAATGTAAGTCCACAGAAACTTATCTCCTTGCTTTCAACTATATTTGCCTGAAACTGATTTTCTTTCTTATGTGTAGTGAACGTAGTGTCCACTATTTCTTTGAGTCAAAATTAACTGATGACTTGGGTCACCAACATCTTCTCGAGGAACCATCCCGATTCCTTGACCTTCTTGACCTTAGCAAACGCGAACGCGAACGGCTGGCAGGCAAAAGACCATGGTGAGTAATTGTTAAACCATTTTTTCTACCCGAGGTTTTTTCCATATTCTGATTTACTTTTACTTAAGGGTTACTCCCATCGTGACATGCCTATGTTGGTGGAGATTCAAATCATTGCCGCGTATATTGCTCCCCTACCCAATGTGCTGGAATCTACTGAGAGAATTTTGGAGAGGGCAAGCAGATCCCTTTCCTCAAAGAGGATGAGGTCTTCTGGGCCGGCCAACGTGCCTATAGCTGGTGAAACCCTTGTGATTTTTGATGGTGAGGGAGAATTCCCCCGAGCGTCTGTGTTTGTTGAGACAACCCTATCTACTTTTGTTGAGGCTGATCCTTTTTCACAAAAGCGTAGACGTCTGATTCAAGAGACTCCTATAGCCAAGGAAGAGGCTAGTGTAGAGGATAATGTCTTGCTCCCTTCCATGCCCTCTGATCCGCAACCTCCAGGTGCATTTTCTCTTGAACTTTAATTTTTGAAATTACATTCTTTCCTTGTTGACTTTGAAAACTGATTCTATCTGTTTATGTTTAGAACCTGTTGCTGCTGCTCTAACTCTAGAGGGCTCTGATTCTTTTTAGAGGCGTCCAGGCAAAGAAGTTGTCGTAGAGGCCGTACTTGAAACCGTAGGTGGAGCTTGGGAGGTTATTATCCCTATTGCTGCGGGGGTTAATCGGATGAAAACTCCACGGGTTGTAACGGTCCATACCGCTGATTTGGTTAGCCCTCAGGAACAGGAACACCTCTCTGGCTACAATAATCATGGGTTACTTAAGGTTTACACCGGCTGCTCCTTTCGGGTAAGTTTCTTGTCGCTACTATGTCAAGTTTAACATCGTTCTTCTTTTACCAAGCTCCTGTCTTTGCTATTACCCAGGGATTGATGGTATATCATGAGATACTCTGCCGGGCAAGCTTTGAATGCAATCTGGCCGAGGAAGCGGATGCTCTGTGTGGACAAGTAGCCAGCTTGCAACCCTTGCTGGAGAAGGCTGGGAAATTGAAGGGTGAGATACAGACCACTCGTGATGCTTATTGTGCAGAGGTTCTAATGAGCAGGAACTTGGAGAGGGTGTCGACTGGTGTAGTGCAAAAGCACAAGCATGATGTGGAGGCCTTCAAGTCGTCCCTTACAGATATCAAGGTCTCAGAGCAGCTCTATCTCAGTATTGTGAATCGTCTGGAGGGGATCGTGAGAGATCTGCAGCAACAACTATCCGGTATGTGGGAGAGAATGAATGCTGCTGAGAAGTATGCCTCAGATGCTCAGGGTCTCTCCCCCTTCCTTTAAGATGAGAATGACAGGCTGAAAGGTAAAGTGGCGTCACTCGAAAGAATTCGCGATGACCTCTGTGAGAAGTACCTCCTGAAAGATTAACAGAGAAAAGCTCTGAATGCTCGTCGTATAGTAGAGGTTGATCGTGCCAACGTTGTTGCCGCTCTTGCCAATCTTCTCTGGGTTCGTGATGACCCTAACCTTGACCTTGCTACTGAGATTTCCTTGTATACTGGCCTTGTTGCCCAGGCAGATGCTCTTGAGGAAGGCTCTGAAGAGATGAGTGGTGGAAGAGAGGAGACGTCGACTGGGGGAACCTGCAGCTGGTCGAGCAGGACCTTCCCAGAGTGTTGCCGATGAAGGAAGCCCCTAGAGAGGAATGAGAATCCCTTCCCCATTTGATGTTTTTTTATGCATCTAATGATTAGACATCTATCCATGCAGGAGGATGTTTAATGTAATTTTGGGCCCGTTTTGTGGCGTATTAACTTAAATCACTTGTATTTGTTTATGACGTTTTTAATTTTTACTGTAAACAATAAGTACTGCTAAGTTATTCCCTGTGAGTGTTTGCACCTATAACTTAGATGGTTTCCGGTCATCCTGGCTGTTCTAGTTATTTAAGAACGTGTGCCTGTGTGCCTTGAGCAATTACATCCGTTGTGCACCGACAGAGGGCGGCTAGGTTGCATCTGTAGTAGATGACTATTTGCGCCCACAATGGGATGATTTTAGCCTGTGTCGAAATGTTTCTTTTTCGTTTTGAGACAAAACGTCTTCGCTTAGTACTCGAGTATTTAAGACTTTCTGGCACTATGCGGACAGGCGCCCCCATCGGTGTGTAGGTGCAATTGTTGATTTAACGAGATCAATGCTCTATTAATGACTTGTGGCTAAGCTAGACATGGTCTAGCTCTAAGCGAGTAGTGTACCCTACTTTTGACACGTAAAGTGGGTGTATTACTTCAACTTGTATGTGGTCAGGGCTATGAAGTTGGATCGTAGATAGATCTAATTAAATAAGTAAAACTAACTAACTAAGATAGTAGTTTTATTAATAAAGGCGCGGAGCCCAGGATGTTGTGGGTGAAGACCCATAAAATGTCCAAAAAAAGTATGAAAATTCTATAATCTAAGAGCGAGTCTGATGTGCAATGTAAATTCTGAAAAGAACAGTGCTTCAAATTATCCCTACTCCCCCTCGAAAGATTTCAATCAACCATACTGTCTGAATCACAATCTTGGTTGATTGCAGCTTCTAGGTCTTCGGGGTCTCCTGGAATGTTTTCCTCAGGCACTTGTTCAGGGACAACTGCTCCAAGGATTGCGGCCGCATAGCATTCCATTGCTGCCTTCTGATCACCGTTCATCTCGGGCAAGACCCTGGTTGGGTGCTACTGAGATATCCTCTGACCCCCTGAGCAATGTTGGTCCCCCGATTATCACATTGACGAACCTCTAAGGATCGGGCAGGCTTGGCGGTGCGTCCTGGTTCTCACTTCTGGCGATGGTTTGCTTTCCCTTATTGGTGGGCAAGTCCTTGCGGTACCCCTTGTTCAACAATCTCATGACTTCTTAGATCAACGCTCTGCACCTAGTTGTGTCATGTCCATGGTTCCTATAAAAATGGCAATAAATTTCATTGTTCCTCTTACCAGGTTCCGCCCTCAGGTTGCTTGGCCAACGGATTTGTGCGTTCTTCATATGATCTCTAAAGAATTCCACGGTGTTGACTTGCAGACCCAATTCTTCAAATTGATTAGGAACCCACTCCATGTTGAGTGATACCTTGGATAATGACCATGGCGTTCCCTGTCCATCCTGCTGCTTTGGAAAATATGCTCACTGGAGCAGACTAGACTTCTTCCTCAGTAACCTCGTTACTTTTCACAGCCGTATAGTACGCAACAATATGCTCACCGGGATAATTCATCCCGTCATACTTCAAGTTATTCGGCAAGCAGAAGTGCTGTGGTGTGCAGACCGGTGCGGCACTTGCCTTGTAAGCATTCTTGTAAAACTTCTACTCGTCTATCGTGATAACTTAGGGTGGAGCACTCGAAACGTTACCAATCTGGTCATGGATGGCCTTCATCTCTTTTATGAGATCCTGAATGACAAGGGCTCCCTTAAGATCCTGATTGTTGATTTTTGATAAGCCTCCTGGACCAGTATCCATATTAAGCTTTCGGCTAGGCACAGATGGTGGCGAATTGTTCATGGGTACTGGTCTTTGTGGAGACACCGACCTTTGAAACGGTTCCGTAAAGATCGTGCCTTGTTTGCGAGACACCCCATTCGATAACGTTGTTGGAGTTTTGTTCCGCCTGTTCCATCATAGTTTTGAGGAGTTCGGTAAAGAAAATTCTGAACTCAGGGTTACCTTCCAATGGGTGGTTGATCCCTTTATTACTGGCGACAGGGGTCGGCTCTTGAGAAGGATCTTTTGGTGGTTTGGATGAATCCTTTTGTTGGATGCTGGGATTGTCAAGATCCATTGCTGATTCATCCACCCCATCCGTGGTGTTCTTTGGAACGCTGTTGTTGTTGTTACACATGATTGTGCCTTGTCTTTCGTAGAATACCTACAACTTCCAAGGCCCTACGGTAGGCGCCAAATTATTTATGCCTAAATTTGTACGTCTAGGTTAATTAATTAATTATGAATGAGGTCACAAGCAATATGGTAAATTACGAGGGGAAAGTAAGTAAATATGATGAAAATAAAGACAGATAAATAAACAAGAAATAATTGAGAAAGCAAAGTAAATCTTATTCCTTGAGAGTAAAAACCTCACACGCTCCCTCACTTTTGAATGTCACTTGGGTACACTCAATTTAGTGGGTTAGAACACTCAAGCTTGATTTCAAAGGCTTCCTCGTAGTTGAACAACCTCCTCAATAACCAATCAAGTTCACAAGAACCAAATACTCTCCGAGAAGAATAGAGTTGAAGCGACTCTTCTACGAGTCTTCTTTGAATTCTAATCACCACTACGCACGAGTTTCCTAATACGTTCAAGAGTTAGCGTCAATGGTGTAGGACAATTACCCTAGAAATACTAACCAAGAAGTACGGAAGCAAACGAAATTCGAAATCCTATGAAAAATCTACCTGGGAAACCTTCACAAAAAGAGGGGCCCTGCCCCTGTAAGTGGGCGATCCGCCCAGTGCAATATCTAGAGAGGCTGTCAAGAGTAGGCAGTCGGCCGAGTACAGTGGGCGGACTGCCTACTGCAACCTTCAGCAGCATTCAACAACGTGTTTTTGGTCTTTTGCACCCAAATTTCCAATGATTTTCAAGTTGTTTTAAGTTCTAATGATACCCAAAGATGTATATGATGATTCTAAACAATCCTAAATAGGTTTTAACCCCAATCAAACAACAACAAATTGATTTTGATTTTAAAGCAAGACTTTCTAGGATTTTCAAAATTTTGGAATTTGAATCTCCAAATTTTTAAATCACAACACCAATTCACCAAATTTTGGTATCAAAAAAACAGGAATCAAATTTTTGCTCCCAACGCACACGCAACTATACGTGGTTGACATGTAATAAAGTGATAAGTAGAGTATCGTTCCCACGAGGACTATTAAGACTGGACTCCTAACAAACAATTTCTCAACAACTATTAAGGGACCTTTTCCAATAGTGAGAATATTATCAACTATAAAAAATAGTAATTAAAATGGTAGAAGTGAATTCAAACAATGGAGCAAAAATTGGTTGTTATCAGCAATAAGGAGATGGTCCAGGGTTAGAGCTGCGACCAATCCAGTTGAGTTACCCTGTTGATTTCACTTTTCAAGTCCCGAGATTGCTAACTAACAGGATAATGTACCCGTAAAAACCTGTCGATTCTTTACGGTCTATGCAAGCTACTCTAACACCTATATGTCTATAGAGTTAAATCACATGCACGCATTAACGAACTCTGTATTTAGCTAAGCAAGGTGAGTAGGTATATGTCTATCCTACCCACAAATTAATTCCCCGATGCCCAGGTTCACAATTAAGCCATATTTTTTCTTATGTGCATTCATAAATTCCCTCTGTCGAGTTTAATCTAAGAACCGTAGATAGTGTTCAATTATTCGGCCGTTATAACCAAACAATTATGATCAAGAAAGAATAAACATTCTGTAATTGGAATTCAATTCATGGAAATCAACATTCAAAGCTAAACCTTCATGAATTTGCTCTAACCCTAGAACGATATATTTAGCTATACTTACTCATAATAACAACACAAGGATTTGATAAAATAATGAAATAATGATGTAATAAATTAATAGAAGGAAGAAGAACCCTTGTTCAAGATGTTATGAGCTCTAAAATTTTCTCCCAAGTCTGAACTTCCCTCAAAAACTAAGTAAAAGAGTATTTATAATGTTTACAAAAGCCTAGCAAATACTTACGCCTAAGCCTAGACGAAATAGGAAATCCAAAAACGCTCTAGGGATGCTATAGCTGGCGCCCCGCGCCTCAAACCGCGTGGAACCAAGCAGAGGACGTCGAATCTTGCATGTAACGGCCATGCCCCGCATCCCAAAATGCGGAAGAAAGTTGGGCGCTGTAGTGGGCGCCCCACGGGCCAAACAGCGCTCACACTGGGCGCTGTATTGGGTGCCCCGCGCCACCTACGGTGCCAGGCTAATTTCTCTGCTTTCGTCGTTCGCAGCTTGCTTCGTTCCGTGCCTTCACGTGCTCGATCCAATCCTCAATCCAAATTCAATCTTTTCTTGCTCGATTATGCTCTTCAAAGCTCCAATTGCACCTCACAACATCCTACAAGTCACACGACACAAAATCAGTGCAAAATCACATTCATCAACTAGAAAACGGGCGAATAAAGTACTCAAACGTGAGGAAATATAGGCATAACATGCCAAACATCACCACCCCACACTTGAACCTTTGCTCGCCCTCGAGCAATTACAAATAACTTCCCAACCTAGGTATAAAGGTCTGCCTATGACTATGGTTGATACCGACCATTGAACGAGTGCACACATGACTACTATGGGCCCAACAAACATGCAAATAATATATCAAACATCAAAACATGAGAACAACCACCCCAAGACAACTCAAATGCACAAACTCGACTCATTGCAACCATGCTCCCACAAAGTCACACCTATCTGCTCAACCAAAAAGCCACGACTTCACCTATCTCATGCAAACCATGTGCCCTCACCAAACAATGAAGCAAGAGAGTGTCCCCTAAATATCACACACAAAAATGAATATCAAGAATGGAATTGGGACAATAGCATAGAAAGAACTCGCTCACTCTCATGAAAAGTTCCCATGTCGCACACGATGTACCGTAGGCTTGCCTGTAGTGTAGGACTCCAGTAATGTAGGCTAACTCCCGTCGGGATTAACTAGGACTTTACAGAGTTGTAATGTAGGCTAAGGGGCTGGTAGGATAAATATGTGTAATAGTGACTACCTCCCTAAGCATTTTAATACATCACATTCAATTTAAGCACATATCTCATCAAAGCCACACAATTCACCACCCAAAAAATTTCACACACACCTTTTTCAACAAGCAGCAATTTTTCTTTTAAGCACAACACTAGCAAGGATAAATATTCATTTCTTTTCTTTTTTCAATTTTTTTTCAGCTTTTGTTTTTCATTTGTTTTTTTTCTATTCAATTTTTTCCAAACCTTGCCAATGCTCCTTCACCTACATCACAATTTATCAAGTATTCCCCTCATTGGTTCCGCTCAAAAACCTCCCAATACTTCAACCACAAACTCCACACTAATATAAAATTATCAATTAAAGTGCTTAAGGAGTAAATGGTCAAAAGAAGGTAAATAGGAACAAGTGGGTAGGCTTGCGGTGTGGGTGCCAACAAAAGGTCAACGGGATCACAACAATCAAGGGTGCATATAAGGGTAGGCAAATAAAGGTAAAAGGCTTATCCAAGAAGGCCTGTATCATCTCCCGACTATAGCAAACCGAGGATTTCGCTTTGCACACACACGGGGCAAGTTCTAGACACCAATATGCAAACATGGAACACAACAGAATATGCCTCACATCACACATTGCACACAGCCCACACAAGATGATTCCATCACAACTCTCAATCAAGCAAATAAGGTGCAATTTGTGAAATTTAAGCACTAATGCATAATAGTTCACAAAAGAGTCAAGTGAGTGGACTCAAGCGTCTCAAGGGGGTCATTCAATTTTTTCTAGGCATGCATCACAATTTAAAACCAAAAGACACCACAAATAGCACATGCTCAAGTCCAAGTATATCAGTATCAAACAAATCGAAGGCACGTAGCATTCTACCTAATTCTTCGTCAAGGGCCACCTAACAACTAATACTATACTAATCCTAAAAAATAAAAAATAATCTGGTTCAAAGGCCTCCCCATGGAAAAGAATCGAGGTCATAAGAAAAACCACAGGGTGGATGACATGTACCACTAACAAAGTCTTTTTGTAAATTTTTTATATTAATACAAAAGCAAATACTAAAAGGAACTAAAAATGTCAAGTGACAAAATAAAACTCCTAACGGTACATGCATCAGTAACCTCAAAAATAAAAGGAATTTTCCCTACCCCACACTTAAATCAAGCAATGTCCTCAGTGCTAAAAATCAGAAAGTGCAAGGGTAAAGAAAGCTTCCCTGAAGTGCGGGCCTCGTTCAAGCTTCCATACAATATGGGGTACTCAGACTTCCCCTAACAAGTCATCAACAATAAGCAGGGGTGCGGCCAATAACTCAAAAAGGAGTACAGAAATTGCGAAACCACCCCAGCCGCGGTTCCACCGGCGGCACGCCACCAAGGCACCTGAAAATTTTTGCTTTCTGCCACTCCAGGCGCGGGGCACCCCCCAAGGCACGGGGCATGCTTTAAAGCACCTCAAATCCCTGACGAGGTCCTCTTTGAGTGAGATATAGTACGACGTTAGTTCAAGGTGCAAACCAGACTAAAACACGTCGACTACATCTCGTTTCGCACACCCAACACCTACAAAAATGACAAAATAAAAACAAAAACTACGTGACACTATAAATAAAATAATACAACTAAAAACTCGGGTTGCCTCCCGAGAAGCGCCTTAGTTAACGTCGTGGCACGACAACAGTTTTAGCTCACTTCTAGTATTTATGTCTTCTCTTCTTACGACGAACTATTGCTTTCTTCCTTTCTTTGATAGAACCCATCTTCAACTTCACATGTGATGTGCCATTGCTATCTTGTTCCACATTCTGCTCACACACGTCATTTGGTTTACTTCCATGTTCTTGTTTGACACATTCGATCATAAAGCACTCTTCAACCTTAGTTATGTGCTCCTTCTCATTATAAACCTTGAGAGTAACCTTTTCTCCATGCGCTCTAACAGTCATCTATCCCAGCTCCATGTCAATAATTGCCTTCGAGGTGACTAAAAATGGTCTCCCCAAAATGATTGGAGCTTCTCGGTCCTCTTCATAATCTAGGACTACAAAATCAGCAGAGAATGTAAACTTACCTACTTTAAGCAACACATCCTCCAATTTACCATCAGGGCGAGTGAGTGATCCATCCACCATCTTAAGAGAACTGAAGAGGGCTTGATTGCTCCTAGCCCTAACCTTTTGCAAACAGATAGAGGCATGATATTTATGCTCGCACCCAGATCACACAATGCACCAGTAATATTATGCCCTCCAATGGTGCAAGGAGTAGTAAACCTCCCAGGATCTTGAAGTTTTGGAGGTAGCTTGCTCAAGATTGTGCTACACTCCTCGACTAACTCAACTGTATCTATCTCTTGAAGCTTTTTCTTCTTGACTAAAATCTCTTTTAAGAACTTCACAGAGGATGGCATCAATTCAAACACATCAGTCAAAGGAATGTTAACTTGAAACTCTTTCAACATACTCACAAATTTTTGATACTGGGCCACATCCTTCGATGGTATAAGTGTCTGCAGGAATGGTGGATGCGGCAGAGGTGCCTCCTTTTTCTCTTATTTCTTCTTCACCTTCTCCACTTTTTCAACTTTTTTTATTTCAGCTCTCTCCTCAAACTTCGCCAGCTGCTCTCCACCTTCAATTAAAGTCAGTGCAAGACATTGCTCAGGCCCTTTTCTAACAGTACTCGATCCAGCATCACCAGGGGTGCTCCATGTTGTCTCGAATTTGTAGTGCCCACCAACTGCCCCAACTGGTGCTCCAGATTCTTTTGAGCATTGACAAGATCTTTTATGGCATGTGCATGGGCTGCAGTGTCAGCTATCATTCTCTACTGGCCTGCTATTAGCTGCTTTAGCATATCTTCAACTGAATTGCTAACCTGCTGTGATGGAGCTGGAAGTGGTTGGTAATTATTTGGGGCTCTCATATTGACTTGATAATAAGCATTACCAAACTGATTTTGACCCTACGGCCTGTTTTGATTACCCACGTAATAAACTGACTCTGGATTAGAGAAGCAAACCTCTGTAGCATGATCTCGACCACAAACCTCACAAAAACTCTGGAGTTGTTGCACTGGAGCCACTGGTTCCTGAGTCTTTAGCTTGTTGATTTGGTTGGCAATGGCGTCCATCTTTGCATTCAATGGTGAGATTTCATCTAGTTGAAGTACCCCAGCAGCCTTTTGAGTAGTAGCTCTACCATCACCCTACTAGTCAGGATTGCTCTGCGAGAATTTATATAGTAACTCATAAATCTGGTCAAAGTTCAAGGCCAAGACTTGGCCTCCAGCAGCAGCATCTACCACGATCTTAGTATGTGCAGTAAACCCCTCAACAACAGTATGTGCCAGAATCTCATTTGGTTAGTTATGGTGTGGACAATCTCTCAGTAAAGCTTTAAACCGCTCCCGGGCTTAATACAAAGACTCTCATTCTTTCTGTCTGAAGGACATAATTTCACTCCTCAGCCGGGCTGTCTTGGCAGATGGATAAACCTTAGCTAAGAACTTCTTAGCCAAATCATCCCAAGTAGTGATAAACCCAGGCTTTTCAGTCTTTAACTACTTCCTTGCTGCCCTAATCAGTGAAAACGGTAACAATGTCAAGCGAACATAATCAGTAGGAACTCCCGTAAGTGTATAAGTATCACTGGACTCCTAACAAACATTTTCTTAACAACTATTCAGGGACCTTTTCCAATAGTGAGAATATTATCAACTACAAAAAATAGTAATTAAAATGGTAGAAGTGAATTCAAACAATGGAGCAAAAATTGGTTGTTGTCAGTAATAAGGAGACGGTCCAGGGTTAGAGCTGCGACCAATCCAGTTGAGTTATCATGTTGATTCCACTTCTTAAGTCCCAAGATTGCTAACTAACAGGTTAATTGTACCAGTAAAAACCTGTCGATTCTTCATGGTCTACGCGAGCTACTCTAACGCCTATATGTCTGTGGAGTTAAATCACATGCACGCATTAACGAACTCTATATTTAGCTAAGCAAGGTGAATAGGTATATGTCTATCCTACCCACAAATTGATTCCCCGATGCCCAGGTTCACAATCAAGCCCTATTCTTTCTTATGTGCGTTCATAAATTCCCTCTGTCGAGTTCAATCTAAGAATCGTAGATAGTGTTCAATTATTCGGCCGTTATAATCAAACAATTATGATCAAGAAAGAATAAACATTCTGTAATTGGAATTCAATTCATGGAAATCAACATTCAAACCTAAACCTTCATGAATTCGCTCTAACCCTAGAACGATATATTTAGCTACGCTTACTCATAATAACAACACAAGTATTTGATGAAATAATGAAATAATAATGTAATAAATTAATGGAAGGAAGAAAAACTCTTGTTCAAGATGTTATGAGCTCTCAAATTTGCTCCCAAGTATGAACTTCCCTCAAAAACAAAGTAGAAGAGTATTTATAATGGTTACAAAAGCCTAGCAAATAGTTACGCTTAAGCCTAGACGAAATAGGAAATCCAAAAATGCTCCAGGGGCGCTATAGTTGGCGCCCCGCGCCTCAAACTGCGTGGAACCAAGCAGATGACGTCGAATCTTGCACGTAACGGCCATGCCCCGCGTCCCTAAATGCGGAAGAAAGTTGGGCGCTGTAGTGGGCGCCCCGCGGACCAAACTGCGCTCACACTAGGCACTGTAGTGGCGCCCTGCGCCACCCATAGCGCTAGGATAATTTCTCTGCTTTCATCGTTCGCAGCTTGCTTCGTTCCGTGCCTTCACGTGCTCGATCCAATCCTCAATCTAAATTCAATCTTTTCTTGCTCGATTATGCTCTTCAAAGCTCCAATTGCACCTCACAACATCCTACAAGTCACACGACACAAAATCAGTGCAAAATCACATTCGTCAACTAGAAAACGTGAGAATAAAGTACTCAAACGTGAGGAAATATTAAGGAAATATAGGCATAACATGCCAAACATCACAAATATAGAACAAACTCCAATGATTTTCAATGATTTGGTGTTCTAATCCAACAAGTTCCAACAAATTTTTTTTGTTTTTTCAACTTTTTCTATTTTTTTCTTCTTTTTCTCAATAAGAACAAGATAAAAGGGACGTAGCCTTGCTCCGATACCAACTGATGCAGGGTAACAATGCGGAAGCAATAAAGTAAAGATAAGAGCGAGACGTAGCTCGAACACTAACCTAAGTAGCAACGAGGAACTATGTCTCGTTACACCTCAGGTGCAGGTGAAGGAACACCTACACTAAGCAACTATCCTCGAGAGACAGTCGGCTTTCGCAAACAGAATGATCAAAAAAGGATTAAAATCAACTTGGAATCCACCAAGTGAAATCAAGCCCACACAAGGGGTTTTCATTAAGATTCTCTCAAAATGTTCATCATTCAATATTCAACATTTGCTAAAATGAAATAAACCCTAAGGAAGACTTTTATAGTCTTCATCTATACATAATGAAAGGTCTAAAATACCCCCCCCCCCCCCAAAGTGGGTTCAAATAAATAAGGCCACACAGGGCTATAATTGGAAATACACGCCAAAAATAAAGGAATCTCGCAATGCTATTCCGCCTCTGCTGAGCTACCAAGGGCCATGCTGTGCAGTAGGCGGTCCGCCTCTGTAAAGGGGCGGTCCGCCTCTTTGAAGTACAGAAAGTCCTCAATTTTATACTTAGCAAAATTTTGGCCGTTTTCAAGGGTGCTCAAGTTAATGATCTTGGGAAGCTCCTCCTTGGTGCCTAGGCGCTCCTCCTCAAGGGTGCTCAAGTTAATGATCTTCAATTTTCACCTGAACTTCCCTATGAAACTCTTGACGTCCCGTCCTTTGCATCCTCCAAGCTTGGCTCTTGATTGTTGACATCTTAGCTCGATTTGCCCCGCATCAGGTCCTAATTGACCTTACGGAGCTTTCAAGGCTATCAGTACACCAATAAAATCCTATCTCTCGAAATGATTGCCTATGGTCATTTCACCTAATCACCAGTGATGGTGAACACTTTAGTGGTCATTCGACTTGAACACGTGCTGATCATGTGTTCAATCCACCGAAGCCAATGACACGAAGCCAAGCCAAACTACTACATGATGTTCACATTCACTTGGCTTGGTCGAAGGAAAGCAACTACTCCGAAGCTGAGTACCTGAGCTCAAGAACCGAAGGCGTCATCTACAAGCTTGAGCTCGAAGGAGGGAGTGACCGAACCCCACCCGAACACTCGACATCGACGCCGAAGTCAAAAGACAAATAACCGAAGGAAGAGCGATCGATGTCAAGTATGAGCAGAGCTGAGCAACTGAGCACCGAAGTGAAGGAATTGAGCTCAAGTGTTCGAAGTCAAGTGTTCGGTTGAAGGAGTAACCGAACACTCATTAGACAGCCCTGCGTGGCTTACTCCTATTGGTCGTCTGTGACCATTTACTGTTTTATCCTTAGCGTAGCCTATAAATACTTGATTATATTTCATTTGTAAGTAGTTATTGTTGAATGATCAAACATAGCAAGTGCTATTGTGAGTCTCCGATGGAGCCAAACCCCGACGTGGGATTTTAAAGAACTTGTGTCATTCGGTGTCTTCGATTGAACATTTTTTTCTTGGTCATTCAGTTTGCAAGTAGCTTGTTCTTCTTGAGGATTGTTGCTTAATATAGCTGATTCTTGACCTTCATTTGATCGAGCTTTGAGACAAGTTCCTCACTGTTCTTTCAAATCGACGCAAGTCTTGTCTTGCTTCTATCTTTTATTTCTTGTTATTCTTCCGCGCTTTCGTGGTTAGCTAAACCTACGGGTTTGCTTGCACCATCTTATTCTTACAACCTCAAATCATGTTCGTTATATTCGTGCTTGTGTCTCCAGTTTCAGCTTTCTTCCTTGTTGATTGTTGTTGTTGTGGTGTGATTACCAAAAAAAAAGTATAAAAGAAAAATTCAAAATTTTGGTTGATTTGTTGGTTGTTTGAATCAAACAACCAATGATTCTTGTTCACCACCGTCCAAGGAGTAATTTGAGTGCCCGACATACAACATTTGTGACTAGGGTTTCTTGACGAATTTTTGGACTGTTTGAGCTTAGAGATGACTGATTTCGAACCCCAATGTGTTTTTTGGTTGTTTCCGATGAAGACTGGTGGTTCTTGATTGATTTGGGTGTGTTTTGTGCTTAAATTTTCGAAGTTCTGAGATTTGAAAAGTGTCCGTACGCCGGAAAATTGTTACTGTTGTAACAGTGTACGAACACGAAGGAGCTGAGTCTTAGCTCAAAGAACTTTGAACAAAATTCCTCCGTTGAAGTTATTACCGGAGTTGAAAGAAGCAACCCAAACTCTGTGAAATTCTTGGACAGTGAATGAAGTAAAGTATCCGTATACCGGGGAAAAACTTCACTGTTCCATTGAAGAAGAAAGGGGTAAAGTGGAAAGATCAAAACCCCAGGTGAAAATTTTGTCGGCTAGAAAAGGAAATTGGATAAGGTAAGACCCTATCCGTACCAAGGAGGGACCACTATTGTACGGACAAAAGTTGGTGTGATCGAAAGAGATTCCGAAGAGGAATCGAAGGGTAGATTCTCCCAGGTTTTCACTTTTCTTGTGATCGATAAATCTAGTTAGTGGATCTCTACAGTAATTCTTCCTACTCGAGGTCGTACTAACTCTTTTGAGCTTATAGGAACACGTGCGTAGGTGACCGAAGCCAAATTTTGTAGAAAATTCTTTGACTTTCGAAGCGCAGAGTAAATGGCGTCCGTTCCATCGAGTCGAATCAATTCACTCATCTCGAAGGAGACATTGTAACTTGTCAAATTTGAAGGAACTGAGAGAGGTTGATCAACCGAGGAATCCATTGGCTACAAGTTCTTGAGTGACCAAAAATCGAACCCATAAATTGGGTGGACCCGAGTACCACCCATCAAAGGTGAGGGAGTGTGTGAGGTGATTTCTAACCTTAACATTTTATTTGGTCTTTGATTTGTACATGTACCATGCCTAGGAATGGAGGAGAAGGCAAAGGCATTGAGAAGCCCGAAGTGTCGTTAGCCGATCTCATAGCTGCGATACAAGGCATCAGTGCCGATGTAAGAGGAGTGAGTGCTCTAGTAGCTCAACTCGAGCAAGTGAGTGCGTCTGTGGCCTTGAATGGGTCCAGCGCTGGAACTAGCGACTCCACTCCAATGAAACCTGAGCTGTACGCTGAGCTTGTTCGACAACATCAGTTGACGAGTGAGGCTATTCGAAGAGAAATCTTGGGCAATCCCCAAGCACAACCACAAAACTTGGGCAATCCCCAAGTTCCACGACAAAACTTGGGCAATCCCCGAGGTGATTATCAAAACTTGGGCATTCCCCGAGGTGAAAGAGTACCGCTTCCGATGGCCCGAGGACAAGTTGAGAACGTTGATGAAGGGGTCAACGAGAGAGGTCATGGAAATTTCAGAGGTCGAGGCCAAGGCGCAAATGTTGAACGAAATATGGAGCGTGAGGCTGATGATCGGTATGATGAGTATCCCGAACATGTTTGTGGTGCTCGAGAATCAAGTTTGAGAAGTGTCAAGATCACTATTCCACCCTTCAGAGGAACTAGTGATCCGGATGAATATCTTGAGTGGAAGCTTAAAATGGAGAGAATCTTCGAAACCAATGAGATGACCGACGAGAGAAAAGCTGCCCATGCCATTGCTTCGTTCGATGCGTATGCATCTACATGGTGGGAAGCTGACAAGAGGCATAGACGAAGGAATGCCTATCCCGAAGTCATTACTTGGGCACAGTTGAAGAGAGCAATAGATGCTAAGTATTTGAGTGCCAAGTATAGGCAAACTCAATTTCAAAAGCTTTATGAGTTAAAGCAAAGGTCCAAGTCAGTTCAAGAGTATCATGATGAGTTCGTGAGAATTCGATTGAACCTTGATCTGCAAGAAGATGAAGAGCAAGCCACTATTCGGTTCAAAAATAGCTTGGCTCGGGATGTGTCATCTCAATTGAGGCTCCACGTGTACCAAACATTGGAAGATGTGTTCGAATTTGCTACCGAAGCTGAGAAATGGGTGAAGGACGATAAAGCAAATCGGTATCGAGGAGTGACTACTTCAGCTCCTTTGAACCGAGGTAATGAATGAAAGAGTCCTAATCCAACAAGTGCTAACACTGTTCGAGATTCGAAGAAACCCTTCGAAAAGGGTGTGACCGTTAACCAACCAAGAGAAATGGGAGGTAAAGTTCAACTAAACTCTCCTAGTGCTTCAAATATTCAGTGTCATAAATGCAAAGGTTATGGTCACATGGCAAAAGAGTTTCCAACTCGCAAGGTTATGCTTGTGCTCGAAAATGGAGATGTTTGTGAGCAGGCGAGTGACACCGAGGAGGAATATATCGAGGAGACTGACCGAGCTGCCGAAGCTGATCTTTTGGAAATGTTTCTTGTGGTTCGAAGGAATTTGAGCTGCATGACTCTCGAAGAAGAGGACAACCAAAGAAAAAATCTTTTCCATGCCCGATGTCGAGTGAGGGGGAAGGTATGTTCGATGATCATCGACTCAGGTAGTTGTGCAAATGTAGTGAGCCAAACCTTGATTTCACAAATGGGACTACCTACTTTGAAACATCCCTACCCTTATAAATTACAATGGTTGAACGAGTGTGGAGAATTGATGGTTGTCAAACAAGTGTGGATCAAGTTTAGAATTTGCGAATATCAAGATGAAATGATGTTCGATGTGGTGCCGATGCAAGCTTGTCATATGCTATTTGGTCGACCATGGCAGTATGATCAGTCAGTTGTGCACAGTAGAAGATCCAACACATACACTACAAAGCTCAAAAGGAAGAGTTTCATACTCAAAACCTTGTCTCCGAAACAAGTCACCGAGGTCTATAAACGGATGAAAGAATTGAAAGAAGCAGCCAAAGCTAAGCTTCCGATGGGAACAAAAATTGGGGCCGAAGAAACAAACCCACCGCCCGAAGTAAGAAATTTCTGTGCAATCATGCAACCGGGTGAGTATCTACGAGGCAACGACAACGGTCAGATGATGATTTGCCTCGTGCACAAGGGTATCTTTCTAAACTCTAATGATGATTTTTCTAACGATAACCCTTTGCCTAGTGCTGTACAAAGTGTTTTGCAGGACTTCGGAGACATGTTTCCCGAATTACCTCCATTGAGCAGAATCGAGTACCAAATTGACTTCGTACCGAGGTCTCAAATTCCCACCAAACCTGCATACCGGTGTAAACCCGAAGACACCAAAGAGCTCAAAAGGCAGGTTGATCAGTTGCTGAACAAGGGCCTTGTTCGAGAGAGCTTGAGTCCTTGCGCCGTTCCAATTATCCTTGTCCCGAACAAAGATGGAACATGGCGAATGTGTGTTGATTGACGAGCAGTCAACAAAATAACGGTAAAGTATCGTCATCCTATCCCTCGATTAGATGACATGCTAGATAAGTTAAGTGGTTCTTCATGCCTTACGAAGATAGACCTCAGGTCTGGTTACCACCAAATCCGAATAAAACCCGGAGACGAGTGGAAAACCACATTCAAGACCAAGTTTGGTCTCTATGAATGGTTGGTGATGCCTTTTGGCTTATCCAATGCACCATGTGCTCAAACTGTTCATAAATAAGTTTGTTGTCGTCTACTTCGATGACATACTTTTTTATAGCAAAACTGTGGATGAACATGTCGAACACCTAAGACTAGTGCTTGATAAGCTTAGAGAAGAAAAGTTATATACTAACTACAAGAAATGTGCCTTTTGTGTTGAACGTGTAGTCTTTCTAGGATTCGTTGTCAGTGCTAATGGTGTCGAATTCGACGAGTCAAAAGTCGAAGCCATCAAAGATTGGCCAACTCCAACCTCGGTATCACAAGTTCGTAGCTTCTATGGTTTAGCTAGCTTTTACCGAAGGTTTGTTCGTGACTTTAGCACCGTAGCAGCTCCTTTAATCGAGCTGGTTGAGAAAGACCAACCATTTGTGTGGGGAGAGTCCCAAGAGAGGGCTTTCCAAGAGTTAAAATGGAGGCTTTACTCTGCCCCGTTGTTGCAACTCCCTGACTTCGGCAAAGCATTCGAAGTCGAGTGTGATGCGTCCGGAGTTGGGATCGGAGGAGTGCTTATGCAAGAATCGAAGTCGATCACTTACTTCAGCGAAAAGCTTAAGGGTGCAACCTTGAACTATTCTACGTATGACAAGGAGTTGTATGCCCTCGTTCGAGCACTCGCCCATTGGCAACATTATTTGTGGCCTCAAGAGTTTGTGATTAAAAGTGATCATGAATCTTTGAAACATTTCCGAGGTCAGGAGAAATTAAACCGAAGGCATGCCAAATGGGTTGAATTCATTGAAAGTTTTTCCTATGTAATTCATTACAAAAAGGGAAAAGACAATGTCGTGGCCGATGCGCTATCAAGAAAATTTGCTTTAGCGACCACTCTCACCTCCAGGCTCTTAGGATTCGAAAGCATCAAGTTGATGTACGAAGATGATCCCAAGCTAAAATGCGTTCGTGACGCAATCTTGAGTGGCCGAAGGGTTGAGAAATATCAGTGGCATGATGGCTACCTCTTCAAGAATGGAAAGGTTTGCGTGCCAATGTCATCGTGGAGAGAGCTCTTAGTTCGAGAAGCTCACATCGGAGGCTTGATGGGACACTTCGGTGTCAACAAAACTCTTGGTATCTTAACCGAGCAGTTCCATTTGCCAAAAATGCAACGAGATGTGGAAAAGCTTTGCAACGCTTGTCTCGTTTTCAAGAAAGCTAAATCGAAGTCCAACCCTCATGGTTTGTCTATCCCATTTCCTGTGCCTGATCGACCTTGGATTGATATATCCATGGACTTTGTGTTGGGGTTACCGAGGTCGGGGGGTGGACATGATAGCATCTTTGTCGTAGTCGACCTTTTTCAAAAATGGCTCACTTTATTTCTTACAAAAGTGTGATGATGCACAACATGTAGCTGGTTTGTTTATTTCTAATGTGTTGAAATTGCATGGTGTGCTTCGTACTATTGTGAGTGATCGAGACTCAAAGTTCTTGAGTCATTTTTGGAAATGTTTGTGGGGTGCCCTCGGCACCAAGCTACTATTCTCAACGTCTCACCATCCTCAGACTGATGGACAAACTGAGGTAGTTAACCGAACCTTGGGATCGTTGCTTCGAGCAATGACCAAAGGCAAGGTCGGAAACTGGGCATATCGTTTGCCCATGATGGAATTTGCATACAATCGAATGGTGCATCGAATGATAAATATGACCCCGTTCGAATGTGTGTATGATTTTAATCCTTTAATTCCACTTGATTTAACCCCATTGCCTCGAGATTCTGTTATTGATTTTGAAGGTACTCGGCGAGTCACTGCCTTGATCGAGTTACATGTAAAGGTGAAGAAGAATCTCGAGGAAGCTTATGCAAAGATTGCATCGAAGAAAAACAAGGGGCGTAAAAAGCTGGAATTAAGGAAGGGAGATTGGGTTTGGGTTCACTTCTGAAAGGAACGCTTCCCGAACTAATGGAAAGGAAAGTTGGCTCCTCGAGGGGATGGTCCATTCGAAGTACTGAGCAAGATCAACAACAATGCTTATGTGATCGACCTCCCTGGTGAGTATAATGTGTCCAACACCTTTAATGTTGCTGACTTAGTTCCTTGTGTTGTAGGTCAAACTTCGGAGGATGAAGAAGGCTCGATTTCGAAAATCGAGGATGAAATCTTCTCAAGAAGGGGAGGATGATGCAGCCCGAACACGTGCTGATCATGTGTTCGATCCACCGAGGCCAATGACATGAAGCCAAGCCAAGCTGCTACACGATGTCCACATTTACTTGTCTTGGTCGAAGGAAAGCAACTACTCCGAAGCTGAGTACCCGAGCTCAAGAACAGAAGGCGTCATCTACAAGCTTGAGCTCGAAGGAGGGAGTGACCGAACCCCACCAGAACACTCGACATCGACGCCGGAGTCAAAAGACAAATAACCGAAGGAAGAGCGATCGATGTCAAGTATGAGCAGAGCTGAGCAACTGAGCACCGAAGTGAAGGAATTGAGCTCAAGTGTTCGAAGTCAAGTGTTCGATTGAAGGAGTAACCGAACACTCATTAGACAGCCCTGCGTGGCTTACTCCTATTGGTCGTCTGTGACCATTTACTGTTTTATCCTTAGCGTAGCCTATAAATACTCGATTATATTTCATTTGTAAGTAGTTATTGTTGAATGATCAAACATAGCAAGTGCTATTGTGAGTCACCGATGGAGCCAAACCCCGACGTGGGGTTTTAAAGAACTTGTGTCATTCGGTGTCTTTGATTGAACATTTTCTTCTTGGTCATTCATTTTTGCAACAAGCTTGTTCTTCTTGAGGATTGTTGCTTAATATAGGTGATTCTTGACCTTCATTTGATCGAGCCTTGAGACAAGTTCCTCACTATTCTTTCGAATCGAAGCAAGTCTTATCTTGCTTCTATCTTTTATTTCTTCTTAATCTTCCGTGCTTTCGTGTTTAGCTAAACCTATGGGTTTGCTTGCACCAGATACTTCACCAAAATTTGCAGGGACAAACGTCGTATAAGTTACAATTTTAAACTGTCAATATTTGAATATAATTCGTGTTAATCTACATGTGATTGTATTATAGACTAATAAAATGAATACAGTAATCTTGTGAACTTTCTGTTCTTGCATTATTCTTCAGTAAGAATGGTGCATACTCAGATGAAACGATTACTAAAAAAAGAGAAATCATCATGAATTCGGAATGAATATCAATGAATTTTTTGATTATAATGGGAGTAATCGCTATGTTAATAATATGAAGAGAAAATGATACGTACTTACCTAGTTATTTTTTATAGTTTCAAATTTTAAAGCCGTCTTTCTTTCATATATACTAGATTTATAAGTCGCGTGCTCAACACAAACCTAATTACTTAATTTTTCTTTTTGTATTTATCATATTTCTTTATATTTATAATTTAGTTTTTCTTACTATTTAAAAGAAATAAAGAAAACCTAGAATCATATTTTCATGTAATTTTGTTTATATTGTGTTTATTTTTACTTTTTACATATTATGTTACCATTTTATAAAGAGGTAAATACAAAATTAACTATTTCAGGGTTCATGGTATCGTCATACATCAGTGACTCCGGTTGGAAAAAAGTTTTTGGGATAGCTAGCGGTGCGGCACTAATCTTGTAAGGTTGTTGAGAGAACTTTTCCTCATCCACCTTTGTTATTACGGGCGGAGCACCCGGTATATGGTTCATTCACTCGTTGGTTCTTCTGGAGGATCTCCATATCATGGCTTCCAAGCCAAGATCATTTGTTTCAATGGCTTCTCTCAAACTAATCAGCAACGAACTTGAGCCCAAGTCGCTCTCCTACTCGATCCACTTAGGCTCTCATGACTACAGACTCTGCATCATCTCCTCACATGCCTGTCGTGCCTCAGAAGCCAACGGGCGCGCACTACCATTACTAGCCTACAGAACAACACTCTGCTCACGGCGACTATCCAACTTCTGAGGGTGAAGATCAGACCCACAACTTCTAAGATATAGATCAACTCTAATAGAAGCAAAAGACGCACAAATAAACACACATGTTGAAAATGATTGAACAAGGGAAGCATAATGCAAGGGGAAATGAATATGTGCAACACATTTTTTTGTTAACAAGGTTTTGTCCCAACAGTGTTTTCATTGTAAGGTTTTTAAACAGGGAGCTCTCAAAGCATATACCTTTATAGTCGCCAACAAACAGTTTGTTCATTGGCCCGTCAAGGATAAGCCGAAGATCTTGAAGAACCACTGGAAAATTATTTTACTTCCCGAGCGCTTACGACAACACTTGAGTGGGAAGGACTAATTGTGTGGCCATAAATTGCACCTCGCCTAATCATTTTCCTATGGGGGGTAGGAATCTTAGCCTACTTATGCAATGGACCAAGGGCCTCGCAAATAGAATCCTAATTGGGTTAGAATTTTATTAAGGTTAGGATTGGTTATAGTTTTGATGCGGGGCAAATCGAGCTTATAGCACTTACCATCAAGAGCCGGGATTTGAGTATGCAAAGGACGAGATGTTAAGAGCAACGGGGAAGAGTTTGGGAGCATTTTGAAGACCAAGGCGTTGGCTTCAGCGCTGGGCGCTCCGCCCACCTACACTAGGCGCTCCGCCCAGATGCATGGAAGACTGGGCGCTCCGCCCAAGTCTTGGGTGTTCCGCCCAAATCAGCCACTGACCAAAATCGTGCCAATTCCAGGCGCTCCGCCCATGCCATAGGCGCTCCGCCTACTTCACAGTCAAACCAAGACGGGACTCCTATTTTAGTCTAGTATTATTTACTAGTTTGACCCTATGTGGTCTTTGTTATTACACCCAACTTGTGGGTTTATTTTAGACTTTATTAAGAAGTGTAGAACCTCTATAATACTACACTTAGATTATTAGATCATTAGTTAACTTGGAATTGAGAATTAGGAGAATTGAGAGAGGCAAGGCCTTCTTGAGAAGCTAGAATCTTCAATGTATCTGTTGGCTTGGAACCATGTGGATTTCATCCAAGTATGAATCCTTGAATAGTTCAAGTTTCTTTCCTCTTTGGATATTTAATTCATGTTTCGAATCGTTTATCCATTCTTTCTTCTATTCCTATTCTTCCCCATCCCTTAATTTCTTAATCTCGTGTTTATCTTTTTACTTCCGCTACTGGTTATTGCTTCTGCATATTTACCCTTCATCAGTTTGGTATCAGAGCAAGGTTCGGGTTATGTTCTTACAAACCCCCGTTCCTTGTTCATCGTATCTTTAGATTCGTTTCATGAAAAAGTTGAAAAATACAAAAAAATTATTGAAACATGTTGAATTTGATTCCGCTATCTATGAAAATTATTGGGGATTGTTCTATATCATTTACCCATTGATTTGGTACCGTCATATCACATTTTGGAGTTGTGGATCGAAAGTTCGAAAAATTGAAACCCAACTTGAAACCCTTGCTTAACCTGCTTTGAATCTTGATTGTGATCTTGTTATTGAGTGATTGATGTTAAAAATTAATGGGGTTTGTTGGGATTAGTGAAAAAAAAAACTTTGGGTACTTTGATTTTGAGAATCGGGTTGAAACCGTTGAGATTTTGGGTGCAAAAACCACCAAAACACGTAATTGAAAGAGCTGAAGAAAAGCCCAGGCGGACTGCCCACCCCCTAGGTGCTCCGCCTAGGTTACTCACTGGTCAAGAAGCAGGCGGACTGCCCACTCCCTAGGTGCTCCGCCTAGGTTACTCACTGGTCAAGAACCAGGGGGAGCACCCACCCGCCCAGGCAGACCGCTCAGCCCTGAGTTGGACTCGGTTTGTTTTGTTTCGTGTGTTTTTGTGTTCCGTTTGTTTCAGTGTTTCTAAGGTAATTGTTTCTAAGGTAATTGTCCTACTTTATTGTCACTAACTCATCAACTTTTAGGGTGTTGTGTGTCTTGGAGATTTACTTAAATTCGTAAAACTTTCTTTGGCCTCAAGTGCGCACTTTAAATAGCTTCTATACATAGAGTCACATAAACTCCATTCCAAACTATTACTTGGGTGTACTAGTTGTTAATCTTGCCATTGTGGTAACTAAGAGAACAAGAAGATCTTGAAAGGAAAAAGTCTTGAGTGGTTAGAACAATAGCGTGTGGTCACAAAAGCCAACGACCTTGAGTGTATACACGAGTGGAAAGAAAATAGAGTGACATCTTTTGAGTGATACACGCGAGGGAGTGAATTTGTGAGGTCCTTTACTCTACATTGTTATAACTATGACTTCGGATGATGATTGTGGAGGGTATGACTCGTGTGGAGATGATGAAGACTATGGTTCCTACGTTGATGTTGATGGGTATTGCTATGATGATTCGGGGACCCAAGGCTCGTATGATGATGAAGCGGGTTACTATGATGCTCATGACGCTTATGAAGACTATGAGGCTTGTGGAGATGAATGTGAAGATTCTTATGCTTCTAGTCAAGAATTTAAAAATAGTGACGCTTCAAGGTATATTGTTCCTACTTACTCTTCTTGTGATGAATTTGAGAATGTTGATAGTGATGTAGAGAGAATTGATGATGAGGCTGATTATACGAATTGTTCATTTACATCTTCTTTTAGTGTTTCTAATGGTGTGCAAGGGAGTAGTATAGGTCCTTCCATTAGTTTGGGAGGAGGTGGTGGTTGTTCCATAGGTAGGAGGAAGATTGCCTATCATACTTGTGCTAAACGACTTAATGCTTCTAACTCCCATGTGAAGGGTGACTTGAGAAGTGGTGTTACTCTTGCTACAAAAGGCGTGAATTGTGCTATCAATGTCGTGAGGGGTATGGGTAGTAGTAGTATGAGTGTTGGTATGGGCTATGGAACCAAGACGAGAGGATCTTATGGGTTCCATAGTGATACTTCTTCCTCGACTTTCAACAACATTTCAAATGTTGGAGGAGTGACGGGAAGTGGAAGTTATACTAGTGGTGTTGCCACTAGAGGAGGAATATAGAAGACCCAAGTTGATGGTGATGCTACTCTTGAGCATTCAAGTATTTACTTGGATGTAGATCTACAATACTTGGGTGAGCGTAGGTTCATTGTTGAGGTGAATGGACATGCAGACAACTATCTCAAAATTGGTGAGACCGATGCCAGTTGTATTAGCAGTACTTTGGTTGATAAGCTAGGGATACCATGCCAAGCTTTGGAGCACCCTTATGAGTATAATGGAATTTAGGTTTCTAAGGAAGCTTTGGTGCTTATATCTCATAGGAGTTATGGTGCAAGCTAAACAGGAGGTAAAGCTAACAACCAGAGAAACGCGGAAAGAAACAACAAAAGTAAAGATATATGCAAGACAAGTCTTAGCTTCGATTGAATGATACCGAAGAATTAGTTTCAGTCCCAAACAATCTTAATCAAAAGACGCACCTAATGCTAAGCAACAATCCTCAAGAAGTCACATGCTTCTTGCAAACTGAATGACCAAAGAAGAAGATTGTTCAAACGATTCTCACCGAATGACACAAGTTCTTTAATATCCCACATCGAGGTTCGGCTCCATCGGAGACACTCAATAGCAATAGCTATGTTTTAACATATATCAACAAACTAGGTTCTTACAAATGAAATGTAAAAGAGTTTATATAGACAACTCTAACGGCAAAATAGTAAAATGGTCACATTGCGACCAACAGGAATAAGCCATGCAGGGCTCAATAAGTTGAGTGTTCGGTCACACCTTCAGCCGAACACTTGAGTTTCGAACACTTGAGCTCGAGCTCTTAACATCAGTGCTCAGTTGCTCAACTCGGCTCATTTTGACATCGAACGCTCTCCCTTCGGCTGCTTGTTTGCTTTACTTCAGCGTCGATGTTGAGTGTTCGGTTGGGATTCGGTCGCTCCCTTCTTCGAGCTCAAGCTTATAGATGAAGCCTTTGATTCTTAAGCTCGGCAACTCAGCTTCGGAACAGTTGCTTTCTCCCGACGACGCCAATTAAATGTGAACGTAGTGCAACAGCTTGGCGTGGTTTCGTGTCATCGGCCTCGGTGGATTGAACAGTTGATCAGCACGTGTTTGGGCTGCATTATTCTTCCCTTCTTGAGAAGATTTCGTCCTCGATATCGAGCCCTCTTCAGCCTCTGATGCTTGGCCGACAACACAAGGAGTTAAGTCAGCAACATTAAAGGTGTTGGATATGTTATACTCACCAGGGAGGTCGATCACATAAGCATTGTTGTTGATCTTGCTCAGTACTTGAAACAGACCATCCCCTCGAGTAGCCAACTTTCCTTTTCTTCGGTTCGGAAATCGTTCCTTTTAGAAGTGAACCCACACCCAATCTCCCTTCTTTAATTCCAACCTTTTGCGCTCCTTGTTTTTATTCGATGCGACATTGGCATAAGCTTCCTCGAGGTTCTTCTTCACCTTTGCATGCAACTCGATCACGGCAGTGGCTCATCGAGTACCTTCAAATAAATAACAGAATCTCGAGGTAATGGGGTTAAATCAAGTTGAATCAAAGGGTTAAAACCATACACACATTCGAATGGAGTCATTCCAATCATTCGATGCACTGATCGATTACATGCAAATTTCATCACGGGCAAACGATCAGCCCAGTTTCCGACCTTACCTTTTATCATATCTCGTAGCAGGGCTCCCAAGGTTCACTACCTCGGTCTGTCTATCTGTCTGAGGATGGTGAGACGTCAAGAATAGTATTTTGGTGCCGAGGGCACCCCATAGAAATTTCCAAAATGACTCAAGAATTTTGAGTCTCGATCTGATCCAGGTCAAACACATGCTGATCAATTGTTCGATCCACCGAGGCCGATGAAACGAAGCCAAGGCAAGCTGCTGCACGATCACATTCACTTGGCTTGGTCGAAAGAAAGCAATCACTCCGAAGCTGATTAGCCGCGCTCAAGAATCGAAAGCTTCACTTATAAACTTGAGCTCGAAGAAGGGAGTGACTAAACCAAAACCGAACACTCAACATCAGTGCCGAAGTAAATCAAACAAACAATCAAAGGAAGAGTGACCGATGTCAGCTTAACCCAAGTCAAGTGCACCAAAGTTAAGAGCTCGAGCCGAAGTGTTCGAGTTTTAAGTGTTCGATTGAGGAGTGACTGAACACTCAGTTATCCAGCCCTGCATGGCTTACTCCTATTGGTCGCCTGTGACCCTTTACTATTTTATCCCTAGCGTAGTCTATATATACTCCTTTACATTTCATTGTAAGTAGATAGTTTTTTTTTAATGAATATTGATATAGCAATTGCTATTTGAGGTTCCCGAACTCCGACGTGGGATTTTCAAAGAATTTGTGTCATTCGGTGTTATCGTTTGAACATTTTCTTCTTGGTCATTCAATTTGCAAGAATCGTTGTTCTTCTTGAGGCTTGTTCCTTAGTATAAGTGATCTTTGCCTCCGATTCGATCTAGTTGGAGACTAGTTCCTCAATGTTCCTTTGAATCGAAGCAAGAATTTTCTTGCTTCTATCTTTACTTTGTTGTTGTTTTCCGCATTTCTTAGTGTTTAGCTTAACTTTGGTTTAGCTTGCACCATCTTGGTATCAGAGCAAGGTTTGAGTTTGTTCTTACAACCTCGAATCCTGTTCGTTTATTCGTGTGATTGTGTCTTCAGTTTCAGCTTTCTTCCTTATTTTTAATTGTTGTTGTTGTGGTGTTGTTTTACAAAAAAAAAAAAGTAGAAAAGAAAAATTCAAAAATGTTGGTAGATTGTTGGTTGTTTGAATTAAACAACCATTGATTCTTGTTCACCATCATCCAACGATTCCAACGAGCACCTGTCGTACACGATTGACGACTAGGGTTTCTCGACGTGTTTTGGACTATTTTGGACATGGTGGTAGATGTTACAAACCTCAGTGTGTTATTGGTTGTTACCGTTGGGAACTGGTGGTTTTCTTTTGATTTGGGTTGAGTTTTGAGCTAAAAATTCGAAGTTCCACTGTTTTGAACCACCGTCCCTACGCCGAAAAATTGTTACATTGTAACAGTGTACGGATGAAGCAAGCTGTGTTCTTAGCTCGATTCCTTGAACTGAATTTCTCCGACGTTGAAAGTAACCGGAGTGAAAACAATCCAAAGTCTGTTGAAATTTTGGACTGTGAATGAAGTTGAATTCTATCTGTACACCGCAGCAAAAGGTTTACTATTCCATTGATGAAGAAAGGGGTAAAGTGTAAAGATCAAAACCACAGGTGAAAATTTTGTCGGCTAGAAAAGGGAAATTGGATAAGGTAAAACCCTATCCGTACCAAGGAGGGACCACTTTGTACGAACAAGAGTTGGTGCGTTCGAAAGGATTCCGAAGAGGAATCGAAGGGTAGATTCTCCTATGTTTTCACTTTTCTTGTGTTCGATAAATCTAGTTAGTGGATCTCTGGGGTAATTCTTCCTACTCTAGGTCGTACTAACTCATTTGAGCTTATAGGAACTCGTGCGTGGGGGTGACCGAAGTCCAAATTTCGTAGAAAAATTCTTTGACTTCCTGAGAGCAGAGTAAATTGCGTTCGTCCCATCGAGTCATATCAATTCACTCTTCCCAAAGGAGACAGTGTAACTTGTCAAATTCGAAGGAACTAAGAGAAGTTGATCAACCGAAGAAGCTATTGGCTACAAGTTCTTGAGTGACAAAAAACCGAACCCATAAATTGAGTGGACCCGAGCACCACCCACTAAAGGTGAGGGAGTGTGTGAAGTGATTTATAACCTTTAACACTTTATTTGATCTTTGATTTGTGCAGGTACCATGGCTGGGAATGGAGGCAAAGGAAAGGGCATTGAGGCGCCCGAGGTGTCGTTAGCCGATCTCATGGCTGCGATACAAGGCACTAGTGCCGAGGTAAGAGGCGTGAGTGCTCGAGTAGCTAACCTCAAGCAGGGTAGTGTGTCTGTGGCCTTACCTGGGTCCGGCGCTGGGACTAGCAACTCCACTCCTATGAAACCGAAGCTGTTTGCTGAGCTCGTTCGACAACATTAGTTGAAGAGTGAGGCTGTTCGAAATGAAGCTATGGGCAATCCCCAAGCTACACAAAACTTGGGAAATCCCCAAGTATAACAACAAAACTTGGGAAATCCCCAAGTTGGATATCAACACTTGGGCATTCCCCGAGTTGAAAGAGCACCACTTCCAATGGCCCGAAAACAAGTTGTGGTCGTTGACGAAGGGGTCGATGAGGGAGAATTTCGCGATGCCAAACCTTAATATGTGCCACCATTCATTCAACGAAGACCGGCTCAATGAGGTCATGGAAATCTCCGAGGTCGAGGCCGAGGTGAAAATGTTGATCGAAATAATGAGCGTGAGGCTGATGATTACTATGATGAGTATCCCGAACAGATCCGAGGTGCTCATGATTCAAACTTGAACAGTGTCAAGGTTACTATTCCACCAATCAGAGGAACTAGTGATCCAGACCAATATCTTGATAGGAAGCTTAAATTGGAGGGAATCTTCGAAAATAACGAGATGACCGAAAAAAGAAAAGCTGCGCATGCAATTGCTTCGTTCGAGGCATATGCATTGACGTGGTAGGAGGCTAAAAATGGCTGAGACGAAGGAATGCTTATCCTGAGGTCACCACATGGATGCAGTTGAAGAGAGCAATGGATGCTAAGTATGTGAATGCCAAATATCGGCAGGAACAACTTTGAAAGCTCTTCGAGTTGAAACAAGGGTCCAAATCAGTTGAAAAATATCATGATAAGTTCGAAAGAATTCGATTGTCTCTATATGGAAGAAGATGACGAGCAAGCCATCATTCGATTAAAAAATGGCTTGGCTTGAGATGTGTCATCTCAATTGAGGCTGCATGTGTACCAAACTCTGGAAGATGTGTTTCATGCTGCCATCGAAGCTCAGAAATGGGTTAAGGATGACAAAGAAAATCGGTATTGAGGAGTTACTACTTTGACTCCCTTGAACCGAGGTAAAGATTGGAAGAGTCTGAATCCAACAAGTGCTAACACTATTCAAGAAACGAAGAAACCCTTCGAGAGGGGTGTGACCGTTAACCAGCCAAGAGAAGTGGGAGGTAAAGTGCAACTTAATTCTCCTAGTGCTTCAAGTATTCAGTATCATAAATGCAAAGGTTATGGTCACATGGCAAAAGAGTGTCCAACTCGCAAGGTTATGCCAGTGCTCAACAATGGAGATGTTTGTGAGCAAGCGAGTGACACCGAGGAGGAAAATTTTGAGGAGATTGACCGATCTGAAGATAATGATGGTCGTGAAGTTGCCAAAGCTGATCATCCGGAAATGTTTCTTGTAGTTCGAAGGAATTTGAGCTGCATGACTCTTGAAGAAGAAGACAACCAAAGAGAAAATCTTTTCCATGCCCGATGTCGAGTGAGGGGGAAAGTTTGTTCGATAATCATTGATTCGGGTAGTTGTGCGAATGTGGTGAGCCAAACCTTGGTTTCACAATTGGGACTACCTACCTTAAAGCATCCCCATCCTTACAGATTGCAATGGTTAAATGAGTGTGGAGAATTGAAGGTTGTCAAGCAAGTGTGGATCAAATTCAAAATTGGAGAATATCAAGATGAGATGATGTTCTATGTGGTACCGATGCAAGCTTGTCATATGCTATTGGGTCGACCATGGTAGTATGATCGGTTGGTTGTTCATAATGGGAGATCCAACACTCACAGTGCTAAGCTCGAAGGGAAAAGTTTCATACTTAAACCCTTGTCTCCGAAGCAAGTCAGCGAGGACCATAAACGAATGAAAGAATTGAAAGAAGCGGCAAAAGATAAGTCTCAGGTTGGGACAAAAATTATGGCCGATGACAACAACTCACTGCCTAAGGTAAGAAACATCTGTGCAATCATGCAACCGGGTGATTATCTATGAGGCAACGACAACGGTCAAATGATGATTTTCCTCGTGCACAATGGTATGTTTCTTACTCTACTGGTGAATTTTCTAATGATAACCCTTTGCCTAGTGCTGTACAAAGTATTTTGCAGGACTTCGGAGACATGTTTCCCGAAGAAATGCCAGGTGGATTGCCTCAGTTGAGTGGAATCAAGCACTAGATTGAATTCGTACCGGGGACTCAGCTCCCCAACAAACTTGCATACTGGTGTATCCCAAAGACACCAAAGAGCTCCAAAGGCAGGTTGACGAATTGCTGAACAAGGGCGTTGTTCGAGAGAGCTTGAGTCCTTGCACCATTCCTGTTATCCTTGTCCTGAAGAAAGATGGAACTTGGCGAATGTGCGTTGATTGCCGAGCAGTCAACAAAATCACGGTAAAGTATCGCCATCCTATTCCTCTATTAGATGACATGCTAGATGAGTTAAGTGGTTCTTCATGCTATTCGAAGATAGACCTCAGGTCCGGTTACCACCAAATCCGAAGGAAACCCGGAGACGAGTGGAAAACCGCATTCAAGACCAAATTTGGTCTCTATGAATGGTTAGTCATGCCTTTTGGTCTCTCTAATGCACCGAGCACATTCATGCGACTGATGAACCATGTGCTCAAACCGTTCATAAATAACATAGCTGTCGTTTACTTTGATGATATACCTGTTTATAGTAAATCTGTGGATGAACGTGTCAAACACCTAATGCTAGTGCTTGATAAGCTTAGAGAAGAGAAGTTGTATGCTAACTTCAAGAAATGTGCCTTTTGTGTCGAGCGTGTAGTCTTTCTTAGATTTGTTGTGAGTGCTAATGATGTTGAAGTCAACGAGTCGAAAGTTGAAGCCATCAAAGATTGGCCAACTCCAACCTCGGTATCTCAAGTTCGTAACTTCCATGGCTTAGCTAGCTTTACCGAAGGTTTGTTCGTGACTTTAGCACCGTGGCAGCTCCTTTGACCAAGCTGGTAAAGAAAGACTATCCATTCATGTGGGGAGAGTCCCAAGAGTTTAAACGGAGGCTTTGCTCTGCCCCGTTGTTGCAACTCCATGACTTCGGTAAAGCATTCGCTTACTTCAGTGAAAAGCTTAAGGGTGCAACCTTGAACTACTCTACATATGACAAGGAATTGTATGCCCTCGTTCGAGCACTCACCCATTGGCAGCATTATTTGTGGCCTCGAGTGTTTGTGTTTAAAAGTGATCATGAATCTTTGAAGCATCTCCGAGGTCGGGAGAAATTGAACCGAAGACATGCCAGATTGGTTGAATTCATTGAAAGTGTTTCCTATGTAATTCGTTACAAAAGGGAAAAGACAATGTTATGGCCGATGCGCTATCAAGAAAATTTACCTTAGCAACCACTCTCGCCTCAAGGCTCATGGGATTCAAAAGCATCAAGTTGATGTACGAAGACGATCCCAAGCGGAAAAGCTTTCGCGATGCTATCTTGAGCAACCAAAGGGTTGAGAAATATCAGTGGCAAGATGGCTACCTCTTCAAGAATGGGAGGCCTTGTGTGCCTGTTCAGCATGGAGAGAGCTTTTGGTTCGAGAAGCTCACTCTGGAGGCTTGATGGGACACCTCGGTGTCGAAAAAAATCTTGGTATCTTGACCGAGCAGTTCTATTGGCCAAAAATGAGAAGAGATGTGGAAAAGCTTTGCAATGCTTGTATAGATTGCAAGAAAGCCAAATCGAGGTGCAACCCTCATGGTTTATATACTCCTTTGTATGTTCCTAATTGACTGTAGGTTGATATATCCATGGATTTTATTATGGGGCTAACGAGGTCAGGAGGTGGACATGATAGCATCTTTGTCGTAGTCGACTGTTTTTCCAAAATGGCTCACTTTATTCCTTGCAAAAAGTGTGATGATGCACAGCATGTAGCTACTTTGTTTATTTCTGATGTGTTGAAATTGCATGGTGTGCCTCGTACTGTTGTGAGTGATCGAGACTCAAAATTCTTGAGTCATTTTAGGAATTGTTTGTGGTGGTGCCCTCGGCACCGAATTACTATTATCGATGTCTCACCATCCTCAGACTGATGGACAGACCAAGGTAGATAACCGAACCTTGGGAGCTTTGCTTCGAGCAATGACCAAAGGCAAGGTCAGAAACTGTGCTGATCGTTTGCCCTGATAGAATTTGCATACAATGGAACATTGCATCTAATGATTGGCATGACTCCGTTCGAATGTGTGTATAGTTTTAACCATTTGATTCCACTTGATTTAACCTCATTGCCTCGAGATTCTATTATTGATTTTGAAGGTACTCGGCGAGCCACTGCCTTGATCGAGTTGCATGTAAAGGTGAAGAAGAACCTCGAGGAAGCTTATGCAAAAATTGCATCGAAGAAAAACAAGGGGCGCAAAAAGTTGGAACTGAAGAAGGGAGATTGGGTTTGGGTTCACTTCCGAAAGGAACACTTCCCGAACCAAAGGAAATAAAAGTTGGCTCCTCGAGGGGATTCTCCATTCCAAAGGCTGAGTAAGATCAACCACAATGCTTATGTGATCGACCTCCCTAGTGAGTATAACGTTTCCAACACCTTTAATGTTTCTGACTTAGTTCCTTGTGTTGTAGATCAAACTTCGGAGGATGAAGAGAGCTCAATTACGAGGATGAAAAATTCTCAAGAAGGGGAGGATGATGCAGCCCGAACTCGTGCTGATCAAGTGTTCGATCCACCGAGGCCGAAGAAATGAAGCCAAGCCAAGCTGCTGGACGATGTTCACATTCACTTGGCTTGGTCGAAAGAAAGCAACCAATCTGAAGCTGATTAGCCGAGCTCAAGAATCGAAGACTTCATTTATAAACTTGAGCTCGAAGAAGGGAATGACCGAACCAAAACCGAACACTCAATATTGGCGCCGAAGTAAATGAAACAAACAATCAAAGGAAAAGCGACCGATGTCAGCTTAAGCCAAGTCAAGCGCACCGAAGTCAAGAGCTCGAGCTGAAGTGTTCGAATTTCAAGTGTTCGATTGAGGAGTGACCAAACACTCAGTTATCCAGCCCTGCGTGGCTTACTCTTATTGGTCGCCTGTGACCATTTACTGTTTTATCCCTAGCGTAGTATATATATACTCCTTTACATTTCATTGTAAGTAGCTTGTTTTTTGATGAATATTTATATAGCAGTTGCTATTTGAGTGTCTCCGATGGAGCCCGAACCCCGACGTGGGATTTTCAAAGGACTTGTGTCATTCGGTGCTATCGTTTGAACATTTCTTCTTGGTCATTCAATTTAAAAGAAGCGTTGTTCTTCTCGAGGATTGTTGCTTAGTATAGGTGATTGTTGCCTCCGATTTGATCGAGCTTGAGACTAGTTCCTCAATGTTCCTTTGAATCGAAGCAAGAATTGTCTTACTTCTATCTTTACTTTGTTGTTGTTTTCCGCATTTCTTCGTGTTTAGCTTAACTCCGGTTTAGCTTGCACCACAATCACTCACAATAGTACGAGTCACACCTTGAAATTTCAACACATTAGAAATAAACAAAGTATCTACATGTTGTGCATCATCACACTTCTTGCAAGGAATAAAGTGAGCAATTTTGGAAAAACGGTCGACTACGACAAAGTTGCTATCATGTCCACTCCCCGACCTTGGTAAACCCATAACAAAATCCATGGATATATCAACCCACGGTCAATTAAGAACAGGTAACGGAGTACACAAACCATGAGGGTTAGACCTTGATTTAGCTTTCTTGCAATCTATACAAGTATTGCAAAGCTTTTCCACATCTCTTCGCATTTTTGGCCAATGGAACTGCTCGGTCAAGATACCAAGAGTGTTGTCGATAGTGAAGTGTCCCATCAAGCGTCCATAGTGAGCTTCTCGATCCAAAAGCTCTCTCCACGATGAAATTGGCACACAAACCCTCTCGTTCTTGAAGAGGTAGCCATCATGCCACTGATAATTCTCAACTATTCGGCCACTCAAGATTGCGTTATGGATGCTTTTCAGCTTGCGATCGTCTTCGTACATCGACTTTATGCTTTCGAATCCCATGAGCCTCGAGGCGAGAGTGGTTGCTAAGGTAAATTTCCTTGATAGCGCATCGGCCACAACATTGTCTTTTCCCTTTTTGTAATGAATTACTGATGCAAGCAAACCCGTGGGTTTACACCTTGCAATCGGAGACAACAAACAAGACGCGGAAACGACGAAGTAAAGATGCGGAAGCAGTAAGAAACAAAGATAACAAGAAATCGGGGAAGGGGGAGAACAGAAATAGAAGAAAGAATGGATAATCCGAATCAAATCATGATTGATTATCCAAGGGAGAAAAGGAAACTTGAACCTAACAAGGATTCATACTAGTGATGAAATCCATTTCGGTTCCAAGCCTAAGAAGGCATAAACGAAGCCTCGGGCTTCAAACAAGAATGGCTCGGCCAATTCTATCTCTATTCTCTCAATTCAATATCAACTAAAAACTAAAAACTATCCCTAATGAGCTATGCTAGAGTTTATATAGAAAAAAAAAAAAGGGAAAAATAGTAAGTGGTCACATGCGACCAATGAGATAAAGCCACGCAGGGCTGGAGTAGTTTAGGTGTTCGGCAGCTCAGCTCGAACACATTATCTTCGGACGCTTGTCTGCCTCGGTCACGTTTGGAATCGAACACCCTTGCCTCGGGCACACTTGTAGCCCTTTGATCGATTCTCTGTTTGGCGTCGCTCCCCGGGCCCAAGCCTGATCGTTAGTCGTGCTCGATCTCACAGCTCCCCGAAGTCAGTGTCAGCACCGGTCATTTGTTGTCTGCTCGGTGGATCTCCAAAGTTGTTGCTCGTCGAGGCAGTCTTCGGCATCTTCCATTCCGGCCACACTTTGATCGTGGGCGCCATGTGACTCCTCGGTGGACTTGCTTGATGAATCGAACAGGTGAGCCTGGTTCGTATTGCATCATCCTCCCCTTCTTGAAAGGATTTCGTCCTCGAAATCAACCGGCAAGACCTGCAAACAAGGTAGAGACAAACAAAGCTTCCTACTACGAGAGTAGGTTAGTGTTCAAAAGTGTGGAAAACACACACTTATGATAGAGCCAAGCATCAAAGCAAATCAAACAGCCTATGTCTCCGAAGGAAACAACAAGTTCTTGGCTCAAATAGGAACTACACCGAACATATGAGTACACGAAGAGATCAATAGGACACTTTATATGAAAGATGTGACGATCAAAGGCCCTATCACCTCTAAACTCGTAGTCATCCTACCGAGCCCTAAATTCACTTTTATCACCATGGGGCTTATAGACTTCGGTATGCACTATACTCGAGGTGTGATCAACATGTGGAATGGAGTAAGTAAAATGATTGACTCGACAACTAACATCGAATACTCCACTCCCCTTCTTAAAAGCAATCTTATTCACACCAAGAGAGAGCTTTTCACCTCCCCAATGAACTCCAAGACAACCCTTCTCTTTAGACAAACTTCCGAAGAAGGTCTCAAATAATGGATTATCTACGGGGTTAAGCCTTTCAAACCGAGGTGGTTCTCCTCAAGTCGGATGCTCATCACCATCTCCTTCGAACAGAGGGTTAGTGAAAATAAGTTCACTGCCCATCAAAGGTGCATCCGAGCCCAGGTCATCGACCACACTTGAGGAGTCATCGAATATGATTCGATCCAACTCATCCACTAAGGACTCCTCAAGGGTATCATCATCCTCACCATAACACAGAGATCCACCATAGGCAATAATTTCAGCAAGGGTATGATCAAACAACTCATTTTTCCTTCTATTAAAGATTGGTGGTGTGTCATAACAAGGGTCACAAGTAAGGTCAACTACAACTTCATCACTAAAGAGAGATTCGATGAAGATCGAGCGCACATCATGATGTGGCATATCAATTCTCTCAACTAGTGGTTTACATTCACTCACAAGTTGACCATTCGACTCTACACTAGTTGCAAACACATCGTAATCATACAAATCATTAACTAGCATAGAGGTTTCCTTAGCAATTTCACAAGACAAGGAACTATCATGCTCACGGGAAGGAATTCGAACACTCACCTCGGGATGGCCTTTGGTTTCTTTTACTGTCCTCGAGGTCTCACAAGTAGTTTCTTCTCCGTGGAGCTCACATGAAAGATCTTCTTCACCTTGTCTATCTACTTCGGTACAGAGTTGAGGCTCCTTCGGTTTGCCTCCAAGAGTTCCTGCACAAGATTTCGAACAAGTAGAAGAAAAGGATAAAGGGTTAAGGTTAGAATAAGGAGTGTCCTCACTCTCAATGATTCTTTTTCCCTCTTTCTTTTCCCTCATTTTCTTTTCAAGGTCTGGTGTGGGTTTGGGTGGTGACAACTCACTCACATCACTCGACGCAACCTCTCCTTTTTCCTCTCGAGAGTTGTCACCGGTCACTCCCTTACTCCTCTCGATCTTTTGTCTCTCATATTCGGGTGAGTTGGGTCGAGGCCCAAGAATACCCATAGCTGGAGTAGGTGGACTTTTAACATCGACCCGAAGTCTAGGACTCGAAGACTCATCAACCGAGGTCTCATTCTTCGTTGCCGAGCATGGCTCCGAAGCTGGTGTCCTCGGGATCCCGGCAGGATCAAGGTTAACAAGTCTCACATCCACACCTTGCAGTTCGGCTATGATCCCCAATAGTTCAGTCATGAGATCGGCCGTTGTGATAACCTTGTTAACTTCGGTCGACTCTTTTCTTGCAATTTTCCCACCACTTCTTGCGCTCGTAGGACTCTTTGTTGGCACCTTTCCAAGTATAGAATTTCCTCCATTAGTGGTAGCACCACTAGAGTAACTCCCACTTCCTTTCACTCTTCCAACTTTAGAAGTTTTGTTGAAAGTCGAGGAAGGAGTTTTAGCATGGAACCCGTGAGAATTTCTCCTCGAAGAAGGTGTTCGGTAGAAACCTCCTCTACCCTCCTCGGGTCCATAACCACCAGTGCTCCTCGAGCCACCCTTTCCATAGGACTTGGAAGCATTGAATCGTGTGCCACGACTATAAGTTGCAAATCTTCCTCCTCCCATGGAACAACCTCCACCACCTCCCAACCCGATGGAAGGGGTTCTACTAATCCCTTGTGCTCCACACGAGACACCGACGGAAGAAGACATCAAATAGTTTGCTCGGTCGACTCCGTCATCGACTTCCTCGATGTCACATTCATCATATTCAAGGTCATCACAATGAGAGTAAGTAGAGTCATCGTACCTCGAAGCGTCACTACCTTCGTATTCTTGACCCGAAGCAAAAGATTCTTCTCGTTCGTCTTCACAGGCTTCGTAGTCTTCTTCATCTTCGTATTCACCATAGTGACCTGCTTCGTCCTCGTAAGAGCCATAGTCCCCGGTGTCATTATAACAATCATCACCTCCGTAGGAACCATAGTCTCCATCATCTCCACACGAATCATACCCTCCGTAGCTACCATCATCCGAAGACATAGCTGCAACAAACAAGAGTAAAGGACCTCACAAGTTCACTCCCTCACGTGTATCACTCGAGTAATGTTCACTCAATGTTCTTTCCACTCGTGTTTACACTCAAGGTCGTTGGCTTTTGTGACCTCACTCTATTGTTCTCACCACTTAGCCTTTTTCCGCTCAAGTTGGCCTTGCCTCCTTGTTAGGAAACCGAAGTGATAAATCACAACTAGTACTTTCCAAGCTTAGTTTCGGAAGGAGTTTATATGACTCGATGGAATCGGTAGCTATTTTAACTGCGCACGGGGAGTCAAAGAGTTATCTACGAAATTGGACTTCGGTCACCCCACGCACGAGTTCTTATAAGCTCAGATTCGATAGTACGACCTCGAGTAGAAAGGATTACTCCAGAGATCCACTATCGAGAATATTCGGACACAAGAAAAGTGAAATCCTAAGAGAATCTACCTCCTCCTCGGTTCCGCTTCGGAATTTTCCGAACACGTGACCTCGGTACAAGTGTTTCCTCCTTGGTTCAGATAGGGTTTAACCTTATCCGCTTTCCCTTTTCTAGCCGACAACTTTTCACCTGGGGTTTTAGATTTTGACAATTTACCCTTTTCTTCTTCAATGGAACAGTGAACCTTTACTCCGGTGTACGGAAAATTTTTCAAGATTCGTTCACAGTCCATAAACTCAAGATTTGGGTCGTCTCTGGTAATTTTAACAACGGAGAATTGTTCAGTTCCAAGCCGAGCTAAGACTAGCTATGGTGTCGTCCGTACACTGTTAACAATTTAACAATGTTCCGATGTACGGACGGTGGCGAAACAGTGGAACTTCGATTTTCAAGCACTAAAATCGACCCAAATACCTCAACAACCACCAGTTTTCAACGATAAACACCAAAACACAACTGGGGTTCGATTTTCAACTTCACCACGTCAAGAACACAGTCCAAATCGACGGAAAAACCCTAGTTACGAATGTTGTACGTCGGGTACTCAATCGATTCCTTAGACAGTGGTGACTCAGAATATGTGATTGTTTAATCCAACAATCAACAATCAACACAAATTTTTGAATTTTCTTCTTTTACTCTTTTTTTTTTTTTTTTTTTTTTTGTAAAATAAGAACACCAACAGAAAGTAAGGATAGATTGAACAAGGAACGTGGATTCGTAGGAACGAAATCCAAGCCTTACTCTGATACCAAACTGATGCAAGCAAACCCGTGGGTTTACACCTTGCAATCGGAGACAACAAACAAGACGCGGAAACGACGAAGTAAAGATGCGGAAGCAGTAAGAAACAAAGATAACAAGAAATCGGGGAAGGGGGAGAACAGAAATAGAAGAAAGAATGGATAATCCGAATCAAATCATGATTGATTATCCAAGGGAGAAAAGGAAACTTGAACCTAACAAGGATTCATACTAGTGATGAAATCCATTTCGGTTCCAAGCCTAAGAAGGCATAAACGAAGCCTCGGGCTTCAAACAAGAATGGCTCGGCCAATTCTATCTCTATTCTCTCAATTCAATATCAACTAAAAACTAAAAACTATCCCTAATGAGCTATGCTAGAGTTTATATAGAAAAAAAAAGGGCAAAATAGTAAGTGGTCACATGCGACCAATGAGATAAAGCCACGCAGGGCTGGAGTAGTTTAGGTGTTCGGCAGCTCAGCTCGAACACATTATCTTCGGACGCTTGTCTGCCTCGGTCACGTTTGGAATCGAACACCCTTGCCTCGGGCACACTTGTAGCCCTTTGATCGATTCTCTGTTTGGCGTCGCTCCCCGGGCCCAAGCCTGATCGTTAGTCGTGCTCGATCTCACAGCTCCCCGAAGTCAGTGTCAGCACCGGTCATTTGTTGTCTGCTCGGTGGATCTCCAAAGTTGTTGCTCGTCGAGGCAGTCTTCGGCATCTTCCATTCCGGCCACACTTTGATCGTGGGCGCCATGTGACTCCTCGGTGGACTTGCTTGATGAATCGAACAGGTGAGCCTGGTTCGTATTGCATCAATTACATAGGGAAAGCTCTCAATGCATTCTACCCACTTGTCATGTCTTCGATTTAATTTCTCCTGGCCTCAGAGACATTTCAAAGACTCATGATCACTTTTAATCACAAACTCTCTTGGCCACAAGTAATGCTGCCAATGGGCGAGTGCTCGAACGAGGGCATACAAATCTTTTTCATACGTAGAGTAATTCAAGGTTACACCCTTAAGATTTTCGCTGAAGTAAGCGATCGACTTTGATTCTTGCATAAGCACTCCTCCGATCCCAACTCCAGATGCATCACACTCGACCTCGAATGCTTTGCCGAAGTCAGGGATTTGCAACAACGGGCAGAGCAAAGCCTCTGTTTCAACTCTTGGAAAGCCCTCTCTTAGGACTCTCCCCATACAAATAGATGGTCTTTCTTTATCAGCTCGGATAAAGGAGCTGCCACGGTGCTAAAGTCTCTAACAAACCTTCGGTAAAAGCTAGCTAAGACATGGAAGCTACGAACTTGGAGAGGTTGGAGTCGGCCAATCTTTGATAGCTTCGACTTTTGACTCATCGACTTCAACACCATTAGCACTTACACCAAATCCTAGAAAGACTACTCGCTCGATACAAAAGGCACATTTCTTGACATTAGCATATAACTTCTCCTCTCTAAGAATGTCAAGCACTAGCCTTAATTGTTCGACATGTTCATCCACAGATTTACTATAAACAAGTATGTCATCGAAGTAAATGAAAACAAACTTATTTATGAACGGTTTGAGCACATGGTTCATCAGTCGCATGAATGTTCTCGGTGCGTTAGAGAGGCCAAAAGGAATCACTAACCACTCATAGAGACCGAATTTGGTCTTGAATGCAGTTTTTCACTCATCTCCGGGTTTCATTCGGATTTGGTGGTAACCGGACCTGAGGTCTATCTTCAAAAAGCATGAAGAACCACTAAACTCGTCTAGCATGTCATCTAATCGAGGGATAGGATGGCTATACTTTACCGTAATTTTATTTACTGCTCGAAAATCGACACACATTCGCCATGTTCCATCTTTCTTTGGGACAAGGATAACATGAACGACGTAAGGACTCAAGTTTTCTGGAACAAGGCCCTTGTTCAGCAATTCATCCACCTACCTTTGGAGCTCTTTGGTGTCTTTGGGATTACAGCGGTATGCAGATTTGTTGGGGATTTGAGACCCCGGTACGAAGTCAATCTGGTGCTCGATTCCTCTCAACGGAGGCAATCCACCTGGCATTTCTTCGGGAAACATGTCTCCTAAGTCCTGCAAAACACTTTGTGCAACACTAGGCAAAGGGTTATCATTAGAAAATTCATCAGTAGAGTTAAGAAAGATACCCTTCTGCACGAGGCAAATAATCAGTTGACCGTTGTCGTTGCCTCGTTGATACTCACCCGGTTGCATGATTGCACAAATATTTCTTACCTCGGACGGTGAGTTTTTGTCTTCGGCCCCAATTTTTGTTCCCATCGGAAACTTAGCTTTGGCCGCTTCTTTCAATTCTTTCATCCATTATAGTCCTCGTTGACTTGTTTCGGAGACAAGGGTTTGAGTATGAAACTCTTCCCTTCGAGCTTAGCAGTGTAAGTGTTGAATCGTCCGTTATGAACAACCGACCGATCATACTGCCATGGTCAACCCAGTAGCAAATGACAAGCTTGCATCGGTATCACATGGAACATCATTTTATCTTGATATTCTCCAACTGTGAATTTGATCCACACTTGCTTGACAACCTTCAATTCTCCACACTCATTCAGCCATTGCAATCTATAAGGGTGAGGATGCTTTGATGTAGGTAATCCCAATTATGAGACCAAGGTTTGGCTCACTACATTTGCACAACTACCCGAATCAATAATCATCGAACAAACTTTCCCCCTCACTCGACATTTTTCATGGAAAAGATTTTCTCTTAGGTGTCCTCTTCTTCAAGAGTCAAGCAGCCCAAATTTCTTCGAACCACAAGAAATATTTCCGGATGATTAGCCTCGGCAGCTCCATGACCATCATCATCATCTTCAGCTTGGTCAGTCCCCTCGAAATTTCCTTTCTCGGTGTCACTCGCCTGCTCATGGACGGTTGTATCTTCGAGCAATAGCATAACTTTGTGAGTTGGACACTCTTTAGCCATGTGACCATAACCCTTGCAATTATGACACTGAGTACTTGAAGCACTAGGAGAATTAAGTTGAACTTTACCTCCCACTTCTCTTGGTTGGTTAACGGTCACTCCCCTCCCGAAGGGTTTCTTCAGATCTCGAACAGTGTTAGCACTTGCTGGATTCTGACTCTTCCATTCTTTACCTCGGTTCAAAGGAGTTGAAATAGTGACTCCTCGATACCAGTTTGCTTTATCGTCCTTCTCCTATTTTTCAGCTTCAATGGCAGCATGAAATATATCTTCCAAAGTTTCATACACATGCAGCCTCAATTGAGATGACACATCTCGAGCAAAGCCATTTTTGAATCGGATGGCCGCTTGCTCGTCATCTTCTTCCATATCAAGAGCAAATCGAATTCTTTCGAACTCATGATAGTATTCTTCAACTGATTTGGACCCTTGTTTCAATTCGAAGAGCTTTCGAAGTTGTTCTTGCCGATACTTGGCATTCACATTCTTAGCATCCATTGCTCTTGTCAACTGCATCCATGTGGTGACCTCGGGATAAGCATTCTTTCGTCTCAACCTTTTGTCAGCCTCCCTCCATGTCGATGCATATGCCTCGAACGAAGTAATAGCATGTGCAGCTTTTCTCTCTTCGGTCATCTTATTTGTTTCGAAGATTCGTTCCAATCGAATCTTCCAATCAAGATATTGGTCGGGATCACTAGTTCCACTGAAAGGTGGAATAGTGATCTTGACACTATTCAAGTTTGAATCTCAAGCATCTCGGATCGGCTCCGGATACTCATCATAATAGTCATCAGCCTCACACTCAAAATATCGATCAAGAATTGTGCCTCTTCCTCGACCTCAGAAATTTCCACGACCTCGTTGAACCTGCCTTTGTTGAACGAACGGTGGTTCATGCTCAGTTTCAACATCGGGAAATTCTCCATCATCGACCCCTTCATCAGCGACCACGATTTGTCTTCAGGCCCTTGGAAGTGGCAATCTTTCACCTCGGCAATGCCCAAGTTTAGATGACCAGCTTGGGGATTGCCCAAGTTTTTTTGTTCCACTTGGGGATTTCCCAAGTGTTGTGCAACATGGGGATTGCCCATGCTTCATTTCGAATAGCCTCGTTCTTCAACCGTTGTTGTCGAACGAGCTCAGCAAATTGCTCAAGTTTTATCAGAGTGGAGTTGCTAACTCTAGCGCCGGACCCACGCAAGGCCATGGACACACTCCCTTGCTCGAGGTTAGCTACTCGAGCACTCACTCCTCTTACCTCGGCACTGATGCCTTGTATCGCAGCCATGAGATCGGCTAACGACACCTCGGGCGCCTAAATTCCCCTTCTTTCGTCTCCATTCCCAGCCATAGTACCTGCACAAATCAAAGACCAAGAAAATGTTAAGGTAAGAAATCACCTCACACACTCCCTCACCTTTATTGGGTGGAGCTCGGGTCCACTCAATTTATGGGTTCGGTTTTTGGTCACTCAAGAACTTGTAGCCAATGTCTTCCTCGGTTGATCATCTTCTCTCTGTTCTTTCGAATTTGAAAAGTTACACTGTCTCCTTCGAGAAGAGTGAATTGATGTGACTCAATGGAATAGATGCTATTTACTCTGCGCTCGGGAAGTCAAAGAATTTTCTATGAAATTTGGACTTCAGTCACGCCACGCATGACTTCCTATAAGCTCAAACAAATTAGTATGACCTAGAGTAGAAATAATTACTCCAGAGATCCACTAACGAGATTCATCGAGCACAAGAAAAGTGAAAACCTAGGATAATCTACATTTCAATTCCTCTTTCAGAATCCTCGAACACACAAAATCTTGTACGGACAAAAGTAGTCCCTCCTTGGTACGGATAGGGTTTAACCTTATCCACTTTCCCTTTTCTTACCGACAAAATTTTCACCTAGGGTTCTGAATGAAATAGTTTACTCCTTTCTTCTTCAATGGAACAGTGACTCAACAATTCCGACGTATGGACAAATTTAAACTTTGCTCAATGACCACGATTCAACATACTTTGGATTGCTTCACTCTGGTAACCTTTGACGTCGGAGGAAATCAGTTCCAGAATTTCGAGCTTTGAAAACTTCACTTCGTCCGTACACTGTTACAATGTAACAAGTTTCCGGCGTACAGACGGTGGCTCAATTCACAAAACTTTAAATTTTAAGGTCAAAAATACAACCCAAATCAAATAAGAACCGCCAGACTTCAACGATCAACACCAAAACACAACTGGGGTTCTATGATAACAACCACCATGTCAAAAACAGTCCAAATAACTTCGAGAAACGCTAGTCGTCAGTCGTGTATGACAGGCGCTCGTTGGAATCGTCGGACGATGTTGAACTAGAATCAATGGTTGTTTGATTCAAACAACTAAAAATCAAACCAAAATTTTTGAATTTTTCTTTTATACTTTTTTTTTTGGGTAATAACAAAACAACAGTAACAACAATTAAAAATGGAGATTTAAGCTGAAACTGAAAAACATAAAGGCACGAGATAAACGAATAGGATTGGAGTTGTAAGAACAAGCCCTAACTGTGCTCTGATACCAAGATAGTGCAAGCTAAAGTGGAAGTACAGTTAACAACCAGAGGAACGCGGAAAAAACAACAAAAGTAAAGATAGAAGGAAGACAAGTCTTAGCTTCGATTGAATGATACCGAAGAATTAGTTTCGGTCCTAAACAATCTGAATCAAAAGACACACCTAATGCTAAGTAACAATCCTCAAGAAGTCACATGCTTCTTGCAAACTGAATGACCAAAGAAGAAGATTGTTCAAACGATTCTCACCGAATGACAAAAGTTCTTTAAAATCCCACATCGGGGTTCGGCTCCATTGGAGACACTCAATAGCAACAACTATGTTTCAACATATATCAAAAAACTAGGTTCTTACAAATGAAATGTAAAGGAGTTTATATAGACTACTCTAGGGGCAAAATAGTAAAATGGTCACAGGCAACCAATAGGAGTAAGTCCCGCAGGGCTAAATAAGTTGAGTGTTCAGTCATTCCTTCAGCCGAACACTTGAGTTTCGAACACTTGAGTTCGAGCTCTTGACTTCGGTACTCAGTTGCTCAACTCGGCTTATTTTGACATCGAATGCTCTCCCTTCGGCTGCTTGTTTACTTTAATTCAGCGTCGATGTTGAGTGTTTTGTTGGGGTTCGTTCGCTCCCTTCTTCGAGCTCAAGCTTATAGATGAAGCCTTCGATTCTTGAGCTCGACCACTCAGCTTCGGAATGGTTGCTTTCTACCAACCACGCCAATTGAATGTGAACCTCGTGAAATAGATTGGCTTGGCTTCGTGTCATCGGCCTTGGGGATTGAACACTTGATCAGCACGTGTTCGGGATGCATCAAGTTATAAGAAGTATGTTTGGTGTGACGTGTATCCTATACGGGATAATGACGTTTGGTTAGGTGAGCCATGGTTGCAAAACAAGAGTGTGCAATATAGTCTGGGGAAGAATATGTATCTTGTGAGTATGAGTCAAAGGACTTATGAATTTGAACCAATTGCTTACTAGTGCACTTTCCTTGGCTATTCAAGCAATAAAGGAGCGAGAACTTCATTCCATGGTTAAAATTGAGCAAACGAGGAGTCCTACAAACACAAGAAATAGTGGGACTAGTGCAAGAAAAGAATTGACAATTGTCAACAAGGTGAACCCGAAGCCAGAAGCTCCAAAGCCAAGTGGTTCACCAATAAAGAAGAAGGAGACCTCCAGTGATGAGTCTCCAAGTCCTAGATTCCGAGTTATTGTAAAGAGTCCACCTACTTCGGTTATGTGTATTCTTGGGCCTCGTCCCAACTCGCATGAATATGAGAGACAAAAGATAGAGAGGAGTAAGGGAGCAACTGGTGACAAATCTCCAGTGGAAAAAGGAGAGGTTGTGTTGAGTACGTGAGTGGGTTGTTGCCACCCGAATCTACACCCGACCTTGAAGAAAAAATGAGGGAAAAGAGATAGGGAAATAGAATCATTGAGAGTGAGGGCACCCCTTATTCTAACCTTAACCTTTTATCTTTTTCTTCTATTTGTTTGAATTCTTGTGTAGGATTTCTTGGAGGCAAACCGATGGAGCCTCAATCATGTTCCAAAGAGGAAAGGCAAGGTGAAGGAGATTCCAAATGTGAGCTACAAGGTGAAGGAACTACCCATGATGCTTCAAGTACATTGAGTGAGACCGGATGCAACTCAAATATAAGTGATAGTTCTTCTTCCCTTAAGCATGGTACTTCCTTGTCTTGTGATGGTGTTTGTGATACTCGAAACTAATTGATGATTTGTATGATTACAACGTGTTTGTAACTAGTGTAGAGTCGAATGGTTAACTTGTATGTGAATGTGAACCACTAGTTGAGAGGGTTGAAAAGCCACATCATGATGTGAGCTCGATTTTCATTGAACCTCTCTTTAGTGAAAATATTGAAGTTGACCTTGTTTGTTGACCTTGTTTGTGAACCTTGTTATGACACCCCACCCATATTTGATAAAGGATAAGATGAATTGCATGAATATCCCGTTCTTCCCTTTGATTGTTTATTTGATAATGGTGTTCTTGAGTGTCGTAGTGAGGATGATCATAGCCTTGAGGAATCTCTAATGAAAGGGATGGATAGGATTGTCTTTGATGATTCCTCAAGTGTGGATGATGACTCTAGTTTTGATGTCTCACCTTTGATGGGTAGTGGACTTGTTTTCACCAACCCCTTGTTTGAAGAGGATTTTAAAAGAGGTGATGGTGTACATCAAACTAGAGAAGAGTTTGGATTTAAACCTCCATAGTTTGGAAAGTTTGACTCTATAGACAATCCATTATTTGGAACTCCAAGTGAGATGAGTGGTCTTGGTATTGGTTGTGTTGGACCATCTTCTAGTAGTCCTAACCTTCATTGTGTGGACTATAATGATGAAGAACCTATTTTGGAGACCTTCCTTTGGAGTTTGTCTAGTGAGGAAGATTGTCTTAGAGGTGGATTAAGAGGTGAGGAAGTCACTCTTGGTGTGTGTAAGAGTGCTTCCTATAAGGGGAGTGGAGTATTTGATGTTAGTTGCCAATTGAACTATTTTGTTTACTCCACCCCACATGTTTGTCACACCTTGGGTGTTGAGCATATCAAAGCCAATGAGTCACATTATGATAGTAATGCATTGAAGGCTTGGTGTGTTGACCATACGCTTGGAGGTCATAAGTAACTTAGTTGCTTAATCTCTCATGTTCCATGTCTTATAGATCTCTTTGCTTGCTATGGTAGTGAGTGCTTGTTATTGTTGAGCCAAGAACTTGTTGTTTCCTTTGGAGACCTATACTTTTTGATTGGTATTGATGCTTGGCTCTATCACAAAAGTGGGGTTTCTATAACACTTGCACTCACTCTTGTTGAGCTTACCTCCTTTAATAGTGGGAAGCTTTGGTGTGTTAATCATGAACTTAGGGATCATAGGAATTTTGATGGCTTGATCTTGCATATTTCATACCCTATTGATTTATTTGATGGTTCTGGTGTTGGGTACATCCATTAGGAAAGTCAAGTACTTGTTGTTTTCATTGGAAACATGCGCTTTATCATTATTATTGATACTTGGCTATAACATAAAAGTGTGTTTTCCACACTACTTGCACTAACCTACTCTTGTAGTAGGATATTTTGCTTATTCTTGTCTTTGATTGTAGGTCTTGATGGCTTGATTTCGAGGACGAAATCCTTTCAACAATGGGAGGATGATGCGGGGAAAATTGATCTTATAGAACTTACCATCAAGAGCCGGGATTGGAGGATGTAAAGGACGAGATGTTAAGAGCATTGGGGAAGAGTTCGGGAGAATTTTAAAGACCAAGGCATTGGCTTCAGCGTTGGGCGCTCCGCCCACCTACACTAGGAACTCTAGTATTATTAACTATTTTGGCCCTACGTGGTCTTTATTATTACCCAACTTGTGGGGTTATTTTAGACTTCATTTAGAAGTGTAGAACCTCTATAAATACTACACATAGGTCATTAGATCATTAGTTAACTTGGAATTGAGAATTAGGAGAATTGAGAGAGGCAAGACCTTCTTGAGAAGCTAGAAGCTTCAATGTATCTCTTGGCTTGGAACCACGTGGATTTCATCCTACTATGAATCCTTGAATAGGTTCAAGTTTCTTTCCTCTCTTTGGATATTCAATTCATATTTGGAATCGTTTATCCGTTCTTTCTTCTATTTCTGTTCTTCCCCGTCCCTTAATTTCTTGATCTCGTGTTTATCTTTATGCTTCCGCTACTTATTATTGCTTCCGCGTATTTACCCTGCATCAAGTTTAGCCTATAAATAACCCATTCTCACCTTATAAATTCATTCAAGGAAGACGAAAAAATTTCTTCTTCTTTTCTCTTCAATACAAGAGATTCACTACGAATCCGCCTACTCTCAGGGAATAATACTACTCTTTTACTGCTTTCGTATTACTTTCTTCGTATTAATTTTATTTCTTTTGTCCCTCTTCTAAATTCATCTGTCTAACCTTTTCGTCATGTTTTAGACATAACTAAAACTCCTTATTAACAACAGATCTAAACTAAAGTCAAAAAGTATGATTAAACTGTACTTTTAAAATTGTGACACTATTGATTCTCACTTACACATACCACAAAAACTTTCTCAACACAAATATATAGTGATGATTTGCATATGAAACTATTAAAAGACTTTTAATGTTGAATCACAATTGAAATTGTAATTAATTTTATATTTTGATCAATTCTAAGTAAAAGAAAATTCATGTTTTTATATTTGGATTGATTTTTTGTAGGATCTCAGTCATATCAAGAAGATGTTTTATTGATTTGTTACTGAACAGAAAAAATATAAGTGCAGATATGGTATTCCATAAGCTTATATTCTTGCGGGATTTGGTATTGTTTTGTTTCGTTGAGACATTTTGATTCTATATCCCTACTTTTACATATTTGTATATGTTGTGAAAAAAAATGTCGGTATTGATGCAGCACGAACCTGTGTTGATCAAGTGTTTGTGCCAGCAAGACCAGTCACACGAAGCTAAGTCAAGATTCTGCACAACGCGCATGTCCATCTAGCGTGGCTGGGAGGAACTATCAACTCAAAGAATGAGTGGCCGGGTGCCAAATTTGAAACCTATATTTGGAAGCTCGAGCCCGATCCTTGAACCGACCGAGGGGCTACGAATGTGCCCGAGGCAGAAGAGTGTTCGAGCACTGAAGCGACCAAGTGCAGAAGAGTGCCCGAGACCACATATTTACCTTCAGCCCTGTGTGGCCTGGTCTTATTGCCGACTTGTTGCCGTATTTACTATTATAGCCTTGGGGATTTCTACATAAACCTCCTTAGTATTTTATTTTGGAGTAGTTGTTGAATATTGACTTTAGCCGAGTGCTATTTGTCTCCGTCGTGAGCACCCCGTCGTGGGAATTGTGTTAATGGAACTTGTGTCTTTTGGCGGAATCGAAAATTGAAAATATTCTTCTTTGATCATTCGGTTTGCAAGAGCAGTGTGTATTCTTGAGGTATCGTTGCATCGGTTTAGGTGCTTATTCACAATCTATTCGAGAGGTACCAAGTCTAATTCCTTGATATTGTTCAGATGAGTTGAGTCTATGTCTAGCTTTCTATCTTTACTTTTCTGTTGTTCTTCTGCTTGTGTACGTCTGTTGCTTGTCCAATTTGGCTTGTACCATCTTTCTATCAGAGCACAGTTTGGGTCTGTTCTTATAAACCCAATCATGTTCTACGTTATCTCGTGCTTTTGTCTTTATTTTTGTTTCATGTTCTTGTTGTGTTGTTTTGATTATTACAAAAAAAAATAGTAAAGAAAAGTTTCCAAAATTTAGTTGATTGTTGGTTTTTTGAAGAAACCAACATTGGATTCGTTGTTACCAGTGTCTGGGGTCATTGGTCATAAAACAATTGAGTGTTAGGGTTTCTGGCAAAAATTTCGAATCAGTCGTCGGGGTTCTTCTGTTTTTGAAACCCAGTTTGAGTTTTGGTTGTTTGTGGTTATTTCGAGTTGTTTTCGATTGATTTTGGTCGAGCATTACTTGAAAAACATTGAAGCTCCATTGATGCAGGGTAAACGAGCGAAAGCAACAAAGATAGCGGAATCAATAAAGTAAACACGAGATCAAGAAATTAAGGGATGGGGAAGAATAGAAATAGAAGAAAGAACGAATCAAACTAACCAAAGTAGATTGATTCAGATGGAGAAAGAGACTTGAACCACTCACGGGGTCACACTAGGGGCGATACACCATGGATTCCAAGTAAGAGATATATGAAGCAAAACTTCAACAAGAAGGACCTAGTCTCTTCTAAATTCTATCATTCAATCTCATAATCTAGCTAATCAAATAAAATGACTAAATGTGGTATTAATAGACGTTCCACACTCCTAATGAAATGACATAGAAGCCCCTACAAGTTTATTACACATAATAGGCCACGTAGGGCAAAATAGTAATAACACCTAAGTTGTAAAAAGTCTTCAGTGTTCCAGGCGGGGCGCCTAGGCCTAGGTGGGGCGCCTGGAACTTAGGTAGTGAGCTGGGAGATCTGTCGCCAGGCGGGGCGCCTAGCTCCTTAGGAAGTGTGTCCTCCAGGCGGGGCGCCTGACTGTGCTGGCGTCCCTCCTACTCCTTAAGCGTGGGGCCTAGAGCTGAAACCATCTGAAACACCTCCCGATGCTCTTGACCTCTCGGCCTTTGCATCCTCCAATCCCGGCTCTTGATGGTAAGTGCCTTAGGCTCGATTTTCCCTACATCATCCTCCCCTTCTTGAAAGAATTTTGTCCTCGAAATCAAACCATCAAGACCTACAACCAAAGACCAAGACAAAAAAATCTTCCTACTACAAGAGTAGGTTAGTGCACCAAGTGTGGAAAACACACTTTTATGGTAGAGCCAAGCATCAATACTAATAAAAAAGCTCATGTCCCCAAAGGAAGCAAAAAGTACTTGACTCAAAAGGAAAGTGCATCCAACACAAGAACATGCAAAGAGATCAATAGGGTAGGGAATATGTAAGATCAAGCCATCAAAATTCTTATGACCCCTAAGTCCAATAAGAACACACATAAACTTCGCACTACAAGAGTAGGCAAGTCCAACAAGAGTGAGTGTAAGTGCTATAAAAAGCACACTTTTGTGATAGAGCCAAGTATCAATACCAATCAAAAAGAATAGGTCTCCAAAGGAAACAAATTCTTGGCTCAACAATGAAAAGCACTCACTACTATAACAAGTAAAGAGATCAATAGGACATGGAACATGCAAGATTGAGGAATCATGAACCCTATCATATCTAAGCTCATTGCCAACACACCAAGACTTCAATGCATTATGATCACAATGTTACTCATTGGCTTTGGCATGCTCAACACATAAGCTGTGATCAACATGTGGGGTGGAGTAAACAAAATAGTTCAATTGGCAACTAATATCAATTACTCCACTCCCCTTCTTGGAAGCACTCTTACACACACCAAGAGTGACTTCCTCACCTCCAAATCCACCTCTAAGACAATCTCCCTCACTAGACAAACTCCTAAGGAAGTTCTCCAAAATAGGCTCTTCATCATTATAGTCCACACAATGAAGGTTAGGACCACTAGAAGATGGTCCAACACAACCAACACCAAGTCCACTCATCTCACTTGGAGTTCCATACAATGGATTGTCTATAGAGTTCAACTTTCCAAGCCATGGAGGTTTAAATCCAAACTCTTCTCTAGTTAGATATTCACCATCACCTCTTTGAAAATCTTCTTCAAATAAAGGGTTTGTGAAAACAAGTCCACTACCCATCAAAGGTGAGGTATTGAAACTAGAGTCATCATCTAATACAATTCGATCCATCTCATCCTATAGGGACTCCTCAAGGTCACTACCATCCTCATTACAACACATATGTCCACCATTATCAAGCAATTCATTAAGGGAAAGGATAGGGTATTCATTCAACTCATCTTCCCCTTTATCAAATATAGGTGGGGTGTCATAACAAGGTTCACAAGTAAGATCAACTACACAATCTTCACTGAAGAGAGGTTCAATAAAAATCGAGCTCACATCATGATGTGGCTTATCATACATCTCAACTAGTGGTTCACAATCACACACAAGTTGACCCACCGACTCTTCACTAGTTGCAAACACATTGTAATCATACAAATCATCAACTAGTGTTGAGTTAGCACAAGCACTATCACATCACAAGGGGGTAACATGTTCAAGGGAAGAACTTTCACATACCTTTGAGTGGCCATCTAGCTCACTCAATGCACTTGACGTGTCATGAATTGGCTCTTCACCTTGAAGCTCACATTGAAGATTTTCTTTACCTTGTCCTTCCTTCTTGGGACATGATTGAGGCTCCATTGGTTTGCCCCCAAAAGTACCTACACAAGCATTCAAAAGAGTAGAAGAAAAAGATAAAGGGTTAAGGTTAGAATAAGGGGTGTCCTCACTCTCAATGATTCTTTTTCCCTCTTTCTTTTCCTTAGTTTTTTTTCAAGGTTGGGTGTAGATTCGGGTGGTGACATCCCACTCACATCACTCCACACATCCTCTCCTTTTTCCACTCGAGGAATGTCACCAGTCACTCCCTTACTCCTCTCAATCTTTTGTCTCTCAAATTCGGGTGAGTTGGGATGAGGCCCAAGAATACCCATAGCCTGAGTAGGTGGACTTTTAACTTCAACCCAAAATCTAGGACTAAGAGACTCATCACTTGAGGTCTCTTTCTCCTTTATTGGTGCACTTGGCTTTGAAGTTTGTGGTTTCGGGTTCACCTTGTTGACATGTGCCAACCCTTTTCATGCACTAGTCCCACCATTGCTTGTGATTTTAGGACTTCTTGATTGCACTCTTTCAACCACAGGATGAGGTTCTTGCTCCTTTTCTTCTTGCATAGGCCTAGAAGGTATACTAGGAGGTGACTTGATCTTTTCCCCAATAGGCTCAAAGTCATAAATCCTTTGGCCCTTGCCGAAATAATACCTATCTTCACAATACTATATCGCACCTTCTTGCCTTACAACCATGACTCACCTAACCACACATGACAATGTTGCATGGGGTACACATGACACCACATATAACCCAATAACCCCTATGAGATATGCACACCCGAGCTTGCTTGGAAACCCATAAAGATGCTCTAGGGCATAGCAAGGTAGCCTTAACTCATCAACCACCGAGGTACTAATGCAGTTGGTATCGGTGTTACCAATATTGACATAGTACCCTCCATTACCTTCCACCTCAACAAGGAACCTCCTTTGACCCAAGTGTAGTATAGGATCATCCAAGTAAGACCTTGGAACTTCAAGATAACCATCACTATCAACTCGAATCTTCCTCAACCCTCCTCCCTTAGCAACACTACTAGGATAACTCCCACTTCCCGCGACTCTCCCAACACTAGAAGTGTAGTTGGAAGTCGAGGAAGGAGTACCACTATGGAACTCATAATTGCATGTCGCCTTGGTTCCCTAGCCCATAGCACCACTCCTACAACCACTACTAGAGCAATGCACCCCCGTAACAATAAGAGCAACACCATTTCTTAATCCACCCTTCACATGGGAATAAGGAGTACTAGGTTGTTTAGCACAACTAGAAGATGCAAATCTCCCACTTCCCATGGAACAACCACCACCTCCTCCCATACTAATGGAAGGTCCTCTACTACTTCCTTGTACACCATTAGCAACACAAGAGAAGATGAAAATGAAAAATTCTCATAATCATCAATTCTCTCTACGTCACTATCATCATGCACAAATTCATCACAAGATGAGTAAGTAGGATCATCATACCTTGAAGTGTCACTATCTTCAAATTCTTGACTAGGGGCATAAGATTCTTCACATTCATTTTCGTAAGCCTCAAAGTCTTCTTCATCTTCATAATCAACATAGTGACCCGCTTCTTCATCATATGAGCCTTGGTTTCCCGAATCGTCATAGCAATACCAATCATCATCACCATAGGAACCATAGTCGCCATCATCCCCACATGAGTCGTACCCTCCACAATCATCATCCGAAGCCATAGTTGTAACCAAAGATTAAGGACCTCAAAAATTTGCTTCCTCACGTGTATCACTTAAAAGATGTCACTCAATTTTCTTTCCACTCGTGTATACACTCAAGGTCGTTGGCTTTTGTGACCACACTCTATTGTTCTCACCACTCAAGCCTTTTTCCACTCAAGACCTTCTAGTCTCTTAGTAATCACAATGGCAAGATCAATCAACTAATGCACCCAAGTAATGGTTCGGGATGGAGTTTATGTGACTTGATGTACGGAAGCTATTTAAATGCGCACTTGAAGCAAGCAAGTTCTACGACTTTAAGTAAAGACTCCAATACACGTCAAGGCAAGGATTTTGGTTAAACGACTGGTGCTTGCTTACGCAGGAGATGAGCAGTTAAATGTCGATTAAAAGTGATAAATATGTTGTGGAAGGAATAGGTTGTGTTGTGCCGCATAAAAGGAGGTCGGCTTTTGTCAAACACCAAGACCTTGTGCATTTGTCATCTTTTCTTGAAAATTTTGTCTTATCATGATGCTTTTGTGTCTTTCAAAGAGATACTCAATATCTTTCATACTTGTCAACCAACTACTGTAATTTAATCTTTGCGCCAACTTTCCTTGTTGGGTAAGATTTTATTCTGGAGAGACCGAACCTAGTGTGGGTTGCCTACATATAATGTATATTCTTAGATTGCTGCTTTAGTTAAGACCATTTTAGAGGTTGGTCATATTGCATTTTTCTTTTTCAATAGCTATTGCATGATTATCGTCATGGAATCCATATTGCTTGATAAGTTCTTCAGCCAATATTGCTTCAAGAATAAGTTCATCGTCTTGTCTTAGTTTAGTCGGTCAAGATATACCCATGGGGTTTTAGGTTCAGACATGTAATGGGAGCTTTTGTCACAACACCTTTGCCTTCTTTTCAAAGTTGAATCAGCATGCAATTTTTTTATTTGCATGAACCTTTTGTAGTATAAGGTGGGTTCTCCTAGTTTTTCACTTCCTTATTGTCTTCTGATAACCCTTTGAACGTCTTTTTGACCATGAATAGCTGCAAGTTTGAAAATGCTTTAGATAGCTTTCCTTATTAAAGTATGGACTGGAGCAACAAAATCATCCTCGGACACTGATCCTTTGAGTTTTACCAACATATCTATTGCATTGTCAATTTTTCGCTCTGTGTGTATAGTACTTGCTGCAATAAACTTTTCTTATTTTGACAAATCACCGACAAGTAAACTTTCCTTAACCTAATCTTCTGCCTTAGTATTCAACTTAAGCCAACCTTTTGGATAATAGATTTTTTGAGTTGGTAAGGGATAGGGAATTATCAGTACATGCGAAAGATTTTTGATATCTGGATTTTGACTGTTGGGTGCAAATGTGCATTGGTAGGAGATTGGATCTGAGAAGTCGATCACTTAAATAGAAAGAGACCTAGAACAACAGACAAGTTCACGTAGTGCACACATAACAAATAAAAAATTGCATCCTATAGTGCAAAGGACCGCTTTATGCATGATGATTTAAAAAGCGCTCTATCCCATATGTATCATTTTGTTTGCTAATAAAATGCAGAGTCTGGAATAGACTGTTGTATTTATTGGTCTTTATTACATTGGTTGATATTGAAACAATATCAGAGAAGGAAAAGAATAAATGTTGCTAGGAAATTAGATCATGGCAAAGCGAACATTATCAAGTTGGCCCATTCCCAGAAGATTCATCTTCTTCTTCGATGGGTCTCCCTCGGACGAGCTTGCTTCTGTTGAGTCTCCTTTGAAAATGATATTGTCTGCATCAGTTAATTATAAGGACCAAACCCCCATAAGACCCTTCACACGAAGCCAAGCTAAGGAGATCCAAGAAGTGCATTTACACTTGGTGAGGAAGGAACTTGAAGATGGAAGCGATTGGAAGCCATTCCGGATGATCAAGGTGCAAGTGGAGCAACCAGGCGGCCCAGGCGCCCCACCTGAGATCTAGGCGCCCTGCCCCTAAACAAGGGGGCCAGGCGCTCTGCCAACCCAGGGGGCGCTCCGCCCAGCCTCCCCCACTGCCTAACTTGGCGGGCGCTCCGCCCGAAATGCTGAGACACGGGATTATTAAGTGTGTTATGTCTATTTTGACCCTACGTGGTCTTTTATCTTAAAGCCTAAGTGTGGGCACTTTAGACCTTTTACTTAGTGCCTAAAAACCTCTATAAATAGCTAGATAGCTTATTTCATTCCTTAGCTAATTTGGATGATTAAAGAGCCTTTTTAAGAGTTGAACTCTTTGTTGAATGAAACAACCTTGTTTGGGACATGTTTTTCTTCTAGCGGATCTAGATGAATTCCATTCCCTCCCTGATCATTCTACTTGTGGGTTCTAGTTAGCTCGAGGGTAGTTGCCTAGTGTAGGTGTTCTTGACAATCTCTCGGGGTGTAGCGGAACAAGTTCTTCGTTGCTACTTGGAATATTCGATCGAGTTACGTCTTGCTCTTTATCTTGTTTTACTTTCCGCGTTTGATTCTTATCAGTTTGGTATCAGAGCAAGGCTCGGGTTTTGTTTCTACAAACCACCGGCCCTTGATTCTTCATGCCTACGTTAGTTTCTTTAGTTTTTCTTGTTGTTGAAGTTATTGGAAGAAGAAAATACAAAAAAATAAAAAAGTGAAAAATACAAAAATTGACATAACTTTTTGGTGTGATTGATTCTCGTTATGGGTGTTATAAATTATTGATGCTTGTTGAAAACCCGTCGTTGTGATACCAAAAACACGTGGTTTGCATTGGAATCACGAGAATTGAAAATTTGAAAACCCAAAAATTGTTAAACCCTTCCAAAACCCTTGGTCTTGATTATTTTTGGATGATTCATGGGTTTTTTGGTTGTTGATCGTTGATTTGATTATCGGGGTTTGTTCTACATTGAAAATCAAACAATTTGAAACACATTTCGTGTGATTCGGAGTTGTGTAACATCGAGTTTGAAGAATCGAAATCCACTTTGAAACCCTTGTTGAAACCCCAACTTGAAACTTTGAATTATGATTGTGCTTTGATTGTTGGTTGTTTGGGTGAGAAAATCATTGGGGTTTGAAGGTTATGTCAATATTCAACTTTGGGTACCTTGGATTTGTGCAAAACACGTTGGAATCGACCCAAAATTTGGATTGAAATCGAAGAAAACGGAGTTAGAAACCCAGGCGTTCTTCGCCCAGGCGCTCCGCCTAATCTCTGGGCGCTCCGCCTGACCACCCCTACTGGTGGTTTTCTTTGGCGCTCCGCCTGCTTTCTGAAGGGTGAGACTTGGGTAGTTTCTTCTAGGTTTTCTTGTTTCTTGTTTGCCTAACCTCTAACTAGTGCCTATCTAAGTAATCTTCCTACTTAATTGTCACTAGTTCATTAATCTTTTAGGTGATTCGCGCATTTTTTTGGAGAGTAGAACTCCAAGAAGATTCGTAGATCCTTTTGAATCAAGTCCTCACTTCAAAGTGCCTAGCGTACATCGAGTCCCATTAACTCTACTCACCCCGGAGTGTGCTTGACTCGTGGATAGTTTGATTGAGTTGAGGGATTGTTATTCATCTACGTGAAGCTTTTGGGACTACAAGTCGAGTTAAATATCCACCACCACTAAACGAGTGAACTGAGTGAAGCACAAGTGAGGGAGTATGTGAGGTGATTTCGCTAACGTTTGTTCTTCTGGTAGGTACAATGGCCAATGAAGGTCAACATTTATAAAGGATGCCTTGGCTAATCTTCTTGCCAAGTTGGATATCATGAACCAAAGGATTGAGTCTCTTGAAAAGGGGGCTTCAAGTACCCAAGGTGATCAAGGGACCCCGAGTGTTCATGATGATAAAGGGACCCCGAGAGTCCAAGTTGAGAAAGAGACCCCGAGTGTCTAAATTGAAGCCGGTGAAGGCTCAAGTAGTCCTACCTTTACCCCGGAACAAGTTGTTGAATTGCTTAATCAACAAACGGTAAAGGAAGATCGTGAGAGGTATGAACAAATGTTGGGCAATACCCAACAAACGGGCATTCCCCACCGAGGGATCAACCCTAACCTTATGGGCAATCCCCAAAGGAATGTTCCTCTTCCAATGGCTATTCGAAATGTGCGACCTCTTGAACAAGTGGGGGAAGCTCAATAAGGGGAGGAGGAAGAATATGGAGGTGATGAATATGGAGCTCCTAATCTTAATGGGAGGGCCATGGATTGGGGACGCAATGTTGATAGGGGTAGAGGCCGAGGTCGAGGGCCACCCATAGGAGTTGATAGGGATGTTGGAGGGAATGCTAGGAGAGATTTTGGTGGGTATGGAGTTAACTTTGGAGGCCAACCGGAGCCTTACCAAGGGGGTCGAGATAACAACAACCTTAATAGTGTGAAGCTCACTATTCCTTCTTTCAAAGGAAGTAGTGACCCGGTGGAGTACATTGAGTGGAAATTGGCTATGGAGAGGATATTTGACACCAATGATATGCCCGAAGAGAAGAAGGCCAAGTATGCAATATCTTCTTTTGAATATTTTGCTTCTACTTGGTAGGAATTGGTCAAGAGAAGTAGAAGGAGGAATGCTATGCCAATCAATGTGACTTGGGGTGAATTGATTCGTGTGATGGATGAGAAGGACGTGACTCAACAATACTGTGTAGGCCAATACAAGCGTCTCTATGAGCTAAAGCAAGGTTACAAGACGGTTGGGGACTACTTCAATGAATTTGAGCAAATCCGGACGTCCCTAGATTTGGATAGGGAAGATGATGGGCAAGCCATGATTAGATTTCAAAGTGGTTTGAACCGAGACATAGCTTCGAAATTAAAGTTTCACAAGTATGAAGACCACTATGAGCTATGCAAAGATGCGGTTGAAGCCGAGAAATGGCTTAAGGAAGAGAAATCCACTCGCTACAAGAGTAGCACTCCTACTCCCATTAGTAAGCTAAAGGAGTGGAAGACTCCTACTCCAAATACAAGATTCCTAAATGCAGGTGGTACAAGTGGTGCAAGTGCTAGCAAAGATGTGAAGAAGCCGTATGAGAAGTACACATCCAATGTAGGAGGTAACTCTAAAACCCAATTAAATACTCCTACTTCTTCTTCAATTCAATGCCACAAATACAAGGGATATGTGAAACGACCTCGATCAGTCGTTTCGGAAGTTAGGACTCCGATTGGCGTGCCGATAATTTTAAAATATTGGTAATATCCATTAGGACCTGTCTGTAGAATTTGAGCGAAATCAGACCTCGTTTGGTACGCATCGGAAGAAGGTTTCAGTTTTTATTGGCAATAAATATTAAAAAGAGATTTTCAAGCTCGGTTTTTGCCGAATGAGCTCCGATTCGAAATCCGAAAGTGCCGTTAGATTCGTATAATTATATGTGATTTTTGTAAACTTTCGAAAGTAAATTTCGATGTTGTTCGGCTAGTTTCCGCTAAAATGCCGAAAGTTAAATAATTTGACTTCTTTTCTATTTAAATTTGCATCTTGAGTATCGGGAGTCCAATTTGAGATCCGCCTTCGCGAGTATGTTACATATATTTTTTAATAACTCGTATGCAAAAGTTAGAATTATTTCGCATATCATAGGGTACCGTTTTAATTTTCGTCGCGAAAAAAAAAAAAGAGAAAAAGACAAAAGACAAAAAAAAAAAATGTATGGTGGTTTAAAGGTGAGCTTATATGCTCACCTAAGCTCACTTTTACAGAAAACAATAGAAAACGCAAACATTGACAGGGAATTAAGAAAATGACGCAGGGGCTGGGAAAAATGCCAGAAAATGGAAAAAGGGGCCGGAGAAAAGTAGAATTTTTACCCTGAAACATTCAGGTAATGATCCTAATATATTATTTGAGTTTATTACGTATGTTTGAATATATTTTTACAGTAAAAATAGGGATATTAGACATCGCCCTAATGACGTAAATTGATAGTTTGAAGGGCCAAATGGACCCCGATAATGAAATTGATTATATATTCGTACTCAGGGAATTATGGGCAACTTATAAATGTAATTTATTTAGGGTTCGGTTATGTGACCATAAACCCCGTATATAGGTCTGGCCTGCGTATTGCGTATTCGAATAGGGTATCAGGTTCCTACCTGGATTGCCCTAAGAAGTGAGGAATGAAGCCTTTAGTCTAATGTGATATATTTTTCTGCTTATTGAACATAGTGGGATGATTTGGCAATGGAACCAAAGGACAAGCGGTTATTGAGTGGATGTACTAACTTTGTAACAAGGTAAGTGTTTATATCCATTTCTTTGGAGGCACCTGGCCTCGTGGATTTTCTACCACGTGTTCCTTACGTGTGTAGCTGCCGATAGGCGTACTCATTACGCCTTAGCTTTGGATTTATATTTTATATTATATATTATGTCCTGTTATTGTTATTGCATTGAGAATCTGAGTATTGTACTTTGGTTGTGAGTTGGTATATACTTTCCAGCTGTCGAGGAGAGTCCCGCGCTGGTGATGGGTTATTATTGCATCATGTTGCATTCGTATGTGCATTGCATCATATTGAGGGTAGGAGGATTCCGCCCCCGGAGCAGGAGGATTCCGCTGCATCTATTTGGCACATGTGACACCATTGCATCATACTGCATTCATCCCATTTCATTGCACCGCGTGCTGACTTTTGTGTGACTATCATGTTGTGTTTTATATATGCGGTATGTATACCGTATCTCAGTTTGCCTATATATTTCTGGCTCGTATCTCGGGTTGCACGACGCAACGGTATGAATATATGGATCGGGTTGCATGCCGCAACGGTATAAATATATGGATCGGGTTGCACGCCTCGAGAATATGAATATATGGATCGGGTTGCATGCCTCGACAATATGAACATATGGATTGGGTTGCACGCCGCAACAGGATGGATATATGGATCGGGTTGCACGCCGCAACAGGATGTATTTCTGATTGTTAATATGTTCGGGATACCTCTATGTTCTGGCTATCTTACGTTCCTGGTTTTAATGAGTTTGTGATTCCATACGTGTTTCTAGTTATTATCTGGCTCTGCCTTTTCATAATTTAAATAAAAGGAATTTTGTTTATCTGTTTCTTTTCTCCCTGCTAGTTATCCTACTCTTTGAGGTGGCTAGTCTGCCCCACTTATTGAGTCCTTTTGGCTCACCCTTGTTTGTTGTTTGTTTCTTGTCTATCTATTTCGTTTCGGCAGGTTCGCTCCAGGATTGAGTTTGCCACGTTGTGAAGGAGCGAAGACGACTTCAGCTATCAGGGTGAGCCAGCTTTTATTCCGGATGGCCACCAGTTTATTGGTTGTTATTTCATTTGCATTTTGCTCCCTTCAGGAGGTATCTGTCTTCTTTTGTACTCTTAGATGTCTAGTCTGGATAGCCCTAAACCTAGTATGTGGGTAGTCAGCAGTAATTTTTTTTTTTACAGCTTAGAGTTATCATTATGTTTGTACTTTTTCTAAGTCTTGTTATTATTTATAAATTGAATTATATTTATTTTCCTGATTTAATTGGTAAGGGTTCGCCCAACCGGTCTAGGGGAGGATGTCGGGTGCGCGCACGGCCTAATCGAATTCTGGGTCGTGTCAATATGGTCACTTTGCTAAAGAGTGTCCCACGAAAAGGACCATGATTATTTTTGGTGATGGTGCTTATGAACAAGAGAGTGAACCAGAGGATGAGGGAGTAGAGGGAGATGAGGTCGATAATGTGGAGGATGATACAGTGGAGGATGATGATCCTCATGTTTTCCTAGTTGTGAGGAGATGTTTAGGAGCTATGATTGTGGAGGATAGTGAGACCTTGCAAAAGGGAAAATCTCTTCCATGCTAGATGCCGAGTGATGGGTGTTGTTTGCTAGATGATCATTGACTCGGGAAGTTGTGCTAATGTTGTTAGTCAATCATTTGTTTCCCAATTTAAGTTGGCTACCTTGAAACACCCCAAACCTTATCGTTTTCAATGTCTTAATGACTGTGGGGAGCTAAAGGTGGTGAAGCAAGTAATGATTAAGTTCAAAATCGGGAACTATGTGGATGAACATATTTTTGACGTGGTACCTATGCAAGCATGCCACCTTCTATTTGGAAGGTCATGGCAATTCGATATGCATGTGGTTCATGATGGTCGTGTCAACACTTACACGGTCAAACATAAAGGAAGGAAATTTGTGCTTAAACCCTTGACTCCCAAGCTAGTAAGTGATGATTACAAGCGGATGAGGGAGTGGAGAGAGATGGCAAATGCTAAGTCGGTTGTGGAGACTAGACTTTTGGCTGAGAGCTTGGTGGCAATCCCACCATCTTCTACCGGTAGCATATGTGCCATAATGCAACCGGGTGAACTTTTGAGAGAAAATGATGGCAACAAGCTACTCCTTTGCGTAGTGCATAAAGGTATGATTCTTGCATCCGATGTTGATCGTTTTACTAACCCTTTACCTAGTGCAATTGAGAATGTTTTGAAGGTATTTGAAGACATGTTTCCAGAAGAGATGCCGATTGGTGTTCCTCCATTGAGGGGATAGAGCACCAAATTGATTTTATCCCGGGGTCTCAAATTCCAAAAAAAAAAACGGCTTATAGGAGCAATCCGGAGGACACAAGAGAATTGCAAAAGCAAGTTGATGAATTGCTTACTAAAGGCTTGGATCCTTGTTCAAAAGGATGGTACTTGGAGAATGTGCGTAGATTGTCGGGCCGTGAACAAGATAACGATAAAGTACCGTCATCCCATTCCACGACTTGATGACATGCTAGATGAATTGAGTGGTTCATGTGTCTTTACCAAAATAGACCTTAGATCTGGTTACCATCAAATCCGGATGAAACCCGGGGACGAATGGAAAATCGCATTCAAGACCAAGTTTGGTCTCTATGAATGGTTGGTGATTCCCTTTGGACTCTCCAACGCACCTAGTACTTTTATGAGACTAATGAACCATGTTTTAAAACCGTTTATCAATAAATTTGTGGTTGTCTATTTTGATGATATCTTGATATATAGTAAGTCAATAGATGATCATGTTAGCCACTTGAGTCGAGTTCTTGAAGTGCTAAGAGCCGAAAAGCTCTATGCCAATTTGAAAAAGTTTGCCTTTTGTGTGGAGAAGGTTGTCTTCCTTAGGTTTGTTCTGAGTGCCCAAGGAGTGGAGGTGGATAAGTCCAAGGTGGAGGCCATTCGTGATTGGCCTACTCCTACCACCGTGACTCAAGTGAGGAGCTTCCATGGTCTTGCTAGTTTTTATCGACAATTTGTGAAATACTTTAGCTCCATTGCCGCTCCACTCACCGAATTGGTGAAGAAGGACCAACCGTTTGTGTGGGGAGAGCCTCAAGAGAAGGCCTTCCAAGAATTGAAAAGTAGGTTGAGTACCGCCCATCTATTGCAATTGCCCGACTTTGGAAAGGCATTTGAGGTTGAATGTGGTGCCTCGGGGGTGGGAATTGGTGGTGTCTTAATGCAAGATGGCAAACCCATAGCCTACTTTAGTGAAAAATTGAAGGGAGCCTCCTTGAATTACTCTACGTATGACAAGGAGTTTTATGCCCTAGTGTGAGCTCTTGCTTATCAGCAACATTACCTTTGGCCTAGGGAATTTATGATTAAGAGTGATCATGAGTCACTCAAACATCTTAGAGGCCAGGAGAAGTTGAACAAGAGGCATGCCAAGTGGGTAGAGTTCATTGAGTCTTTTCCCTATGTTGTTCAATACAAAAAGGGGAAGGACAATGTTGTGGCGGATGCGCTTTATAGAAAGTTTGCTCTTGCCACTACTCTTACCTCCAAGCTCATGGGTTTTGAGGGCATCAAGTTGATGTATGCTCATGACCCTAAGCTAAAGAGCATCCATGAAGCTCTAGAGAAAGGAGAAAGAGTTGAGAAATACCAATGGGTTAAAGGCTATATTTACAAAAATGGTAGAGTGTGCATACCCGAGTCCTCATGGAGAGAATTGCATGTGCAAGAGGCACATTGTGGAGGACTCATGGGTCACTCTGGGAAGAATAAGACCTTGGCCATTCTTAAAGAACAATTCCATTGGCCAAAAATGGGGGTGCAAGTTGAAAAGTTTTGCATTAATTGCCTTGAGTGCAAGCGTGCTAAATCCAAAGCACACCCTCATGGTTTGTATACTTCTCTCCTCGTACCTACTAGCCCGTGGATGGATATATCTATGGACTTTGTCATTTGATTACCACGGACTAGGGGGGGACACGATAGCATTTATGTTGTCGTGGATAGGTTCTCCAAGATAGCTCACTTCATCCCATGTAAAAAGTGTGATGATGCACAACATGTCGCTTCTTTGTTCATTGAAAATGTTTTAAAGTTGCATGGTGTGCCTCAAACCATTATAAGTGATAGGGACACCAAGTTCCTTAGCCACTTTTGGAGAAGCTTATGGGGTGCTCTTGGCACCAAGCTATTGTTCTCTACGTCCCACCACCCACAAACGGATGGCCAAACCTAGGTGGTAAACCGAACTTTGGGTGCTCTTCTTTGAGCCATGACCCGAGGTAAGGCAGGGACTTGGATTGATAGGTTGCCTCTAATGGAATTTGCATATAATCGTACATTGCATAGCATGATTGGCATGACTCCCTTTGAGTGTGTTTATGGTTTTAACCCCTTGATTCCCCTTGATCTAACCCCTTTGCCAAGGGAAATGGTTGTTAATTTTGACGGTAAAACTAGGGCCAAGGCTTTGGTTGAACTCCATGCTAAGGTGAAGAAGAACTTGGAGGAAGCTTATGCAAAGGTTGCCTCCAAGAAAAACAAGGGACGCAAGAAGGTGGAACTCAAGAAAGGTGACTATGTGTGGGTGCACTTCCGGAAAGAAAGATTTCCAAACCTTAGGAAAGGGAAGTTGGCACCCCGAGGAGATGGCCAATTCCAAGTGCTTTCAAAGATAAACAACAATGCCTATGTGGTCGACTTGCCAAGTGAGTATAATATTGCTAATACATTTAATGTTTGTCACTTGGTTACTTTAGATGTAGGAATATGAGAGGTCGTGGATGAGGACGCCTCAATTTCGAGGACGAAATCTTCTCAAGAAGGGGAGGATGATAAGGACCAAACCCCCACAAGACCCTTCACACGGAGCCAAGCTAACGAGATCCAAAAAGTGCATTTACACTTGGTGAGGAAGGGACTTGAAGGTGGAAGCGATTGGAAGCCATTCCGGATGATCAAGGCGCAAGTGGCACAACCAGGCGGCCCAGGCGCCCTACCAAGGAGACAAGGGGGCCAGGCGCTCCGCCAACCCAGGGGGCGCTCCGCCCAGCCTCCCCCACTGCCTAACTTGGCGGGCGCTCCGCCCGAAATGCTGAGACACGGGATTATTAAGTGTGTTATGTCTATTTTGACCCTACGTGGTCTTTTATCTTAAAGCCTAAGTGAGGACACTTTAGACCTTTTACTTAGTGCCTAAAAACCTCTATGAATAGCTAGACAGCTAATTTCATTCCTTAGCTAATTTGGATGATTAAAGAACCTTTTTAAGAGTTGAACTCTTTGTTGAATGAAACAACCTTGTTTGGGACTTGTTTTTCTTCTAGCAGATCTAGATGAATTTCACTCCCTCCCCGATCTTTCTACTTGCGGGTTCTAGTTAGCTCGAGGGTATTTGCCTAGTGTAGGTGTTCTTTACAATCTCTCGGGGTGTAGCGGAACAAGTTCTTCGTTGCTACTTGGGATTTTTGATTGAGTTACGTCTCGCTCTTTATCTTGTTTTACTTTTCGCGTTTGATTCTTATCAGTTATGAACCGAGATATAACAAATATGAAATTCTTCAACATTTCTTAAGCCATCTTTCCTTTCTCCTCCATTCTTTTGTCAGCCATATAGTGCATTCCTTCGCTAGCCCATACACCTATATATTCTATGCGTTTTGTCAGAAGTTTTTCCTTATTGCGCCATTTGTCTTTTTCTTTGCTTTTTGCTTCGACCAAACTTTACTTTTCTGTTGATTTCTCTCGTGCCCTTGCCAGTTGTTTTCGTAGCTTCTTGCACTCGGATTCTAAACCATCAGTATGTCTTTTCCTTTTTGTTGTTGCTCTTGGTTGAATTTCCCTTGCTATGTCTTTCCTGAGCCAGTCCAAGTAATCTTCATCATAGCCTGCATCAAACCTGTCCGGTCCAATAGTCTCGAATCCCATTCGATGCCTTGTTTTCCAGAGTTCTAATATTTTTTCTCTAAATGGTATCACCCCTCTTAGAACATCTGCTTTAAAACTTCTGATGTCTGCAATCTGGGGTACATTTGCTTTCTTCCTTCTTGTCTGAGTGTCCTTAAAGGAGTGTATAGATAATCTTCTCTAAACCCAACCAAGATAAGAAATAAAGCTCCTTCAGACCGTGTGATCACTGCAGTACTGGGAAAGTAGTCAAACATCCATTGTATATTTTCATATGTCAACTAAAAAATTATGTGGTGCCGGTCCCACTTTTTAAGAGCGCTATCCATGCGAGCGGTATAAATCAAGATGTAGTTTTCTTTTGGTATGGAGTGGAAGGTTTGGCCCATAATGTTCATCTTTTGCAAATGTTCCATCAACCAATTTGTAGAAGCAAATTGCGACCTTCGAAAAACCAAGCCCTTTTCTTGCATCTTTCTAGAGCTTGGTAAAGTTCTGCAACAATCATAGGTACCAAAGTGTATTTCTTATCAAAGTCTTTGAGTAAAGCATCAGCAATTGACACCATGCAAACATCAACTCGCCCTTTGTGTTCTGAAAACACGACAATCCCTAAAAAGCTTGTGACCAAAGTGAGTACCCTCCTCTCTTGCTAATCTGCCTGGTTAATGCTGAAATTATCTTGGAATTCTTGAAATGCTTCTCCGTACCTAAACTTAACAGAGGGAAGTCAAAGAAATTCCTGACTGTCCTATGTTATATGTGCACAATTCAGTCTTGAGTCCTACCATTTCAAATAACTCTTCAGATGCAATGCTTCTAGGTGTCAAAATCTCATCACTATTGAATGGTAGTTGAGTCAATCTACCTATCTCTTCCAAAAACGGTGTAAACTCTATACCTCCAAAGTGAAACACTGCTCGGTCTGCATCCCAATAGTGTACTGCTGCTTCTTCTATCCCTTTTATTGCAGTATGCTCCATTAGTGAAATCATATTTCTCAATACCATTTTGACTTGATTTTGTTGATCTATGCTTAGGTTTTCCCACCAATCTTTAAGCAACTGAGGGACCTCAACAACAATGCTGAATGTTCTAGTGGCCATGATCATTGGAAAAAAAATGAAGGAAGGAGAGAAAGGGGAGGAATATGCCTAAAATTCTGCTTTGTAAGTTAACGATTAAAGTATGACACGAGCTTTTTTGAAAAACAATGCACAATAGAGTATGAAGAGATGCGTTTTTGTGGGTTGAGAACCCTTTGGACACTTTAGAGAAAAGTCGCAAATGGACTTTTGATATACCAGGGGTGTCAAGTCTTTATATAATGTCTAAAGGACGGACATGCGCTATATGTCATCCCCTCTATCAAGCGGTCATTTCTGCTTCAAATGGGGTTTTTAATGCCTCTTTGGTTACCTTTTATGCCTTTGAATAGCACTGAATAAAGAATGATTCCAACCTCTTAGGAATAAACAGCCTTTTCTGATTCAATTTTGGCTTATGATGCCCCTTCGATTACCTTTTGCGACTTTGAATAACATTGAATATAGAATGATTGCAACAGTTTGGAATAAATGGTCTAGATTTGCTCATTCGGTCCTTAAGTAAATTCAAATAAATCATGTTCAACGCTCTTTGGAGGTTAAGAACCTGTTCAGATTGTCCAAACAAATTGTCCTATTGGACTGGAGAACAAGTTGACTAATGATATGTCCTGATGCATGGTCCTAGCATCACCACTAAGAGTTAGGTTAACTAGACCATGTTTTATTATCCTCCCAAGCGGAGGACTCGGGAGCGAGAACGGCACTGAATAATTACAAGTCGTTCCACCCTAAAGGAACTTTTATGAGAAAGAGGCGGTCCTGTAACCATCGTATTTTTTCAATGCACGATTTTTAAGCTGACAGGAGCGGCGGGCGGTATGAGCGGAATGCATAAATTTTCTAAAAATGTACAAGTATTAAAAGAAAAACGCACATGTTGAAAAAACTAAACAATAAATTTAATAAAGAGATGGTGTAAAAAGAAAAAAAATAAACAAGTTAGTTTCGAGAAAATAGGATAATTGAAGAAAAATAATTTTGAAATCGCAAAAGAATCGTGAAGTGAAAAAAGGATTTAGCAAACTTGTGGAAGATTTGAAAACCGTTGAAGTGTGAAATGTGTTGTATTATCCTTAAAGAACCTTTCAAGAGTTGGGTAATCTAGACAAGGATATTTTTCTCCCAGGCAGACAACCAAGGAGTAAGAACGTGTAGAATTATTGGTTGTACCACAGACCAACTAGATTCTAATCGTTCCCCTTAAAGGATTGTTTGAGAGTGAAACGACTGTGGTATCCACGTAATCGTTTGTAGTGTGTCCAAATGTAAACTGTTCAGGAGTGGAGGAAGTATAAAGACAACTCAACAAAATTTAAATGATATAAAGACAACTCAACAAAGTTTAAATGATAAAAGAAACGCCAAGAAAACTAAGTTTTATTCCGAAAAAAAAAAAAAAAAAAAAAGTTAGTCTCTAAAAATGACAATAAAAGAAATAAGAGAAAAATCCCAATATAAAGTCCGTTATGGTTAGAACCTTGATATTCCCAGCAGAGTCCCCATTCTGTTGACACCCATTTTTTCGAACCGGTTTGAATTCAGAACAGGATTCAACTTATCGTAACTCACGGGTAAGAGTTGGAGTCGCCACCTAACATATTTTTTAACTAGGTGTATTAGGGACCTACTTTGTTTCTAGACTATTTTATTATTAACCCTGAAACTTGATCTACGAATCGAAAATTCTATGTAAGGGTTTAAATTAACCCAAAAGGAATGTGTTAGGCACCTCTCAGACTCCACCAACTATGGTTCCCGGCCGGACTATATAATTTGGATTAACAATAAATTAAACTAAATAAAGTAGGACGATTATCGCTAAAATATACAAGTTAGATACAAAAAACTGCATTTTAAGATTAAATAAAAGGTCCATCTTCTTTAATTGATTTCTTCTTTACCAAACTTCAACCAAGTAGACATCAGAAAATAAAAAAAATTAGTAGGTATACTAAAAAATAAATTAATAACTATAAAATAAAAATTGAAAGAATGCAATAGTAAATTGTATTAGAAGCATTTTCTTGAGCGTCGTCTTTTGAAAATATTCATCTTAAATGCACCTTGCAAATATACGTAAAATGAATTAGTATTGAAATAAAGCAAAAAATAAAAGTAGATAAAATAATAATAATAATAATAATAATAATAATAATAGTAAAATTATTAATATTAATAATAATAAAATTAAGAGAAAAATAAGTTTTGAAAGGTTTAGGCTAGATTTGTATGGTGTACCGGGTAGAGGTTAGGGATGTCGGTATGATTGCAAACGCGGTGGTCGGCCGGTTGCCATGCCAAGTACTGATCCCATTGCTCCATTGCTGGCTTATCTTGCAATAAAGGTCATACATGTCATCATTGCCTATTTTGTTATTTGGGACACGAGGCAACGAGTATATAATGGGACGAGACTGTTGTGGCCTTTAAAATGTCGGTGGCCGTGTAGTATCTGTTCTAAATCAGTTCCTAGGCCTCAAATTCAATATATATTACTCAGAATCAGCAAAACAGAGTGAATATCACCCGTAGAGCCAATCTTCCACAAAGAGATGTCGCTAGTCCATATATGTTCAAAACAGGCCAAACACCCTGACCCATTAATGGGAGTAAGCCACCGTACAAGATAAACCATAGGTCCAGCAATGCTAAACATCAGAACAATCAGCCAAATAACGTCAAAAAACAAACATCAGCGAATGGATCAAGATAAATCTAAACACAAAAGGATCTGCATAATCAACAAAACATAGAGCAGTAAACTAAGGGTTTAAGAATCAAGCAACTAATCAGAATATCCGATCTTCAGCATAACAATGAACTTCGCCGATCGAAATCAGTCAAATTACTGGCGATAGTGAGGACGGACCATATCAAGAAAGCGATAGAGGAAGAGGAGGAGGAGCGACTGCATAGTGGTATCGCTGCGACTCTTACTCACTTCCATCAAATTCCGATCAAAACCGCTAGTTGAAGCTTTTCTGATATAAACTCCGGCGGTGGTGGTGGTTGTTCTGCCACTACTTTGTCTCCCGCCCCCTTTGTCCCAATGATTTCTTTCTCCCTCGTTTTTAATTTCTGCTCTCGCTATAGCCCCTTGTGTTTTGAACTGTCTTGAATCGGTGGTGGTGGTGGTTTTTCCACTGCCCGCACCCCTCCCATTTTAACCTTTCTTTGTATATCGTATATCTGTTATTGATCTCACTGATGGTGTTATGTACTGGTAAAGGTGGGTGTATGTGTTGTAGAGAGAGGAGAGAGGTTGGCGAGGATGATGTATAGTACTTGATTTTTCCCCTGTGTCATTGTCAAAGAAAGAATTATATAACACCAATTTTGAAAGAACCGTTGGGGAATGGAGTTAATTAAGGGATCGGATCATGGGCAGATTTTTGTGTATGAGAGATTGGGGAAGATACACTGAAGAGGAGAGCTGTGTGGTCCAATTTAGAAAAAAATGAACTTGGACCGATTTTGTATTGTAAAAGAATATTTTTTGGTGTTCTGACTTTGTGAAAGATCTCCCTTTAAATAGAGTGTGTATTTGGTTGGAATTTTGTCTAAGTTCAATGGATTTTTTTTTTTTAGAAACATTCCTTTGGATTATGAGGAAATATTAAATTCAAACAAATATGATAAAAGTCACAAAAAATAAATGAGTGGCATATCACGAATAAAATTTGGACTGAGATATTTTTAATTGGACTGATAATGACTAAAGGTATAAAATAATTAACATATAGCTACATATTATATTAAAGAAGTAAAGTATACATTCAACAATAATCAAATAAAATTATTTAAGTATAAATAATCGTAAATATTTACTAAATTATCATAAATGCTGCAATTTGCTCAAATAATCGGAATCTGACATGTACCTAAAACTAGCCTAAATAATGTGAATTACATAATATAATTAAAATTAAATAAATAATGCATAAATAGGCATAACACAAGTAAATGCATACTTTTCTAATGCATATTTTGTTTAAACAGTTAAATTGTACCTTTAAGTTAACTACAACCAATCATTGAAAAAGGATGGACAAAATTGGGTGTCAACAGTTATAATGGGGGTGTAGAACTTGGCGTGAGTCTTTATTATCAAACTCGATGGCTATGATACGAGGTTTCTCGATTATCTCCTGATGCGCCGCACAGACCATGACGGTTCTGGTGTTGGTACTGCTAACTCCGGGTCTCCCGAAAATCGTGTTGATAGGTTCCTGGGTCCCCTAGACCATCAGTATTGCTTTGTGTACATCACTATAGGGCGCGGTATCCTGGCTGGACTTCGGCCATGACAATGAATAAAAGGACGTTAATCTTCGAGATCCATTCATAGTTTCGGCTATATTAGCCAAGTTATGAACCGCCTGACGGATCTCGATATCGGCATCCTGTGTGGCGTAGAAGCTGTTGTCTGATATGACTGCATCATTTCCTCGTAGAATACCTACAATTGCCCAGCCTCCACTGTGGGTACCAAACTGTTTATGCTTAAATTTGAACGTCTAGGTTAAACACTTAAACTTATGAAAAGGGTCACAAGCTATACAGTAAATTATGACCAAAAAAAAGTAAATAGAGAGAAAAATAATCGACAAGAAAATAAAGAATTTTATTCCTTGAGAATAGTCAGATTCAGTGGTGAATCGTGTGATGTACTATACAATGTAAGGAGGGGTATTTATAAAAGTGATAACCCAGTTCTAATTATAGTAAAATACAAAGACTAATGAGGCTCATAGGCCTACAAACTCAAGGAAGTGGTATATACGAAACTCTAACTAATAGACTGTAATCCTAAGGCGGTAGAATGTATGCCTTCCGTACTACGCCCCAACAGCCTGAACGGTCGTAACTCGTAGAACAGGCGTGTATCTCTTGTGCCCGGTAACTTGTAGGGTAAGTCTAGTCTCGCCAACTGGACTGGTATCCTCGTAATAATAGGTGGCATATTTTTTCCCACACAATAGCCATCATGCCACTAATAATTTTCCACCCTCCAGCCACTCAGAATTGCATCATGGACGCTATTAAGCTTAGGGTCATGCTCGTACATCGACTTGATGCTCTCAAAACCCATCGGCCTTGAAGCTAGAATGGTTGCTAAGACAAACTTCCTTGACAACATATCGTCCACAACATTGTATTTTCCTTTTTTGTAATGAATTACATAAGGAAAGCTTTCATTGAATTCCATCCACTTGGCATGCTGCCGATTCAACTTCTCTTGGCCTCGGAGATGTTTTAAGGATTCATGATCACTTTTAATCACAAACTCTCTCGGCCACATATAATGTTAAAAATGAGCCAGTGCTCTCACGAGGGAATACAACTCCTTGTCATACGTTGAGTAATTCAAGGTTGCACCCTTAAGCTTTTCGTTAAAGTAAGTGATCGGCTTTCAACTCTTGGAAGACCCTCTCTTGGTGCTCTCCCCACACAAACAGTTGGTCCTTTTTTACCAGCTCGATTAAAGGAGCTGCAAGGTGCTAAAGTCACGGACAAAACCTCCTAAAAACTAGCTAACCCATGGAAAATACGGAATTGAGTCGCCGATGTAAGGGTCGTCCAATTTTTAATAGCCTCGACTTTAATTTCGTCAACTTCAACACCACTAACACTCACGACAAAAACAAGGAAGACAACACCTTCAACACAAAAGGCACACTTTAAGCTATTAATTTCTCCAAACATCAAGCACACGCCTTAAATGTTCGACATGTTCATCAACAGATTTATTATAAAAAAGCATGTCATCGAAATACATAACAATCTTATTTATAAAAGGCTTAAGCACATGGTTCATCAATCTCATGAATATGCTCGGTCGTTAGAGAGGTCAAAAGGAATAATTAACCATTCATACAGACCGAATTGTGTCTTGAATGCTATCTTCCACTCACCATCCGGTTTCATACGGATGAGATGGTAACGGGTCCTAAGATCAATCTTTGGAAAGCACTTGAACCACTCAATTCATGTAGCATGTCATCTAACTGAGGAATAGGATGACGATACTTTACCATTATCTTGTTGATTGCTCGGCAATCAACACATATTCGCCACGTTCTATCTTTCTTTGGCACAAGTATAACAGGAACAGCACACGGACTCAAGCTCTCTCGAACCAGTCCTTTGTTTAGCAATTAATCCACCTGCCGTGTTCGGGATTTGAGACCCCGAGATGAAGTCATTTCGGTGCTCTAACTTGCAATAGAGGCAATCCACCTGGCATTTTTTCAGGAAACATGTCCCCGAATTCCTGCAAAACACTTTGAATAGCACTTGGCAAAGGGTTATCGTTAGTGAAATAATCATTAGATTTCAAAAGGATACCCTTGTGCACGAGGCAAATAATCAGCTTGCTTTTGTCATTCCCTCTTACGCACTCACCTAGTTGCATTATTGCGCAATTATTACCTGCCACGGGCGGTGTTTTAGCACTGTCTTCGACCACAATTGGTTTCCCTACGGGAGAAGTAGCTTTGGCCGCAACTCCCTCATTCGTTTATAGTCCTTGCTGATTTGTTTTTGAGGCAAAGGCTTGAGTACGAAGCTCTTACACTTGAGCTAAGATGTGTAAGTGTTGGCCCGTCCGTCATGAACAATGGCCCTATCATATTGCCACGGTAGCCCAAGAATCAAATGACAAGCTTATATTGGAACCACATCAAACATCAATTCATCCTGATAAGCCCCCACTCTATATTTTATCAACACTTATTTCGCTACTCTCAGTTCTCCACATTCATTCAACCATTGTAAACGGTATTGTTGGGGATGTCTTGTCGTGGGCAGTTTCATTTGTGAATCCAAGATTTGGCTCACCACATTAGAACAACTGCCACAATCAATGTTCATTGAACACACATTTCCCCTCACTCTACACCTCACATGGAAGAGATTTTCTCTTTGAATGTCCTCCTCTTCCTCCATGTTCATAGTGCTCAAGTTCCTTCGAACCACAAGAAATATTTTTGGACGGTCAACTTTGGTTGCTTCGTGATCTTCTTCATCATGATCGACTCGGTCAGATTCATATGTGTTTTCAACTTCGGAGTCACTCGCTTTTTCTCATATGGCTCCATCATCAAGCAAAATCATAGCTTTGTGAGTTGAAAATTCTTTGGCCATGTGACCATAACCCCTGCACTTATTGCATTGAATATTTGAAGCACTAGGAGTAGTGATTTGAGTTTTACCTCCCAACTCCTTGGAGTTATTGTCATGCCCTAAAAAAATATTAAACTACGCTGAGGGTTTGTTATTTAAAGGCTTGTGACTGGTGTTCAAAAGGTACAAAATTATTTTAGAGAAACTCGGAGTCGCCACTTGACATAGTTTAAGGTGTGCCAAGTCACCAAAAGGTACCTTGGAACACCTCTGACTCGTCTAATGGTCTGCGTTTAGAAATTCGGGTAAGGTTCTCAGTTGACTCGCGGGAAGGTATTAGGCACCCTCGAGTCCTGTGCCGAGCACAATTGCTTTATTGTCGCAATTTTAACTTATTAAATATGGTTGTTATATTAATTCCATTGATTTGAATTTAAATTTTGATTAAGAAAATTAAAAGCGTATCATTCTTTTCCAACCTCACAAAGGACTGGACGAATTTATACGCAAATAAATAAAATGTATAGTGCATTTCCAACCTCACAAAGGACTGGTCTATTTTTTAAAAGAATTTATTTAACTTTGAAATAACTAGTTGAGAATTGATTTAACTCAATTAGGTTTTCCTTTTAGCCTAATAAGTAGATCACAAATCATACTTATAATATTACCTAATTGGATTTGAAAATCATATTTTTATCACAAGATTCATCATTGATTTCTCTTAATTTAATTTGGCTCGTCTCAATTTGGTTTTTCCTTTTGCCTAATAAGTAGATCACAGATCATACTTATCAATTTGCCTAATCGTATTATATTTTGTTATTAAATAGTAACATTGGTTTTGAAATAAAATGACAAAAGAAAAGAAATGATATGGAAGCCAAAATAACTCTATAAAACTTGGTGATTATATATCAAAATAATGGTTGTCTATCCAAGACTTACTAAATAATAGTCTGTTTTACAAAATATTCGGCCCAGGAGCTTTCTAAAAAAATGATACGTTAAACTTTGTGCAGACACAGCCCACTGATGTTATTTTCTTTAGATTTTGGCTAAACTTTGCAATTTTATATTTAAAAGTCTACTTTGCACAAATAGATTTTTGTTTTGCATTTCTATTTCTCAACAGTGGCTGTTTTGACAAAAGAAAAATATATGGCTACTTCTGCAATTTTATGCAGCAGCAGAAAAAACGTGGCTGCTTCTGCAAATTTTTGTTTTCGCTTTTCATTTCAACCCATTTTTCTTTAATTAAATTATATCCAAAGTTTGCCTAATGTTTCAAATTTGGACAACTTTTAAACAAAGACAACACTTCTAGCCTGTATTTGCAAAAGGAAATCTTCAATTTCAAACTCTTCGAACCTGTCCAGTTTTATACAATTGCAGCGTGGCTATTATTGCAAAGAAGTTCGGACTTGCAACTTTAAATATGTTGAAATTTGATTCAAAGTCCAATTTAAATGTCAACTCTTTATCTCTTGATACAAAATATTACTCAAAGTAAATCATAAAAAGAACACATTGTTTTTTTTTAAAAGAAATTTAAGTCATTTTTTTTTCTAGCATGGCAAAATTTTAAAAGAAAGAAAGCTAACTGACAGAATTCATAAAAAAGCAAAAAAATAGTATCATAGGGGATATGAACATGCTGATCTCATACACTAAAGGCAATAAAACATATAAAGATAGTTATGTTTACCTCTAAGCCAAAGTCTTGTGCAAAAGAAGAAAACGACCCCAATAAAAGCAAACAAAAGGAGCAAGAAAACAGCAGCAAGATCAGCGCCAAACAGCCCTTAAACAAGCCTCTTAACACTCCTATATAACCCTTAAGCTCCAAGATTTATACCCCAAAAGGACCTTGATGTAATGGCTTTTGGTTCTAAATCCTACTTTCAAACTTCAACCTTTTTCTCAAGTGTTTTTTGTGTTCTCATTTAATGTGTTTCAGCTGGTTGTTAGTGATAAAGTGATGAGTAAATGATCTTATTTAAGGCTGAAAAATGAGACCAAAAGGTGGGGTGTAGACTTGTACAAAAGTACAAGCCCACACCCCTATACTTGAGTGTACTAGTCCCAATTTTCAGAAAACAGTACAGCAACTATAGGGCACTGTTACAGCCCCCTAAAACAGTCCTAAAAGCTGAAAATATACAAGTGGTGTCCTTTAAAGGACACCCAATACTCATTACACTAACTAGAAGCTCTAGGACCAAACTAGAACCAACTAAATCAGCCCCAAACTAACCAAATGACCAAACTAAACTTAAAACCAAACTAAAAAGTAACCAGATCCTAAATTATAACTAAACTAGAACAAAACTAGATGTCAAGAGCTTCCAGCAAGCAAAATGAGCTACAACTAAGTGAACAAGTCTTGGAACAACTAATTAGAAACTACAGCTTGTTCATATCACAAACATACTTGACTTATCTCACAGTTACCACACAAAACAATACTTGAAAACATGAAAACTCACACAGGCAGTGAGGACATGACCTAACGCAAGCTCACGCATAAACAAACTACGACAGAAACAGCTTGCAGACTATTTGGCACCTGAATGAAACTAAACAAAAACCTTCAACTGAAAGATCCACTTGGGGTAAACAAAGACTGATTCATGCTCGACAACAGATAGGGAAGACAACAGAGGACTTGCAATACAACAAAAAAAACAGTATAAATATGATTGGGAAGCAACCAAAGCCGAAACAACTCCCATGAATTCCTTTTTTTAAAAAAAAAAACATCTAAAAGAGAACATGTTTAGACAAGAAACTAAGACGATGTACCAGTTAAATTGGTATGCGACAACCATGACATTTAGACTTGAATACCTATCCGCAACATATAGCATGAATTATTACTGAACTATCAAAACACAATTACAACTATTTCTATGGCTAAACTGTGTCATTGTTCTTAACTAAGCAACTAAACGATGTCTCCAATATTAGCATGATCTTCATAAACAGAAAGAAGAAAGAAACGGGGACTGATTTCATCTAACCATCAAGCCAATTACACAATACCAAAACATTCCACTTCCATTTATTAAAACTGCTCGAACAAATCAAGCCATCCATTTAAATTTCAAGTAAGACAAAAAACAGAACATTCCAATGCGACATATATGAACATTCATTAGCACTTTTCACATGCTAATCTACAAGAACCAAACATGTCAAGACTTAACATCCGAACAACTCTCTATGCCTAATATTCTCACGATACTAGTTAATACTAGCTTAATCTAAATAGACAAAGAAGAAAAGAAAGAAACAAAGATCGAAACTCGCCTAACCCGTGGCTGAGCCAAAGCATAGCCAAGATCAACACTGCCTCGCCTTCGTCAATCACCATTGTGCATCGACCCACCAGCTACGAACACCATCATTGCTGCCTCGTCTCATAGCTGCCCGTTTAAATGACTGAAAACAGCCCCTCCACTACAAGTGATCATCACAGCCTCGCCTAGTCCCCATTAACACTGCCTAAGCAACACAATCACAGCTTCTCCATAACAGCCCTATTACCACAAGTAAAATCCTCCTATCACCATAGTTTCAAACAAAAACAACCCCTACGCTCCCTCAACCATGGCAGCCCCCCAAATCCCCAAACTATAGCATCACAGCACCAAAGCTTCACCAAAATAGCCCCTCTATCATAATAATCATCATCACAGTCTCGCAAACAACAACATCATCACAACCTCAAACCGAGCAGCGCACCATAACAGAGAAAAAAGAAAAAGAGAAGAAAAAAACAACAAAAAAACAAAAATCAGAAATGGGGTGAAGAAAGAACGGGCAGGGGAGGAAGGATTTTTGGAAATGGGGTATGGGAAGAGGTAGAGAAAGGTGAGGAGAAGGGAGAGAGCCAAAAACTTACCGGAAAAACGCAATAAGTCGCCGGAGTCAAATTCAACCGGAACTTTGAAACCCGATCTACGAGAATTCGCTATGAATTTGAGAAAACCGAGTTGAGAAATGGAATGGGGAGGCCGAAAGGAATCGAGTGATATATTTTTTTCCGGCCACCGGAGGTGGCGGCCGACGGCGGCACAGTGGCGGAGGAGCGGTGTCTCCACGGCGGAGGGAGTTTTCCGGCGAGGGGAGAAAATTTTGGCATGGCTTGGCCAGCTTTGAAGCTAAAGGGGTGTCAAGTGAGGAAATGGGGTGTTTTGAGTTTATATAGGTGGTCTGTGGGCTTGAGTAATGAAGTGGGCTAACAGGTTGAAATAGTGGGCTATAATTTTGCATATATAGCCATTTTGAAGGCACTATACTATTTAAAATACACACAACTAACTACCATGATAAAACATAAATAATACTTATCCATTTAAATATAGAACCACAATTACATGCATAACAAGTAATTTTTTCATATTTTCTTCCACGATTAATGACAAATTGAGTTAAAAATAAAAGACTGAAATTTTAGAAAAATTCGAACAAAATCCTTAAGATCTAACACGGCTATTTTGAGCGATTTTTTTCTGTATTCGTGCCAAAATTAGGTGATTACAGCTGCCCCTCTTTGTTCGGGAACACGAAGAGTTTTCGAACAAAGAAGTAATCGACAACTAATTTTGGCTTTTCGGTTCTAGCCGAGAGCATGCTTTCCAAAATGGTGACCGTACCTTGAATTTCGGTTCTAACCGAGAACAAAGTTACCTACATATCCCCGGACTAAGGAATCAGGTCAGTGTAGTTCCTTACACGCAGTAGCTGGGACTACCGTATTCAAACAGACGCTAGACTCTTCTAGACTCACTGAGACAAAACTAGACACTCTAGACTACTAAGACAAATTACAGACTCTTCTAGACACACTTGGGGCTGATACTAGACACTCTTCGGCACATAAAGGCTGTCGTTGCTGAGTACTGGTCGCTTGCTGGTGGTCGTTGCTTTACAAGGAATGGAAATACATGGAAAAATATAAAATTACAATCCCTATCCCAAATCCTCATGCTTCTTTGAGGTAAATCTTTGCTTGAAAGACAACTCTATTGCCCGTTGTATGGGCAAGCACTATCTGGAACTTGAAAAGGCCGCGTCTGTTCAAGTGGGTCTTGACTTGAAGCTGGGGATGGTTCCTATCTTTGAGCGGGACTAACTTAAAAAGGAAGTGGTTGCTATCTTCTAGCGGAACTAACTCGAAAAGGAAATGATCGCTATCTTTTAGCGGAAACTGACTTTTAAAGGAAAGTAGCACTATCTTTGAGCGGAACTGACTCGAAAAGGAAATGGGCGCTATCTTTTAGCGGAACTGACTCGAAAGGAAAATGGCCGCTATCTTTTAGCGAAACCGACTCAAAAGGGAAATGGTTGCTATCTTTTAACACATCTTGACATGGAAAAGAAATGACGCTATTTTTGAGCGAAACTAACTCGAAAAGGAAATGATCGCTATCTTTTAGCAGATCTTGACATGAAAAAGAAATGACGCTATCTTTGAGTGAACTGACTCGAAAAGGAAATGATCGCTATCTTTTAGCAGATCTTGACATGAAAAAGAAATGACGCTATCTTTTAGCGAAACTGACAGGAAAAGAAAATGATCGCTATGTTTTAGCAGATCTTGACATGGAAAAGAAATGACGCTATCTTTGAGCGAACTGACTCGAAAAGGAAATGATCGCTATCTTTTAGCAGATCTGGACATGGAACGAAAATGAACGCTATCTTTGAGCGAACTGACTTGAAAAGGAAATGATCGCTATCTTTTAACAGATCTTGACATGGAAAAGAAAGTGATGCTATCTTTTAGCGAGATTGACTCTAAAGGAAATGATCGATGTCTTTTCGCGAAATTGACTCGAAAAAGAAATGACGCTATCTTTGAGTTGACTGACTTGAAAAGGAAATGATCGCTATCTTTTAGCAGATCTTGACGTGGAAAAGAAATGATGCTATCTTTGAGCGAACTGACTCAAAAAGGAAATGATCGCTATCTTCGAGAGAAACTGACTCGAAAAGGAAATGGTCGCTATCTTTGAGCGAAACTGACTCGAAAAGGAAATGGAGTTCCATCTGACATCTAGTGCAACTATCCCAATTCAAGTGATCCCAGCTCTTTCCTGGCAACATAGCGAATGTCACACTGACTCTCTGCATCTTGGATACACCCTGTTTCTGATCTTGCAAATCAGCTTAGGGACACTTGTTCTATTCTTCACAGTAATGTGGGATGAACATCGCCTAAAGCTTCTCCCAAACATGTCCACTCTTCATGATTCAATGATGATCATGACTTGCTGAAAACTTTTCCATTGTCGAGGGTGTGCCTTGCTCGCTGGAATTAAACCTGAATCCTGAAAGACAGAGTTTTGCAATTTTCTTTAATTGCTCATGTGAGGTTAGCGCCGAAAGGGCGAGGAATTAATGGTGAGGCAAGATGTACAAAGTGGAATAATAAAAAGAAGTTTAAGGGCGAAAGTTGTTTGGACAGGGAACGTCTTTCTGAAAACGGAAACTTATCTGGCAATATACTGGCGGCCTTGATGATCATGACATGTATCTTGGATGACCTCGTCTGACCAGTGCAACTTTTTTATTTGAGAGTTTCTCCATGGAAGATACCAAACCATAATCAATTTGAGGTGACTCTCAAGTCGACGAGTAGCGCCCTTTCGGGTTTTCGCCAACTAGCCTCTCTCTTTAATCTTTTTCCTCACTGTTTGTCTTGCGGTGCCTTCTCAGGTTTTCACCGACAAGACTTCTTTTTGTTTTTTTTTCTTTCTTTTCTTCTTTTCTTTTTTTTTTTCAATGCAATTTACAACACAAACATCTCTTTTGATGGCATCATCGCCTTGTCATAAAGGAAAATTTGACATAAGGTCTCCAAAACGCATCATGAGGTGACTGCGTACAATTCGCTCCCTTTTGGACATATTTTTTTAAAAAAAAAATAAAACCTTTCGCCCCACTGTTTAGAATAAACTGGGGCGCTTTATTTTTCTTCCTTGAGTTCGAAACTAGTATGCCAAAACATATCATGAAACATGTGAATAAATGATACAAAAATGATAGAAGTTTGTTTTTATTTTATTTTATTTATGAAATAAAATAAAAACAAACTTCTACCCCAGTTTAGCAAAAAAGGGGGGGTCTAAATTTCTTTTGATGTTGGCCGCAAACTTGGAGGCGAGTTTTGCGTCAATATGAAATAGGAAAGAATGAGCTTTTCACTGTTACGAACACAAAGAAGATGGGGAAGAATATTGAATTTCCTCCATTTTCTTAAAAAATAAAAACAACTTCTGCCCCAGTTTAGGATAAACTGGGGTCTTTGATTTTCTTGACATATCCCGCAAGCCTGGAGGAAAGCTTTGCGCTAATCAAAATAGACAGGGAAAGAGGAATTTTCTTTTGTTGTGATCGCACCGAAATGGTTGCCTACCTATCCTTTTGAGAGGAATCAGGTCAGACGTAGCTCTAGGCAAATGCCCAGGTTTTCTTTTGATGCTTTTCAGTTTCATTTCATTTTGGTACAATTACATTGATTCCCATTGAGAACATGTCACGAAAGTACAATGTTCAAAATGCTAATAAGGGATACAATTTGGGATAGCAAAAGAGAACAAAAGTCTTGCATTCATCCCGATTTGAAAAGCCATCTTGGAGTCAAATGTAGTACCTCTTGACCGCGTCTGCATTGACGGGTATTTCAGTTGTCCTGCCTTCCGGATCTGTAAGGTACAAGGCGCCATTTGGCAATACTTTCTTTACCAGGTATGGCCCTTGCCAATTTGGAGCAAATTTTCCTTTATCTTCTTCCTGATGAGGAAAGATTCTTTTCAAGACTAATTGCTCTTCTTTCAAGTCGCGGAGGCGCACTTTCTTATTGTAGGCTCGGGCCATTCTTTGCTGATACAATTGACCGTGACAAACTGCATTGAGCCTCTTTTTATCAATGAATGACAACTGTTCCAATCGGGTTTTGACCAGTTCTGTGTCCTCAATTTCTGCTTCCACAATGATCCTGAGAGATGGTATTTTAACTTCAGTGGGTATGACTGCTTCAGTTCCATATACCAATGAATAGGGGGTGGCACCTATGGAAGTGCGCACAGTTGTGCGGTAACCAAGCAAAGCGAAAGACAACTTCTCATGCCAATCACGAGATCCTTGTATCATTTTCCTAAGTATCTTCTTGATATTCTTATTGGCTGCTTCGACCGCGCTATTTGCTTTTGGTCGGTAAGGCATGGAATTTCGATGCACGATGTTGAATCTTTCACACACGTCATTCATTAAAAAACTGTTCAGATTTGCCGCATTATCAGTGATGATGGTACTTGGGATACCAAAGCGACAAATAATATTAGAATGAACGAAATCCACCACAGCTTTTTTGGTCACGAATTTGAGAGTGATAGCCTCAACCCATTTGGTGAAATAATCTATTGCAACCAAAATGAATCTGTGCCCATTTGATGCTCTTGGTTCAATAGGCCCGATAACATCCATCCCCCATGCCTTAAAAGGCCAAGGGGCTGACATTGTGTGCAACTCTAAAGGAGGTGAATGTATCAAATCACTGTGTACTTGGCATTGATGACACTTTCGCACAAAAGTAATGCAGTCATGTTCCATGGTAAGCCAGAAGTATCCTGCTCTGAGTACTTTCTTAGCTAACACGTGACCGCTCATGTGGGGTCCACAGATCCCCAAATGCATGTCATTGAGAATCTTCGTGGCTTCAATTGCATCCACGCATCTTAGTAGTCCCAAATCAGGTGTCCTTTTGTACACCACCCCTCCACTCAAAAAGAAACCACTTGCCAGTCGTCGGAGGGTTCTCTTTTGATTGTTTTCCGCCAATGAAGGATAAGTCCTATCTTGAAGGAAATTCTTGACATCAAAGTACCACGGTTGACCGTCAATTTCTTCTTCAACCACATTGCAGTATGCATGTTGGCTTTGGACCTGAATCTCTAACGGATCAATATGGGCTTTATCAGGATGGACAAACATTGAGGCTAATGTAGCCAAGGCGTCAGCCAGCTCATTGTGTATTCTGAGAACATGTCTAAACTTTAGAACATTGAACTTTTGGCGAAGATCGTCCATACACTGCTCGTACATGATCAGCTTAAGATCTCGAGTCTCCCATTCACCCTTCATTTGGCGTATCAAAAGATCTGAATCTCCGATCACCAGCAATTCTTTGATGTCCATGTCTAGAGCCATACGTAAACCCATTATGCATGCTTCATACTCAGATGTGTTGTTAGTGCAACATAAGTGGAGTTGGGCAGCTGCCGGATAGTAATGTCCCGTGGGGGAGATGAGGACTGCTCCAATGCCATGACCCTTTGAGTTAGAAGCACCGTCAAAGTACATTTTCCACACGTGCTCTTCTTCATTAATCAACTTTTCGATCACATCTACCTCCTAGTCAGGGAAGTAAGTCTTCAATGGCTCATAATTATCATCCACCGGTATTTCAGCCAAATGATCAGCTAAAGCTTGAGCTTTCATTGCAGTTCTGGTGACATAAACTATGTCAAATTCTGTGAGCAGGATCTGCCATATTGCAAGTTTGCCTGTTGGCATTGGCTTTTGAAATATGTACTTCAATGGATCCATCCGGGAAATCAGATAAGTGGTATAGGACAAAAGATAATGTTTCAACTTTTGTGCAACCCAAGTTAGGGTACAACACGTCCTTTCCAACAAAGTGTATCTGGCCTCGCAATCTGTGAACTTCTTGCTCAGATAATAAATGGCCTGTTCTTTCTGTCTCGAGGCATCATGTTGCCCCAGTACACAACCAAAGGAGTTTTCATTGACTGATAAGTACAAAAACAATGGTCGGCCAGGCTCAGGTGGAACCAAAACAGGAGGATTTGACAAGTATTGCTTGATCTTTTCAAAGGCTTCTTGGCACTCCTCGGTCCATGCAATTGATGCATTCTTTTTCAACAACTTGAGGATCGGCTCACATATTGTGGTAAGTTGAGCAACGAACCTACTGATGTAATTCAGCCTGCCTAGAAAGCTTTTAACATCCTTCTTGGTTCGAGGCGGAGGTAATTCTTGTATTGCTTTGATCTTTGCGTGATCCAATTCAATACCTCGCCTACTAACAATGAAACCTAACAATTTTCCAGCAGGCACACCAAATGCACACTTGGCTGGATTCACCTTCAGATTGTACCTACGGAGCCTTTCAAAGAACTTTCTGAGATCTCTCACGTGTTCTTCAGCCGTTCTAGACTTGATAATCACATCATCCACGTACACTTCTATTTCTTTATGCATCATATCATAGAAAATGGCAGTCATAGCTCTCACGTAGGTTGGCCCCGCATTTTTCAAACCAAACGGCATCACTCTATAGCAATAGGTTCCCCAAGGAGTAGTGAATGTCGTTTTGTATGCATCATCTTCATCCATCTGGATTTGATGATATCCAGTAGCAGTCAACAAAGGATTGTATTTCATGTTTGGCACAATTGTCTACGAGAGTGTGAATATTAGGCAATGGGAAATTATCTTTGGGACTTGCCTTGTTCAAATCTCGATAGTCGACACATATCCTTGTTTTTCCATCTTTCTTAGGAACCGGAACAACATTTGCAACCCAAGTAGTGTACTGAACCGACTGAATTACTTTTGCATCCAACTGTTTCATTATTTCATCATGGATTTTCTTGATCATATCAGTTTTGAACTTCCGTTGCATTTGTCTCACTAGAGGGAAACCGAGTTGAATCGGCAATTCGTGGACTATCAATTTGGAGCTCAAACCCGGCATCTCATCATATGATTATGCAAAAACATCTTGATATTCAAAAAGCACATTCTGAATATCGTTCTTCACTTCAGGTAGGGCATACATGCTTATCTTGGTTTCTCTCATATCATCAGGGCTCCCAAGATTAACATCCTCTGTATCAGCCAAAATGGGTTTAGGCTTGCCCTCATGGCGTTCAACTTCCAGGCCTATTTCAAAATCAGCCTGTTCTCCATCATATTCAATCTCGTTAACAGATTCCTCAATGTTTTCTTCATCACTTTCAACCTCAACTATGGTTATGGAGCCAAAATCAGATTGCGGTCTCTGGATGGACGATAAGTTCCTTGAACATGTCATGATATCAAGACCAGCAGATATATGACTACAGATAAACAAAAGTAGAATAAAATTAGGAATATGAACAGACATTGAAGGAAAGCTTGGCTCTTAGGCCTTTCATTAATGAAAAAGGGTTTGAATTACAAAAGGAAAGATGAGCAAAATAATACACTTGGCATACAACCCTTAGAATATCCAAGTGTATTCAAAAGAAAAACTGTAAAACAACAGTCTACCAAGACCCCTTCCTGATGGGGAAGGGAGTTGCATTCCAGTTAGTCAGGTGCACGTCCGGGCCAATGTACTGTATTGAAGCATTGCTGGAGCCTTCACCCGGCTGTACCATGCAGATTTCAAAAATGCCACCTAGATCAAATGGTGCATCCTGATTGTCTTCCACTGTGTTGACATTTGTAGCGACAAACTTTCGTTTCATGACATATCCCACAAAAGATTGAGCGAGACACGGAATTGGGTTTTGGAGAGAACAAACTTCTGACTTCTTTTTCTTTGCTTGCTTGCGATCAGCTGCTTTTGGCTTGAACCCTAGTCCCCACGTGCCTTGCACGCCATTTGGATAAACTGGATTTATCCTGTCTTGTAGTGATGCTCCCAAACCCTTTCCGAATTGGAAACCATGCTTTAACATTTCAGATGCCATCATTATAGACGTCTCTGACACTCTTGGGATGGGTATAGGTTTCCCTTCTATTACCTTTTCCACATACACCACATCGGAGGTTTGATACATGATGGTCGGGCGTGTGGTGACGACTTCAAGGGCTGGTACGTCCAGGCTATTGTTAAACTGTAAGTCATCCTCGCCATAAACTACGACAGCTTGATTATCCCAAGTAAACTTGACCACCTGATGAACTGTGGAGGGTACAACAAAAGCCATGTGAATCCATAGTCGGCCCAATAACAGATTGTACGATGCATCCATTTCCATGACTTGGAACTCAATACTGAAGGTAGTGGGACCAATGGTTAACTAAAGATTGATGATGCCCAAAGATTCTCGAACTCCACTATCAAAAGCGCGAACAACAGAGGAACTGGCCCTGATTTTGCTCATATCCACCCTTAGACACTTCAATGTAGACAGAGGGCAAATGTTCAATCCCGCGCCACCATCTATTAGAACACGTGTGACATAGGAGTCTTCGCACTTAACTGAGACATGAAGCGCTCGATTATGACCGGTTCCTTCTGCCAGCAAGTGCTTCCAGATTAGCCACAGTAGTTTGTTCAGGAATGTAGGCCTCATTCAATATTCAACAATGCATTGCGATGTGCTTCAGAGTTCATAAGTAGAGACCAGAGTGATATCTGAGCTGGAGTCTTTCTCAATTGCTCGATGATAGAATAATCTGTCGATCTCTTTTTCTTTAAAAATTCTTCAGCTTCTTTCTCAGACACTGGCTCTTTGATGGGTCCTTGGTCTTCTCGACCTGGCTTTGCCTTTCTCAATTCTTCTGGGGTAAAACATCTCCCGGACCGAGTTAGACCATTTACGTCTACAGCAACCTCCATGATTTCTTTCCCGTTGTAAGACACAATTGTCTTGTTGTAGTTCCAAGGAACAGCCTTTGTACTTTTGACAGAGAGTTGCGCTACTTGAGTGATGATAACCGGTTCACACTTATTGTCCTTAACCTCGAAGACCGGAGTTTTCTGGCATGATGCCCCTTGCACAATAAATGTTGGTGCACTGTCATGAACTTTTTCCTGCTTTGCAGCCGGAATTGTGAAACTTGGCTCAACAGCGGTATCTTGCTTTGCTTTGTTGACAACAGACGCACTTGACTTTCCCTTGATTACAACAATAAATGGCTCAGGGCCTTTAATGTCTGGGAGGGACCAACTGCCACAATCTGCTTGGTGGCTTTCCCTTTCATGTCCTCTTCTATGCATACCATCCCTACCATGTGTACGTTGTTTTGAACATCATGAGCTGGTAAAGGATTTTGATTCACATTTTGTGTTTCATCCCCCACGACTTTTATCTGATTGTTGTCTATCATTGCCTGGATTGCCCTTTTGAGTTCCCAGCAGGATTCTGTGTCATGTCCAGGTGCTCCAGAATGAAATGCACAATGGCGTGAATGATCAACTCTTCCATTGGGGTTCATTTTTCCCGGGATTGGCTTCAACAGATTGGCCTGTTGCAACTTTTCAAACAAATTAGTGTAAGTTTCCCCCAGTGGGGTGAACTGCCTTTTCTCTTGTTGCATGTTTCTCTGTTGCATGTTTGGACGAAAACCCTGCGGACCTCGTGGTCGATAAGGCATCTCCTGCTGAGCCGAGAATTGAGCATGTGCCTGTTGATTGTTATATTGGACTGGAGCGGGGGTGCACGCCATTGTGGTCCAGATAGCGGCTGAGCATGAGATGCTGCATTTACAGGGAATGAGAACTGCGGCATGGAAAATTGTTGGCCATGAGGTGGATAGAATTGTTGTGGCGGGGGTGTCTGAATGTACCCTTGACGGTCATTATATCTTCCATCATTTCTTCTCGGTCCAGGACCAACCATTGCCACTTAATCTTTCTTTTCTTTCTTCTTCCCAAAAGCACCTGACCCTGATTGCAACGCTTGGGTCGTGGCTCTCAAAGCTGTTTGGCTAACAATCTTGCCTGCTTTGATTCCTCTCTCAATCATCTCCCTAATTTTTACTGCTTCACTGAACTGCTTCCCAATGGCAGAGGCCATCGCTTGGTAGTATGTTTTGTCAAGCACTTCGACGAATTCTTCAACCATCTTATCATCTGGGATCAAAGGGCTCACACGCGCCGCCTGTTCGCGCCGCCTGTAGGCATACTCTCTGAAACTTTCACCTGGTTTCTTTGTGATCGTCTTCAAAGAAGAACGATCAGGAGCAGCCTCCATTTTGTAACCATAATGGTTCAGGAAAGCGCTGGCCATGTCATCAAAGGTGACCCATTTCGAAACATCTTGTTGTACATACCATTCTGTTGCCGGTCCTCCCAAACTGTCCGCAAAGTACGCCATCAATAATTCATCCTTCTCGATAGCCCTCATTTTGTTAAGGTAGATCTTCACATGGATCCTTGGATCACTTTGTCCGGTGTACGGGTCAAATTTAGGCACAACAAAATCTTCAGGCAACGGCACATGAGGGAACAAACACATGTCTTTGTACGAAATATTGGTTTTACCCCCTTGCCCTTGTATGTTTTTCACAGTTTGCTCCAAGCTTTTCAATTTCCGAGCAAAGTCATTCTCTTCCATTTTTCCCAGCCTCTCGATATCAGCATGTGATTCTGGGTGGTGTCCCTGATCATACGACTCATTTTGGCGGAAGATATTACCCTGAGCTTGGTCAAATTGTTGATCATGGGCCCTCAATTGTAGGTCACTGTTCGATCTTTGCAAGGTGTGTCCTGCGGGAACGGTGAATGCTGCGGCAGGAACCTGGGGTTGGCCTTGTTGTCCATTCTGCGGTAATTGTGCCTCAGGTTGTACAGTAGAAGGTCCGGCTGCATTGTCAGTTGCCAGATGTGGACCAAATCCCGGAGGGTAACGGGGGTCTCCTACCACTGTGGATTGCCCTTGCCCTGGTGGCTGAGTATTTGCCATGAAACTAGCAGCAGCTGGCGGAACAGAACCGCTGCCAAGTTACGAACCAACTGCATCATCATTTCTTTCATAGCCGTGAAGTCCTCGGCCGTCTTAGCCAGTTGTTCAGCCAAACGAACAAGCTCAGTGTTCTCAGTTTCCTCAGCCATTGTTGTTGAAGTGTTTTCCTGAAGAGGTACTTCAACCACTTCTGGAACAGAAAGTGGTCCCTTGATTCTGGTGGAATAGGAATGTGGGGCCAGCACGGCAGTTGCTCAAATTCTAATGAAATCAAAACACGTTAGTGCAACAAGATAGCATGGAACATGAATTTGTTCGTCGGCCTAAACAATGCCTAAGGTCGTTATGCGTCATCCCGAATTGGTTTAGATTAGATCCCCAAGTGTATTGTTTGATTTCTTTTTTTTTCTTCTCTTTCTTTCTTTCTCTCTCTCTCTTCTTTTTTTTTTGTAAATTTTTTTTTCAAGTGAGCCTAGAGGGTGAAATAAATTGACACATAAAAATAAGCAAAATATTTTCATTACTTAAAAAGAAAGAGTACATACAGTGCTTCCAGAGCACGACCAAAAGAAACGTACAAATGACTGAAAAAAGTGAAAATAAATTATAACATGACAAATTCAAAAGCGACATAAAGTACAACATGCCAAGATGTAAAATAAATGACAAAAAGCAATAATCTGCATCATCTTGGCCTGATGTATCTACTAAGTGACTGGGGCACAAAGTCAGCTGGCTCCTCTAGGTCGAACTCGAATGGCTCCTCGGGATCTACTGGCGGGCCTTCTACTAAGGCACGACGCAATCCATCCAAATCTGCTGCAACTCTAGTGACGAAGGGAAGCACATGTGGGAGTAGGTCCTTCGCGGGCAGCCTCCTATAGTCACCGATGGACCGTGCAACATACGTAGCAGAGTTATAAACCAGCCGATAAGCTACACTGATGGTCTATCCTGCAGCCTGTATATCCCGAAGTCGGTCCTGTGCTAGCCCTCTGAGCTGCTCACCCTGCTCTAATGCCCTGTCAAGTCGAGCTCGAGCATCTATGGCATCCTGACGATGATAATCCTCCCTTCTCCTGCTTTCCGACAAAGCTGACTTGTCGGCATCCCGCTCTGTCAATGCCTGTGAGTGCATAACACGGAGTCGTCTGACTGTGTCTAGGTGTAGATGCGCAAAACCCTCACTCTCTGACTGAGCAGCTCTGGCGGCGTCCCTCTCTGCAATTAAGCTTTGTATGGTAGCACGGTATTCCTTCCCAATCTCGTGCCTAGCAAGATGAACCTGCATATCCAACCTGGCCTCGGTGTCAACCATGCCTGCTCTCGACCTCGCGGGCATCTCTCTAGGTATGGGCTGGTAGTATGTCAACCATGCCTGCTCTCGACCTCGCGGGCATCTCTCTAGGTATGGGCTGGTGGTAATACCACAACTTGTACTCCCGAACGACCTCCCCCTTAAGTCCATCCTAAACCTGTGTATTTTCTGCGAGGCGCCTCCTAGTATCCCACAAGCGCAAGATATCACCTCTAAGAGTAGCTGGGTTGAGAGGATAGTCTGAGACATATGCACTCATGTCCTCAACTATTGGGATCTCCTGCTTTTGACCCAACTGCCTAAGTACACGCAGAGGAACATAAGGTTGGGATGCTGTCAAACCCATCAGAACGAGAAAAGGACGGTCCACACATCTGTGTATAACCTCCCTCTTAGGAAACCAGCTACACTGCCATAAAATCTTGTCCGGTATGAGAGAGTTCAAGAAAGACCTCCAATCTGGCTCATTTTCTGGGAATTTATACTTCTCGATGTGTTCGGGATGGTATCCAAGATAATCGATGTCACAACACCTAAGAATATCACGAGGTGGGCAGGCGTACATGCTCCAAGAACCAGACCTGTAATAGAAGGTTACACCCCTCAAAGAAACCGCTTTCTCCCTTGTGGCATCGAGTCAAAGCATGAAATATACTACCCAGAATCGTCGGGATGATAGTGGCGTTCGGTGCTCCACCATATTAAGCTGCCATGATCCAACTGACCTTAATAGATATCGCTCTCTCCGGTAGTGGGAAAACCAACAACCCTAGCAAAGCGAACACAAAGACCTTAGGAAAAAGTTGCACCCAATCTTCATATTTCAGCTTGTCATGGAACTCAAATCCATGCTTCTTAAAACCATTATCGTCCCCAAAATGATCATAAAGATAGTCAAATGAAATCCAGCCTTGACGAACACTAGGGATTGAGAGGTCTCTTCGTACCTTGATAATACTGAAAAAATCATACTCATTAACCTTTTTCGGAGCAATCATGTTCTTTTTCTCAAAATCCAGATTAAGAAGCCCAGCTATCTCCTCGAGGGTCGGCGTCATCTCAAACCCCTTGAAACACAAAGTATTTTGGTTTGGGTTCCAAAACCCAACTAGTGCACTGATCAACTCTCGACGTGGGACAATAGGTTTAGTCACAAGGTCAGTCAGAAAACCAATCTTATCCTGGACTAAATCTTTCTGCATTTTACTCATTGTGTCCCACCAAGACTTCAGAGATTTATCCGATTTGGGTGGGCCATCAGTTATTATGATAGAGGGTGGAATGGCATCAGCAGGGTATTTTCTCTTGACCGACCTAGAAGATGATGCAGCCATTGTTCCTAATGAAAAAATGTGTCAAATGTTTGAAAGCCTGAAAACAACTTAAAACAACTGACCGACAGAGCAGAAAAGATGCCTAAACTGCTAATTCGAAACTCCAATTTTCAATAAAACTTTTGTCATTGTAATGACGTAAAGTTGACCCTAAGAGAATCGAAAAATTTTGCCATCATAACAGCATCAGGACTGACTCCAGAAAATTACCAACATTGGTATTTAGATGTAATTTATAAAAGAAAAAATTTGACGTTACAACGACGCCACATGACATCAAAACAAAAAAATTCATTCCAGTGATGACACTACAATATTTTTGCAAAAAAATTCGTCGGCATAACGACGTGAAAAACTGGATCCCAAAAACTTCAAACATCGATATACGAGCCTTTTCTAAAAATTAGTCATTATAACGTCGTGAAAACTGATACCAAAATTTTTTCGACTTTCTAACTACTAAGTATGTATATTTTTTTGTAAAATTTTCGTCATTATAACGACACAAAACTATCATCTACAAAAGACGGCCAATACTGGCGCTTTTACAAAAATTTGCCATTACAGCAGTATGACTCGATTTTATAAAAAAAACAAGACATTTACATTTAAAACATAAAATTCACCCTGCTTCCTTACTTTTCCTTTCATTTTTTTTTCTTTCTTTTTTTTTTCTTTTTCTTTTGAAATACATCTCTCTCCAATTTGGTCAACATAACAACCTTTCCTAGTCGCATGCAACACATAGAATGCCTTTTAGACAAGTCTTTCCCGGGAAGTGGGTCCCGTTTGGACAAAAAGGTAGTCAGCCTAGACAAGTGCAATACCGGTGTATCGCACCTCATTAAGTCAAATATGATGCAGATAATTGGGCCTAATGGTTTAACTCTAGGTGACTCAACTGACTCAGTGTCTAGACTGGCTGAAAACCCGGTGGATAAACCGGGCGGAAAGCGCATCAGGGCCATCCGGAGACAGTGTTTCCGACCTAAAACCCTGTCACGCCTTCCTCCTAAATCATGGGCAATTTAGTAAGAAAGTCCCAGATGCCACAAGTAATCTGGTAAGTGCACGTGTGCGTGTGTTTCAGAGACTCAGAGGGTTGCGGAGGAATAGTTTATATACAGTTCAACAATATCAAAGCAGTAACATTCAACTTTTCATGTGATAACGACAATAAAATATAACAACCAAAAATCTAATAAATTAAAACATGCGACAATTTATCAAAGCCGGAGATTCTAGTTTTCACTAATTTTCCCGGCGGAGTCGCCAAGCTGTCACGCCCTAAAATTTACTAAAATAATAAAAGGTGGATTGTGACTTAGGTGTTTAAAAAAGTACAAAATTATTTTAGAGAAACTCGGAGTCGCCACTTGACATAGTTTAAGGTGTGCCAAGTCACCAAAAGGTACCTTGGAACACCTCTGACTCGTCTAATGGTCTGCGTTTAGAAATTCGGGTAAGGTTCTCAGTTGACTCTCGGAAAGGTATAGGCACCCTCGAGTCCTGTGCCGAGCACAGTTGCTTTATTGTCGCAATTTTAACTTATTAAATATGGTTGTTATATTAATGCCATTGATTTGAATTTAAATTTTGACTAAAAAAATTAAAAGCGTATCATTCTTTTCCAACCTCACAGAGGACTGGACGAATTTATACTTTTGATTCATAGCAAATAAATAAAATGTCACGACCCAATTTCCAAGGGCTCGTGATGGCACCTAAACAATATTTGCCTAGGCGAACCAATGAGACAAGATGCGGAAAAGAACAATAATGTGAAAAGATCATAAATGGATATATAAATATAAAAGGGTGAAGGCCAAAAGAATATATCCACAAAAGAATTGGAGCATTCTAAGAGTGACTCAATAAAGTATGAATATACATAAAAGAAATCTGAGTCCTATCTCTAAGTGACTCCGGCGGTATGCCACCACGGTCTGTGTGGTCGGCTCACCTCAATCAAAAGTCTCAGAAGCCTCGGGAACCGCTAACGTCCGGGCTGCTGACTGGATGAAGGACCTGCGCACGTAGCAGAGTAAGTTATGAGCCGAAGCCCAGTAAGATCACCGACAGGCCCGCTAAGGTACCCTTGCGGGACAAGTCGCTACATGCATCATAAGCAACAACATACTATAGTAATCATACAATAAAGTAGTGAAATCACAAATAGATGTAACACATTCCATACACACAAGTAGTAACCAGAAGTCTCAAGGATTATGCCCATCCAACGTAAGGCATAGGTCAACTCAGCGGCGGTTTGGAGGTCCAATCTCTACTCCCGTGCGGACTAACCTAGACCTACGATGGACTAGCAACACCACTACTAAGTATCAACCATATACCGTGACCCGAAGTCACTATCACAATCATGAATAAGTAGACCAACGACCCGTAGTCGTTGGCTCATCTCAAATCTATCTACGATCGCACCACACCCCCTGTCAAGTGCGTCGTATCTCAATAAATCAAGTAACCCCACCACACCCCCTGTCAAGTGTGTCACATCTCAAAGATCAAGTGTCCACACCACACCCCCTGTCAAGTGTGACACATCTCATAGTATAGGCGACACCACACCCCCTGTCAAGTGTCCCTCTAACAGTATTAATATCCACGACATTAATAACAATAACAGAAATAATAACAGAAATATTAATAACGATAATATTTCACAGTCACCGTAACCCAGGTTGGTTATGCTAGCTGAACGTAAGGCGAAGGTTAACCCGACCACAGTTTGGGGGTACAATCCCTACTCCCATGTCGTCCAACCCAAGGTTACGTATAGACAGCACTACCCAACCCGGCACGTGAACAAATCAAGTACCAATATCATACAAAAGCCGGCAAAATCCTCGGCAAGACATTTATCATGACATGCCGGCAACATCCTCGGCCATGTCCCAAGTTCTTGCTATCTAAGCATGGCGTAGCAAGCGTTACTACGATATAAATTTAAGCTACCTCGACGTAGCGTTTAGACCGGCACATACCTCGGTCAAGTCACAATCTCGCTATTTATAACAAATAATAATAGCAAGTAATTCACATCATTAATCCTAACCATTGTTAGGTATATATATGCGTACATGAAGCATACTAGCATGAAGGAAGAGTCCACAAGCACAATAGAGGTCAAGTCTCACTTACCTCGAAATTCGGGCTCAAATGCCGGGAAGAATCTCCTTTCCCGCTCGCCTTGTCCGCGAAGGACTCTCCACTAGGTCTATTAAGACAAGATATAGCACATATGAGTGCTCAATTATAGCTATTTAAGCCTATAGGCATCCTAGGGTAAAAATTACCAAAATGCCCCCGGGTAGGGCCGAGCCCTAAATTTACAAAATGTACTTTTTCGGACTCCCCACGCTCCCGTGAGTCCAAAAGTACACTTAGATTCCACATGCGAGCCTTGCTCGATGTCTTTCCCCAATTCTTAAGAATCTAGGGTTCTAACCCATTTCCAAGAATCAACCCTTTGATTCTTGTGTTAATCAACATAAAGATGGATTGAAAGGGCTTACCTTAAGTGTAAGTATGATTGGGTCTTCAAGAAATACCCAAAAATCGCCTCATGAGCTCACCAAATGATTTTTATAAGTTATGAACCGAAATGGCCCGAAATGGCCTTTTTATAGCAGTTTTTGCCTCTGTGACAGCTTCTTTTGAAAAACTCATAACTTTTGATAGGAATGTCCAAATGACCTGTAACTGGTTCCATTAGAACCACAACTCAAAGGGCTACAACTTTCATGTTTTGAGTTTTTCCTAATTCCTTACGTATTGGCCGGTAAATCAGCTTTTATCCGGCTGTTTGCGCCAAAACAGAACAGAAAAGTCGCACCAGATTTTCTACTGTTTTAGAGGCAAAACGGGACCCTACAAAGCTCGGAATGATCCCAAATTTTGCACACAAGCCATAAAATACTTGGGTGACATGCTCGTCAAGACGGAACTCAATTCGGACCTCCAGAACTCAAAAAGTGGGTCCCACGGCAAAGGTTCAATTTTCGACTTTCGCCAAAATAGCGAAATTTAACCAAACGACCTCGGAATCCAATTCCGAAAGTTGTTACAAGTCAAAAATGACTATACGAACCTAACGGAACTTTCGGATCTCTCATCGGAGCTCATTTGCTCAAATCGAGCTCGGAAACCTCTTTTAACTCTTTTAAAATTCCGAAACGGGGACTTTATCAAAAGTCCTATCAAACGAGGTCCGTTTTCAATTTTGAAGGTTGCTACATATCATAAATGACGAGACAGACCTAACGGTGCGCTCGAATTTTCCATCGGGGTTCGTTTACTCAAAACGACCTATCGAAACCCCAAATTCCTTTCCGGAATTTCATAAACGGATCCTTTTCTCGAAAACCTATCAAACGGACTCCGTTTCGACTCAGATTTCACAGACGGGTCATAAATGACCTAACGGAGCTTTTGGGACTGTCGACACGCAAATCGAGGTCTCGGATCTCGTAACGACTATTTGAGGGTCGTTACATTCTCCCCCACTTAGACTCTCGGCCGTCCTCGGACGAGCCTAAGTCTAAGGTAGGATCCACACACTAGCCACGGAGCTGGCACGGATTTCAAGGACCCCTCGGTACCACCCGAAATCAATAAAACTTAAAAATGCAAATTCAGGCTTAGAAAATACAAGGATTTCATACCTGAATCATCGAACAAGCGCGGATGCCTCTCACGCATCTCGGACTCAAGCTCCCAAGTGGCCTCGGCGATGGAGTGATGCCCCCACTGAACTCTCACAAGCGGGATCACCTTCGATCTCATCTTACGAACCTCTCTAGCCACAATAGCAATAGGCTCCTCCGAATAAGCTAAGTCGCCATCTACCTCCACGGAAGCCATATCGATCACATGAGACAGATCGTGAACATACTTCCGGAGCATGGACGCATGGAACACCGGATGAACAGACAGAGAGGGAGGCAAAGCCAGTCTATAAGCAACGGCGCCAACGCGCTCCAATATCTCAAAAGGCCCAATGAACCTAGGACTGAGCTTGCCTTTCTTCCCAAATCTCATAACACCCTTCATGGGCGACACTCTGAGGAATACCCGGTCCCCAACCATGAACTCAAGATCTCTCCGCCTCCGATCTGCATACGATATCTGCCGGCTCTGAGCCGTGCGGAGTCGATCCTGAATAATCCGGACCTTATCTAAGGTCTGCTGCACCAAATCGGGCCCCAACACCTGGACATCACCAGACTCGAACCAACCGATAGGCGAGCGACATCTCCGACCATACAATGCCTCAAACGGAGCCATCTGGATAGAAGCCTGATAGCTATTATTATACGCAAACTCTGCTAGCGGCAAATGGCTATCCCAATGGCCTCCAAAATCAATAGCACACGCCCTCAACATATCCTCGAGGATCTGAATGGTCCGCTCAGACTGGCCATCAGTCTGCGGGTGAAATGCAGTGCTGAGATGGACCCGAGTACCCAGCTCTCTCTGAAAAGATCTCCAAAACTGAGCTGTGAACTGAGCACCTCGGTCAGAAATGATAGAAACAGGAGCACCATGCAATCTCACAATCTGCTCAATGAAGATACGAGCCAGACGCTCCGAGGTATAAGTAGTCCTCACTGGAATGAAGTGAGCCGACTTCGTCAGTCGATCAACTACTACCCACACCGAATCATGCTTACCCACGGTCAGCGGCAAACCAACTACGAAATCCATAGTGATCTGCTCCCACTTCCACTCGGGAATGGGCATAGACTGGGTCACCCCGGCTGGCCTCCGGTGCTCATACTTCACCTGCTGGCAATTCAAACACCGAGATACATAATCAGCAACATCCCTCTTCATCCCTTTCCACCAATACAACTCTCGAAGATCATAATACATCTTCGCAGTACCCGGATGAATGGAATATCTCGAACTGTGAGCCTCTGCCAAAATCATCTGCCTCAGCTCCACAATGGCTGGAACACATACCCGGCCGTTAAGCCGCAAAGCACCATCATCACCAATCACGAACGAGGACACTCCCCCACTCAGGACCCTGTCCCAGAGATCTCTCAGATAAGGATCCTCGAACTGCCTTTCCCGAATCTGGGAAGCTAAAGACGACTGAGACCCCACATATGCAAGCACCCGGCCTGGAACAGAATCATCAAACCGAACCCCACTAATGGACAAAGCCTGCAACTCACGGGCCAACGGCCTCATATCAGCATCAAGATAGGCGAGGCTACCCATGGACTTCCTACTCAAGGCATCGGCTACAACATTAGCCTTTCCGGGATGATACCGGATAGAAAGATCATAATCCTTCAGCAGCTCTAACCAGCGGCGCTGTCTCCCGTTCAAGTCCTTCTGAGTGAACAAGTACTGGAGACTCTTATGATCGGTGAATATCTCACATGGCTCGCCATAAAGATAGTGCCTCCACAACTTCAGTGCAAACACGACAGCTAACAGCTCCAAATCATGGACAGGATAATTCTTCTCATGGACCTTCAGCTGTCTCGAGGCATAAGCTATCACCTTACCCTCCTGCATCAGAACGCTACCCAGGCCAACACCCGAAGCATCACAATATACGGTGAATCCCCCGGATCCACTAGGCAAGGCCAACACTGGCTGAAGTCAACAGAGTCTTAAGCTTCTGAAAGCTAGACTCACAGGCATCGGACCACAGGAAAGGAACATTCTTCTGGGTCAACTTCGTCAGAGGTGCTGAAATAAAAGAAAACCCCTCGACGAACCGCCGATAATAACCTGCCAAGCCTAAGAAACTCCGAATCTCTGTAGGAGAAGTAGGCCTAGGCCAACTCTGAACGGCCTCTATCTTCTTCGGATCAACACACACCCCATCCTTGGTCACCACGTGACCTAGGAAAGATACAGAACTGAGCTAAAATTCACACTTGGAGAATTTGGCATACAACTGCTGATCCCTCAGAGTCCGAAGAACAACTCTCAAATGCTGCTCATGCTCCTCCCTGCTCCTCGAATAAACCAAGATATCATCGATAAACACAATGACGAAGGAGTCAAGGTAGGCCTTGAACACTCGGTTCATCAGATCCATGAAAGCAGCTGGGGCATTCGTAAGCCCGAAAGACATCACCAGAAACTCATAGTGGCCATATCGGGAATGAAAAGCAGTCTTGGAAACGTCCTCGGACCGAATCCTCAACTGATGATACCCCGACCTCAAATCAATCTTCGAGAAGAAGGTAGCACCCTGAAGCTGATCAAACAAATCATCAATACGCGGCAAAGGATACCTATTCTTTATAGTAACCTTATTCAGCTCCCGGTAATCAATACACATCCGCATAGAGCCATCCTTCTTCTTCACAAATAATACCGGGGCACCCCATGGAGACACACTGGGCCTAATGAAGCCCTTATCGAGTAAATCCTGAATCTGCTCCTTCAGCTCCCTCAACTCAACAGGAGCCATACGATACGGGGGAATAGATTTAGGCTGAGTGCCTGGCAATAGATCAATGAAAAACTCTATCTCCCGCATAGGCGGCAAACCCGGCAGATCATCAGGAAACACATCCGGATACTCACAAACAACCGGAACTCTATCAAGGGATAACTCCTCTGCCCAGACATCCCGAACTGAAGCAATATATCCCTCGCACCCACTAGATATCATCCTCTACGCCTCCAAGAAAGAAATGATCCTACTCTTCGGAGAAGGCCTGGAACCTCTCCATACAACCCGAGACTCACCCTCTGCCCCGATCGTCACAGACTTGGCATGGCAATCCAAAGTCGCATGACAGGAAGCCAGCCAATCCATGCCCATAATGACATAGAAATCAGACATATCGAGCAGCATCAGGTCCACTAAGGACTCTACACCACAGATGGAGATCATACACTGCCGATAACCCCTATCTACACATATAGAAGACCCGACAGGGGTGGCAACCATAAAGGGATCATCTAAGAAGACCAGATACCTGCCCAAGCAAGGGGCAAATCCCGGCGACACATACGAATAGGTAGACCCCGGATCAATAAGAGCATAAGCATCGCGGCCACAGACAGAAATAATACCTGTGATGACATCATTGGATGCCTCAGCATCCTGACGAGTCATAGCATAGACCTGCGCCGAGCCTCCTGAACCCGGAGCTCTCTGAGACTGCTGTCTAGGAGGAATCTGAGAAACGGGCCTGGCGGCCTGAGGACCAGATGGTACCATAGCTGCGGATCCCTGGCGACCTGATGAAACATAAGGGCAACTCCTGACATAGTGCTCTGGAGACCCACACTCAAAACATCCATCACCTCTACCTCCTCTACCGCCTCTACCACCTCTGCCATGACCACCTCCAGACGAACACCTCCCATGATGCCTCTGATGGCACCTCCCGCACTGCGGCGGACCAGACTGCGAAGAGCCACCCCGCCTCTGGGATGACTGAGGCCTCGGGGTCTCTGAAGAAAAATCCTGGGCAGGCAAAGCAGCAGCCTGGGGCCTAGACTGAGAACGGCCCTAATGACCCTGACCCCTCTGAGCGGATCCACTATACCCACCAGACTGACGCGATCTCTTGGCCGCCCTCTCCGCGTCAGCCCTGGCGAAGATATCATCCATCCGCCGCGCCACATCAACTATCTCAAAATATGACTTGTTGCCCATATCAGGGGCAACAGCTACCTGCAAGCGGGGATGAAGACCCTCAACAAACCGGAGGACCTTGTCCCTCTCCTGAGCCACCATAGCCGGCGCAAACTGAGACAACCACAAGAACCTGGTGTCATACTCTGAAACAGACAGGTTTCCCTGCCTCAACCCCTCAAACTCGCGCCTCTGAGCATCGTGCTGACTCTGGGGCACGAACCTGCTCATGAACATAGACACGAACTCAGCCCAAGACAAAGGAGGGAGGTCACTAGACCTCTGCCGCATCATGGAGACCCACCATGTCTCCGCATCTCCCAATAATCTGAAAGAAGCACACTGCACCCCTAAGGTGTCTCTAGTACCAAGAACTGTCAAAATCTTCTCACACTTCTGAATGTACCTCTGGGCAGTACATGTAGCTGAGGTACCGTCGAACTCTGGAGGCTGAAGCTTCATGAATGACTCCATCCTCTTGGCAACCTCCTCAGTGCCCATAGGAGGAGTAGAAATAACAGGACCTGCCTGAGGAGCAGAAGCAGAAGGCTGGTCAATATGATCAGGAGCAGCCTCAGAAGTAGGCGTGCTCATAACAGGTGTGGTCGGCTGAGGAGCCGAAACAGGAGCTGCAACATCATCTCTGACAGGGACCTGATGGCTAGACAAGGCCATCAGTCTCATATACTCCTCTGAAGAGATCACAACGGTGCCTGGCACAACAGCAGGCACAGGGGGAATAGATGCTGACAGAGTCGCTGCGGACACCGCAGGGATAGCTGTGTCCTGCCTAGTGGCTGACGGGCGACCTGCTCGAGTCTTCTTAGCAGCTGGCGGCTGCGTAGGTGCTGATGGCTCTCCCGCAGACGCGGGTGTAGAAGATGCAGCCCTCCTGGCTGAGGATGCTCGCGTCCTCGCCATCTGATACAATACACGAAAAAGGGTCAGCACCTATATAAGCTACTCAGCACGAATAGAGATGAAACGAAGGGAAAACATTTCCTAACATGCCCTTGTAGCCTCTCGCTCATAAGTATGGTCGACAACATACCCATAAGCAAGACTCTACTCAGACACTTCTCCAAGACTCCTAGGACTCGAATTAGAACCTAGGGCTCTGATACCAAACTGTCACGACCCAATTTCCAAGGGCTTGTGATGGCACCTAAACAACATTTGCCTAGGCGAACCAATGAGACAAGATGCGGAAAAGAACAATAATGTGAAAAGATCATAAATGGATATATAAATATAAAAGGGTGAAGTCCAAAAGAATATATCCACAAAAGAATTGGAGCATTCTAAGAGTGACTCAATAAAGTATGAATATACATAAAAGAAATCTGAGTCCTATCTCTAAGTGACTCCGGCGGTATGCCACCACGGTCTGTGTGGTCGGCTCACCTCAATCAAAAGTCTCAGAAGCCTCGGGAACCGCTAACGTCCGGGCTGCTGACTGGATGAAGGACCTGCGCACGTAGCAGAGTAAGTTATGAGCCGAAGCCCAGTAAGATCACCGACAGGCCCGCTAAGGTACCCTTGCGGGACAAGTCGCTACATGCATCATAAGCAACAACATACTATAGTAATCATACAATAAAGTAGTGAAATCACAAATAGATGTAACACATTCCATACACACAAGTAGTAACCAGAAGTCTCAAGGATTATGCCCATCCAACGTAAGGCATAGGTCAACTCAGCGGCGGTTTGGAGGTCCAATCTCTACTCCCGTGCGGACTAACCTAGACCTACGATGGACTAGCAACACCACTACTAAGTATCAACCATATACCGTGACCCGAAGTCACTATCACAATCATGAATAAGTAGACCAACGACCCGTTCTCGTTGGCTCATCTCAAATCTGTCTACGATCGCACCACACCCCCTGTCAAGTGCGTCGTATCTCAATAAATCAAGTGACCCCACCACACCCCCTGTCAAGTGTGTCACATCTCAAAGATCAAGTGTCCACACCACACCCCCTGTAAAGTGTGACACATCTCATAGTATAGGCAACACCACACCCCCTGTCAAGTGTCCCTCTAACAGTATTAATATCCACGACATTAATAACAATAACAGAAATAATAACAGAAATATTAATAACGATAATATTTCACAGTCACCGTAACCCAGGTTGGTTATGCTAGCTGAACGTAAGGCGAAGGTTAACCCGACCACAGTTTGGGGGTACAATCCCTACTCCCATGTCGTCCAACCCAAGGTTACGTATAGACAGCACTACCCAACTCGGCACGTGAACAAATCAAGTACCAATATCATACAAAAGCCAGCAAAATCCTCGGCAAGACATTTATCATGACAAGCCGGCAACATCCTCGGCCATGTCCCAAGTTCTTGCTATCTAAGCATGGCGTAGCAAGCGTTACTACGATATAAATTTAAGCTACCTCGACGTAGCGTTTAGACCGGCACATACCACGGTCGAGTCACAATCTCGCTATTTATAACAAATAATAATAGCAAGTAATTCACATCATTAATCCTAACCATTGTTAGGTATATATATATGCGTACATGAAGCATACTAGCATGAAGGAAGAGTCCACAAGCACAATAGAGGTCAAGTCTCACTTACCTCGAAATTCGGGCTCAAATGCCGGGAAGAATCTCCATTCCCGCTCGCCTTGTCCGCGAAGGACTCTCCACTAGGTCTATTAAGACAAGATATAGCACATATGAGTGCTCAATTATAGCTATTTAAGCCTATAGGCATCCTAGGGTAAAAATTACCAAAATGCCCCCGGGTAGGGCCGAGCCCTAAATTTACAAAATATACTTTTTCGGACTCCCCACGCTCCCGTGAGTCCAAAAGTACACTTAGATTCCACATGCGAGCCTTGCTCGATGTCTTTCCCCAATTCTTAAGAATCTAGGGTTCTAACCCATTTCCAAGAATCAACCCTTTGATTCTTGTGTTAATCAACATAAAGATGGATTGAAAGGGCTTACCTTAAGTGTAAGTATGATTGGGTCTTCAATAAATACCCAAAAATCGCCTCATGAGCTCACCAAATGATTTTTATAAGTTATGAACCGAAATGGCCCGAAATGGCCTTTTTATAGCAGTTTTTGCCTCTGTGACAGCTTCTTTTGAAAAAATCATAACTTTTGATAGGAATGTCCAAATGACCTGAAACCGGTTCCATTAGAATCAAAACTCAAAGGGCTACAACTTTCATGTTTTGAGGTTTTCCTAATTCCTTACGTATTGGCCGGTAAATCAGCTTTTATCTGGCTGTTTGCGCCAAAACAGAACAGAAAAGTCGCACCAGATTTTCTACTGTTTTAGAGGCAAAACGGGACCCTACGAAGCTCGGAATGATCCTAAATTTTGCACACAAGCCATAAAATACTTGGGTGACATGCTCGTCAAGACGGAACTCAATTCGGATCTCCAGAACTCAAAAAGTGGGTCCCACGGTAAAGGTTCAATTTTCGACTTTCGCCAAAATAGCAAAATTTAACCAAACGATCTCGGAATCCAATTCCGAAAGTTGATACAAGTCAAAAATGACTATACGAACCTAACGGAACTTTCGGATCTCTCATCGGAGCTCATTTGCTCAAATCGAGCTCGGAAACCTCTTTTAACTCTTTTAAACTTCCGAAACGGGGACTTTATCAAAAGTCCTATCAAACGAGGTCCGTTTTCAATTTGGAAGGTTGCTACATATCATAAATGACGAGACGGACCTAACGGTGCGCTCGAATTTTCCATCGGGGTTCGTTTACTCAAAACGACCTATCGAAATCCCAAATTCCTTTCCGGAATTTCATAAACGGATCCTTTTCTCGAAAACCTATCAAACGGACTCCGTTTCGACTCAGATTTCACAGACGGGTCATAAATGACCTAACGGAGCTTTTGGGACTGTCGACATGCAAATCGAGGTCCTGGATCCCGTAACGACTATTTGAGGGTCGTTACATAAAATGTATAGTGCATTTCCAACCTCACAAAGGACTGGTCTATTTTTAAAAAAAATTTATTTAACTTCGAAATAACTAGTTTAGAATTGATTTAACAAAATTAGGTTTTCCTTTTAGCCTAATAAGTAGATCACAAATCATACTTATAATATTACCTAATTGGATTTGAAAACCATATTTTATCACAAGATTCATCATTGATTTCTCTTAATTTAATTTGGCTCGTCTCAGTTTGGTTTTTCCTTTTGCCTAATAAGTAGATCACAGATCATACTTATCAATTTGCCTAATCGTATTATATTTTGTTATTAAATAGTAACATTGGTTTTGAAATAAAATGACAAAAGAAAAGAAATGATATGGAAGCCAAAATAACTCTATAAAACTTGGTGATTATATATCAAAATAATGGCTGTCTATCCAAGACTTACTAAATAATAGGCTGTTTTATAAAATATTCGGCCCAGGAGCTTTCTAAAAAAATGATACGTTAAACTTTGTGCAGACACAGCCCACTGATGTTATTTTCTTTAGATTTTGGCTAAACTTTGCAATTTTATATTTAAAAGTCTACTTTGCACAAATAGATTTTTGTTTTGCATTTCTATTTCTCAACAGTGGCTGTTTTGACAAAAGAAAAATATGTGGCTACTTCTGCAATTTTATGCACAGAAAAAACGTGGCTGCTTCTGCAAATTTTTGTTTTCGCTTTTCAATTCAACCCATTTTCCTTTAATTAAATTATATCCAAAGTTTGCCTAATGTTTCAAATTTGGACAAGTTTTAAACAAAGACAGCACTTCTAGCCTGTATTTGCAAAGGAAATCTTCAATTTCAAACACTTCGAATCTGTCCAGTTTTATACAATTGCTGCGTGGTTATTATCGCAAAGAAATTCGGACTTGCAACTTTAAATATGTTGAAATTTGATTCAAAGTCCAATTTAATGTCAATGCTTTATCTGTGTATACAAAACATTTCTCAAAGTAAATCATAAAAAGAATACGTTGTTTTTTTAAAAAAAAATGAAATTTAAGTCATTTTTTATTTCTAGCATGGCAAAATTTTAAAAGAAAGAAAGCTAACTGACAACATTCATAAAAAAGCAAAAAAATAGTATCATAGGGGATATGAACATGCTGATCTCATACACATGAAGGCAATAAAACATACAAAGATAGTTATGTTTACCTCTAAGCCAAAGTCTTGTGCAAAAGAAAAAAATGACCCCAATAAAAGCAAACAAAAGGAGCAAGAAAACAGCAGCAAGATCAGCGCTAAACAGCCCTTAAACAAGCCTCTTAACACTCCTATTTAACCCTTAAGCTCCAAGATTTATACCCCAAAAGGCCCTTGATGTAATGGCTTTTGGTTCTAAATCCTACTTTCAAACTTTAACCTTTTTCTCAAGTGTTTTTTATGTTCTCATTTAATGTGTTTCAGCTGGTTGTTGGTGATAAAGTGAGGAGTAAATGCTCTTATTTAAGGCTGAAAAATGAGACCAAAAGGTGGGGTGTGGACTTGTACAAAAGTACAAGCCCACACCCCTATACTTGAGTGTACTAGTCCCAATTTTCAGAAAACAGTACAGCAACTATAGGGCACTGTTACAGCCCCCTAAAACAGTCCTAAAAGCTGAAAATATACAAGTGGTGTTCTTTAAAGGACACCCAATACTCATTACACTAACTAGAAGCTCTAGGACCAAACTAGAACCAACCAAATCAGCCCCAAACTAACCAAATGACCAAACTAAACTTAAAACCAAACTAAAAAGTAACCAGATCCTAAATTATAACTAAACTAGAACAAAACCAGATGTCAAGAGCTTCCAGCAAGCAAAATGAGCTACAACTAAGTGAACAAGTCTTGGAACAACTAATTAGAAACTACAGCTTGTTCATATCACAAACATACTTGACTTCTCTCACAGTTACCACACAAAACAATACTTGAAAACATGAAAACTCACACAGGCCGTGAGGACATGACCTAACGCAAGCTCACGCATAAACAAACTAAGACAGAAACAGCTTGCAGACTATTTGGCACCTGAATGAAACTAAACAAAAACCTTCAACTGAAAGATCCACTTGGGGTAAACAAAGACTGATTCATGCTCGACAACAGATAGGGAGGACAACAGAGGACTTGCGATACAACAAAAAAAAAACAGTATAAATATGATTGGGAAGCAACCAAAGCCGAAACAACTCCCATGAATTCCTTTTTTTTAAAAAAAAAAAAAACCATCTAAAAGAGAACATGTTTAGAGAAGAAACTAAGACGATGTACCAGTTAAATTGGTATGCGACAACCATGATATTTAGACTTGAATACCTATCCGCAACATATAGCATGAATTATTACTGAACTATCAAAACACAATTACAACTATTTCTATGGCTAAACTGTGTCATTGTTCTTAACTAAGCAACTAAACGATGTCTCCAATATTAGCATGATCTTCATAAACAGAACGAAGAAAGAAACGGGCGCTGATTTCATCTAACCATCAAGCCAATTACACAATACCAAAACATTCAGCTTCCATTTATTAAAACTGCTCCAACAAATCAAGCCATCCATTTAAATTTCAAGTAAGACAAAAATAGAACATTCCAATGCGACATATATGAACATTCATTAGCACTTTTCACATGCTAATCTACAAGAACCAAACATGTCAAGACTTAATATCCGAACAACTCTCTATGCCTAATATTCTCACGATACCAGTTAATACTAGCTTAATCTAAATAGACAAAGAAGAAAAGAAAGAAACAAAGATCGAAACTCGCCTAACCCGTGGCTGAGCCAAAGCATAGCCAAGATCAACACTGCCTCGCCTTCGTCAATCACCATTGTGCATCGACCCACCAGCTACGAACACCATCATCGCTGCCTCGTCTCATAGCTGCCCGTTTAAATGACTGAAAACAGCCCCTCCACTACAAGTGATCATCACAGCCTCGCCTAGTCCCCATTAACACTGCCTAAGCAACACAATCACAGCTTCTCCATAACAGCCCTATTACCACAAGTAAAATCCTCCTATCACCATAGTTTCAAACAAAAACAACCCCTACGCTCCCTCAACCATGGCAGCCCCCCAAATCCCCAAACTATAGCATCACAGCACCAAAGCTTCACCTAAATAGCCCCTCTATCATAATAATCATCATCACAGTCTCGCAAACAACAACATCATCACAACCTCAAACCGAGTAGCGCACCATAACAGAGAAAAAAGAAAAAGAGAAGAAAAAAACAACAAAAAAACAAAAATCAGAAATGGGGTGAAGAAAGAACGAGCAGGGGAGAAAGGATTTTTGGAAATGGGGTATGGGAAGAGGTAGAGAAAGGTGAGGAGAAGGGAAGAGCCAAAAACTTACCGGAAAAATGCAATAAGTCGCCGGAATCAAGTTCAATCGGAACTTTGAAACCTGATCTACGAGAATCCGCTATGAATTTGAGAAAACCGAGTTGATAAATGGAATGGGGAGGCCGAAAGGAATCGAGTGATATATTTTTTCCGGCCACCGGAGGTGGTGGCCGGCGGCGGCACCGTGGCGGAGGAGCGGTGGCTCCACGGCGTAGGGAGTTTTCCGGCAAGGGGAGAAAATTTTGGCATGGCTTGGCCAGCTTTGAAGCTAAAGGGGGTGTGAAGTGAGGAAATGGGGTATTTTGAGTTTATATAGGTGGGCTGTGGGCTTGGGTAATGAAGTGGGCTAACGGACTGAAATAGTGGGCTATTATTTTGCACATATAGCCATTTTGAAGGCACTATACTATTTAAAATACACACAACTAACTACCATAATAAAACATAAATAATACTTATCACATTTAAACATAGAACCACAGTTACATACATAACAAGTAATTTTTTCATATTTTCTTCCACGATTAATGACAAATTGAGTTAAAAATAAAAGACTAAAATTTTAGAAAAATTCGAAAAAAATCCTTACGATCTAACACAGCTATTTTGAGCGATTTTTTTCTGTATTCGTGCTAAAATTAGGTGATTACAGTTATTTCCGGTTACTCCCTTCCCGAAGGGTTTCTTCTGATCCCACCCACTGTTGGCACTGGTTGGGTTCAGACTCTTCCATTCTTTGCCCCAGTTGAAAGGTGTAGAGGTAGTGCTCCCTCGATACCGATTTTCTTTGTCGTCCTTCACCCATTTTTCAGCATCAACGGCTGCATAGAAAGATTCATCCAATGTATAGTACAGATGTAATCTCAATGGAGATAACACCTCTTGAGTCAATCCATTTTTGAACCGAATGATGGCTTGCTCCTCGTCTTCTTCCATGTCAAGAGTCAAATGAATCTTTTCAAACTCGTCAAAATACTCTTTGACCAGTTTAGACCCTTTTTTCAAATCATAGAGGTTCCAAAATTGCTCTTAACGATGTTTAGCCGTCACATACTTAGCATCCATCAGTCTTTTCAATTGTATCCAAGTAAGGTGCTTGAATGGAAAAGCATGCTTTCTTCTCATTTTCTTTTCAGACTCCCACCAAGTAGAAGCATATGCCTCGAATAAAGTAATAGTATGTGTAGCTTTTCTCTCTTCGGTCATCTCATTTGTTTCAAAGATTCATTCTAAAAAGACTTTCTAATCAAGATATTTGTCTGGCTCACTAGTTCCTCTAAAAGGTGGAATAGTGATCTTGACACTATTCAAATTTGTATCTCTACCACCTTGGGATTGCTCCAGATAATCATCATAATATTCATTAGCCTTGATTTCAAGATGTTGATCAACATAAGCTCCTCGACCTCGAGGGATCCCATGGCCTCATTGAGCTTGACCTCGTGGAAAGAATGCTGGCTCATAATCAACTTCAGCCTCGGGATATTCTCAATCTCGAACATTACCTTCTTCGTCAACGGCTGCTAAATGTCTTTGGGGCCCTTGAAGTGGTGGTAAATTAGATTGCGGAATGCCTAAGTTTTTCTCATTGCGAGCATTCTCAACTCTCAATTGTTGGCGTCGGGCCCACTCAGCAAATTACATCGGTTTCATAGGAGTTGAATTGCTAGTTTATGCTCTAGACCCTGGCAAGGCCACGGAGGCTCGCTCCTGCTTGAGGTTAGCTACTCGAGCACCCACAGCTCTCACCCTAGTACTGATGCCTCGTATCACGACCATAAGATCAACAATCGATACCCCGGTCGCGTGTACACCTTTCTCTTCGTTTCCAGCCATTATACCTGCAAAAATCAAAGACTAAAGAAGTGTTAGGTTAGAATCACCTCACACACTCCCCTTCTTTTATTTTGGGTTACGCTTGGGTCCACTCAATTTTGCTGGGTTCGGTCGCACAAGAACTTGTCTCAATGGCTTCGTCGGATTGGTCGGTTTTCTTAAGATTCTCTAAGTTTGATAGGATTCACAGTTTTCTTTCATAAAGAGTGAACTAATGTTCGACTCGATAGAATGGACGCTATTTAACTGCGCACGATAGGTTAAGAATTTAACTACAAAATATTGGACTTCGACTTTCGAAAAGCTCAATGTGTCGGCAAAAATATGTAACCTACTATTACGGGGATACGAGTCCAGCTGGCAAGACTAGACTTATCTCACAATTCACCGGGTGTAGAGGATACACGCCCACTTCTGGATATCATGACCATTTAGGCAACACGGCTATAGGATGCAGATATACATCTTGCCGCCTAGGGTTTACAATCTCCTAGTTAGAGTTTAGTATATTCCACCGCCTTTAGTTATAGACCCATAACCTTATTAGTCTTTGTATTTTACCTTATTTAGGACTAGGTATCACTACTATAAATACCCCTCCTTATATTGTATTGTACCTCAGACAAATCCACACTGAATCCGGCTATTCTCAAGGAATAAAAATTACTCTACCTTTCTCTTAATTATTTCATCTTGTTTATTCTTTACTCCTTTCATTATATATACATATTTTTTCATTGTAGTTATTGTATTACTTGTGACCCTAACAATAAATATTTATTTAACCTAGACGTACAATTTTAGGCATAAATAGTTTGGCGCCCACCGTGGAGCCCAGGCATTTGTAGGTATTCTATGAAGGAAGAGGCACAATCATGTCTGACGAGGATAGTATTCCAAAGAACAATGCAGATGCAGTGGACGAGTAAGCAAAGGATACCTGTGATCCTAGCGTACAACCTAAAAATCTCGTCGAATAGCCGAAAGACTCTTCCCAAGAACCGATCCCTATTGCCAGTAATGGGGAGGGAGACCGATCGCTGGAAGGTATTCCCGAGTTAGAACTTTCATTGTTAATCTCCTCAAAATCATGTCAGAACAGGCAGAACAAAACTCGAACAGTGTGATCGAAGGGGTATCTCGAAAGCTAGGGGAAATTTTTGTTGAATCATCTCAACATCCTCGCGAGGACCAGCGCCCATGAATAATTCACTAGCATCCGTTCCTAGTCGGAGGCTCAAGAAGGATTCCGACCTTAGAGGTTCGTCAATAATCAATAACCAAAAGTTTAAAGGAGCTCCTGTCATTCAGGACCTCATAAAAAAGATGAAGGCTATCCACAACCGAATCTATAATGTGCCAGGTACTCCACCCCAAGTTACCACGGTACATGAGCAGAAGTTTTATAAACATGCATACAAAGTGAGTGTTTCACCAGTCCGGAAAATGAGTATATTGCTGCGTATAACACAGCTGTGAAGAGTAATGAGATTACCGAGGAATAAATCCAGTCTAGTTTAGTGAAGAGGTTCGGATCGACCCTGACTAAAGGGGCCTTTGCTTGGTACACCTTGCTACTAATGGAATCTATCGAATCATTCACTTAGATCCAGGACTTGTTCAAGAAAGCGCACTCTGGCACATGTAAGCAGGGGAAGCGCATGGAAGATATCTTCAAGATATGACAACGGGACAACGAGCTGCTAAAAGACTACCTTGAAAGATTTTGGAAAGAACACATGGAGCTACCTCCAATTCCAGATAACATCGACGTGGTAGCCTTTGGCAAGAGTCTCAATTCAAGAGGATCATTGGCCACCAGTGAGTTGCAGTGGAGTTTAACCCAGCGCCCAGTGACCACATGGAGTGTGTTGCACCAAAGGTACACCGAGAAGCTTCGCCTTGATCCCGGAGAACCATCTGCCCCCGAAGAAATTCGACAAGTCGTCCTAGACATCATCCGCCAAGGACCGAAACAGGGAAACGTGGAGGAGCCTCGAGCGGGAGACAAAGAGAAGCAGAATAGGAGAGATTACAGAGATGATTTCCCAAAGCGAGAAGATAATGGAAATACATTAGCTCTATCAGCTAAGGGGTCACTCAGCGTAAAGTGGGTTCCGGATTTGTTCGAAGAGTTGGGATTGAGAGTAAACATCGTAGAGTTCATAAGGGAACATATGAAGGACGCCCAAATACGTTGGCAAAGCAATTTGAGAGCTGAATTGGGCAAAAGTATAGAGTCTTTATTACAATTTTCATAGAGAGCATGACCATAATACGGCTGTTTGCAGAGGATTAATCTTGGAAGTTATGGGTTTATTGAACAAGGGTTATCTCAAGGACCTACTCACCGACAGAGCAAAACAAACATTCACAAAAATCGAGAGCCAAGATGGACCCCCGGACCTACTAGACCCCAAGAGATCAATCAACGTCATAATTGGAGGTCAAACGTTGCTCGAAAGGTTAAACGACAATATGATAGTACCCCGTAAGGATTGTGCACAATATGAGACGATTATGTTTAGCGATGAGGATAATATCGGTTGCAATGCTACGCATCATAATGCCTTGGTTATTACGCTCAAAATGGGAGATACGGATGTCAAACGCATCTTAGTCGATGCTGGAAGCGCCATAAACATCAGCAGATGGGATACAGTACAGGTGATGGGAGTCGAGGACTGAATTGTATTGAGTGTCTACACGCTCGCTGGTTTCAATAACTCTTATGATAGGTTCGTTGGCGAAGTTAACCTTACTTTTCACCTGCCAAGTGCATAATATGCTTCATCTTTTTAGGTAATCAAAGGGGGAGTTCCTTACAATGCAATCGTTAGACGGCCATGGATCCATCAAGTCAAAGAAGTACCATCCACATGGCACCAAAAACTAAAATACCCTACTCAATGGGGGATAAAGTAGGTTAATGGATATTAGAAAGCAGTAAAAGAGTGTCACACGGCCGCAATTTTGGGAGCAGCAGCCCCCGAGGAAGTGCCCATAGTAAACACCTCAAAAATCCTCGAAGACCCTTAAACTGAAATCAACCAGGACAACGATTCTGATGGTATGGTTGACTAACATTTATCGGGGGAGCAGAGGGAGTAGGGACGAGTCGGAAGTACTTTTCTTTTTCAAAATTTACTTTATTAGCTCTTAGATTACAGAATTTTCATGCTTCTATAACGTGTTACGGGTTTTCACGTACAACATTCCAGGCTCCACGCCTTTATTAATAAACTACTATTCATATAGTTAGTTTTCTTCGCAAATTAAGATCCATCTACTATCCAAATATTTATTGACCAGGCCACATACAAGTTGAATTAATACACCCATTTTTCGTGAGTTGAAACACATTAATTCAACAACTGCACCTACACGCCGACAGGGACGCCCGTTCGCATAGTTCCAGAAAGTCTTAAATACTCGAGTAACTAAGTAGAGACATTCGAAGTCGGATGCAAAAGTGCCTGTTATCACACGGGCTAATGTCGTCCCATTGTGGGCGCACAAAGCCATCTTCTACAGATGCAACCTAGCCGCTAAATATTGGTGCACAACGGACGTAATTGCTCAAAAAAGGCACACTGATAAACATTCTAAACACTAGAACATTCAAGACGACCAGAAGACATCTAATCTTTAGGTGCACACACCCACAGAGACACTTAACATTACTTATTGTTTACGATAAAAAATTAAAAAGCACCATAAACGAGCAAACAAGTAATTCAAGTCAAAACGCCTCAAAACAAGCCCAAAATTATATTATTACGCCCGAAAAACATGGGCAATTGTTCACAACAAAGATGCAATAGAAAAAAGGTGTATGTATTAGGGGGGATTTCCTATTCCTCTTTGGGGGGCACTCCCTTCAGCGGCAACACTCCGCGAAGATCCTGCTTCACAAACTGCAGGTTCCCCATCTAGTGGCTCGCATCTTCTCTCTCCGCTATCCTCTTTTGAACCTTCCTCCAGGTCGGATCCCAGCTGAACATTTGCCTTAGCAGCAAGCTCATTATATGAGGCAATCTAGGCAGTCAGGTCAAATTTAGGGTCGTCACGAACCCAGAGGAAATTGGCAAGAGAAATTGCAATGGTAGCACGATCTACTTCGACCTTGCATTGAGAATTCAAGGCATTCACCTGTTTATCACGGGTCCTTTCCAGCGCCGCAACATTGCTTTTCAGCTTGTCATTCTGATCTTGAAGGAAAGTGGAACGGTTCTGGGCATCTAAGACACTTCTCTCAGCAACATTCATTCTTTCTTCCACGCCAGACATCTTTCACTTCATTTCCTCCGCAAATTGCTTCAAGACAGCCCACATTGCTCCGATGAAGTTTCTCCAAAACTTGGGCACCCGTGAGAAAAGATTTGAGGGACTCCACAGTCTGCTTGTGCCTGCGAACCTCATTGGTCATAGCTGTGTCCAGGTTCTTTCTCTTCAAAGCCTCCAGTCGATAGGCTTCGCGGGTAGTCTGGTGCTCTCCTTCAGCTCTTCAACTTTCTCCACGAACGGTTGTCGGCTAGCAACCTGCCCACGTAAAGCTCCTATCTCCTCAGGAAGACTCCTATTTGGGCCTCCTCGATGGATTATCTCGTGGTACAGCATCAACCCCTGGATGATTGATGGGATGAGTATTCAACAAGAGAAGACAAAGTTGCAATTTATGAAGCAAGCGAGGAGGAACTTACCCGAAGAGAGCAACCTCCGGCAACCTCCAGCAACCTCCAGCAGATCACGAGAATTATAACCAGAAAGGCGACTCTGCTCAGCTGGACCGATGAACTCGGCGGTATTGTCTGTTACAACCCTTGGAGTCCTGAAAAGGTTAACTCCCGAAGCAATTGGGATAACAACCTCGCGGGTTCCATTCACGTATTCGATCATAGTATCCGCGGCTACTTCCTTGCTAGGACGGCGTCGAAAAGAATTAATAGCCTCAGGAACGGGAGTCGATGTAGCGATTTCTGAATAGGGATGAGAAACGTTAACTTATGGAATACATGGCTGAAGCACAACGATATGACTAGAAGCAGAATTCTAACCTGATGGCTGAGGCTCAGAGGAGGCAGGTAGTGCAGCCGTCTGATCCTCCACATAAGCTTCTTCTTCAGCCAAAGGGGTCTCTTTTATCAAATGCATACACTTCCGCATAGAAGTACCAGTCTTAGCAGCCGCAGTCCGAGTAGCCTCAACAGCTTCGGGCGCAAGTGCATGGGGGACTTCACCTTCGCCATCACAAATCACCAAGGTTTCACTGGAAGCCACCACGCTAGAACACTTGGATGGTCTTTTCCTCTTTGAGGAGCGGTAAGTGCTCGCCCTTTCCAAATTCTCCCACCAGAGGCCTGCACGTCAGGTAGAGGAGCAATATAGGGGCCGACAAGCTTGATCTCTTTCGGTGCGGGCATTTCACGGTGAGAAAACCCTGAGGAGAAAGGAGAGTTGATAAAGATATTGGAAAATTCAAGGAAAAAGAAAAATTTTATCAGTGCTAAATTACTATGGTCTTTTGCCCACCAGCCGTTCGCATTGGCCAGGGCGGTGAACGTCAAAGTATCGGGGTGGTTCCTAGTAAAGATTATAATTACCTACGTCGTCATCTCATCGTCGCTCAACAAAATAGCAGCTACAGGATTCACTGGGAAGGACGAAAATTAGTTTAAAGAATTATATAGCATAGAAACATATGGAGGGATTCACACGAACATACACTTTCTGTTGAAGACCTCTGGGAAGTGAAGAGAGGAAACTATGTTGGCCAATTGTACAGCTACGTATCTGTAGGTCCAGCCATGGTCTTTAGAATCTTCACTATTTGGAACTATGCCTTTCTTTCCCTGTTTTATAAACATCAGCATACCAGCCTTCTGAAAACGGGGAGCATAGAACGCCAGAAGATGTCCGAAGGTGAATGAAACATGAGCATAATTGGCCAAATGATCCAGTACGGCTACCAAAGGCCAGCTAAAGGGGCTAATTTGGACCAAGTAGATGTTATACAGGCGGCATATGTCCTCAACAATCCTATGAACATGCTTATTGAGATGTAGAGTGAAAAAGTAATGTATGGACCGGCCTGATGAGAAAAGATCCTTTCTTCAGTTCCATAAACAACGATGTCAACAAATTTTGTCCATTTGCATTCATACCTTATGCGAATCAGGTCATTCTTCATGACTGCAGAAGGGTAATATTCTATAGAGAGGTTGCAATTTTCGCCTTCTTGTTTAGGAGTCTGGCCCTTCATACGACCATCGCCTTCAAAATTAATGATGGAAGGGAGATAGTCATGGGCTTGGAAGTTATCAAGGAGGAAGTTTGGTCCTTGAGCCATAGTGAAAATATTATTAAGTTTGAGAAGATATTATATTTGGAGAAGTTTATGAAATTCTTTAGAGATCGATGGGTTAATCCTTATGTTGCGACGTATATATACACGTCAGTGGGGGTTGCTTGATCGGGAATTTGAATGATCAAGGTCACATGGGATTGTAATTATGATTACTGCAGTTCAAGTGATACGCATCTCCATAATTACGGGATATGAACAAAGCATGTAGCAGCCTTGTGAAGACACAAGATAAACCCCTCCAATCATAGAGGGACACGTTGCTGTATAGAGGAATTTGCATTCAACACGACGCATGTAAAAAGGCAGGCATCAGTACCGTCGCACCTTCACATCTGCTATCACGCTTCTTTCACTTCCTGACTGCTCGCGTCAGCACTCAATAAGTGGGGGACTGACTTTATGAGCAAAAATATGCCACCAAATATTACGTGGATACGAGTCCAGCTGGTGAGACTAGACTTATCTCACAAGTCACTGGGTGCAGAGGATGCATACCTGCTTTTGGAGCCAACGACCAGTTAGGCGGCACGACCATAAAACGCATACATCCCGCCGTCGAGGGTTTACAGTCTATTAGTTAGGGTTTAGTATATTCCACCGCCTTTAGTTATAGGCCCATAGCCTTATTACTCTTTGTATTTTATCTTATTTAGGACTGGGTATCACTAATATAAATACTTCTCCTTACATTTTATTGTACATCAGACAATTCCACACTGAATCAAGCTATTCTCAAGGAATAAGAATTAATATGCCTTTCTCTTAATTATTTCATCTTGTTATTCTTTACTGCTTTCATTATATTTACATACTTTTTCATTGTAGATATTGTATTACTTGTGACCCTAACCGTAAATAATTATTTATCCTAGACGTACAATTTTAGGGATAAGCACTCAAATAATGAGTAGAATCTAGAGTAGGAGAAGTACTCATAGATCTACTAACGAGAATTAACGTACACAAGAAGAAAGAGAACCTAAGAGAATTTACTCTCCGTTTCCCTTTGGAAACCTCGGACACTCTACTCCTGTATGGAAATGGAAGTGGTCCCTTCTCAGTACGGATTGGGGTTTAACTTTATCCACTTTCTTCTTTTCAATTTTTTCTTCTGGGTTTTAGCAACGACGCTTAAACCCTCTTCTTCAATGGAAGAGTGAACTTTCCTTTTCCTTCGTACAGACAATTTTAAGCTCGTTCACAGTCTAGCAACAATGTGAGATTCAGATTGTTTTCCGTTGGGTTTAGTCTCAAACGGAAAAACTTGAGCTCCAAGCAATGCCAAAATCACTTCGCGTTCGTACATTGTGTCAAGAATTTAGCAACTTTCTGACGTACGCACAGTGGTTAACGGCGGAGCATCAAATTTTAGAACAAGAATTCAACCCAAAATAAAACACCAAAACCCCCCAACAACCAGTAACAACCAGACTAATACTGGGGTTTTCAAATGATAGAACTTTGGTGACTGATTCAATCATTTCGCCAGAAAAACCCTACCATTCAAACGTTGAACGACTAACATTTTTCGGATCCCACAGACATCGATAACACTGAATCTGAGGTTGTTTTATTCAAACAACCAACAATCAAATAAATTTTTCAGTTTTTTTTTGTAAGAACACAAACAACCACGAATAATAACACGAAACGAAAACAGAAAGATAAACAAAGATAACATAGAATAGGATTGGATTTGTAAGAAAAATCTCAAACCATGCTCTGATACCAAGATGATGAAATGCAGCTCGAGTTTGAAACCAAGGTGCTGCAACAAACACACACATGGAAGTAAAAACGGAAAGGTAAAGATAAAATCAAGACACAACTCAACATGCCCGAAAAATATCAAGGAACTACTATTGATACCTTTCGAGTAGAAGTGAATAGGCAGCTATACTAAGCAACGATTCTCAAGAATACACTGAATATTGCAAACTGAATGTTCAAAGAGGAAAGCTTCAATTTGATTCCACCAAAAGACTCAAGTTCCATTAACGGGTTCTCACTCGGGGTTTCTCACGACGGAGACAATAGCACACAAGCAATTTCAATATTTAACTTCAACTTCCTAGCAAATGAAACACTAAGGGGTTTACGTAAGAAGCCCCAAGGATAAAATAGTAAATTCGACAACAGTAAAACTATCAAACAAGGCCACACAGGGCCAAAGCTAAGTATGCGGGCTCGGGCATACTGCACAATTGTAGCCCTTTGGTCTCTTCACTGATCGACATCAATCTTCAATATTCAGATGCTTTTTGTCTCAGGCTCGAGATTGAATGTATCGCTTTAAAATCTGGCACCTGGCCACTCACTCTTCAATTTGGTGCTTCCTTCTGGCCATGCTAGATAAATATGCACATTGTGTAGAGTCTTGGCTTTGCTTCATGTGACCGGTCTCGATGGCACGAACACATCTTGATCAGCACAGACACGAGCTGCATCAAAGGTGCTCTTTGTGGATCCCTCGTTGACTGATGCTGGACCCGGGTGTATGATTTGTGGGACATTAACTACCTGATGGTACAACTCTCCATTAATCAGAATCTTAAGGGAGTATTCCCTTGTCCAAGTACACAATTGATACATGATGTCATTCTGAGTCTGACACTTTATTTGGAACTTCGAGGTTCCTCAGGTCCGCTTGGGTTAGCTGTATCACCGTCAACAGGCTGCCTAAATTGGTAGCAGTATCCGCAGCTGAACAAGGTGGCGCATCGGCCTCTATACTTTCCTTTCGATGAACAGACTTCTATTGGTGAATTTTTTTCAGAAAGGCCCTTACTTTAGCTAGCGTTCCGGCGCACGAATGTTTTCAGCTGTGAAGACTTCATTCATCTTATCGACCACCAGCTGAGAACCGATGTAAAGACTTATCTCCCTGGCCCCCAATACGTAGGCTAATTCAAGAGTTTGAATTATGATTTCATATTCTGCCTCACCTCTTGTAGACAACGAGCATCTTGCATTCTTACAAAAGATCCTCCTGGTTGGTATTTTAATCCATAGGTCGAGGTCGTTCCTTTATTGACGAGCACTACACCGGTATGAATTACCCACTACCTGAGGCCGATCATCTCTGCGTTCTTCATCACCTCGGCCTGTGTCAACAACTTTATGCTGAAATTTGTAGCGAAGTCTTCCAAGACTTCTGATTTGATGGCCGTGCACGATTGATAAATTATATTGTATTCTCCCAACTCTGCGGCCCATTCTGCTAACCTTTTTGAGAGTCTAGGTTTAAATAAAATGGTTTGTAATGGGACTGAAGAAACTATGCTGACCGTATGATCCAGAAAATATGACCGCAACTCATGCGTAGCCATCCCTACCGCTGCCGCGAACTAGACTGGAAACGAAAGTTGTGCTTCTACTCCCAAAAGCCCCTTACTAGTATATCGTACGGGCAGTTGCATTCAAATTTCTTCTCGTATGAGCAGAGCATTCCATGCTACTTCTCCCCTCAGACGGGTTCGGTTATTATTGGGGGTTTTATAAGGTTCACTTTTACCCTTATCAGCGCATGGCAGCAGAGTAATGGCCATTCAAGGTCTTCATGCTTTACCAGGACTTCGGTAAGTTGATTCCACAGCTCCACAGCACGTGGAGCTGGATTACTCATGTGAAAACCTACTCTCGAAGTTCCGCTACTTCTTCTCTGGCCCTCAGCTCAATGGATGTATCCCATAGTGGATCCATTTCAACCATATTTACTTCCACTTCTAAGCTCGTGTCATTGTCTGCATCAGGTGCTTGACTTTCTTCGGGCAAGGACCTCTCACTTCGTAATTCACTGATTCCGAATAGGGTCTGGTATCTGAAGACCTGATGAAGTATTGAGGGTACTCCCTTTACTCCATGTATCCAAGATCTTCCCAATATGACATTGTATGAGAGGCTGCAAGTCATTACCTGAAAAGGTGTCATTATCTGTCCCGCTTTTTATGGTGGGCGACCAATGCACCCTAGAGCCTAGTTTCCCAAAGTGATCGGTCGCTAGCTCTACCACGTTTACCTGTAGCCCAAAATCCTTGAAGCTGCATTGTTCCAGACCTTTTACATGAGCTCCGGTTCCCCTGGAGTCACTACAAGAAATATGATTTTCTGTGGCGATATTTTGTGATGACTCCTCCTATTGACACAAAAAATAAGGTATTAGCAGCGACTTTCAATGATTGCCACTGAAAGTGGTAGTTTTAGTGGCGATAGGCACTCTCGCAGCTAAAAGTAAGACTTTTTGTGGCGAATGTGCTCTTGCCGCCACTATATGTACTCTCTTTCTCATCCCTCAAAACAAAAAAAAAGAATTATGAAGAGGTATTAGTGACGATCCATCCTTAGTCGCCACAGAAAGTGTATAGAGGCGACTTACTCGCCACAATTGAAGCTTTAATTTTTATTTTAAATGAAAACATAATAAGAGCCCAAAAAGAGGAGCAACCTTGGATAAGGATACAAATGTGAAACCTGTCAATGATTAATCTAATTTAGTCAGAGGTAATTTTGTTCACTTAAATTTGTTTGTTATGTCCTGTACAATGTATATAGAATATGGTTGGCTTGGTTGTTGCTTGAGTTTAGTTTGTACAACATCATATTGAAGTAGTATTCCTATACGGTTCTCAAATTGTGCTATTGTGCTAAATTTTGGTAACTTACAATTCTCATTTTATATGTATTTCTACTATTAAGTTGGTAATTTATAGTTCTCTTTTGAGTACACTAGATTGAAATTATTTTATTTGATGTTTGATCTCTTTTGCTGTTGTAACATTGTTAATTATTTCGATTCGAATTACATTGGGCTCTAAGTTGTGTCACTTGATCTATGTTCTCCAAATAGTAGACGCTTACTAGCTCAAATTCTGAATAACTAAATGACAGAAGGTAATATGGAGTTGGTAATATGGGTTGAGGGTACATAACCAACATGATGAACAAGAAAACTTCACAGCATATTCATGAAATTTTTCTGTCTTCTTCACCTCTGCCAATGCCAAGAATATGAGAGAATATGAGTGACTGTGAACTCTATCAGTTTCAAGGGTAGACTCTATCATTATCTTCCCAATTTTGGATCCTTAGCGTTGCAATTCTATCTTCACCTTGCATGAAAGTTGTGACTGAAAGGTTCAATTACTTTTAGGGGTAATAGCTTGTGTTTTCCTTTTAAACTTACAAGGCTTTCTACCTCTTGCTTTGCACTACCACTAATTTGAAATACATAATGTAGCATGATTAATTAGTAAGAGTTCATCATGAATTTTTCGTGTTAGTCTATTGGTTATTTTTGTGTGATAAGAACTTTTATGAATGGTTAACTTGAATTCTTTATTCAGGGGTTTTCTTGGGCTTCTGCAATGAATAATTATTTCTGTTAGTAATATGGTATTACTCACTTCTTCAAGTAAGTGGTACTAATTTTTTTTTTGATGTATCTTTGTATTTAGTTTCCATAATCTAAAACCTATTGATATATTAGTGTAAGCCTATCTTGCTATTTTCCTTATAAAAAAAATACGCATGTCTCGCTGTTTAGGATTCAAGAATTGTATAACTTTTTGTTAATAGATCCGTGAGGATCTCGTTAAAATTTTCCTAAGGTTGCTGTGATTTGATCAAACCTTTTCTTTTTGTTTTTCATATATCAAGTTGAATGTAAGTTACTTTCAATGGAGATTTTTCTCGCTGTGATTTTTATGGTAACTTTCCTTTTTGTTTTCTTTGTATCAGGTTGACGGTAAAGTACTTTTCTATAGAGCTTTCCTTGAGTTGAACGGCTCCATTGCTGATAAACTTCTCCCAAGATGCAGTCGGAAGAAGAGCACTACCAAATGCAAAAGGAAATAAACAAAAGGATCCACGATCTTATAGCTTCTTTAGTGGCTCGAATGCAAAAGGTATTTTTTTGAAACTTCTTGTTCTTCTGATCTACCAATACTAAAAAAAAAGCAACATCTAACTTTGGTTCTTAGTTTCTACCTTTCCCTAAAATACGCCAATGGTTGTTGTGGCTGGCTGGCTGCAAAAAGACAAAAAGTATATAAAATCTATTTCACGAAGATCTTCTAATAAGAAACTTTCTAATTTTGTATAGCACTAGGTGTTGTTAGGAGTGTCAACTAGTTTACAAGAGACATTGGACAATTTTAACAGTTTGGTAAGGTTTAACTTAGAAAGTTAATATAACTTACTACTAAGCCTAGCTAACATGAAATGATCAGTTTCTCTCTTAAAAGAGACATTGGACAATTTTAACAGTTTTGTAGTTTTCATTCCTACTTAATATCAACTTACCAAAGTGATTTTTTTTTTCAATCTCAGGGACAAAGAACTTCAATAATTGAAAATAGTTGACAAGGCGTAGGAGGAGTTTGAGGATATATTGTTACTCTTTTTTTTCATATGAAAACACACTGACATTGTATTTTTAAGTTTTATTTACTTTATATTAGAACTTTTAAGTAATGAACACTTCTTTTTGAGAAATAATTGTTGTATTTCCTTTATAATCGTTGGACCACTATAATATTTTTTGAATTAAAAGTAAAAATTACTTTTATTAATATATTTTTAGAAAAAACTTAGTTTTAGTGGTGACTACCTCGCCACTGAAAGGCTTAATTAACTGTGGCGACCCTTTTTTTGGAAGCATTCAGTGCCAAATAATTTCACTTTTGTAGCGACTACAGTCGCCACAAATGATTACTTTTAGTGGCGACCAGTAGATGTCGCCGCTAAAAACATTCAGTTTCGGCTTGTAGTGCAGCAACGCTTAGGTCGCCACTCAAGACTTTTAGTGGCGACTTTATGAGATTTAGTGGCGACATTTGTCGCCGCAATAGGGAAGATTTCTTGTAGAGAGTTTCTTTGCTTTTTTGATATCTTTTCAGGATCTGCTTGATATTGAATCCTTCCTTTTGTTCTTCTTCTGCTTTTGTTCTTCTTCTGCTGCCATCTGTTTCTAGAGATGTGTACCTGCTCTTTTTTTTTTTCGTACATCTTCACCAGGCTCAACATGTAACTCTGGTTTGAGGCGGAATTTCTCGTTGTACCGCTAGTGTAAGGCATTCCACGTTGTTACCGGCTTTTGAGTAAGACTCCATTACAACTCTCGGGTAGCCAACGAACCTCTGGAGTTCAGGCTCTTGCCGAAGGCTACCACGACAATATTATTAGAAACTGGAGGAAGCTCCATGCGTTCCCTCTTAAACATCTCTAGGTAGTCCGTCAGTAATTCATCATCATGCTGTCGGATCTCAAATATATCCTCAATACATTTCTCTCGTTTGCAGGCTCCGGAGTGTGCCTTCTTGAAGAGGCCCTACATCTGAGTGAATGATTCAATCAACCCAAATAGTAATTGGGTGTACCATGCGAGGGCAGCTTTGGTCAAGGTTGAGCCGAATCTCTTCATTAGGGCAGATTGGTTTTCTTCCTTTGTGATCTCGTTGCTCTTGACAGCCATGTAGTAGGCAGTGATATACTTCTCCGGGTCACTGGTTATGTGGTACTTCAAGTTATCCGGCAAAGAGAACTGCTTGAGTACACGGACCGGTGTAGCACTCACTTTATACGTTAGCTTAAAGAACTTCTGCTCATCTATGATGGTAATTTGGGTGGAGCACCCGGTATGTTAACAATCCGATCGTGGATCACTTTTTGCTCCTTAAATATATTAATTGTTGGCTACTGTAGTACTTCCGGGGGTGGTCTCCATGTTGAGCCTGCGGTTGGGGACATAGGCTGGTGATTAATTTATGGGCGCAGGTCCTTGTGGGAATGCTGGCCTCTGGAACGAACCAGCGAGGATTACTCCCTATCTTCTAGGCCATGTTTTCTACCACGTTGGCTGAGTTTTGTTCTGATCGCTCTACCAATGTTTTGAAGAGATCAACAAGGAATTCCGTGAGTCCAAGAGTTGTCCCGTGGGGTTGATCATCCTCATCGTCACTGCCTACAGAGATTGGGTCCCTGGGAGTGTTTTTGACTGTCCGGTGGGATCACTGGGATCCTTTATGGACTCATCAATCGCATCAACCGTATCGGTAATGTTCTTTGGAATACCATCATTGCCACTTGACATGATCGTGCTTTTTTTTCGCAAAAACCTATAAATACCTGGGCCTCACAGTAGGCGACAAACTGATTATGCCTAAAATCTGCCTCCTAAGTTAAACAATAAAATTTGTAGTAGGGTCACAAGAAATACGATAAAATATGAGGAAAATTAAATAAAAACTGAGACATAAATAATTAAGCAGAAAAGTAAGTAGTTGAATTCCTTGAAAATAATCGGATTCGGTGTGAATTGCTTGCTTTACAATATATAATGTAAGGAGGGGTATTTATAGCTTTGATTTACATCAGTCCTAATTATGATAAATTATAAAGACAAATAAGGTCGTGGACTTTTTTACTCAAGGTGGTGTTATATACAAACCCTAACTAGGAGACTGTAAATCTAAGGCGGCGGGACGTATGCCTTACGTCCCAGGGCTTGTGCCTGCTGAGAGGCTGTAGCTTAGGAGGAAGCGTGTATCCTCTGCACCAGGTGAGTTGTAGGTTAAGTCTAGTCTTCTCCATCTAGACTCATATCACCGTAATCACATATGACGTATTTTTACCCACACAACATATGTGGTTTTGAATGCAAAGTTAATATTTCTAGGGAGAGAGATAGAGATAACATATACCTTTGACAATATCGAGAACTCTCAAAAGCTATTTGCTGCACAGCTATGGGCACATGGAAAGTGGAAGGCTGAATCCAACTTCGAAACACCACCAGAGATGGTCGGCGATAATTATGGAAAGTATAGTAATTGGATGTGTAGAGTCAAGGAAGTCTAACTGTATTTACATTATTATTTGTTACTTTTTGAACTCACAGACAAAATGATTGTCTTTTGTTTGGACTAATTATGCCAGTATGGTATAATTTTACTCTATTATCAGAATCACTAATCACCGATGACAATTTGTGTTCAAGTCCTTGAGAATGCATTTTTGTTTTTATCTTAGTTGTATTATTATTGTGCAACTCAGTAAGTTTTGGGATCATTTGATATTTATTTTAAGTTATAGAAGAGTAACTTACATTTTTCCACTTTGTGAGAAGTTATTATAATACAGATATGAAAGGAATAATATCTTGTTTCCACTAATTATGACAATTCGTCATCGTTTTAGTCATTCTAAGAGGCGCTAAGAATTTTTTTTTTCAGTTCTTTGAATATCAATATTTTATTATATTTCATAGATCATTGTGACCATGTGTCAAATTTGGCATAATTTTTATGTTTAGTTAACTTGTAAAATGATGATTTAATTACTTTAACTGCTCCTGATTTGTTACTACATTTCACATCAAATATGCCAATTTTCCATTATTTATTACGCCAATTCGCGTTTATTTTAATCGATCTGAGAGGCGAAGACAGACTGTCTTCCACTATTATAATATGCAGTTGTATTGAGTTTGATTTTTGTGATCATGAAAAAAAAATCATTAGCCGTGTTTAAATAATTATGACAATAGAACATTTTAGTTTCAGACTATAAATGAACACAAATCATGTAGATTTTTGTAGTTGGCACAAGTAGTGTATGGACCATCCGTCCTATACAATCGGTTGTCCTTCGAAGCTGTTGTGCTTGCTGATTAAAGAGATGACTAATATTCCACATATCATCATTTACTCACTGCAGACTTTCCCTGATGTCTGTTACATCAGTTTGTATGATTGCAACATCCCACCTCAAGTTACTAAGATTTAGGATGTGAATTGCTTGCACTGGGGCATAGTTTCCATTTGGAATCATATTATTTTGGTTATTTTGCGTTTTCCACTTTGTTTTTGTGAAGAGTGTTTAAAACTTTTAAGAAGATGATGTTCTTTTGTAGGTTATGTGTTGATTATGAGGAAATGGTAGGTATTTATAGACCTTTTGGAAGCTGAAAAGTTGTAAGATTTTGTAATTTGAATTTAGTAATCATTATTCCTCCCTTGATAAGTTAAAAATGTAGTCGTTTTTGGTATTAATTAAATATAAATAAGTTTGGTTCCTCAACGGTTACCATGTGGGTAGTGGTTATGCTTTGTCCACATTTTATCTTGTTATATGTGTCAGATTTAAATAGTTACATCTTTGTAGTCGTTTAAAATAATAAATTTTTTTTGAATTAAATCCAATGTGGCGTCATTTATGATGTATATTGTAACAAAATTAAGTATGCATTTTCTTTAAGTGGTGACAATTCGGTGCCAACTCGTTTGACACTTTTAAACTTATTTATTTTGTCTTGGAAGATGTTTAACACTTATGTAGTAACAAAAATTATATACACTAGGTATTATTTTACCTATTTAAATGTTTGATTCATACTAACAAATTAATTTGGTGGATTTTTCAAACTTTATTTGCTTATTAATTGAAGTAATAACGTTGTGTTCTCAATTCGTCATCATTTGTGGTTGTTATCCTTACAAAATGAAATATTTTTTTTTTAGGTACTGACATTTCGGCATCAATTTTTTTAATATTTCCAAAGATGTACATTTTTACTACCAAGTTAATTAAGATTTATTTTTAGTGGAAAAAATTGTGCAATATTTGATTTTACTTTGTTAATTATTTGATTAATTATTTCAAACATATTTTCAAATTGTACTTGCCTATTCGGTTAAGTAACAACCATATTAACCATATCCGTCATCATTTTGGTTTATATCGTTACAAAATTTAGTTTAGTATTGGCCTTAAGTGTTGACGTTCCGGTATTAACTTATTTAATATTCTTAAAAATGTATATATTTTTTCAGTGGAAAGTTAATCTTGATACTTCATTTGCCTATTAGGTTAAGTGACAATCATGTCAAGCCAATTCGGCATCATTTTTTGTTCAGTTATTATAAAATGAAGTGTGTATTAGTCTTAAGTGTGTGGGCAAAAATATGCCACCTATTGTTACAGGGATACGAGTGCCACTGGCGAGACTAGACTTATCCTAAAAGTCACCAGGCACAATGGATACACACCTATTCTACGAGTTACGACCGTTTAGGCGGTACGGGCGTAGAACGCAAGGCATACATTGTGTCGCCTTAGGGTTACAGTCTCCTAGCTATGGTTTCGTATATACTACTGCCTTGAGTTTATAGGCCCATGAGTCTTATTAATCTTTGTATTTTACCATATTTAGGACAGGGTATCCACTACTATAAATACCCCTCCTTACGTTGTATTGTACATCAAGCGATTCACCGCTGAATCCGACTATTCTCAAGGAACAAAATCTCTTTACTTTCTTGTCTATTTTTTTCCTCTCTATTTACTTACTTATCATCGTATTTCTATTGTATTGCTTGTTACCCCTTTATAAATTTAAGTGTTTAACCTAGACGTAAAAATTTAGGCATAAATAATTTGGCGCCCACCGTGGGGCCCATGCAATTGTGGGTATTCTACGGGGAAAAGGCACAGTCATGTCAGGCGACAACACCTCAAAGAACATTGCCGACGCAATAGATGAGTCTGTACAGGAACTAGGCGATCCCAGTGTGCAGCCAAGTGATCCTGCCAAGGAGATGTGCGGTCAAGGTGATCAGTCACGCGAAGGTAGTTATGATCTTAGAGGTTTTCTTGCTAATCTCCTCATAAACCTGTCAGCGCGGGCAGATCAGAACTCGGTCAACATAGTCGACGGTATATCTCAAAAGTTAGGAACTATGTTTGTTGGATCGTCTCAGAGGCCAGCATCCCTGTGAGGAACATCGCTCATGAATTATACTCCAGCGTCCGCTCCTAATTGCAGGCTCAACATGGATGTCGCTTCTGGAGCTTCAACGAAAGTCAACAGTCAAGACCTCAAAGGAACACCGATCATTCAGGACATCCTAAAGGAGATGAAGGGCATCAACGATCGAATCAGTAACGTATGCGTGCACCACCTCAGGTTGCCACTGTAGATGAGCAAAAGTTTTATAAGAATGCATAAAAAGCAAGTGCTGCACTGATCCGCGTACCAAAGAACTTCCGCCTTCTGGATAACTTGATGATAAGGATCAATATGACAAAACAAAGAACGATAGGAGAGCGAGACACTTCTCGAACTCCCTTTGAAGTAACTCCGGGGAACTTGTCCCGAGATACCCTCGAATCGGCGTCTAGAAGAACCTACACTATGCAACCACCCTCGAGTCGCACCCGGGACTCGCAAGTAGAATGATCGGGTGTCGGTTCAAGACTCAACTAGGATCTGCTAGTGAATTCAAGCAATCAAGAAAGGGTTTCTTCATAAAAAGAGATAAACTCTATTCTTCATTCATAAGATTCAAAGGTAAGCTCCTGTTTGATGAGGCTAAGTGAAGTATTTATAGGCTTCACTTAGTCATAATAAAAGGTCTAAAGTACCCCCAAATTGGGTTAAAACAAATAAGACCACGCAGGGCTATAGTTGGAAGTTCATGCAAAAAGTAGTAAAAATCCCGCATGCTGTCACAGGGGGAGGCGCTCCGCCTCCATTCTGAGGCGCTCCGCCTTCTCCTAATCAACTCTCTGGATTTTGGTAGGCGCTCCGCCTTATCTGTGAGGCGCTTCGCCTCATCCTGGAGCTTGTGCAAGAGGCTCAAAATGAGCTTGGGGTGGATCCCCTTGGAGCCCAAGTGGTCCTCCATCCATGGTGCTCAAAAGCATGATCTTCGAGCTTCTCTCGGAGCCTCCTTCCATGTCCCTCCAAGTCAAGTGAAGATGGGTGTCTTGAATCAACTTAGCTTGACTTCTAGTGAACGGCCTTGAGGTCATATGCCCCGCATCACTTGAAGTATGACAGAACAACAGATCCGGATGAGCATATTGTTGTGTATTAAACAGCCGCCAAGAGCAATGAAATCTCAGAGGAAGAAATCCAGTCTACTTTGGTGAAGAGGTTTGGCTCGACCTTAACTGATATAGTTCGTGTCTGTACTGATCAAGAAACCGAGCCAGAACCAGTGTTCAAGCGAACGAGACCGATCACACGACGCCAAGTCAAGATCATGCACAACGTGCAGATACACTTAGTGTGGCGAGGAGAAAGCTGCCGTTTAGTGAGTGAGTGGCCGAGCTCATTATTTGAAAGCTACATTTTCCAGCTCGAACCCAAGGCTGGAAGTGCCCGAACACTAATCCATGACACCGAGCACTAAAGTGACCGAAGGGAAGCCAATGTGCCCGAGGCAGGAGAGCGTCCATTATCAATTGCTGAGCACTAAAGTGACCAAAGGGCTACCAATATGCCCGAGGTAGGAGAGCGTCAATTATCAATTATGCCGAGGCTGAGAAACTGAGTATCAGAGCCCAGAGCGCTACTTCGGCCATACATGGCCTTGTTTTATTTGTCGACTCTAACCATTTTCCTAGTTTACCCTTGGGGCTATCTATATAAACCCCTTAGCTTAGTTCATTTAGATACCTAGTTTTTGATGTTGAATGATTAGCTGTTGTTATTGTGACTCCATTGTGAGCTGAACTCATCGTGGAAATTGTTAATGGAATTTGTGTCAATCAGTGGATTTTGTTGAACAACTTCTTCTTTGATCATTCAATTTACAAGAAGTATGTATGTCTTCTCGAGGATTGTTGCCTATTTTAGGTGTTTCTATTGTCTTTCGAATCAAGAGGCCCTAGACTAGTTCCTTGGGTTCGTTTGGTTGAGGTTTAAAACTATCTAGCTTCTATCTTTACTTTTCTGTCTTGTTTTCTTATGGACAGCTTTTATCTTTACTTTTCTGTCTTATTTTATGATGTTTTTGTGTTCGGTTTCTAAGCCCCCGATTAGCTTGCACCATCTTGTACACAGAGCACAGTTTGGGATTGTTCTTGCAACCCAAATCCTATTCTATGTTATCTTTAAATTTTCGTGCATTTGTGTCTTTGTTTCAGTTTCATGTTCTTGTTTTGTTATTGTGTTGTTTTGTTCTTATTACCAAAAAAAAAAAGTAAAAAGAGAAAATTCAAAAATTATTATTTGATTGTTGGTTGTTTGGAGTAAACAACCACAGATTTGGATTCATCACTATTTGGAGGTTCGAAAGAGCACTGGTCGTACATTATTTGACGAATAGGGTTTCTCTTGAATTTGTACGGTCCGACGTTGGTATTACCGTTTAAAAAACCCTAGTTGAGTTTTTGTTGTTTGTTGTTGAAACTTGTGGTTATTGAGTGATTTTAGGTCATGTGTTTGTTTGAAAACTTCGAAACTTGGTCGTTAAGCACCATCTGTATGCCAAAAAATTATTACACTAGGATAGTGTACGGACGACGTCGAAGCTGTTGTTGCTTTGAGCTAAAGATTCCTCCGTTCATTGTTAAAAAATTTTAACGGAGAGGCGACCATAAATCTTGCTTGGATTTCTTGGCTGTGAACAAAGTTTAAAGGGTGTCCGTACACCGGAGCTGAAAGGTTCACTATTCCATTGAAGAAAAAAGCTGAAAGGCGATGTTGCCTAACACCCGAGGTGAAATTTGTTGGTAGAAAAGGGGGAAGTGGATAAGGTTATAACCCTAATCCATACCAAAGGAGGGACCAATTTTGTCCGTACAGAAGTGATGTGTCCGAGGTTTCTAAAAGAGGAAATAGAGGGTAGGTTCCCTTGGGTTATCTTTCTTTCTTTGTGCCCGTGGAATCTCATTAGTAGATCTCTGGAGTAAATTCTTCTACTCAAGGCACTGCTGACTTGTTTGAGCTTATAGGAACTCGTGTGTGGGGTGACCGAAGTCCAAACTCATAGTAAATTCTTCATCTCCCATGCGCAGTTAAACAACGTCCGTTCCATCGAGTAAAATCAATTCAATCTTCCCGAAGAAGACAGTGTGACTTGTCAAATTTGGAGGATCTTAGAGAGATTGATCAAACCGAGGAATCCATTGGTTACAAGTTCTTGAGTGACCGAACCTACAAATTAAGTGGACCCGACAGCCATCCTACAAAAGCGAGGGAGTGTGTGAGGTGATTTCTAACCTTAACATTTTGTTGTCTTCGATTTGTGTAGGTTCAATGGCTAGATAGAAAGAAAAGGGTGTTGAAGTGCCCGAGGTGTCATTAGCTGATCTCTTGGCTGCAATACAAGGCATCAGTATCGAGGTGAAAGGAGTGAGTGCTCGAGCAGAAACTCGAGCAACTAATCTCGAGAAAGAGAATGCGTCCATGGACTTGCCTGGGTCTGGCACTGGAACTAGCAATTCAACTCATATGAAATTGGAGAAATTTGCTAAACTGGTTAGTCAACAACAGTTGAGGAACGAGGCCTTTCGAAATACAGCTTTGGGCATTCCCCATGCTGAGCAACAAAACTTGCGGAATCCCCGAGCAGAACAACAAAACTTGGGCATTCCCCAAGTGGAACAACTAAGCTTGGGCATTCCCCGAGTTGAACACCAAAACTTGGGCAATCCCAAAAGTGATAGAATACCACTTCCAAGGCCCCGAAGACAAGTCGTGGTAGTTGATGAAGAGGGTGATGATGGAGAGTTTTCCGATACTGAAGTTGAATATTAGCCACCGTTCTTTAAACAAAGACAGGTTTAACAAGGTCGTGGAAACTTTTGAGGTCGAGGCTGAGGCGCATATGTTGATAGAAATTATGAGCATGCAGCTTATGACTATTATGATGAATATCCACAACTGATCCGAGGTGCCCGAGATTCAAACTTGAACAGTGTCTAGATCACTATTCCATCCTTCAGAGGAACTAGTGACCCGAACCAATCTCTTGATAGGAAGGTTCGTTAGGAACGAATCTTTTAGACAAATGAGATGACCGAGTAAAGAAAAGCTTCACATGTTATTGCTTTGTTCGAGGCATATGCTTCTACATGGTGGGAATCTGATAAAAAAATGAGAAGAGGACATGCTTTTCGCGAGATTCTTACTTGGGTGCAGTTGAAAAGAGTGATGGATGCTAAGTATGTGACCGCCAAATATCGGCAGGAGTAACTTCGAAAACTTATGATTTGAAACAAGGGTCCAAATCGGTTTAAGAATACTATGATGAGTTTGAAAAGATTCGATTGGTTCTTGATATGGAAGAAGATGATGAGCAAGCCAACATTTGGTTCAAGAATAGACTGACTCGAGATGTGTCATCTCAACAGAGACTGCATGTGTATCAAACGTTGGATGTTGTTTCCCATGCAACCGTTGATGCTGAGAAATGGGTGAAAGACGATAAAGAAAATCGGTACCGAAGGGTTACTACTTCGACTCCTTTGAACTAGGGTAAAGATTGGAAGAGTCTGAATCGTACAAGTACCAACACTGGCCGAGATCGGGAGTCATACTGCTTTACCAGAAGTAGTAGATATAATACTTAATAATATATAGTAAAACAATTTATATAACTAATTATCAGCATTGGTAGAATTTGGAGAAGTATCAAACTCCATTGGATTCATGCCATTCTGGAGAAGGAGTGCAGTTAGTCCTTTTGATACATTAATTCGGGCGATGGAAGACATGCCTAAGACTCCACATATCAGTACTTATTCGGTCCATGCTGTGGTTGATTACCGTGACATCCGTTTGCAAAGCAGCAATGTCCTAGCGTAGGTTTCCATAGTTTTTATTGTGATTTGGCTGGGCTGGGGCATAGTGGCTATTAGGAATGATGCCATTTTGGTGATTTTCCATTTGTTTTGTAGTATGTGAGGAACTTTTGATTCTTCAAATAAGAGAATATTTTTATTATTGTTGGATTGTGTTTTTGGTTTCTAGCAAATTGTGTGTATTTATAGAGAAGTTTTGAAACTTTAACAGTTGTGACGAGTTGGTTTTTCAAGAATATTTGTTAATTTGAATAGATTACTTCCTTGAGAAGATAAAAAACTAGTTGTTTTGGTGTCTCCTTAACAAAAAAATTGTACTTTTAAATGGCTACCAATGTGGCAATAGTAATGCTTCGTGGACATGTACCTGGCTTATGTGCCAAATTTAAACGTGTACAAGTTGGTAGTTTTTGCAAAATTGTAAATTATATTCAATTGAACCCAATCCTGCGTCATTTTTTTTTTTTAAATTTATATTGTTAGGAAATGAGGTATGCATTGGCTTAAATGTGTGACGATTCATTGCCAAGTCGTTTGAAATTTTAAACATGTTTATTTTGACTGTCAATTTAACTAAGAGTTATATAGTATCAAACATTTTGTATTTTAGGTATTATTTAACAATTTAAGTGTTTGATTGATACTTTGAAACATATTTTCGGTTGTTTTTGAGATTTGTTTTTGTTTATTAATTTTAGCATGTATAAAGTGGTAGCCGAGAGAGGGGAGAACAGAAGTTATATAGGCTCGTGAAAGCGAGGGACAGGCGATCGTGGGATCTAGACTAGGTTAGGTGCATCAAGGATGAGGATGGTGAGGTATTAGTAGAGGATGCCTATATTAGACGGATGTGGCAGGCGTACTTCCATAAACTCATAAACTCTGAGGGTGACAGGCATATTGTGTTGGGGGAGTTAGCGCACACAGAGAGTCGCCGAGATTTTGGGTATTGCAGGCGTACACGAGTAGATGAGATCAAGGGGGCAATCCGTAAAATGCGTGGGGGAAGAGGAACTGGGCTAGACGAGATCCCAGTGGAGTTTTGGAAAAGCACGGGCAGAGCAGGTATAGAGTGGCTGACTAAGTTGTTTAATGTCATCCTTAGGATGACAAAAATGCCTGCGGAATGGTGATGGAGCAGCGTGGTACCATTGTACAAGAACAAGGGTGATGTTCAAAACTGCAACAACTATAGGGGCATCAAACTACTCAGTCACACTATGAAAGTCTGGGAGAGGTTTGTAGAGATGAGGATGAGGAGGGATGTGGCTATTTCCGAGAACCAATTCGGATTCATGCCTGGGAGATCAACTACGGAAGCCATTCATCTTTTGAGGAGGCTAATTGAGCAATATAGGGATAAGAAAAGGGACTTACATATGGTATTCATTGACTTAAAGAAAGCGTATGACAAGTTATCTAGGGAGGTTCTATGGAGATGCTTGGAATCTAAAGCTGTTCCGGTGGCGTACATTCAGGTGATTAAGGATATGTACGAAGGAGCCGAGACCCGAGTGAGAACTGTGGGGGGAGACTCTAAACATTTCCCGGTCGAGATGAGGCTGCATCAGGGGTCAGCCCTTATTATTTGCGCTGGTGATGGATGAGGTCACTCGGAGTATTCAAGGTGAGGTGACGTGGTATATGTTATTTGCAGATGATATAGTTTTGGTGGATGAGACACGCAAAGGTGTCAATGAGAAGCCGAAGGAGTGAAGGCAGACTTTAGAGTCTAAAGGCTTCAGACTAAGCAGGACTAAAACTGAATACATGGAATGCAATTTTAGTGCCGCAACTGATGAATCGGATATGGAAGTGAGGTTGGATTCTCAAGTCATTCCCAAGAAGGGAAGCTTCAAATATCTTGGCTCAATTCTCCAAGGTATTGGAGAAATTGATGATGATGTCACTCATCATATAGGAGTAGGTTGTATGAAGTGGAGGCTTGCTTCTGGTATTCTATATGATAAGAGAGTACCACCTAGGCTAAAAGACAAATTCTACAGAGTGGTCGTTAGACCAACTATGCTGTATGGGGCAGAGTATCATCCAGTTAAAAACTCAAACATTCAGAAGTTGAGCGTGGCAGAAATAAGGATGCTTAGATGGATGTGTGGGCATACTAGGTTGGATAAAATTAGGAATGAAGTCATTCGAGACAAGGTGGGTGTCGTGCAAGTGGTGGAGGAGATGCGAGAAGAAAGGTTGCACTAGTTTGGCTACGTGAAAAGGAGGAGTGCGGATGCACCAGTAAGGAGGTGTGAGAGATTGGCAGTGTTGGGTCGACGGAGAGGTAGAGTTAGACCCAAGAAGAACTAGGCCGAGGTGATTAGACAAAACATGGCTCAGATCTAGATTACCAAGGACGTGACCCTAGATAGGAAAGCGTGGAGGTCGAGGATTAGGGTAGAAGGGTAGGTAATGGTAAGGTGTAGTCTATCTTCTTAGTTGTAGTATGATGCTTATTTAAGCTATTTTCATCTTAGTCATCGCCTTTATTTCTACTTCGGTTATCTTGTTATTTTCTATATGCTTTAGTTGTTATCTTTGTCGTGGAGTTCTAACGTGTTTGCACAATGTTTCTTTAGCCGAGGGTCTTTTGGAAATAACCTCTCCACTTGGTGGGGGTAAGGTCTGCGTACATCTCACCCTCCCCAGACCCCACTTGTGGAATAGACTGGGTATGTTGTTGTTGTTGTTTAATAATTTGACTAATAAAAAGGTAATGCCAATCCTTTATTATTTGTTTTTTTATTGTTACAAAATGGAGTATTTATTGGCCTTAAGTGATGACATTCTGGCATCAATTCATTTAACATTTTCAGCATGCATATATTTCCAATATTATTAAGACTTATTTAATGCCAACGAATTATGTATTGTGGGCATCAATTAGGTACTTAGTTCTTTGATTAATCTATTCAAACACATTTTTATTTGAATTTTGATATTTTATTTTCCTTTTAGCTTAAGTAACAACCATATAAAGTCGATTCGTCTTCATTTCGTTACAAAATAAATTTTTATATTGACCTCAAGCGGTGACGTTTCGGCATCAACTCATTTAATATTTTGATACTTGACATAGTTAAGTAAGAGGCATGTAAAGCCAATCCGGCATCATTTATGCTTCATGTCATTAAACAAATTAAGTGTGTAGTGGCCTTAAATATTGACGATGAGGCATCAATTCATTTAAAAGTTTAAATATTTCTATTTTGATTCGGCAGTTAATTAAAAATTTGTTAGTGGCAAAGATTATGCACCGTGGAGAATAATTACATACTTTACTGATTGATTGATACCTTCAACACATATTTTTGTTTATTTTTCAGATTTTAGTTGCCTAACGATGAAAATAGCAGTACTGCGGAAGAACTAAACACTTAATCGATGTGTATTTTTGTGAATAACAGTGCAAAAAAACAGAAGACAATATTCACAAACAAATCATTTGATAACGATCAAGTATAGTATAGGTATTAAAAAATAAAATAGAAGAGTAGCAACAATCCAGTTTAATTTTCTTAATAAAAATGATAACAATCTAGTATAGTGTACCTTTTTGTTTATGCATTGGACATAACCTTGAATGAATTTTGTAGAGATTAACTTTGTGCTGTAAATGACGAACTTGCTACATCTTTTCTGCAGTACCTTCTTGCACCTGGAGTGTTAGCATGAGAATATATGCAGAAAAGAAGTCTAACTGTGTTTGCATTATTATTTGTTTCTTTTTGAATTCACAGACAGAATGATTGTCTTTTGTTTGGACTAATTATGCCAATCTGGCATAATTTCACTCTATTATCAGAATTACCAATCATAGATGACAACTTGTGTTCAAGTCCTTGTGAATGCATTTTTTTTTTATCTTAGTTTGTATTATTATTGTGTAACTCAGCAAGACTTGACATCATTTTGCCGTTTATTTTAAGTTATAGAAAAGTAACTTACATTTTCCCACTTTGTGAGAAGTTATTACAGTACAGATATGAAAGCAATAGTGTCTTGTTTCCACTAATTATGCCAATTTGTCATCGTATTAGTCATTCTGAGAGGCACTAATGAAGAAAATTTTCTTCAATTCTTTGAATATCAATATTTTATTATATTTCATAGATCAGTGTGCAAATGAGTCAAATTTGGCATAATATTTATGTTTAGCTAACTTGTAAAATCATGATATAATTACTTTAAGTGCTCCTGATTTGTTAGTAGATTTCACATCGAAAATACTAATTTGCCATTGTTTATTATACCAATTAGCCTTTATTTTAATCAATTTGAGAGGCATTAATAAAGACAGACTATCCTCAACTGTTATAATATGCAGTTGTAATGAGTTTGATTTTTGTAATCATGAAAAAGAATCATTATTGTAGTGTTTAAATAATTATGACAATAAAACATTTTAGTTTCAGACTCTAAATGAACACAAATCGTGTAGATTTTTGAAGTAGGCACAACTAGTGTACAGACCATTCATTCTACAAAGCTGGTGGTCCTTCGGTGATGTCGTGCTTGTTAAATAAAGAAATGCCTAATATTTCAGATATCATCATTTACTAGCTGCAGACTTTCCATGATGTCTGTTACATCAGTTTGTATGATTGCAACATCCTACCTCAGGTTACTAAGATTTTGGATGTGAATTCCTTGCACTGGGGCATAGTGCCCATTTGAAATCGTATTATTTTGGTTTTTTTGCGTTTTCTTCTCTTTTTTGTGAAGAGTGTTTAAAACTTTTAAGAAGATGATTTTTTTTAAAGGTTATGTGTTGATTATGAAGAGATTGTAGGTATTTATAAACCTTTTTGACAGTTGAAGAGTTGTAAGATTTTGTAATTTGAATTTTGTAATCATGATTCCTCCCGATAAAAATGTAGTTGTTTTTGGTTTTAATTCAATAAAAACAATTTCTTTTCCTCAACGGTTACAATGTGGGTAGCGGTTATGCTTTGTCTACGTTTTATCTTGTTATATGTGTCCGATTTAAATGGTTACATCTTGGAAAGCGATTCAAAACAGTAAATATTTTTGAATTAAACCCAATGTGGCGGCATTTATGATGTATATTGTAACAAAATGAAGTACGCATTTCCTTTAAATGGTGACGATTCGATGCTAACTCATTTGACATTTCTAAACTTATTTATTTTGTCTTGGAATATATCTAACACTTATGTAGTAACAAAAATTGTATATAACAGGTATTATTTTACCTATTTAAATATTTGATTCATACTTACAAATTAATTTTTGGTAGATTTTTCAGGCTTTATTTGCTTATTAACTGAAGTACTAACCTTGTGTTCCCAATTCGTCATCATTTGTGGTGGTTATCCTTACAAAATGAAGTATATATTTTTTTTAGGTGCTGACATTCCGGTATCAACATTTTGAATATTTCCAAAGATGTACATTTTAAGAACCAAGGTAATTAGGATTTGTTTTTAGCGGAAAAATTTTGTAATATTTGATTAGTTACATTGTTAATTATTTGATTAATTCTTTCAAACATATTTTCATATTGTACTTGCCTATTAGGTTAAGTAACTCCTATATTAACCATATCCGTCATCAGTTTGGTTTATATTATCACAAAATTTCATTTTGTATTGGCCTTAAGTGTTGTCGTTCCAGCATTAACTTATTTAATATTCTTAGAAAAGTATATATATTTTCAGTGGATAGTTAATTAGATCTGATGTAATGGCAAAATTTGGGTATGTATAGACATTAGTTAACAACTAATTGTTACAATAGGTCTTTCAAACACATTTTATGTTTAATTTTGATACTTCATTTGCCTATTAGGTTAAGTAACAGCCATGTCAAGCCAATTCGGCATCATTTTTGGTTCAGTCATTACAAAATGAAGTGTGTATAGGTCGAAACTGTGTGGGCAAAAATACGCCACATATTTTTACGGGGATTCTAGTCCAGCTGGTAATACTAGACATATCCTACAAGTCACCGGGCACACTAAATACGTGATTGTTCTACGAGTTACGCCCGTTCTAGCGGTCAGGCATTGAACGCAAGGCATACATCCTACCGCCTTAGTGTTACAGTCTCCTAGTTAGGATTTCGTATATACTGCCACCTTGAGTTTATAGGCCCATGAGCCTTATTAGTCTTTGTATTTTACCATAATTAGGACAGGGTGTCCACTACTAGAAATACCCCTCCTTATATTGTATTGTACATCAAGCGATTCACCACTGAACACGACTATTCTCAAGGAACAAAAGCTCTTTACTTTCTTGTCTATTATTTTACTCTAAATTTACTTACTTTTCGTTGTATTTTACTGTAGTGCTTGTGACCCTTTTATAAATTTAAGTGTTTAACCTAGACGTACATATTTAGGTATAAACAGTTAGGCACCCACCGTGGGGCCCAGGAAATTGTAGGTATTATACCAGGAAAATATGCAGTCATGTCAAAAGAAAACACCCCCAGAGAACACTGCCGATGCTATAGCCGATTCTGTACAGGAACCTGGCGATCCCAGCGTGCAGCCAAGTGATCCTACCAAAGAGCCAGTCCATGTGCTCAGCGACAGTGAAAGTGATCAGTCACACGAAGGTAATTATGATCTTAGAGGTTTTCTTGCTAATCTTCTCACAACCCTGTCAGCGTGGGTAGACCAGAACTCAGTCAACATGGTCGAGGGTATATCTCAAAAGTTAGGAACTATATTTCTTGGATCGTCTCAGAGGCCAGCGTCCCTGTAAGGACCAGCGCCCATGAATGATACTCCAGCGTCCGCTCCTAATCGCAGCTCAACACGAATGCCACTTCTGGAGCTTTAATGACAGTCAACAATCAAGACCATAAAGGAACATCTTTCATTAATTCAGGACATCCTAAAGGAGATGAAGGCCATCCACGATTGGATCAGTAATATACCAGGTGAACCACGTCAGGTTACCACTTTAGGTGAGCAAAACTTTATAAGCATGTATACAAAGCAAGTGCTACACTAATCTGCGGACAAAAGCACTTCCACCTGCCAGATTACTTAAAGTACGACGGAACAACAGATCCGGATGAGCATATTGCTACATATTATACAGCCATCAAAAGCAACAAAATTTTAGAAGATGAAATCCAGTATGCTCTTGTGAAGAGATTTAGCTCGACCTTAACTAAAGGCATCCTTGCTTAGTACACTCAGCTACCAATAGGCTCCATCGAGTCATTCACCCAGATGCAACATTTGTTCAAAAATATGCACTCTGGCGCCCGTAGACGGGTGAAGTTCATGGAGGATATCTTCGAGATTCGAGAGTGCGACGACGAGCTGCTAAAAGACTATCTTCAAAGGTTTCCGAACGAACGCATGGAGCTTCCTCCAGTCCCCGAAAATATTGATGCGGTAGCCTTTTGCAAGAGCCTGAATTCCAAAGGGTCGCTAGCAACCAGGGAGTTGCAATGGTGTTTGACACAGCGCCCTGTAACAACATGGAACACTTTACATCAAAGATACAATGAGAAGTTGCACTTGGAGCCAAAGCATTCCTCAGTCCCTGTCGTGGAAACTCGCCCAATCGTCGAAGACATTCCATGTCAAGGACATAAGCAGAGCAGGAGAGATTACAGGGAGGACTTCCCAAAGCCGATCAAAAAGCGAGACGATAGCAGAAAAAGCTCCAACGCCACCTCACAAGTGATCGCTCAGCATAGATTGGGTGCCCGGTAGGTTTGAGAAGTTGGGATTGTGCGTAAATGCCATAGAGTTTGTGCAGCATCACATCAAGGACGCCCATGTATGGTGGCCCAGCAATATGCGGGCCGAACCTGGTACAAGAAAAAAAAACTTGTATTGTATGTTTCATAGGGATCATGGACATGAGATCGCCACTTGCAGGGGTTTGATCTTGGAAGTAATGAACCTAATTGATAAAGGTTATTTGAACGACCTACTTACTGAAAGAGGAATGCAAACCTATGCTAAGAGTATTGTCTCAGATGGACCCCCGGACCTGCCAGAGCCTAAGAGGTCCATCAACGTAATAGTCGGCAGGCCGACGTTGCTTGGTGACCCGAAAAATGGTAAGGCAGTACACGAGGGGGACCACGATAGTGAAGAGATGATCTTATCCAGTGACGAGGAAAGCACTAGCTGCAATACTCCTCACTACGATGCTTTGGTTATAATGCTCCGGATAAAGGATATGGACGTCAAGCACGTCCTAGTCGACACTGCCGGCGCCGTGAACCTCATTAAATGAGACACCCTACAGGCGATGGGGGTTCAAGACAAAATGGTTCAGAGTGTTTAAACGTTGGCAGGCTTTAACAACTCATATGAAAAGTCTGTCAGGGAAATCAGCCTAGCTACACACATTTCGGAGGCGAATTATGTTTCTTCTTTTTAGGTTATAAAAGGAGGCGTTCGATTCAATGAAATCATAGGGCGGCCCTGGATCCACCAAGTTAAGGCAGTACCTTCTACTTGGCATAAAAAACTCAAACACCCCACCAAGTGGGGGATAAGAGAAATCAATGGTGATCAAGAGGCATCAAGAGAATGCTACACCACAGCGACCTTAGGAGCATCTAACCCTAAAGAGGCAGCAAAGGCTGACTTCTTTGAAATTGATGAAGACCCTAAAACCTTAATAAATCAGGATTACTATTCATATCATTCAGTTGATTGATGTGTCTTCAGGGTGGCGGGGGAAGGAGTAAAACATCTGGAAGTATATTTTTTCAGCACTTACTTTTATTTAGCTCCTAGTACTTTTTAAATTTTGATCAAAGTATTTTCATATTGATGAGTCATATTACAGGTTTTCACCCACAACAACTCAGGCCCTGCGCTCTGTCAATAAAACTACTACTTTACTTAGTCATTTTTATTACAATTCAGATCCATCTACGATCTAACTATTCATAGTCCCGGCCAAACTCAATTTGAAGTAATACACTCACTTTTCGTGACAAAAGTAGGGTAAACTACTTATTTTGAGTTAGACCACGTCCAACTCAGCCGCAAGGCATTATTTGTAAGTTGAACTGGTCAATTCAACAAATTTGCACCTACATGTCGGTGGGGATGCTTGTCGACACTCATTTTTCTCTGGACCGGTTAATTTTTGAAACAGGGCTCGACTTATTGGAACTCACGGGTAAAGACTTAGAGTTGCCACCTACCATATTTTTTAACTAGGAATATTAGGGTACCTACTTTGTTTCTAGCCAATTGTATAATTCACTTCGAAACATAATCTATGAACCAGAAAATCTAGGTAAGGGTTCAAGTTAGCCCGAGAGAAAGGTGTTAGGCACCTCTCAGGCTCCACCAAACGTGGTTACCGGCTGGACTAATAATTGGGATTCAAAAGTAAAGAATATTAAATAATCGACTATAGTACACAATAAAAGTAATAGCATATACAAATAAATATCCATCTCTTCTAGTGGCTAAGCTTTGTTCAAATGTGCCTAGCAAAATAAACAAACAAATAAGTTAGTAAAAAACGTAAACAAAATAAAAGACGAAATTAAATAAAGTCAATGATTTTCAATATTTTTGTCCTTTTTCAAAAATATTGTCTTTTTGTAATTCCGCCACGCTGTACCTCGCAAAAAATAAAAAAAAATATGAATTAGTATAATAGCAAATAAAGTAAAAAAGATAATAGTAATAATAATAACAATAATAATAATAATAATAATAATAATAATAATTAAGGGGAAAATAGATTTTGTAAAAGTTTAGTATCAGATTAGTGTATTGCAATCAAATAGAGGTTAGGGATATCAATACGGCTGCAAACACGGAGCTCGGGCCGGTTTGCCATGCCAAGTACCAACAATCTCACTACTCTACTATCACTTACTTTGAAAAATATTAAGTATCGTCATCGCCTATTTTTTTTTCAGAGGGACAAAATCGTAAGGGACTGTTGTATCAGGACGGGACTTGTTTTGGCCTCTAAATGTCACTGGCCTTGTAGTATCTGTTCAGATCAGTATGTAGGCCTCAATATATGTATAGATTTTTTCATTGGTCCAGTATCAGCTATTGTAATACTTTTTTCAGATCAGCTACCAAAAATGCCAAGTAAGACTGTAGCCTCCTAAAAAGGGAAATGAGGACATCTGCAAAACTTAATTTAAATCAATAGTGCAATAAATCATTAACAAACTTAATGTAAAAATAGGTCCAGCAATAGTGAGTATCATCAGATAAGTATTAGCAAAGCCCAAGTGTGGTAATATTTTTAAGACCGGTCAACGAGAAAATATAATGGCCACGATCCAGTTACTGTAACCAGAGTAAAGGGGCCAAACATTTCCCTTATTAGATTTGATCACCAGCAGCCCAAACAAGAAACAAAAGGCTTGTAGAAAACTACTGCAGGAGGAGGCAGAGGAGCGACATCCTGGTGGCGTCGCTACCACCCCGACCCCCCTTTCATCTTAGTAATCAACCCAAAAGACAGAGGCAGCGAAGGGAATAAAGACGACAAAGATTTTTCACCATCACCGGTGATATTGTTATTGCCGGCGGTAGTGGCTGGATTCGCTGTTGCTACTGACTTTTCCCATATCTGTCTCCCCTGACCCCTTTTTGTTCGATCTGTATTTTGTCCGGGCGGTGGTATGGGTGTATGTTGTTTTTTCTGTCATGTGTGTATGTGTATTGTACAGCAGGGTTGTGGGTGTAGGTGTGTGTATTCTTTTTCCATTTCTCTATGCGTGTAATGGTATGTGTGTGTTGGACGTATGGTGGATGATGGTGTCTATGAGAAGTAAGTATTGTATGGAATGGTATCTGTGTGTGTGGATATGTGGGAATGAAGGAGAAGACCAAAAAGGGTGTGTACAGTGGTTTCTCTGGTGGTGGTGGTGGTTATGTATAGTGCGTTTAGGGAAGAAGACAATAGGGGTGTGTATCTAAATGTAGAGAGGAGATGACCAAGAATTGGGTGTTGTACTATGTGTGCTGCTACCCGCTGTACTATGTGTGGAGTCTTTGTACTTAAGTGTGTCCTACTGAAGAAGGATGGTCTTCTTTTTAAAGAAGAGAAATTCAAAAGATAGCCGTTGGGGGGATTGGAGGTAATTTAGGTAGAGAAGATTGAGAAGAGATTGGGGGATTAGGACGAGATTGGGGAGAGATATGAGGGGACTCGTACTTGGTTATGAATTTTGTCAAAGTTCAAAAGAGATTCTAATAAAGGAGGAAGGAAAAGACAAAATAAGATAAATAAAAGTGAATTTTGGTAGAGATTGAGAAATTATTTGAAATAATTGGGAAATTTGAAAGACTGTCTAGAAAAAGGAAAATTAAATAATTTTGAATTTTGTCTAAAATAATTGGAAGAAAATTGCAACTAATCTCTAACAGAATGGATGTACCTATACAAACTCTTGTCTTGGTTGCAAGTGCTTTAAAAGGAAAATTTCCATATATTTAAATTCAAAAGGAACTTATAACAACAACAAACCCAGTGCAATCCCACAAGTGGGGTCTGGGGAGGGTGAGATGTACGCAAACCTTACTCCTCCAAGATGGAGAGGCTGTTTCCGATAGACCCTCGACTTAAAAAAATTCCACACATAAAAGGAAATTGGAATAAAAATTAAACTAAGTATAAATAGCCACAAATATTTATTAAATGCTACAAATACACTAAAATTGCACAAACAATCATATTTTGATAAATAGCCTAAATAATATAAAATTACGTAATATAGCCATATATAAGTAGAGGATAACACACGTAAATGTATACCTTCTAATGCAAATTATGCACAAATAGTCAAATTGTACCTTTAAGTTAAATTATAGCCGATTTTGGAAAAACGAGGGACAAAATTGGGTGTCAACAGCAACCCCTCTTTGCCCGGGAATGATGAAAAGAGTCTTCGGGCAAAGATAGCTGACGGAGTAGCCAATTTTGTCAAGAGTGGTAGGCAAAATGATTAAAAATGAAAAATGGGAGTTTTGGGCTGGTTTTGGCCGAACCCTAGTCTTCGAGTTGCCTACATATCTTGGATTTTATGAGAATCAGGCCGTGTCTAGTTCTAGAATGGCATGTTGCTTGTGTGAGATGTTTATGGCGCACGATTTTGGATGCAAAGACTAAACTTATCCAAGTATGTAAAGTTAAGATTCGTGTATGCTTTGCCTTTTGGCGAGATAAATGATGAATGAAGCAAAGGCGCTATCGAAGATGATATACCATCAATAGATCTAGCGTAGGAAAAGAGGTTTATACTCATCCTAGTTATGAAAATGTTGCGCGCTACACACCCATAAAGAGGAGTTTATACGTACATAGTTTCCACTTCATCTGGATAGATGAGCAATCTTGCCTTCAATATGCCTTGACTGAGCTGGAAAATATTTGGGGAGCGATTTTTACAAATCCGCACGATTCAAATAGATGGGCAAGATTAAGCACGAAAACACGCACGATTGGCGCAGATAGGCTTGAATAGACAAAGTAGGCATTAATTGGATGGAAATGCAAAATGACATCCTAATTTGTAATGGAAGATTAAGCAGATTACTTGTGGAAGCAAGAGATGATCGGCTTTCTGTGTGTTGAAAGTCGAAAGAATAGATAGTTTGCAGGTACAACAAAGGCATTGTCGAAGATGAGGTATCATCGATAGATCGAGTGTGGGGAAACATGTTTGTGATCATCCTAGTTATGAAGATGTGGTGCATGACACACCCATAAAGAGGAGTTTACATGGGCATAGTTTCCACTACAACTCAATAGATGAGTCATCTTGCATTGAACGTTGTCGCGAATTAGCTCGGGAACATTGAGGAGTAAACCACGATAAATGCACATGATTCAAGTAGATAGGCACGATTAAGCACGAGAACACGCACGATTGATACAGATGGGCTTGGATAGGAAGGAATACGGAACTGACACCGAATCAACAAGGAAAGATTAGGTAGATCACTGGTGCGAGTATGGAACCGTAGCTTTGAGCGCTTTGGAACTCGGGAAAATAGGTAGCTTGCGGGTCTAGCAAAAGCATTATCTGTAGGATTAATCTTCTTGAATTGAGTTTTGGGATGATGCTTTGTATGTATTTGAGGTTTTGTGGTTGCACAATTTTGCGTGGGTAATGATTCTTGGGGAGCAAGTGTGGGGGTATGGTAAATGACGCTGGGTTTGTCACGAGATCGGGGAGTGCCCAGCAGCAAAATCAGGATAAAATGCCAATAGGGATAAAGATAAAGATAAAGTAAACTTCCCTGTTGAGTTGAGCTCTCCTTTGTCATGTTGTCTAGTCTGCTTTCAGGTGCTCAGTGCTAGGGAATGTGTGCCTCTCCTCTAGGAGATGCTCATTTGATAAGTGCTTCTCATCAGGAAATAATTGCTTCGTCGCGCCGAGCTGTCGTTGGATCATCATTGTATGTCCTACGATAAAAGTAAGTTTTGCATAATAGTATGCATGTAAATGCATAAAGAGACTTTCCTATCATTGGATAACGTCGGATTGTATGTCCTGCGATAAAAGTGACTTTTGCAAATAGTATGTATGTAAATGCATAAAGATACTTTCCGGTCGTTGGATTGTCTTGCCACTACTTTTTGCCATTTAAATGTGTGCTTGTCACGTCGGGTTGTATACCCCCGTTTTGTATTGAGTTGTGTATCTTTTCATGCAGGGCTGTCTATCATTCTTTCATTTGGCTGCATACCCTTTGTCATGCCAGGCTGTCTACCATTTTCATCAGGTTGTCTACACTTTGTCATGTCAGGCTTTCTACCACTCTTTTTCATCGGGCTGTCTACCCTCCGGGCTGTCTACCCTTTGTCATGTCAAGCTTTCTACCACTCTTTTTCATCGGGCTGTCTACCTTCCGGGCTATCTACCCTTTGTCATGCCAAGCTTTCTACTACTCTTTTCATCGGGCTGTCTACCCTTTGTCATGCCAAGCTTTCTACTTCTCTTTTCATCGGGCCGTCTACCATTCGGGCTGCATACCCTGTAAAAATAAAAGTAAAGCATGGCAAAGGAAAACTGAATGCTTCTCGTCGAGAGATGTTTGCCTGTTACGTCGGGTTGTGTACCCTGCAAACAAAAGTAAAGTGAACTACAACAAATAAAATGCCATTGTTATGTCATGCAATGTGCTAAGAAGGTTATCGTGTTTCTTTTATCATGCCTTTCTTGAAATTTTTGAGGGGATCTAAAAAATTTCTGCCCTAGTGTCCAGCTTTCGCCTTTTGGAATTTTTGAGGGGATCCTCAAAAATTTTGCCCTAATTTATTGCCTATGACAGATCACCAAGTGGGTGGTTGCGTTGCATTGAACACCAATGTATTAGCTAGAATCTGTACTCATCCTTTAGTGTGGCGATTGGGTATATTCTGATATTTTGATTTGGCCGGATTTTGAGGTTGTCCAAAATTCTATTTTTTCTCAGGTTCTGATGAGGTGTCTTCATGTTTCATGCTTTTCTTTTGAAAAGTCATGGAGCTAACTTTGATGGATTGACCTTTGTAGAATAGTGTGTTTGTGGTTTGTGGTTTGGGAGTTGGAGTTTCCCTTTGTTGGTTCTTGTTGTACCATTGTCTTGCTTTGGTCTATCAGACTCTGAACTTTTTGTTTCAGTGATGGATGTCTTGTGGTGTCATGGTATTAAATGTGTAAGTGACGAGTGTAGATCTTGTTGGATCAAATTTAGGAATGGGTATCTAGGGAGTAGTTTGTTTATTGGGTGCAATATCTTTTGACTGAGCTAAAGGAGTAAGGCGTGAGGTTTTGTCTTTTGTATGTCCTTGATTGTGTCGAGCCTAATAAGGTTGTTGTTGAAAGTCTTAATAGGGGGGTTGTTTTTTTGTGTAAGTTGGTGCAGTGTGAGGTTGTGAATTTGCCAGCTTTGTTTGTATAGTGATTGAATTTCTTTCTTGCGGCTCTTGTGTGGGTATAGTGCCAGCTGATTTTGTTTGCCCATATATAAGTTGTACTGTAGTAGGATTGGGATCGTCTGGGTTCTCTCGGTGTCCCATGTTGGTGGTTTAAAAGTCCTTGTTCTAGAAGAAATATTTTCAGCTTGGCATGCTACTTCGGCTTTTCTTAATACAGATTCTTGACCAATTATGGTGTTCAAGCGCAGAGCGATCGTAACAAAGTGGTGAAATGCACAAAATCGTGTGGACACATTAGCAAAGATTTGACGCAAAAATGACACATAAGCTTAAGAGGATGTCTAGACCACAGATGACGGATTAGCGCTTGAAATTGGAGATTATCATAGAATGCACAGATATCACAAGAGATTGCATAAGTGCTTAATGTAGCAGTCAAGGCAAGGATTTTGGTCAAACGACCGATGCTTGTTTAAGCGGGAGATGAGGAGTTGAATGTCAATGAAAAGTAGTAAAGATGTTGTGGAAGGAATAGATTATATTGTGTGACAGAAGGGGGGTTGGCTTTTATCGAACATCAAGACTTTGAGTGCATTTGTCATCCTTTCTTGCAAATTTATCTGTCATGATACCTATGTGTCTTTCAAAGAGATACTCAATGTCTTTCATACTTGTCAACCAAATGCTGCAATATAGTCCCTGCACCAGCTTTCCTTGTTGGATAATATCTTATTGCTGAGCCGCCAAACTCGGTTAAGTTGCCTTTGTATCATGTGTACTCTTAGATTGTTGTGTCCTATTGTAGTTGTCTTCATGAGAATTCATATCACCCCAATAAATCCTTCGACCGAAATTGCTCTAAGAAGTCTATTCGCTTGTGCTTTTATATCAAAGAAACCCTTGCTCTTGTAAGTGTCTCAAATAACTTCATAGTCCTGTTTTATCTTTGCTAGTGGATAGAGATATGCTTTCCAAATGCTTAGGTAGTTCCCATGTTTGTCATATGATGAGAGCTTTGTCATTGTGTCTTTGCCTCCCTTTTCAAGTTGAATTGGCTTGCCTGTTTTTTGTTGTTGTGTGCAAGTCTTTGCTACTCTTCTGTCTTTCATATATTATTTTCCGCTGGCCCTTTGACTGCTATTTTGATCATGACATGAGCAAGTTAGAAAATACTTTGGATTACAGTCATGTATTGCAGGTGGTGTGACTGTGTAGACTAGAGTAATAAAAAATGATCCTTGGATATTGGTGTCAAAAGGTCTTGTGGTAAAGCAGGTGCGCCTTTGAGTTTGACCAATATATCTCTTGTTCCGCTAATATTCAACTCCATGTGTATAGTGCATGTTGTAACAAAGCCTTCTTTTTTTGACCAATCAACGACAAATGCACTTTGTCTAACGATAACTTTTGCCTTAGTGTTCGACTCAAGCCAACTTTTTGCATAGTAGGTTTTGGGTTTGGTAGTGAGTTAGAGATTGTTTGGACATGTGAAAGGTTTTAGATATCAGGATTTGGGCGTAGAGTAGGGAGATGAGATGTCTGCCTTGGTAGGAGATTGGATTCAGGAAGGGATTCACCGAAGGGCAACAGATATATTCATGCAATGCATATATATCAAATAAGAAATGCATCCTATAATACGAAGGACCATTTTACACGCGATGATTTGAAAAGCGCTTTGTGCCACATGCATCATTTCGTTTGCTAACAAAATGCAGAGCCTAAAAGATAATATTGCATTTATTGGGCTTTTGTTACATTGGATGATATTGAAATAGTGCAAAAGGTGGAAAACATTGCTAGGAGATTAGCTCATAGCTAGGTGAACATCTTTCATGCTGATCCATCCCCAGAAGATTCTTCTTCTTCTTCGAACGAGTCTCCCTCAGACAGGCTTGCCTCTGATGAGTCTCCTTGAAAAATGATGTTGTCTGTATCGGTGTAGAGCCGGGATATGTCAAATGTGAAGTTATTTAACATTTCCCAAGCCTTACTTCCTTTCTCCTCTATTCCTTTGTCAGCAACAGCGTTCATTCCTTCGGTAGCCCATACACCGATAGACTTTATGCGTTTTGTCAAGAATTCTGCCTTACTGAGCCTTTTGTCTTTTTCTTTGTTCTTTGCTTCGACCCAGCTTTTCTTTTTTGCTATTTTACCTCGTGCCCTTGCCAGTTGTTTGCGTAGCTTCTTGCACTCGGTGTCTAACTCATCAACATTTCTTTTTCCTTTTTGTTGTTGCTCTTGGTTGAACTGCCCTCACTATGTCTTGCCTAAGCCAGTCTGGATAGTCTTCATCATAGCGTGTGTCAAACCTATCTCGTCCAATAGTCTCGAATTCCATTTGTTGCCTTTCTTTCCAAAGTTCTAATATCTTGTCTTTGAATGGTATCACTCCTCCGAGAATATTTGCTTTGAAACTTCTGATGTCTGCAATTTGGGGTACAATCTATTTTCTCCCTGCTTATCTAAGTTCCCTTAAAGGAGTGTATGGGTAAACTCCTCTAAAGCCCACTAAAATGAGAAATGGGTCTCTTTCTGATCGTGTGATCACTGTAGCACCGGGAAAGTAATCAAACATTCATTGTATATTTTTGGATGTCAACTGACAGAGTATGTGGTGCCAACCTTTAGAAGTTACTGGCTGGTCCCATATCCCAAGAGCGTTGTCCATGCGGGCAGTATGAGTCAAGATATAGTCCTTCCTTGGTGTGGAATGGAAGGCTCGGTCTGTGTTGCTCATATTTTGCAAATGTTCCATCAACAAATTTGTAATAGTAAATTGCAACCTTAAAAAAAAACCAACGCCTTTCTTGCATCCTTCTAAAGCACGGTTCTTTTTTGCAATGATCATAGGTACCAATGTGTATTTCTTGCTAATGTCTTTGAGTAGGGCATCAGCAATTGAAACCATGCAAACATCCACTCGTCCTTTATTTTCTAGAAACACGATTGTCCCTAAAAAGCAGGTGACAAAAGCAAGTACCCCTTGCTCTTGCAAATCCGCCTGGTTAATGCTGAAATAGTCTTCGAATTCTTGAAATGCTTCTCCGTACTCGAATTTGATGGAGAGGGAAGTCAAGAAAATTCCTAATTGTTTCACACTGTCTGTGCACAATTCGGGCTTAAGCCCTACCATTTCAAAGAATTCCTCGGGTGTAATGTTCTTAGGCATCAAGATTTCCTCACTTTCAAATCGTAATTTAGTTAACCCGCCTATTTCTTCCAACAAGGGTGTCAAATCTACACTTTCGAAGTAAAAAACTGCTCGGTCTACATCCCAATAGTGTACTGCTGCTTCTATCATCCCTTTTACTGCACTATGCTCCATTAGTGAAATCATATTCCTCAACACTATTTTGACTAGGTCTTTTTAATCTATGCTTAGGTTTCCCCACCAATCTCTTAGCAGCTGAGGGATTCTAGCAACCATGTCAAATGATCTATTGGCCATGATCTTTTGGAAGAGGTGAAGGACGATAGGAAAAGGGAGAAGAAAAATACCTAAGATTCGCTTTATCGCGAGCAAAATGATCAATGTGTGGCACAAGCTTTTGAAAACAATGCAAAGAGAATATGATAAGATGTGTCGTTATGGATTGAGAACCCTTTGGACACTTTTAGAAGAAGGTTGCTAATGGACTTTTTACATGCCAAGGATATCAAGTCTTTATATAATGCCTAAAGGATAAATGTGCATTATGTGTCATCACGTCTATCAGTCGGTCATTTCTTCTTCAAATCGGGCTTTTAATCCTTCTTCAGTTACAATTTAAGCCTTTGAATAGCACTGAATACAGAACGACTCCAACAGTTTAGGAGTAAACGGTCGTTTCTGATTCAATTTGGGCTTTTGATGCCTCTTTGGTTACCTTTTGTGCCTTTGAATGGCATTGAATACAGAATAAGACTGTTTATGAATAAATAATTGTTACTGATTTAATTTGGGCTTTTGACGCCTATAAGGTAACCTTTGTGCCTTTTAATGGAACTGAATGCAAAACAATGCTAATAAACGGTCCATATTTGCACGCTCGATCCCCTAAGTATATGCAAATAGATCGTGTTCAACGCTTTTTGGGTGTCGAAAATCCGTTCAAATTGTTTGAACACGTCGGCCTATCGAACTTTAGAACAAGTGGACTAATGATATGTCATGATGCATAATTTCTAGCGTTGCTACTAAGGAATGGAGATAGCTAGACCAGGTATTCTTATCCTCCCAAGCGGACGACTCGGGAGCGGGAACATCACAGACCAAATAGAATCCAAGTTGTTCTCCCTATAGGATTTTGTGAGAGAAAGGGTGGTTGTAACCACTGTGTTTTCAACGCACGATTTAGTAGTTTCCAGGAGTGGCAGAAGGTATGAGCAGTATGCACAAGTTTAAAAATGTACAAATTTTGAAAAAAATGCACAAGTTTTCTAAAATTGCATGAGTATTGTAAAGGATGCACATATTAAGTTTTCACAAAATAACTTTTAAAAAAGATGAGTAAAAGGAAAAACAAAACAAACAAGTTAGTTTCAAAAATAGGATAATAGAAGCTAGACAATATTAAAAATGCAAAAAGAATCATGAAGTGAAATTGTTTTAAAGAAAAAGTAAATTTATGGAAGATTTGAAAATAGTTGGACAGTGGGATACGTCGTAAGAACCTTCCAAGAGTGGGTTTACTAGACAAGGACATGGTTCTCCCAGGCAGACAACCAAGGGGTTGAAAGCACAAAAACTGTCAAAAGCTTTGCTAGTTGGCTAATTTTGCGTACATTCCCTAAAGGGTGCTTTGATAGTGGAACGACCGTGGGGTCACACGCAATCGTTTGTGGAGTGAGCAAGTATAAATTTCCAGAAGTGGAGGAAGTATAAACAAAACAATAAGTACAAATAATAAATTAAAAGGAAACGTCAATGAAAATAGAAAGCTAAGCTTCAAACCTCAACAGGAAAAAAGGAAGAAATATTAGTCTCGAGAAATAATAAGGAAAAGAAAATAAAGGCAAAGTATCCAATTTAAAAGTCCGTTAGGTTAGAACCTTGCTATCCCCAGCTCGACTTATTGGAACTCACGGGTAAAGACTTGGAGTAGCCACCTAACATAATTTTTAACTAGGCGTATTAGGCACCTACTTTGTTTCTAGTCAATTTTATAATTAACTCCGAACTTAGTCTATGAACTAGAAATTCTAGGTAAAGATTCAAGTTAGCCCGAGAGGAAGGTGTTAGGCACCTCTCAGACTCCACCAACTGTGGTTACCGGCCGGACTAATAATTGGGATTCAAAAGCAGACGATATTAAATAATCGACTGCAGTACACAATAAAAGTAATCGCATATAAATATAAATATCCATCTCTTCGAGTGGCTAAGCTTTGTCCAAATGTGCCTTGCAAAATAAACAAACAAATAAGTTAGTAAGAATCGTAAACAAAATAAAAGACGAAATTAAGTAAAGTCAATGATTATGAATATTTTTATTTTTTTTCGAAAGTGTTGTCTCTTTGTAATTCCGCCACAATATACCTCGCAAAAAATAAAAAAATATGAATTAGTATAATAGAAAATAAAGTTAAAAGATAATAGTAATAATAATAAAAATAATTTCATACCCGATTTTGGACTCAACTCGAGGCGAGTCGGGTTTCGAATTTGGCTGGGTGAACTCGTTTGAGTTAGATGTTTTGGAGTCGCCACCTAATATGGTTTCTAAGGTGTATTAGGTCACCTATTTTGTTTATAGCCAATTTTAACAATTATCCCCTAAACTTAGTCTACGAACCAGAAATTTTAGGTAAGAGGTTCAAGTAAATGTGGTTATCGGTCGGACTTTATAATTGGGATTCTAAGTAATTATAAAGGAATAAATAACTAACTAGAAATAGACGAATAATTAAATAATCATTTATATGCATATAATAAGAAAAAAATATTTAAATTCACTAATTGGCCTTTTCCAAGGGTACCTCGCAATAACGACGAAAAGGGGTTAGTGCAACGATTAATAATGATGAGAATAATGATAATAATAGCGATGAAAATAAAACCTTAGTGATAATAATAATATTAATGATAATCATAATAAAATACTATTTTCTTTTAATTGTTTTCTCCCAAACTTTCTTTCATCCACAATTTTTCTTGCAAAATATAAAGAAAATAGGTTAGTAAAAATAGTGACAATAATAATAATAATAATAATAATAATAATAATGATAATACAAATAATAATGATAATAATGTTAATATTAATGCTAACAATGTTAATAATAATAATAATTAAGCAATAATAATGAATATGAAGATAATAACGAAACAAAAGGGAAAATGCATTTTTTGCGGAAGTATCGTCTTTCGTAATTCCACCACGATGTACCTCGCAAAAATAAAGAAAATAAAGTTAGTATTAATAATAATAAAGAATTAATTGATAATGGTAATAATAAAAATAATAGTGTTAATATTTATAATACTAATAGTAATAATAATAAGATTAATAATAATAATTTAAAATAAAGGGGAAGGGGAATTTTAAAAGTGTCGGTTCAGGTGTGTATGAATTGGGTGGAGGTTAGGGACATCGATACGGCTGCGAACACACTTGCCGGTCGTGTTGTCATGCCAAGTACCGGTCTCATTAATCCATCATCGGCTCGTTTGTAGTCACGGCCTATACACTTCATCATAGCCTTTTGTTTTAGGGATACGGGAATGGGATTGTTTATTCGTTAAAATAGTTAGGACTCAAATAAATAATTTATTTTTCTTGGCCATAATTGATAGAACATCCCTCAATTCATTGTGTGTCCGTCAAATCCTTGTGTAAATAGTAACCAAGTCACTTAAATACCCTTGCCACGTCATTAAAATATGGACTTTCAGGGATTTTATGGTCTTTTGGTCAAAACCCCAAATTTCTTTCTCCTCCCTCTTCATTTCATTTCAAATTAACAACATCAAACCTAAACTTAAGGGCACCTCCTGAAACTAACTCAAGCAAACCCAAATTAACTCACTTGTTGGGTTCTGTAGTCATAAGATAAGTACAATTTGCTTTTTAGTTCGATCTATGGGTTTGCAAGGTAAATATGAACACAGATTGACAATGGATGGAATACAGTCACACTACGCCAGATTTCACAATTTTAATTTTGCTATGATGGGTTTAATTCATTTTGGAGTACATAATGTTATGAATTATGAAATAGTTAGAGGTGAAGCTGAGGTATAGCTATACCAAGTTCCATTTCTCTCATGCTCTATTCTCGAGAGGAACAAAAAGAAATACCCCAACATAGATTTTAATCAATAGAGGTTTAATCTAAAACTCCTTTTGAAGTATATCTTGTGGCATTTAGTTGCATTCAAGCTGTGCAAATGGATAAAAGGGCTGCAAACAGCTTCCAAATGTGATGGGAGGAAGGGAGGCTACGAGCTGGAATTTTCAGTTTACGTCAAAAGACAAAAATATCCAATATTTTTTAATGGGTTGTATAAGTAACAAGGGCATTTTAGTGAATAAAAAAATGGGTACATTGCTAGGTTAGCAAAACCCATATATATATATATATATATATATATATATATATATATATATATAATGCACAGATGATCATTAGATAAACTCAAATAAAATTATTTAAAATATATATAATCGCAAATAATTACTAATTTGCACAAATAATCCCAAATTGAAATGAATTTGACAGGTAGCCTAAAAGACGTAATTATAAACTATAAATATACTAATTTTTACAAATAGCCATAGTTTTTACAAATACCCTAAATAATGCAAAAATTACGTAATATAACCACACTTAAGTATATAATATATAAATAGAGGATAACACACGTAAATACATGATTTCTAATGCACATTTTGCGCAAATAGTCACATTATACCCTTAAGTTGAATTATGGCCAATTTTAGAAAAAGGAAGGACAAAATTGGGTGTCAACAGCTGCCCCTCTTTGCCCGGGGATGATGAAAGAGTCTTCGGCCAAAGAAGTTTACATTGCGGCCAATTTTGTCACGACTAGAAGGCGAAATGATTAAAGGGGAAATGGGAGTTTTGGGGTATTTTTGGCCGAACCCCGGTCTCTTAGTTGCCTGCATATCTCGGGTTTTACGAGAATCAGGCCGTGTGTAGTTCTAGAATGGCATGTTGCCTGTATGAGATGTTTATGACGCACCATTTTGGATGTAAAGACTAAACTTATCCAAGTATGTAAAGTTTAGGTTCATGTGTGCTTTGCCTTTTGGCGAGATAGATGAAGAATGAAGTAAAGGCACTAGCGAAGGTGAGACAACCTCAACAGATCATGGGAAAAGAGGCTTATAATCGTCCTAGTCATGAAAATGTGGCGCGCTATACACCTATAAAGAGGAGTTTATAGGTACATAGTTTCCACTTCATCTCGATAAATGAGTAATATTTCCCTCGATATTTCCTAGATTGAGCTAGGAAGGATTTGAGGAGCGAGTTTTATAAATGCGCACGAATCAAGCAGATGGGCACGATTAAGCACGAAGACACGCACGATTGACGCAGATAGGCTTGGCTAGGCGAAGTAGGCATCAGTTGGAAGGAAATGCAATATGACATCCTAATTCACGATGGAGGAGCAGATTACTTGTGAGGGCGTGAAATGATCGGCTTTTGGGCATGTTAGAATTCGACAGAATAGGTATTTGGCAGGTAGGACAAAGGCGTTGTCGAAGTCGAGATAACATCGATAGATCGAGTGTGGTTAAATAGGCTTGTAAACGTCCTAGTTATGAAGATGTGGTGCACGACACACCCATAAAGAGGGGTTTACATGGGCACATTTTCCATTATAACTTGATAGAGGAGTCATCTTGGCCTCAAAATTGTCTTGAATGAATCGAGGAACATTGAAGAGTGAAGCACGATGAATATGAACGATTCAAATAGATAGGCACGATTAGGAAGGAACACAGAGCTGGTACCTAATCAACAAGGAAAGATTAGGCAGATCACTGGTGCGAGCATAGGATTGTGGCTTTAGGCGCTTTTGGATGTATTTGAAGTTTTACGGTTGCATAATTGGTAGTGGTTTTGGGAATGATTGTAAGAGTAGGGCGCAGGGGTTTGTCGAGGGATCAGGGAGTCCCTACAGTAAGATTATGATAAATGCAATTTGAGATAAAGTAAACTTCCCTGTTGAGTTGAGCTCTTCTTTGTCTGATCCGCTTTCAGGTGCTCAGTGCTAGGGAATCTGTGCCTCTCCTCTGGGGCATATCCATTTTCTAAGTGCTTCTCGTCAGGAGTTAGTTGCTTTGTCTTGTTGAACTGTTATTGGATCATCTTGCTAATTGTGACGCCGGATTGTTGGTCCATTGCTTCTCGTCCTTTAAATGGGTGTTTGTCACATCGGTCTGTATACTCTTTTTGTATTGAGCTGTGTATCTCTCCATGCAGAGTTGCCTATCGTTCTTTCATTTTGGTTGAACACCCTTTGTCATATTGTCCGTTAAACGGGCTGTCCACCCTCCAGGTTGTCTTCCTGTTACAATGTCAAAATTTGCATCGAGTTGTGTACCCTCCGCGGTGTCGTTTCGACATCGAGCTATGTACCCTCTGTCAGTGCTTCAGACTGTGTACCCTCGGCTAATTTAAAATGCAAATCGATATCGGGCCGTGTACCCTTAATCGACGCTTCGGGTTGTGTGCCCTCTGCTAATGACAAATCGATATCGGGCTGTGTACCCTCAATCAATGCTTCGGGTTGTGTGCCCTCAGATAATTTAAAATGCAAAATCGATATCGGGTTGTGTACCCTCTCAATCGACGCTTCGGGTTGTGTGCCCTCAGCTAATTTAAAATGCAAAATCGATATCGGACTATGTACCCTCAATCGACGCTTCGGGTTGTGTGCCCTCAGCTAATTTAAAATGCAAATCGATATCGAGCTGTGTACCCTCAATCGACGCTTCGGGTTGTGTGCCCTCAGTTAATTTAATATGCAAATCGATATCGGGTTGTTTACCCTCAACCGATGCTTCGGGTTGTGTGCCCTAAGATAATATAATATGCAAATCGATATCGGGCTGTGTACCCTCAACCGATGCTTCAGGTTGTGTGCCCTCAGCTAAATTAAAATTACAAATCGATATCGGGCTGTGTACCCTTAAACAATGCTTCGGGTTGTGTACCCTCAGCTAATGTAGATGACAACTCGAAATCGGGTTGTGTACCCTCAGTCGATGCTTCGGGCTATGTACCCTCAGCTAAATTAAAATGACAAATCGACATTGGGCTGTGTTCCCTCAGTCGACGCTTCGGGCTGTGTCCCCTCAGCTAAATTAAAATGATAATTCGACATCGGGCCGTGTATCCTCAGTCGATGCATCAAGAGTAAGGTAAGTGCAACAAGTAGAATGTCATTACTATGTCATGCGATGTGCTAAGGAGGCTATGTTAGTCTTATAAAGACTTTTATTGATATTTATTAGGGGACCTCAAAAATTTCTGCCCCAGTGTCAAATTTGCGTCTTTTGGAATTTTTGAGGGGATCCTCAAAAAATCTGCCCCAGTTTATTGCTTATGACAGATCACCGAGAGAAGGTGGTTGCATTGCACTGAACACCAATATATTGGCTAAAATCTAAATTCGTCTTTTAGTGTGACGATTGGGTGTATTGATGACCCAGGCTGAGGTTTGATATTTGGATTTTGCTGGATTTGGAGATTGTCTGGAATTGTATTTGTCTTATGTTGTGACTGGGGTGCCTTCATGTTCCGTGCTTTTCTTTTCGACAGTCATGGAGCTAACTTCGATGGATTGGCCTTTGTAGAAGGTGTGTTTATGGTTGGGGAGATGTAGTTTCCCTTTGTTGGTTTTTGTTGTACCATTGTCTTGCTTTGGGTCAGTCAGACATTGAATTTTGTGTTTCAGTGTTGGATGTCTTGCGGTGTCATGGTATGGAATGTTTGAGTGTAGGTCTTGTTGGATCAAATTTAGGAATGGGCATCTAAGGAGTATTTTGTCTGCTGGTTGCAATGTTTTTTGACTGAGCTAGAGGAATAAAGACGTGAGGTTTTGTCTTTCTGTATGTCTTTGATTGTGTGGAGCCTGATAGGGCTGCGATTGGAAGTCTTGGCGGAAGAGGGTTGTTTATTGTGTAAGTTGGGTGTGGTGTCTTTTACCTGAGCCAAAGGAATAAAGATGTGAGGTTTGTGAGCTTGGGTTGTATAGTGATTGGATTATGACTCTCGTATGAGTATTATGCGAGTTGTACGGTGTTGGGATTGTTTGAATGCCCTTGGCATTATACGCTGGTGGTTCAAAGGACTTTGTTGCAGAGGAAAGTGTTTTTAGGCTGGCTTGCCATTTTGGCTTTTTCACGAATGCAGATTCTTGACCCATTTCAGTATTCAAACGAAAGGCAACCCTAACAAAGTGGTGAAATGCACAAAAGAGTGCGGGCATATTAGCAAAGATTTGAAGCAATATGACACATGAGCTTAAGAGAATGCCTAGATCGTAGATGACGGATTAGTGCTTAAATTATAACAGAGTGCATAGATATCACAAGGGATTGCCTAAGTGCTTTATGTAGCAGTTAAGGCAAGGATTTTGGCCATACGACCGATGCTTATTTAAGCGGGAGATGAGGAGTTGAATGTCACTGAAAAGCGATAAAGACATTGTGTGAGAAATAGATCGTGCCGTGTGATATAAAATGATGTTGGCTTTTGTCGAATACCAGGACCTTGAGTGCATTTTTCATCCTTCCTTGCAAATTTGTCATGATGGCTATGTGTCTTTCAAAGAGATACTTAGCGTCTTTCATATTTGTCAACCAACTATTGGAATATAGTCTTTGTACCAACTCTCCTTGTTGGATAATATCTCATTGCCGAGCTGCCGAACTCAATGTAGGTTGCTCATGTCATGTGTACTCTTGCATTACTGCGTCCTATTGTAGTTGTTGTCATGAGAATTCATATCACTCAAATAAAACCTTCAACCACAATTTCTCCAAGAAGTCTATTCGTCTGTGCCATTATATCAATTCAAACCTTGCTATGGTAAGTGTCTCGAATAGCCTCATCATCTTGCTTTATCTTTGCTAGTGGATAGAGATATGCCTCCAAATGCTCCAGGGGTCTCTAGGTTGGTCATATAATGATGGCTTTGTCATTGTGTTTTTGTCTCCTCTTTGCAAGTTGAATCGGCTTGCTTGTTTTGGTTGTTGTCCACAAGTATTTGCTACACCTCTGCTTTTTAATATTGTATTTCATTGGCCTTTTGACTGTTATTTTGATCATGATTGGAATAAGTTGGAAAGTGCTTTGGGTTACAGTCATGTATTGTAGGTGGTGTGACTGTATGGATAGGCGCAGCAAAATGATCCTTGGATGTTGGTGTCAAAAGGTCTTAAGGTTCCTTTGAGTTTGACCAACATTTTCCTTGCCTTGTCAATTTTCATATTGCTCGATGGAACAATTGAGGTGCTTGGGGCAATAAGCCCAACAATTTCTCATTTCTCGAATAATTGACTGCGGGATTTGGCTAGTGGAGTGTAGTTTCTTTTCGGTCTTTGGTTTGAATTAGGGTGAGGCCTTAGGAGGATATGGTAGTGTATTTTCGGTAGTTGGATTGGGTGTTTTGCTGGTATGGTGGATGATTTGGTGTTGGGATGTGGAATATAGGTCAAGTGGGCTGAGTGTCGTAAATAGGATATTTAGGTGGTATATGAGGGTAGGGATAAAACGGTGGAGGTGTTTGATAATAGTGGTTGAAGATAGGGTCTTGAATGGTTGCGAAGAAAGAGACTTCATCTTTCTTCTTTTAAAAAGGATCGTATTTTCAGACTAGCTAGTCTTATTGGTAGTTTGTAGTGCAGCGGAGGTAATGTAGAGATAGGAGAGGGCTAGTGGGAGTTGCTGTGAAGAACTCCTTAGTTCGGAAAATCCTGACAAGTGCACTCGCTTAACCATGTCCTTTGCCTTGGTATTCAACTCGAGTCAACCCTTTGGCAACAGACTTTTGAATGAATTAAAGACATCTTGGATATGCGAAAGTTTTAGATACCAGGATTTGATCATGGAGTAGAGAGAGGAGGTGCCTCGATAGGCGATTGAATTTGGAGAAAGAATTCCTTAGAGACCTAGAGCAACAGACAAATTCATGCAATGCACACATATCAAATAAGAAATGCATCCTATAATGCGAAGGACCGTTTTACGCATGATGATTTTTTAAAAACGCTTCGTGCCACATGCATCATTCATTTGATAACAAATTACGGATCCTAAAAGATAATATTGCATTGATTGGACCTTTGTTACATTGGCTGATATTGAAATAATACAAAAGGTGAGAAATGTGGCTAGGAGATTAGATCATGGCCAGGTGAATGTCTTTCATGCTGATCCTTCCTCGGAAGATTTTTCTTCTTCTTCCTCGGTCGCGTCTTCCTCGGACAAGCTTTCCTCTGATGAGTATCCTTGGAAGATGATATTGTCTGCATCAGTTAAGAGCCGGAATATGTCAAATGTGAAGTTTTTCAACATTTCCTAAGGCTTTCTTCCTTTCTACTCCATTCCTTTGTTTGCCACAGAGTTCATCCCCTCGCTAGCCCATACTCCAATAGACTCTATGCGTTTTTGTCAGGAGCTCTGCCTTGCTGCGCCATTTACCTTTTTCTTCGTTCTTTGCTTCGACCACGCTTTGCTTCTTAGCTATTTTCCCTTGTGCCTTTGTCATTTGTTTGTGTAACCTTTTGTACTCAGATTCTAACTCATCAGCATTCCTTTTCCTTTTTGTTGTTGAACTTGGTTGAATTGCCCTCGCTATGTCTCTCCTAAGCCAGTCTGGGTAATCTTTGTCATAGACGGCGTCAAACCTGTCTAGTCCAATAGTCTCGATTCCCATTCGTTGTCTTTCTTTCCAAAGTTCCATTATCTTGTCTTTAAATGGGATAACTCCTTCGAGAATAATTGCTTTGAAACTTCTGATGTCTACAATTTAGGGTACAGTCTGCTTTCTCCCTGCTTGTCTAAGTGTCCTTAAAGGAGTATATGGATAAACTCCCTTAAAGCCCACTCAGATGAGAAATGAGTCTCTTTCGGACCGTGTAATTATTGTTGTGCTGGGAAAATAATCAAACATCTATTGAATGTTCTCAGGTGTCAGTTGACAGAACATGTGGTGCCAACCATTAGCGTGTGTTGGTTGGTTCCATTTCCCAAAAGCAATGTCCATGTGGGTGGTATGAGTCAAGAGGTAGTTTTCTCTTGGTATGGCATGGAAAGCTTGGTCTGTGCAAGCGATCCTTTGCAAATGCTCCATCAGCCGAATTTGTAAAAGCAAATTGCAACCTTCAAAGAAACCAGTGCCCTTCTTGCATCTTTATAAAGCTCGGTACATCTCTGCAACAATCATCGGTACCAAAGGGTAGTTCTTGTTAGTGTCTTTGAGTAAGACATCAGCAATTGTGACCATGCAAACATCAACTCGTCCTTTGTGTTGTAGAAAGATGACAGTCCCTAGAAAGCTGGTGACAAAAGCAAGTACCCTTCGCTCTTACCAATCTGCCTGGTTAATACCGAAATAGTGTTCGGATTCTTGAAATGCCTCTCCATACCCAAATTTGATGTAGAGGGAAGTTAGAGAGATTTCCGACTGCCGTATATTGTCTGTGCACAACTCAGGCTTAAACCCTACCATTTCGAAGAACTCATCGGGTGTAATATTCTTAGGCATAAAGATTTCTTCACTTTCAAATGGTAATTGGGTTAACCCACCTTTTTCCTCCAGTAATGGTGTCAACTCTACATTTCCAAAGTGGAAAACTACTCGGTCTGCATCCCAATAATGTACGACCGCTTCTATCATCCCTTCCACTGCAGTGTGCTCCATTAATGAAATCAGGTTACCCATCACCATTTTGATTCGGCCTTGTTGATCTATATTTAGGTTTTCCCACCAATCTCTGAGCAACTGAGGGATTTCAACAACCATGTCAAATGTTCTAGTGGCCATGATCTTTTGGAAAAGGTGAAGGATGATAGGAAAAGAGAGAAGAAAAATGCCTAAGATTTGCTTTATTGTGAGCAAAATGATCAATGTGTGGCACAAGTTTTTTGAAAACGATGCAACAGAAAATATAAGGAGATGTGTCGTTGTGAGTTGAGAACCCTTTAGACACTTTAGAAGGAAATTGCTGATGGACTTGTGACATGCCAAGGATGTTAAGTCTTTATATAATGCTTATCGGATAAATGTGCGTTATGTGTCATCCCGCCTATCAAGTGGTTATTTCTGCTTCAAATTGGGCCTTTAATGCCTCTTTGGTTACCATCTAATGCCTTTCAATAGCATTGAATACGGAATGATTCCAATTATTTAAGAAATATACGGTCGTTTCTGATTCAATTTGGGTTTTTGACGCCTCATCGATTACCTTCGTACCTTTGAATGCCATTGAATACAGAATAACTCTGATTGTTTAAGCAATCATTTCTGATTCAATTCGGGCTTTTGACGCCCCTTGGGTAACTTTTGTGCCTTTGAATGGCATTGAATACAGAGTACCTCTGATTGTTTAAGCAATCATTTCTGATTCAATTAGGGCTTTTGACGCCTCTTGGATGATCTTTGTGCCTTTGAATGATATTGAATACAGAGTACCTCTGATTGTTAAAGCAATCATTTCTGATTCAATTAGGGCTTTTGACGCCTCTTGTATAACCCTTGTGCCTTTGAATGGCACTGGATGCAGAACAATGTTAATAAACAGTCTACATTTGCATGTCTAATCCTTTAAGTAAATGCAAATAAATCATGTCCAACACTCTTTGGGGTTAAAAGCCCGTTCGGATTGTTTGGACAAGTTGGCCTATCGGACTTGAGAACAAGTCGACTAATGACATGTCATGATGCATGATTCCTAACGCCGCTACTAAGGAATGGAGCTAGCTCGACCGGGTTTTATTACCCTCCCAAGCGGACGGCTCGGGAGCGGGAACGTCTCGGACCAAAGAGATTCCAAGTCATTCCCCCTAAAGGAATTTTTATGTGAGAGAATAGGTGATCGCAACCACCATGTTTTCAACGCACGATTTAGAATGTCGCCCGGAGTGGTGGAAGGTATGCATGATATGCACAAGTTCAAAAATGCACAAGTTTGAAATAAATACACAAGTCAACCTCGGGGGTGGGAGTAAAACTAACACATAAAATAACAAGTCAGATAATAATTTCATATGCAAAGCAGATCAATACACATAATATGCATGATAGGCATCATATGATGACACTTTTGGACGAGGTTGGCTAATGGACTTTAACATACCATGGATGTTAAGCCCCTAATTTGATTATGGTATTAAAATTGAACGTGTATTTTGTATCATCCCAATTGTCCTCATAACCCAAAATTAACAGAAAATAATTTTATAAAATATTTAATTTTATTGCATAAGTGTAGAAATAACATTTTTCTTTAGGTAAATAGAAATAATAATTGATCTTGCTACATAAAAATTAAAAAAAATTAATTTAAAATCTATGATTTCGTTTTCATAAAAATAGAAAAAATTAATTTTGTTCATAATCGAAAAATAATAATTTTATAAAATAATTGGGTTCGTTTGAATAAATAATTGATTTTGTTATGAGAACTCACTTTTACGTGAACAAATGGTCTACATTAGACACGTTCAACTTTAAATAAATGCATACATAATATATTTAAATGTCCCTTAGGGTCGAAAACACGTTCGGTTCATTCAAATATGGTGAACTAATAGACTTAGACATGAGCCGAAGTCAAAATTTCTCTAAACATGACATGATGCACGATTCCTAGGCAACAGTCTCCACTAAGAGTTGGGTAATTCTAGACACGGTTCCCCAAGGCGGACGGCCAAGGAGTGGGATCATTTGAAATTGTTGGCTGTACCACGGACCAACTATATTCCAAAATATCCCTCCTAAAAGATTTTTTGTGGTGAAGCGACCGTGGGGTACGTAATCGCTCATGTGTGTGCAAAGTGTTGTTTCCCATGAGTGGGGGAAGCGTGAGTGACATGAACAAATAATATAATCACACAATTCAAAGAATAAAAAACATAAATAAAAAATAAAAACTAAACTTTAATCCTTCAAAAGAAAAAGAAGAAAAAAAGTTAGTGTCGAAATAAATGAAAATAAAGCAAGTAAAGAATCCCAATTTAAATTCCGTTATGGTTTGAACCTTGACATCCTCAGCGGAGTCGTCATTCTGTCATACCCGATTTTGGACTCAACTCGAGGCGAGCCGGGTTTCGGATTTGACTGGGTGAACTCGTTTGAGTTAGATATTTTGGAGTCGCCACCTAATATGGTTTCTAAGGTGTATTAAGTCACCTATTTTTGTTTCTAGCCAATTTTAACAATTATCCCCTAAACTTAGTCTACGAACCAGAAATTCTAGGTAAGAGGTTCAGGTAACCTCGAGAGGAAGGGGTTAGGCACATCTCGAGCCCCACCAAATATGGTTACAGGCCGGACTTTATAATTGGGATTCTAAGTAATTATAAAAGAATAAATAACTAACTAGAAATAGAAAAATAATTAAATAATCATTTATATGCATATAATAATAAAAAATATTTAAATTCACTAATTGGCCTTTTCTAAAGGTACCTCGCAATAACGACGAAAAGGGGTTAGTGCAACGATTAATAATGATGAGAATAATGATAATAATAGTGATGAAAATAAAACGTTAGTGATAGTAATAATATTAATGATAATCATAATAAAATGCTATTTTCTTTTAATTGTTTTTTGCCAAACTGTCTTTCATCCACAATTTTCCTTGCAAAATATAAAGAAAACAGGTTAGTAAAAATAGTGACAATAATAATAATAATAATAATAATAATAATAATAATAATAATAATAATAATAATAATAATGATAATAATGTTAATATTAATGCTAACAATGTTAATAATAATAATAATAATAATAATTAAGCAATAATAATGAATATGAAAATAATAACGAAACAAAAGGGAAAATGCATTTTTTTGCGGAAGTATCGTCTTTCGTAATTCCACCACGATGTGTCTCGCAAAAATAAAGGAAATAAAGTTAGTATTAATAATAATAAAGAATTAATTGATAATGGTAATAATAAGAATAATAATGTTAATTTATAATAATAATAGTAATAATAATAAGAATAATAATAATAATTTTAATAATAATTTAAAATAAAGGCGAAGGGGATTTTTAAAAGTGTCGGCTCAGGTGTGCACGAATTGGGTGGAGGTTAGGGACGTTGATACGGCTGCGAACACGTCTGCCGGTCGTGTTGTCATGCCAAGTATAGGTCTTATTACACCGTCACCAGCTCGTTTGTAGTCACGACTTATACACTTCATCATAGCCTTTTGTTTTAGGGATACGGGAATGGGATTATTTATTCGTTCAAATCGTTAGGCCTCAAGTTAATAATTTATTTTTCTTGGCCATAATTGATAGAACATTCGTCAATTCATTGTGTGTTCGTCAAATCCTTGTGTAAGTAGTAACCAAGTCAACGAAGTAATGCCAGGGGCCTGTAAGCATTTAAAAGAAAAAGATCAATTAGTAGCACTCTGTTCCAATTACTAAACAGGCAATCCAATGACCAAACTGTATAACATAGGAGTTAGGCAATATTATTTATCACAGCAACAACTAAACATTGACCAAACAAAATCGGTCAACCAAAAGAAAAACAGAGATAATTGCACCGCGATACGCTTTTCCGATGAGGCAAAATTCAGAATAAATGTGTCAACCTCGGTAAGAATTTCACAGCTTCACAAACAAAACCTGTCAGTAAAACACAAGGAAATAGCAATCAAAATCAGTAAAAGACGCGTCAAACAAGATTCAGTCAAACAGAAGAAAATCGACGGCTAAAATTTAGCCGGATCTCCGGCGAATAGAGCAAGCAACGAAACGGGGGAAAGGGGGTGGGAGACTGCCGGTGATCTCTCAGACGAGGACCACGGCGTCGCCGCTACATCGACATCTCGATTCCGGCACCCCTAGTTCTGATTCGCCTCTGCTTCTTCCATTTCTTTTTAATGTTTTGTGTGCATAAAAGAGAGGAGACGGGTTGATAGCGGGTGAAGATGATGAGGGAGTTGATCGTGATATTGTTCACTGAGGGTCCTTATCTGTTTCTGTTTCTGATTGGTTAATGGGTGTATATGTGTGGATATTGGTTTATTGTGGGGTAGGTATGTATGTGTATTCTGGTTGTATTGGTGAGTGTTGTTGTTTGGATTGCTCTCTAAAATTGAGGGAGACAGTGATGAAAAGGGAGTCGGGTATGACACTATTTTTTTGTGCGATTATGTCTGGATATTTGTATGCGTGAGTTGGTTTTTGAGGAAGAAGAGAGGTTTTTGTGTGGTGGGGCTCTATGTATTTTGGTAATGGTGTGTGTGGGAGGTGATGGGGTGTCGGGTGTGTATTGTCAAAGCTGAAGTGGGGAAGAAGAGTGGGGGTCTGGGCGTGTATGTACTATTTTTGTCCTTGGAAGTTGGATTCTACACATTTACTGATGTTAGCTATGTATTGCAAAAGGATTGCTAGGACCGTTAGAATTAGGAGTAGATTTAGAGATATGGAGAAATTTTGGGGAATTAGAATCAATTAGGTAGATTGGGAAATGTCACGACCCAACTTAGGGTCACGACGGATGACCAACAGTAAGTGTCGATCATCATTAATCCTGTCGATAATCTACTAACCATGAATATAACTAAAAAACAGAATAAGCATAAACTTTACTAACAAGAATTATGCAATGCAAATTGCTGACAAGTTAACATACTGACAGAACCACACAGGTACACATCTACAGGCCTCTAAGAGTGATGAACTGAATATACAAAAGGAAGAGACAAGGCCCCGCCATACCCAAACTGGTTGATTGTATACATACCAAAAGATAAGTAACTCCGCGAGTAAGCGGAGTGACTCCAATAGCTGATAGATGGCCTACTAACGTGGTCCAAGCGTTGATCTTTCTGCACCTGCACAGCATAAAACGCAGCGTCCCAAAAAAGGGCGTGAGTACGATATGTACCAAGTATGTAAGGAATGAACATATAATATGTCATAGCTGAATGAAACTGTAAGGCTGAAATATAAATATGTAAATATGAGCTGGAGCATAACAATATAGCTGGAAAACTGAACAACGTACTAACCATGATCTGAATATAAACTGAAGTCTAGCAGAATCTGAAACTGAAGACTGAGATGAACTATACTGATAAATAACTATAATATGGCTAATAACTATTAACTAGAAACTGGAACTGATAACTGTCAACTGATCCTAGCACTAAGAACTGGTAACTGATAATTGAGAACTGACAACTGGTACTGAGTTAAATCTGAACTGTTATCTGAACTGGTACCTGTCTGGTGTTATGGGCTATATCCCCCCAAATCAGGTAACTGAACATCTGAACTAGTACCTGTCTGGTGTTATGGGTTGCATCCCCCCAAATCAGGTAATTGAAAACCTGAACTAGCCTCATGTATAATCATGCAGTACATACTGTGGCTATATACGCGTTTATAACAAACCTGGCGGGTGTTATGGGCTATGTCCCCCCCAGCCAGTAATATCTAGTCTCTCTGGTCAGAGTGTGTGAATGACACCCGGTCACACTAGGTGTTTCAACTCCCACCTGAACCAGAGGGGCTGTATCTCTAGACGGGTGGTATCACACGCGACCGGACTGTGTGTCCAATGTCCAGCCTCTATGGGGGACTCCAAATCACACATAACATGATCACAATATAAGCATAAGAATTTATGAGGCATAACACATGTGGCAACAATAGATATGGACTCAAAGGAATGATGAGAAAACTCATAATAGAATTATAGACACAACCTAGAACTCAGAATTTGTCCAACTCTTTGAATTTCTATATAATTTTCGGCAGAGTTTCCCCTGAAACTGGATGATCCCCAAAAATAGAACCAGTACTAAATACACAGAAATGGAAACCCGGATAACCTGATAACATAAACATGTTAAACAGATAACAAGATGAGGCGACTGGATGACATAACAAATCCGCAGATAGAATGTCTTGACAGCACCACTGTCCTGCATTTCGACCTAATTTTCAGAGTGTAGATCAATGATATAGACTTCATGATCTGCATGAAAGTTTTAGATATATGTCCTAGGGTTCCAGGGAATCTTGAATCATCTTAATATCAATTTTATGCAACGAGTTATGCTCAATATACTAACAGCTGTCCAAAGATCAACATGATTTTCCAGATTTTGAAACGTTTTGTCTTGCTGATTCGGTCGTCTTTCTCCTTAGATTTTAGTACCAAATAAAGTATATACAACGTTTCCTTGATACCATACAAGTACCCAACAAGAAACACCATGCTTGGAACTAAGAAAAGCTTCAAAAGCTACAGGATACATGCCTTGCCAAAAGAAAGGTTTAGCCTTACATAGCTTTGATGTTTTTTGCTTCTAAATATTATTTCCCTTGAATTAAACACCTCTAAAGCTTAAACAAGCTATAATAAAACATTTAGGTACTTTACTTAGCCATGAAGTAATTCTAAAACTCAAACTATAGACGAAATTGAAGGTAGCATAATGTTACCTTAATCACGTAGAGCGTTTTGACGCAATCCGACTTCAATTTCGAATTAAGATTGAAGTTCTTCCTTCAAAAACTTGAAAATTGCTTCACTATTAATTAGAGCACTGTTTCTATCTTGAAGTTGCTGGAAATGACGAGAAGATGATGAATTTTCTCTTTTATACTTGAAACATTTCAGTTTTAGTCCTCTTTTGTGCTTATGTCCCTTTTTCTAGCTTGACTTCTGATGCTCATATCTTTTTATCCAAACATTGTATGAACAAACCATCAAAATTTTTGAAAACTACACTCTAAGAACTTCAATTTGGTATATGATATGTCCCCAAAAGATCTCATATAGCACACGGAATTAATTGATGAAAAAGCTTTGTTACAAGGAAATTCCTTAGTCGGTTTTTCCGCAGCTTAAATCCTATTTTTCCCAAACATTATATTCAATATATAAACATCATATATGATCATATTATGACTTTGAACTCACTTAAATCATTCTTAACATATCATTAGAATGATATACGTCACTTTAGACATACGGGGTGTAACAATCTTCCCCTTTTAGGAACATTCGTCCTCGAATGTTAAATGAAGTATGTAGAAGCATTAAGCAACGATCTGTTACATACTTGAAGTAATGAAGAGATGTGCATATTTGTCTCTTATGTCATTTTCAGCTTCCCAAGTTATTTCATCTACATTACTTCTTTGCTATAGCATCTTAACTAAAGGAATGTCTTTCGTTCTTAGTCGACGAATCTATCTATCTAAAATTGCAATTGACACCTCTTCATAAGTCAACTGCTTTATGATCTGAACATCATCTGCTGATATAACTTTAGAAGGATCTCCAACATATTTTTCTGAGCATGGAAACATGAAATACTGGATGGACCTGCTGAAGGTCTGCTGAAAGGTCTAATTTGTAGGCAACACGTCCAACTCGCCTGATAACCTGATATGGATCAATGAATCTAGGGCTAAGCTTGCCATTCTTTCCAAATCTCATAACGCCTTTCACAGGTGATACTTTCCGGAATACCCAATCGCTAATCTGAAATTCTAAATCTCGACGTCGGTTATCTGCATAGGACTTTTGTCTGCTGCTAATAATCTTTCCCTTATCAACTTGACTTTACCAACTGCCTTTTGGATTAAATCTGGACCTATTTATTGAGACTCGCAAACCTCAAACCATCCTATAGGAGACCTGCATTTGCGCCCATACAAAGCTTCATATGGCGCCATCTGTATGCTAGAATGATAGTTATTATTACATGCAAACTCTATTTAACGGTAGATGATCATTCCAGCTGCCCCCAAAATTTATTACACAGGCTCTAAGCACATGTTCTAACGTCTGAATGGTCTGCTCAGCCTGTCCATCTGTCTGGGGATGAAATGTTGTACTCAGATTCACCTGTGTCCCTAAACCTGTCTGGAACGATCGCTAGAAATTAGTTGTAAACTGGTGCGCCCCTGTCTGAAATAATAGATACTGGAATACCATGTAGGCGCACTATCTCTCTGGTATAAAGTCTAGCATAATCCTCCACTGTATATGTAGTTCTAACAGAAAAGATATGAGCTCATTTAGTAAGCCTGTCAACTATAACTCAAATAGAGTCATATCTGCTCCGCATACAGGGCAAGCCTGTAATGAAGTCCATATTCACTGCTTCCAATTTCTACGATGGAATCTCGATTTCCTGTAAGAAGCCACTAGGTTTTTGATGCTCGACTATAACCTGCTGGCAGTTAGGACGTTGAGCCACAAATTCTGCTATGTCACGCTTCATTTCGTCCCACCAGTAAATCTGCCTAAGATCATAGTACATCTTAGTCGAACCTACATAAACAGTGCACCTAGAATAATGTGGCGCTGCTATAATCTATCCACGTAAATCTGCCATATTAAGAACACAAAGTCTATGTTTATACAGGAGAACCCCGTCACTAGTAACCCTGTATGGTGATTTCAGTATTCTCCTAGCTATCTGTCTTTTTCAACTAGAACTGGATACTCATACTGGCGCTGTGTTACTTCTGTCACTAGGCAAGTAGTGGTTGTGCTATTAACTGTAACTTCTGCATCATCTGAATCTATTAATCTGATTCCCAAGCTGCCTAACTGGTGGAGTACATGAGCTAAGTTTCTCTTCTGTGGCTGTAAATAAGATAGACTACCCATAGACTTACGACTAAGGGCATCAGCGACAACATTCGCTTTACTCGGATGATAAAAATGTCCACGTCGTAGTCATTTAGCAACTCTAGTGTCACGACCTAACCTAGGGCCGCGACGGATGACCAACACTAAGTGTCGATCATCACTAATCCTGCTGATAATCTGCTAAACATGAATATAACTGATAAACGGATTAAGCATAAACCTAACTGATGAGAATTATGCAATGCAAAAAGCTGACAAGGCTAACATAAGCTGACACATAACATACTGACTGAACCACACAGGGACATATCTACAGGCCTCTAAGAGTGATGAACTGAATATACAAAGGACGAGATAAGGCCCCGCCATACCCAAGCTGGCTGACTGTACACATACCAAAAGATAAGTAACTCCGGGAGTAAGCGGAGTGACTCCAGTAGCTGATAGATGGCCTACTAACGTGGTCCAAGCATTGATCTATCTGCACCTGCGCGGCATGAAACGCAGCGCCCCAGAAAAGGGCGTGAGTACGATATGTACCAAGTATGTAAGGCATGAGCATATAATATGTCATAGCTGAATGAAACTGTAGGCTGGAATATAAATATGTAAACATGAGCTGGAGCATAGCAATATAGCTGGAAATCTGAAGAACGTACTAAACATGATATGAATATAAGCTGAAGTCTAGCTGAATCTGAACCTGAAGACTGAGCTGAACTATACTGATAAATAACTGTAATATGACTGATAACTGGTAACTAGAAACTGGAACTGATAACTGTCAACTGATCCTGACGCTAAGAACTGGTGGCTGATAACTGAGAACTGATAACTGGTAATGAGTTAAAATTGAACTGTTATCTGAACTGGTACCTGTCTGGTGTTATGGGCTATATCCCCCCCAAATCAGGTAACTGAACATCTGAACTAGTACCTGTCTGGTGTTATGGGCTGTATCCCCCCAAATCAGGTAACTGAAAACCGGAACTAGCCTCATGTATAATCATGCAGTGCATACTGTGGCTATATACGCGTATATAACAAACCTGGTGGGTGTTATGGCTATATCCCCCCAGCCAGTAATATCTAGTCTCTCTGGTCAGAGTGTGTGAATGACACCCGGTCACACTAGGTGTTTTAACTCCCGCCTGAACCAGAGGGGCTGTATCCCCCAGACGGGTAGTATCACACGCGACCGGACTGTGTGTCCAATGTCCAGCCTCTATGGGGGACTCCAAATCACACATAACATGATCACAATATAAGCATAAGCATGTATGAGGCATAACACGTGTGGCAACAATATATATGGACTCGAAGGAATGATAAGGAAATTCTGGATGGAATTATAGACACAACCTGAAACTTAGAATTTGTCTAACTCTTTGAATTTCTATAAAAATTTCGGCAGAGTTTCCCCTGAAACTGGATGATCCGCAAAAACAGAACCAGTACTCTACTATACACGGGAATGGTTACCCGGATAAACTGATAACATAAACATGTTAAACGGATAACAAGATGAGACAACTGGATGACATAACTCATCCGCAGATAGAATGTCTGGACAGCACCACTGTCCTGACTTTCAACCTAATTTTCAGAGTGTAGATCAAAGTTATAGACTTCATGGTCTCATGAAAGTTTTAGATATATATCTTTGGGATTCTGGGGATTCTTAAATCATCTTAATATCAATTTTGTACAAAGAGTTATGATCAATATACTAACAACTGTCCAAAGATCAAAACAATTTTCCAGATTTTGAAACGTTTTGTCTTGCTGATTTGGACGTCTTTCACAAGGTTTAAGCATATACAAGGTTTACTTTGTACCATATAAGTTCCTCACAAGAAAACGAAGATTAGAACTAAGAAAAGCTTCAAAAGCTAAAAGATACATGCCTTGCCAAAAGAAAGATTTAGTCTTACATACCTTGATGATTCTAGCTCCTAAACTTTGTTTCTTTGAATTCCACACCTTCTAAAGCTTAAACAAGCCATAAAATAGAATTTAGGTACTTTACTTAGCTATGAAGTAATTCTAAAACTCAAACTATAGATGAAATTGAAGGTAGCATAATGTTACCCTAATCGCGTAGAGCGTTCTGACGCAATCCGTCTTCCGTTTCGAGTCAAAATTGATGTGGTTTCTTCAAAATTAAAAAAAAAAAATGGATTCAACTCCAGAGAGGTCTGCTTATATCGTGGGTTTTCTGGAACATTTCGAAAAAATGAATAATTTCTCTTTTATAACAAAAACATTTCATTTCTAGCCCTCTTTGGCGCTTATGTTCCTTTTTCTTGTCTGACTTCTGATACTCATATCTTTTTATCCAGACATTGTATGAACAAACCGTCAAAAGTTTTGGAAACTACACTCCAAGGCCTTCAATTTGGTATATCATATGTCTCCAAAAGACCTCATATAGCGCACAGAATTAATTGCTGAAAAAGCTCCGTTAAAAGGGAAATCCTTAGTCGGTTTTTCTGCAACTTAAATCTGATTTTTCCCAACCTTTATATTCAATATATAAAAGTCATATATGGTCCAATTTTGACTTTAAGATCGCTTAAATCATTCTTAACATGTCATTAGAATGATATACCTCACTTTGGACATACGAGGTGTAACATCTAGCCACCGCCTCTGTCGTAGGTTTAGCTCCTTTTGCTTAAATATGTACTGGAGGCTCTTGTAGTCTGTATAAATATCAACATAAGCACCGTACAAATAATTTCTCCAAATCTTCAATGCATGAATGACTGCTGCAAGCTCCAGATCATGGATAAGGTAGTTCTGATCGTGTTTTTTCAGCTACCTGGAAGCATAAGAAATTACTCTTTTGTGTTGCATTAATACACAACCCACATCAATTCGAGAAGCAGCATAATAAATTACAAAGCCCTCAGATTCCTCTGAAAGTGTAAGTACTGGAGCCGTTATCAACTTGTTCTTTAGTTCTTGGAAGTTGTGCTCGCAAGAGTTACACCACTGAAATTTGGCTATTTTCTGTGTCAATTTGGTCAGTGAAGCTGCAATGGAGGAAAACACTTTACGAACCTTCTTTAATAACCTGCCAAACCCAGAAAACTACGTACCTCAGTTGACGTCGTAGGTCTGGGCCAATTCTTAACAACCTCGATCTTCTGGTCATCTACTTTAATTCCTTTTGCTGAAACTATATGGCCAAGAAATGCCATTGAATCTAACAGAATTCACACTTTGAAACTTAGCATATAATTGTGGGTCTCAAAGAGTGCCCACTACTAGGTGTAGATGCTCTGCATGCTCTGGTTCAGACTTTGAATAGATGAGAATATTATCAATAAATACAATCAGAAATAAATCCAAGGCCTGAATACGCTGTTCATCAGATCCATAAATACTGCAGGGGCATTAGAGAGTCCAGACGACATCACTAAAAACTCATAATGACCATACCTAGTCCTGAATGCAGTCTTAGGTATATCACATTCTTTGACTCAGAAAAACTTGGCACCCCGAAGCTGTTCGAACAAGTCATCAATCCTGGGCAGAGGGTATTTATTCCATATTATGACTTTATTTAGCTGTCTATAATCTATGCACATGCGTAGAGAGCCATCTTTCTTTTTCACAAATAATACTGAGGCTCTCCACGAGGAAATATTGGGTCTGATGAGGCCTTTATCTAACAAATCCTTCAGTTGCTCCTTAAGTTTTTTCTATTATGCAGGTGCCATCCTGAAGAACATTCCCTTGATGGTGTGCTGGTTCTAAGGAGGCAACTGCTGATCTAGCTGGCTGGGTTGCACAACTACAACCCCTAGTTGGGAAATCTCTCATGAAATGGCCTGCCTTTTGACAAATATAACGAGTATCAACTCCTCACTTACATGGTCCCAAGTGGCGTCTACCACAATTTAGACATCTGGGATATGTTTGACCGGCCTGTAAAGAAGTACCACGACTCTTAAATCCTGAAGTCTTGTGATGCGTGACTAGATCTGGACTGAGGAGGTCTATCAGATCTCAGGCCACGAGACTCTGGAGGTATACTAGCTGGTGGCTGTCTAACACTCTGCTACCTACTTGCTCCGGATGTCTCTCCGAATGAACCAAACAATCTGTCCCTCTTAGGTAACACTCTATCCCTGTCAGCTCCCTGTTTCTACTTCCTCTCCTCAAGTGATAAAGCAAATGCCTAAATGCGTGATATAATACCTGGTTGCATAACAACCGTCATACACTCGTTCACCAGGTGTGGACCAAGTCCCATTACATGCATGTGAATTCTATCCTCTATACTCACTACCACCGTAGAGGCAAACCTTTATAAAGAATTAAAGAGATAATTATACTCTTCTACACTCAAACATCCCTATCTCAAGGTCAAGAACTGATCAGCATGGGCTCTCTATGTCTTTATAGGCATATATTGATGAAGGAAGGCATCTGAGAATTCCTTCCAAGTCGCCAGAGTAGAATCTGGACCTCTGGTAGCTCCCGCGTCTGATACCACCCTGCTGCTAGGTCATGCAATCTAAATACAACTAACTCTACTGAATCTGTATTTGACACGTGCATGACCCTCAACACCCTGGCTATCCTCACTGGAAAATCCTGAGGGTCCTCTCCTGTACGGGATCCTGTAAAGACTGTAGGCTCTAGCCTGATAAAATCATTGATCCTGGATCCAACATCTCCCTGGGCATCTGCACTGTGCTGTCTAGTCTGAGCAACTACAACACTGGTCGATAATTTGATGGCATCCCTCATTTCCTGCCCCTGACTATCAGGCTGAGAAGCTGGAGGTATGGTAGTTTTAGTACCTCTAATATCACCCTGAACTGATAGGATCTGTGAGGTCTGGACTCCTCACTTTCATCCACCTCAGGTGGAACTCTACTAGTACCCTGACCGGGAATAGCCTTGCCCTTATGGGCAGCTGTCAGTTTCTTCGGCGACATCGCTTTGCTGAAAACACTATTATTAGAGGAATGAATTCTGCAATCATAGCTCTATCGCACGATCTAGACAAGAAAGAAAGACAACTGTCCTGAAGTGCCTTGTAGCCTCCTGTTCAAAAGTATGGCGCGCAACATACTCCTGAACAAGACTCTACTGGACACGGCCTGTAGACACCCTAGGACTGAACTGCTCTGATACCACTTCTGTCACGACCCAACTTAGAGTCACGACGGATGACCAACACTAAGTGTCGATCATCATTAATCCTGTTGATAATCTGCTAACCATGAATATAACTGATAAACAGAATAAGCATAAATTTTAGTGATAAGAATTATGCAATGCAAAATGCTGACAAGTTATCATACTGACAGAACCACACAGGGACACATCTACAAGCCTCTAAGAGTGATGAACTGAATATACAAATGACGAGACAAGGCCCTGCCATACCCAAACTGGCCGACTGTATACATATCAAAAGATAAGTAACTCCGGGAGTAAGCGGAGTGACTCCAATAACTGATAGATGGCCTACTAACGTGGTCCAAGCGTTGATCTATCTGCACCTACACGGCATGAAACGCAACGCCCAAAAAAAGGGTGTGAGTACGATATGTACCAAGTATGTAAGGCATGAACATATAATATATTATAGCTGAATGAAACTGTAAGGCTGGAATATAAATATTTAAATATTAGCTGGAGCATAACAATATAGCTGGAAAACTGAACAACGTACTAACCATGATCTGAATATAAACTGAAGTCTAGCAGAATCTGAAACTAAAGACTGAGATGAACTATACTGATAAATAACTGTAATAAGGCTGATAACTGGTAACTACAAACTGGAACTGATAACTGTCAACTGATCCTGGCACTAAGAACTGGTAGCTGATAATTGAGAACTGACAACTGGTACTAAGCTAAAACTGAATTCTTATCTGAACTAGTACCTGTCTGGTGTTATGGGCTATATCCCTCCAAATCAGGTAACTGAACATCTGAACTAGTACCTGTCGGGTGTTATGGGCTATATCCCCCCAAATTAGGTAAATGAAAACCTGAACTAGCATCATGTATAATCATGCAGTGCATACTATGGCTATATACGCGTATATAACAAACCTGGCGGGTGTTATGGGCTATGTCCCCCCTGCCAGTAATATCTAGTCTCTCTGGTCAGAGAGTGTGAATGACACCCGGTCACACTAGGTGTTTCAACTCTTGCCTAAACCAGAGGGGCTGTATCCCTTAGACGGGTAGTATCACACACGACCGGACTGTGTGTCCAATGTCCAGCCTCTATGGGGGACTCCAAATTACACATAACATGATCACAATATAAACATAAGCATGTATGAAGCATAACACATGTGGCAAAAATAGATATGGACTCAAAGGAATGATAAGAAAACTCAGAATAGAATTATAGACACAACCTAGAACTCAGAATTTGTCCAACTCTTTGAATTTCTATAAAATTTTTGGCAGAGTTTCCACTGAAACTGGATGATCCGCAAAAATAGAACCAGTAGTATACTATATATGGGAATGGATACCCAGATAAATTGATAACATAAACATGTTAAACGGAAAACAAGATGAGATTACTGGATGACATAACAAATCCGCATATAGAATGTCAGAACAGCACCACTGTCCTGCATTTTGACCTAATTTTCAGAGTGTAGATCAAAGATATAGACTTCATGGTCTTCATGAAAGTTTTAGATATATGTCTTAGGGTTCCAGGAAATCTTGAATCATCTTAATATCAATTTTATGCAAGGATTTATACTCAATATACTAACAGCAGTCCAAAGATCTACATGATTTTCCAGATTTTGAAACATTTTGTCTTGCTGATTCGGACGTCTTTCACCTTATATTTTAGTACCAGATTAAGTATATACAAGGTTTCCTTGATATCATTCAAGTAACCAACAAGAAACACCATGTTTGGAACTAAGAAAAGCTTCAAAAGCTACAAGATACATGGCTTGCCAAAAGAAAGGTTTAGCCTTACATACCTTTGATGTTTCTTACTTCTAAACCTTGTTTCCCTTGAATTCAACACCTCTAAAGCTTAAACAAGCTATAATAAAATATTTAGGTACTGTACTTAGCCATGAAGTAATTCTAAATCTCAAACTATAGACGAAATTGAAGGCAGCATAACGTGACCTTAATCGCGTAGAGCGTTTTGACGCAATCCGTCTTCAATTTCGAGTTAAGATTGAAGTTCTTCCTTCAAAAACTTGAAAATTGCTTCACTATTCATTAGAGCACTGTTTCTATCTTGAAGTTGCTGGAAATGATGAGAAGATGATGAATTTTCTTTTTTATACTTGAAACATTTCAGTTTTAGTCCTCTTTTGTCCTTTCTTCTGGCCTGATTTCTGATGCTCATATCTTTTTTTTCAAACATTGTATAAACAAACCGTCAAAAGTGTTGGAAACTACGCTCCAAGACCATCTATTTGATATATGATATGTCCCCAAAAGATCTCATATAATACACGGAATTAATTGATGAAAAAGTTTCGTTACAAGGCAATTCCTTAGTCGGTTTTTCCGCAACTTAAATCCGATTTTTCCCAAACTTTATATTCAATATATAAACATCATATATGATCATATTATGAATTTAAACTCACTTAAATCATTCTTAACATGTCATTAGAATGATATACGTTACTTTTGACATACGGGGTGTAACAGGAAATTTAGGCTTAATGGAAAGAATTTGAATTCCTTTCCATAAATAGGGAGAGATTTAGGGGATTAGGAATTAATTTAGGGAAAAATATTGAGTTAGGATTTTGGAAAATATTTAAAAGAAGATGAATTTAGACCACATTTTGTCTAGATTTAAGTAGGAATAGAAAGATGTATCTAGACTACCTTAAGTCCATATTCAAGGTAGAATTAGGAAGAAGATTTGAGATTTATGAAAGGCGGAATAGCCTAAATGTCACTTCAACTTGTCCCGTTTTGCCAATCCGACACGTAAACTTTGCCTATTTCCATTTAAACACCTTAACTCGATTAAAAAACAAGTGTTAGACGCTTCCATCTTTACGTGTTGTTCAAACACAGTGATATACCAGCCATGTCAGCATCCATATAAAAAAATTTAAGACACATCACTAATTTAATTATATTACTTATTTTTGGTTTTGCATAAAAAATTCTAAAATTAAACCCTTCATCTCTCCTACTCCTCCTTCTTCACCTTTGACCTCTATTTTCTACCACCATAATTCAATAAATCAAACTTACATTATCACACGGGGAAGCACCACCAAACTACTGCCATAATCAACCTAAACCCCAAAATTAATAGTAGACATTTGGACAACTACAACAAAAATCATAGATTTTATTTTTAATATAAGATATAGGCTTAGTCAATTTGCAGAGTGTTTCTTTTCAAACACAATCTCGGCATGCCCAAAAATTCCTTCGGCGGGGAACTCTCTCCACTTATCGCCGACAACGAAACAGTGGGGGAGCCATCGCCGCCACTGCAATGAGGATTTGGATTATCTCGGAATCACAAATGTCATTTGGGTAATCCGAAATCTGGGTTATTTAAAACCCACTTCTTCACCACTTCCTTTGGAAGCATAAAACCAATCTACTGGGAATTAGCAATGGAGGAAGCCGAAAATAGAAACAATTTCTTGAGTTGTTCTTTGTTTAATAACAATCACAAGCTTGATTAATGGAGGATAAGAAAATAGTTGAATAACAGAAAGGAAATTAAGGAGGAAGGGGAGAAACTAACATTGTAAGAGGAGGGGACGAAGAGAACAAAAGAAAATTAACAGAAAGTGTGAGAGGGAAATTAGAGGGGGGGGGGGGGGGGTTGGGGAAGTAATTGGTTTTCTTTATCTTTTTTTTTAAAAAAAATAATATTTATATGGAATTTGTACTTTTTTTTAACCATTTTATGATATTTTAAACTCAAATCAGCTCATTCACGCGTCGTTAGATGTGTGAAGGACATACAATTTTGCCACATCATTTAAAAAATTGACACATAAGCAAGTCAACTGTCAGAGGTGTTTACTAGTCATATAATGATTGAGTTGAGGTATTTAAATGGAAATTGACAAAGTTTGTATATCGGCGTGACAAAACGGGACAAGTTGAAGTGTCATTTAGGCTATTCCGCCTTTATGAAAAAAGGATTAATTCAAAATAAAATCAGAGGAAAAGAAAATTTTGATATAATTATGAACATACCTAGACGAACACTCGTCTAGGTTCAAAAAAAATATAATTTAATAAGATAAATATAAATAAATAAAGTAATAATAAACATGAATTTGGACATTTTCTTTTTAATTGGCCAATATTCAAACTTAAAGGTACAAAATAAAATGATATATATATATATATATATATATATATATATATATATATATATATATATATATATATATATATATATATATATATATATATATATATATATTATGCACAGAGGATCATTAGATAAACTCAAATAAAATTATTTAAAATATATATAATCACAAATAATTACTAATTTGTACAAATAATCCCAAAGTGAAACGAATTTGACATGTAGCCTAAATGACACAATTATATAATATAGCCACTAATACTGTAAATGTACTAATTTTTACAAATAGTCAAAGTTTTGATAAATAGCCTAAATGATGTAAAAATTACGTAATATAGCCATACTTAAGTATATAATATATAAATAGAGGATAACACACGTAAATGCATGATTTCTAATGCACATTTTGCGCAAATAGTCATATTGTACCCTTAAGTTGAATTCTGGCCAATTTTAGAAAAAGGAGGGACAAAATTGGGTCTCAACAAATAATAATAATAATAATAATAATAATAATAATAATAATAATAATAATAATAATAATAATAATAATAATAATAATAATAATAATAATAATTAAGGGGAAAATAGATTTTGTAAAACTTTAGGATCAGATCAGTATATTGCAATCAAGTAGAGGTTAGGGATGTCAATACGGCTGCAAACACGGAGCTCGGACCGGTTTGCCATGCCAAATACCAACAATCTCACTATTCTACTATCACTTACTTTGCAAAATATTAAGTATCGTCATCGCCTATTTATTTTTCGGAGGGACAAAATCGTAAGGGACTGTTGTATCGGGACGGGACTTGTTTTGGCCTCCAAACATCACTGACCTTGTAGTATCTGTTCAAATCCGTCCGTAGGCCTCAATATATGTATATATTTTTTCATTGACCAGTATCAGCTATTGTATTACTTGGTTCAGATCAGCTACCAAAAATGCCAAGTAAGACTGTAGCCTCATAAAAAGGGAAATGAGCACATTTGCAAAACTTAATTTAAATCAATAGTGCAATAAATCATTAACAAACTTAATGCTAAAACAAGTCCAGCAATAATGAGTATCATCAGCTAAGTATTAGCAAAGGCCAAGTGTAGCAATATTTTTAAGACCGGTCAACGAGAAAAGATAATAGCCACGATCCAGTTACTGTAACCAGAGTAAAGGGGCCAAACATTTCCCTTATTAGCTTTGATCACCATCAGCCCAAACAAGAAACAAAAGGCTTGTAGAAAACTACCGGAGGAGGAGGCGGAGGAGCGAGTGCCTGGTGGTGTCGCTACCACCCCAACCCCCTTTCCATCTTAGTAATCAACCCACAAGATAAAGGCAACGAAGGGAATAAAGACGGCCAAGATTTTTCACCATCACCGGGGATATTGTTATTGCTGGCGGTGGTGGCTGGTTTCGCCGCTGCTACTGGCTTTTCCCAGATCTGCCTCCCCTGACCCCTTTTTGTTCGATCTGTATGTTGTGCAGGCGGTGGTGTGGGTGTATGCTATTTTTTCTGTCATGTGTGTATATGTATTATGCAGCAGGGTTGTGGGTGTGGGTGTGGGTGTGGGTGTGTGTATTCTTTTCTGTTTCTGTGTACGTGGAATGGTTTGTATATGTTGGACGTATGGTGGATGATGGGTTCTACAGGAAGTAAGTATTGTATGGAATGTTGTCTCTGTGTGTGGATTGTGGGAATGAAGGAGAAGACCAAAGGGGGTCTTTGTATTGTTGTTTGTTGTACTGTTCGTGTGTGTTTTAATGTTCTAATATCATTGTTTATATTTGGTGCAAGCAAACCCGAAGGAAAGCTAGACACGATGAAAATGCGGAAGAACAACAGAAAAGTAGTGATAGAAGCAAGACAAATCTTGCTTCGATTCGAAGAACAGCGAGGAACTAGTCTAGGGCTCGACGAATCGGAGGCAAAGAATTACCTATACTAAGCAACAATCCTCAAGAAAGACAATGATTCTTGCAAATTGAATGACCAAGAAGAAATGTTCAAACGGCTCACACCGATTGACACAAGTTCTTTAAAAATCCCACGTCGGGGTTCGGTTCCATCGGAGACACTTTCAATAGCAATTGCTATGTTCAATATTCAACAACAACTAACTACAAATGAAATGTTATCGAGTATTTATAGGCTACGCTAAGGATAAAACAATAAATGGTCACAGGCGACCAATAGTAAGGATAAAACAATAAATGGTCATAGGCGACCAATAGGAGTAAGCCACATAGGGCTGTGTAATGAGTGTTCGGTTACTCCTTCATCCGAACACTTGACTTCGAACACTTGAGCTCGAGTTCCTTCACTTCAGTGCTCGGTTTCTCAGCTCGGCTCATAGTTGACATCGATCGCTCTTCCTTCGGTTATTTTCTTTTTACTTCGGCATCGATATTGAGTGTTCGGGTGGGGTTTGGTCACTCCCTCCTTCGAGCTCAAGCTTTTAGATGACGCCTTTGGTTCTTGAGCTGGGGTACTCAATTTCGGAGTGGTTACTTTCCTTCAACCAAGCCAAGTGAATGTGGACATCGTGCAGCAGCTTGGCTTGGCTTCATGTCATTAGCCTCGGTGGATCGAACAAATAATCAGCACGTGTTCGGGCTGCATCATCCTCCCCTTCTTGAGAAGATTTCATCCTCGAAATCGAGCCTTCTTCATCCTCCGAAGTTTGACCTACAACACAAGGAACTAAGTCAGCAACATTAAAGGTGTTGGACACATTATACTCACCAGGAAGGTCGATCACATAAGCATTGTTGTTGATCTTGCTCAGCACTTGGAATGGACCATCCCCTCGAGGAGCCAACTTTTCTTTCCTTTGGTTCGGGAAGTATTCCTTTCGGAAGTGAACCCAAATCCAATCTCCCTTCCTTAATTCCAGCTTTTTATGCCCCTTGTTTTTCTTCGATGCAAGTTTTGCGTGAGCTTCCTCGAGGTTCTTCTTCACCTTTGCATGCAACTCGGTCAAAGCAGTGGCTCGCCGAGTACCTTCAAAATCAATAACAGAATCTCGAGGCAATGGGGTTAAATCAAGTGGAATCAAAGGATTAAAACCATACACACATTTGAACGGGGTCATATTTTATAATTCGATGCACCGTTCGATTGTATGCAAACTCTATCATGGGCAAACGATCTGCCCAGTTTCCGACCATGCCTTTGGTCATTGCTCGAAGCAAAGATCCCAAGGTTCGGTTAACTACCTCTGTCTGTCCATCAGTCTGAGGATGGTGAGACGTCGAGAATAGTAGTTTGGTGCTGAGGGCACCCCACAAGCATTTCCAAAAAAGACTCAAGAACTTTGAGTCTCGATCACTCACAATAGTACGATGCACACCATGCAATTTCAACACATTAGAAATAAACAAAGTAGCTACATGTTGTGCATCATTACACGTTTTGCAAGGAATAAAGTGAGCCATTTTTGAAAAACGGTCGACTACGACAAAGATGCTATCATGTCCACCCCCGACCTCGGTAACCCCAACACAAAGTCCATGGATATATCAACCCAAGGTCGATCACGCACAGGCAACGGGGTATACAAACCATGAGGGTTGGACTTCGATTTAGCTTTTTTGCAAACGAGACAAGCGTTGCAAAGCTTTTCCACATCTCGTCGCATTTTGGGCCAATGGAACTGCTCGGTTAAGATACCAAGAGTTTTGTCGACACCGAAGTGTCCCATCAAGCCTCCGGAGTGAGCCTCTTGAACTAAGAGCTCTCTCCACGATGAAACTGGCGCACAAACCCTCCCATTCTTGAAGAGGTAGCTATCGTGCCACTGATATTTCTCAACCCTCCGGCCACTCAAGATTGTGTTACGAATGCATTTCAGCTTGGGATCGTCTTCGTACATCAACTTGATGCTTTCAAATCCCATGAGCCTAGAGGCGAGAATGGTCGCTATAGCAAATTTCCTTGATAGTGCATCGGCCACGACATTGTCCTTTCACTTTTTGTAATGAATTACATAGGGGAAACTCTCAATGAATTCAACCCACTTGGCATGCCTTCGGTTCAATTTCTCCTGACCTCGGAGATGTTTCAAAGATTCATGATCACTTTTTAATCACAAACTCTCGAGGCCATAAATAGTGCTGCCAATGAGCGAGTGCTCGAACGAGGGCATACAACTCCTTGTCATACATAGAGTAGTTCAAGGTTGCACCCTTAAGCTTTTCGCTGAAGTAAGCGATCGGCTTCGATTCTTGCATAAGCACTCCTCCGATCCCAACTCCGGACGCATCACACTCGACTTCAAATGCTTTGCCGAAGTCAGGGAGTTGCAACAGCAGGGCAGAGCAAAGCCTCCATTTCAAATTTTCGAAAGCCCTCTCTTGGGACTCTCCCCACACAAATGGATGGTCTTTCTTAACCAGCTCGGTTAAAGGAGCAGCTACGGTGATAAAGTCGCTCACAAACCTTCGGTAAAAGCTAGCTAAGCCATGGAAGCTACGAACTTGTGATACCGAGGTTGGAGTTGGCCAATCTTTGATGGCTTCGACTTTTGAATCGTCGACTTCGACACCATTAGCACTGACAACGAACCCTAGAAAGACTACACGTTCGACACAAAAGGCACATTTCTTGAAGTTAGCATATAACTTCTCTTCTCTAAGCTTATCAAGCACTAGCCTTAGGTGTTCGACATGTTCATCCACAGTTTTACTATAAACAAGTATGTCATCAAAGTAAACGACAACAAATTTATTTATGAACGGTTTGAGCACATGGTTCATCAGTCGCATGAATGTACTCGGTGCATTGGATAAGCCAAAAGGCATCACCAACCATTCATAGAGACCGAACTTGGTCTTGAATGCGGTTTTCCACTCGTCTCCGGATTTCATTCGGATTTGGTGGTAACCGGACCTGAGGTCTATCTTCGAAAAGCATGAAGAACCACTTAACTCGTCTAGCATGTCATCTAATCGAGGGATAGGATGACGATACATTACCGTTATTTTGTTGACTGCTCGGTAATCAACGCACATTCGCCATGTTCCATCTTTCTTCGGGACAAGGATAACAGGAACGACGCAAGGACTCAAGCTCTCTCGAACGAGGCTCTTGTTCAGCAACTCATCAACCTGCCTTTGGAACTCTTTGGTGTCTTCGGGATTACACCGGTATGCAGGTTTGTTGGGGATTTGAGACCCCGGTACGAAGTCAATTTGGTGCTTGATTCCTCTCAACGGAGGCAATCCACCTGGCATTTCTTCGGGAAACATGTCTCCGAAGTCCTGTAAAACACTTTGTACAGTACTAGGCAAAGGGTTATCGTTAGAAAAATCATCATTAGAGTTTAGAAAGATACTCTTGTGCACGAGGCAAATCATCATCGGACCGTTGTCGTTGCCTCGTAGATACTCACCCGGCTGCATGATTGCACAGACATTTCTTACTTCGGGCGGTGAGTTTGTGTCTCCGGCCACAATTTTTGTTCCCATCTGAAGTTTAGCTTTGGTCGCTTCTTTCAATTCTTTCATCCGTTTATAGTCCTCGGTGACTTGTTTTGGAGACAAGGGTTTGAGTATGAAACTCTTCCCTTCGAGCCTTGCAGTGTAAGTGTTGGATCTTCCATTGTGAACAACCGACCGATCATACTGCCATGGTCGACCCAATAGCATATGACAAGCTTGCATCGGCACCACATCGAACATCATCTCATCTTGATATTCTCCCACTCTAAACTTGATCCACACTTGTTTGACAACCCTCAATTCTCCACACTCATTTAACCATTGTAATTCGTAAGGGTGGGGATGTTTCAAAGTATGTAGTCCCATTTGTGAAACCAAGATTTTGCTCACAACATTTGCACAACTACCTGAGTTAATGATCATCGAACACACCTTTCCCCTCACTCGACATCGGGCATGGAAAAGATTTTCTCTTTGGTTGTCCTCTTCTTCGAGAGTCATGCAACTCAAATTCCTTCGAGCCACAAGGAACATTTCCGGATGATCAGCTTCAAAAGCTTCACGACCATCATCATGTTCAGCTCGGTCAATCTACTCGATAAATTCCTCTTCGGTGTCACTCGCTTGCTCATGGATGGTTCCATCTTCGAGCAGAAGCATAACCTTGCGAGTAGGACACTCTTTTGCCATGTGACCATAACCTTTGCACTTATGACACTGAATATTCGAGGCACTAGAAGAATTAAGTTGAACTTTACCTCCCACTTCTCTTGGTTGGTTAACGGTCACACCCCTTTCGAAGGGTTTCTTCGAATCTCGAACAGTGTTAGCACTTGTTGGATTAGGACTCTTCCATTCTTTACCTCGGTTCGAAGGAGTTGAAGTAGTGACTCCTCGGTACCGGTTTGGTTTTTCGTCCTTCACCCATTTCTCAACGTCGGTAGTAGCTTCGACAAATCTTCCAACGTGTGATACATGTGTAGCCTCAATTGAGATGACACATCCCGAGCCAAGCCATTTTTGAACCGAATAGTGGCTTGCTCTTCATCTTCTTCCAGATCATTATTCAATCGAACTCTCATGAACTTATCATGATACTCTTGAGCTGACTTGGACCCTTGCTTTAGCTCATAGAGCTTTTGAAGTTGAGTTTGCCTATACTTGACACTTAAATACTTAGCATCCATTGCTCTCTTCAACTGTGCCCAAGTAGTGACTTCGGGATAGACATTCCTTCGTCTCACCCTTTTGTCAGTTTCCCACCATGTAGATGCATACGCTTCGAATGAAGAATGGCATGGGCAGCTTTCCTCTCTTCGGTCATCTCATTGGTTTCGAAGATTCGCTCCATTTTAAGCTTCCATTCAAGATATTCATCCGGATCACTAGTTCCTCTAAAGGGTGGAATAGTGATCTTGACACTGTTCAAGTTTGAATCTCGAGCACCACGAACCTGTTCGGGATACTCATCATAGTAATCATCAGCCTCACGCTCAATATGCCGTTCAACATTTGCGCCTCGGCCTCGACCTTGGAAATTTCCACTACCTCGTTGAGCCTGCCTTCGTTGAATGAACGGTGGCTCATATTCAGGTTCTGCTTCGGGAAATTTTCCTTTATCGACCCATTCATCAACGTCCACAACTTTTCTTCGGGCCATTGGAAGTGGTACTCTTTCACCTCGGGGAATGCCCAAGTGTTGATAAGCAGCTTGGGGATTTCCTAAGATTTCTTTTCGAACAGCCTCACTCTTCAACTGATGTTGTCGAACAAGCTCAGCAAACAGCTCAGGTTTCATCGGAGTGGAGTTGCTAGTTCCAGTGCCGGACCCTGGTAAAGCCACGGACACACTGCCTTGCTCGAGTTGAGCTACTCGAGCACTCACTCCTCTTACTTCGGCACTGATGCCTTGTTTCGCAGCCATGAGATCGGCTAACGACACTTCGGGCTTCTCAATGCCTTTACCATCGCCTCCATTCCCAGCCATGGTACCTGCACAAATCAAAGACCAAATAAAATGTTAAGGTTAGAAATCACCTCACACACTCCCTCACCTTTGATGAATGGCACTCAGGTCCACTCAATTTATTGGTTCGGTTTTGGTCACTCAAGAACTTGTAGCCAATGGCTTCCTCGGTTGATCAGCTTCTCTCAGTTCCTTCGAATTTGACAAGTTACAATGTCTCCTTCGAGATGAGTGAATTGATACGACTCGGTGGAACGGACTCTATTTACTCTGCGCTTTGGAAGTCAAAGAATTTTCTACGAAATTGGACTTCGGTCACTCACGCACGAGTTCCCATAAGCTCAAATAAGTTAGTGCGACCTCAAGTAGGAAGAATGACTCTAGAGATCCACTAACTAGATTTATCGAACACAAAAAAAGTGAAAACCTAAGAGAATCTACCATTCAATTCCTCTTCGGAATCCTTTTCGATCACACCAATTCTTGTCCGTATAAGAGTGGTCCCTCCTTGGTATGGATAGGGTTTTACTTTATCCAATTCCTTTTTCTAGCCGACAAAATTTTCACCTGGGGTTTTGATGGAACAGTGAAGGTTTTACTCCGGCGTACGGACAACTTAACTTCGTTCACTGACCAAGAATTTTAATTGCCTCTGGGTTTCCCTTTCAACTCCGGTATCAACAACATTGGAGGAATTTTGTTCAATGTTCTTTGAGCTAAGTTTCAGCTCCTCGTGTTCGTACACTGTTACAAACGTAACAACTTTCCGGTGTACGGACGACGGTTCAAACCTTAGAACTTCGAAATTTAAGCACAAAACAAATCCAAATCAATCAAGAACCACCAGTCTTCATCGGTAATAACCAAAACATGCTGGGGTTCGAAAACAGTCACCACTAAGCTCTAACAGTTCAAAATTTTACCACGAAACCCTAGTCGACAATCGTGTATGACAGGTGCTCGTTGGAATCAAGAAACAATGGTGAACAAGAATCAATGGTTGTTTGATTCAAACAACCAACACATCAACCCAAATTTTTTAATTTTCTTTTTCTACTTTTTTTATTTGTAAAAACACCGCAGCAACAACAATCCACAACAAGGAAGAAAGCTGAAACTAGCGACACAAGCACGAATATAACAAACAGGATTTGAGGTTGTAAGAACAAGCACAAACCTTGCTCTGATACCAAGATGGTGCAAGCAAACCCGAGGGAAAGCTAGACACGATGAAAACATGGAAGAACAACAGAAAAGTAAAGATAGAAGCAAGACAAATCTTGCTTCGATTCGAAGAACGGCGAGGAACTAGTCTCAGGCTCGACGAATCGGAGGCAAAGAATCACCTATACTAAGCAACAATCCTCAAGAAAGACAATGCTTCTTGCAAATTGAATGACCAAGAAGAAAATGTTCAAATGACTCACACTGATTGACACATGTTCTTTAAAAATCCCACGTCGGGGTTCGGCTCCATCAGAGACACTTTCAATAGCAACTGCTATGTTCAATATTCAACAACAACTAACTACAAATGAAATATAATCGAGTATTTATAGGCTACGCTAAGAATAAAACAGTAAATGGTCATAGTCGACCAATAGGAGTAATCCATGCAGGGCTGTTTAATGAGTGTTCGGTTACTCCTTGAATCGAACACTTGACTTCAAACACTTGAGCTCGAGTTCCTTCACTTCGGTGCTCAGTTTCTCAGCTCTGCTCATATTTGACATCGATCGCTTTTCCTTCGGTTATTTACATTTTACTTCGGCGTCGATGTTGAGTGTTCGGGTGGGGTTCGGTCACTCCCTCCTTCGGGGTCAAGCTTGTAGATGACGCCTTTGGTTCTTGAGCTTTGGTACTCAGCTTCAGAGTGGTTGCTTTCCTTCAACCAAGCCAAGTGAATGTGGACATCGTGTAGCAACTTGGCTTGGCTTCATGTCATTGGCCTTGGTGGATCGAACACATGATCAGCACGTGCTAGGGATGCATCAATATTGAAGTATGTATGTAATGATCTGTGTATGGTCTGTATCGGTGTTTTTACACCCTCACTAGTTTTCGTGTTCCTGTGGTAGAGGGAGGAGATATGTTGAAGATGATGTGTGTATTTGCTGGTCTTATATTGGAAAGTGTGTGTGATCTGTGGGAATGAAGAAGACGACAAAAGGGGGTGTGTATGGTGGTTTCTCTGGTGGTGGTGGTGATGTACAGTGTGTTTGGGGAAGAAGACAACAGGGGTGTGTATATGTATGTAGAGAGGAGATGACCAAGAATTGAGTGTTGTACTATCTGTGTTGCTACCCGTTTTACTGTGCGTGGAGTCTTTGTTCTTGAGTGTGTCCTATTGAACAATGATGGTCTTCTTTTTAAAGAAGAGAAATTCAAAAAATAGCCGTTAGGGGGATTGGAGGTAATTTAGGAAGAGAAGATTAAGAAGAGATTGGGGGATTAGGACGAGATTGGGGAGAGATATGAGGGGACTTGTACTTGGTTATGAATTTTGTCCAAGTTCAAAGGAGATTCTAATAAAAGAGGAAGGAAAAGACAAAATAAGATAAATAAAAGTGAATTTTGGTAGATATTGAGGAATTATTTAAAATAATTGGGAAATTTGAAAGATTTTCTAGAAAAAGGAAAATTGAATAATTTTAGATTTTATTCAAAAATAATTGAGAGAAAATTGCAACTAATCCCTAATAGAATAGATGTACATAGACAAACTCTTGTCTAGGTTCGTAGGGAAAGATTTCAAGATAAGTACTTTAAAAGGAAGATTTGCATATATTTAAATTAGAAAAGAACTCAAATATAGAAAATCAAGAAGTAGAAATGTATTAGTTATTTGTTCGGTTAATATTTTACTTACAGGTGCTAAATAAATATATGTACATATATTGCATAAAATGGGATGAAAAATAATAAAATGCACACATAAAAGAAAATTGGAATACAAATAAACTAATTAAGTATAAATAGCCACAAATATTTATTACATACTATATAAATACACTAAAATTGCACAAACAATTACATTTTGACAAATAGCCTAAATGATGCAAAATTACGTAATATACTCATATTTAAGTATGTAATATATAAGTAGAGGATGACACACATAAATGCATGCCTTCTAATGCAAATTATGCACAAATAGTCAAATTGTACCTTTAAGTTAAATTATACTCCCTCTGTCCCAATTTATGTGTCACACTTTCCTTTTTGGTCTGTCCCAAAAAGAATATCACATTTCTTTATTTGTCAACTATTTAATGCACTATATCTATTTTACCCCTATTGGGCCCTACTTACTTTAAAAGCTACCAACAACTTTTTGATTACTCCAATCTTCTCTCTGTTACTTTTTCAAGGGTAAATTTGAACATTTACAAAGTCAACTTCTATTTCTTAAACTCTGTGCCAAGTCAAACACCGCCACATAAATTGGGACGGAGGTAGTAGCTTATTTTGGAAAAAGGAGAGACAAAATTGGGTGTCAACAACGCCCGCCCGCATAGTGCCAGAAAGTCTTGAAGTACTCGAATAAACAAGCAAAGATGTTCTTTATCGGAATACAAAAGTACCCCATTTCGACACAGGCTAAGTTGTCCCATTGTGGGCGCAAAAAGCCATCTATCTTGGATGCAACATAAGCTTACTAACACGAGTGTACACAACAGACGTAATTGCCCAAGCAGGCTCACTGACAAACGTTCTAGACATCAGAAAGAACATGACGTCCAAAAACTGCTTAACCTTTAAGCGCACACGCTCATGAGGACTCAATTTAACAAGGAAATTACTTAATTGTTTACGGCGGAAACTATAATCGTCACAAGAAAATTAATAAGAAATTCAAGTTAAAAGCCTCAAAACGGGCCAAAAATCATATCATTACGCCCGTGAAACATGGGCTATTGTTAAAAACAAAGATGCAAAAAAAAAATCTTAAGAATCAAGGGGAAATTTCTATTCCTCTCTCAGGGGGCTCCCTTCAGCGGCAACACTCTGCAAACGCCTGCTTCACTAGCTGCAGCTTCCCCACCAAACACTTTATCTCCTCTCTCGCCACTAGCAGTCAGACCCCGTCTAAGCATCTGCTTGGGCCATAAGCTCAGCCAACGAAGTAATCTCAGCCTTAAGGTCCACACTAGGGTCCTCACGAACCTAGAGAAAGGTGGCGAGGGCAACTTCGATTTTAGCACGATCTACTTCAGCTATGCGACGAGCATTCAAGGCATTCATTTGTTCATCCCTGAGATAGGCATCATTGCAAATCTTTTCATGGGCCCTCTCCAGGGACGCGAGTTTGCTTTCCAGCCTATCGTTCTTATCTTGAAGGAAAGCAGAAAGGCCCCTGGCGTCATGGACACTCTTTTCAGCAGTTTTGATCCTCTCATTCACCCAGAGAGCTTTTGTTGGAGGCCTCCATAGCTGCTTCCAGGCGGACTACATTCTTACGTTGAAGATATTCGGCAAGTTTAGCCTCCATAAGAGAAGACTGGAGGACTTCTAGGGTCTGTTTGTGCTTACGGATCTTATTACTCAATGCCTCATCTAGATTCTTTCCTCTTAGAGATTCCTGCTGATAAGCTCTACGCGTAGTGTGAAGCTCCCCTCTCAATCGTTCAGCTTCCTCCACAAAAGGCTGTAGGCTAGCAACTTGTCCCAGCAGGGCCTCATTCTCCTCCCTCAAGTTATCATTTAAACCGCCTTGGCGGAGTATCACGTGGTAAACCATCAACCCCTACACAAACATCGAAGCAGATATTCAGCAGATAAAGAATAAGGACTTTACTCGCAAGATATTGAAAAATAAAAAAAGGAAATGTACTCGAAGAGAGAAACTAGCGGCAAGCTCGAAGCAAGATATCTTTGATCATTGGGGCCGATCAGCTCGTTGGTATGATGTATCACAACCCTCAGTGTCTTGAACATGTTAACTCCTGGAGAAATAGGAACAACAACCACTAGGGAACCATCCACGGTTTAAGCCACATCATCTGCGTCCATTGCCACCTCCTTACCAGGACGGAGTTGAAAGGAATTAGTCAGCTCGGGGGTCGGAGTCGGAGCGGCAGGCTCTATATATGTATGAAGAGACATTAGCTTATGAGGGGCAAGAGGAATTGTGCTGGATAAGCATGAAAAAGAAAACAAACCTGATTGAGGCTTAAGGTGAATAATAGGAAGCGCCACTTCATATTCCACGACGGCTTCTTCACCGGCCTCAGGAGAATCATTTATCAGATGCCTACGCTTCCGCATAGATGGCCCCGACTAAGCAGTAGCAGAAGAAGTGGTCTAAACGGCCTAATGCTCATGCACTCGGGGGACTTCACCCTCACTATCTGAAATCAATAAGGGCTCACTAGCAGTCACTACATTATTAGGTTTGGAAGATCTTTTCCTCATTGAAGAGCGGGAATCCTTCGCCCTCTCAACGATTATCCCTCCAGACACCCGCACATCGGGCAAGGGAGCAATATACCGAGCATAAATTTTTATTTCCTTTAGTGGGGGCATTTCACAACGGGGGAACCTTGAAAAGAAGAGATAATGAAAAAAATCGGAGCCGAAGACCAAAGGAGGAATCCAGGAGGAAAAAAAATTTACCACGGACCGTTGCGCGCCAACCGTTCGTGTTGGCCAATGATGTAAAAGTCAACTGATCAGGGGGTTTCTCGCGAAGATGGTGGTAACCCACATGGTTAACTTATCATTGGTTAATTGTATACCACTCACAGAATTCACTTTTGAAGACACATAGTCAGTTCAGAAGAGTATTGGACATGAAATGTGTTGAATAAGAACGAGGGAACTTACATACCCTATTGAAGATCTCTGGAAAGAGAAGAGAGGATACAATATTTGACGTCCTCATTGTTACATACCCGTGGACCTAGCCGCGATTCTTAGAATCTTCACTGTTGGGAACCACGCCCTTCTTTCCTCATTAAATGAATATCAGCATACCCGCCTTGTGGAGACGAGAAGAGTAGAAGGTGAGATGACGCCAAAAGGAAAACTTTCCCCTGGCATGGTTTGCTAAGTGATCTAGCACAACCACTAATCGCCATACAGAGTGGCCAGCATAGCCTAAGCAGATATTGTATTGGCGGAAAATTTCTTCAACAATCGAATGAACGCGTTTGTAGAGACGCAGAGTGAAGGGATATATATGGACCATCGAGTAAACAGCACGGCGGGAAGAAATGCTTTCTTCAGTAGTAGGGACAATGATGTCAATTACTTCAGGGCACTTACAATCAAGCCTAATACAAGTTATATCCTGTTTCACAACTGCAGAGGGATAACACTCGATGGAAAGGTTGTTATTTTCGCCTTCCTGCTTGGGTGTTTGTCCCTGCATTCGGCCATCACCTTCGAAGCTAAAAGTGGCAGGAAGATTGTCTAGGGCTCTGAAGTGAGTAGGGAGGAAATTCGGTCCTTGTGCCATGGTTAAAGGATGGAATTATTGCTTAGGTTGAAGGAATATTTATCTTTTGGAAAGAAGTTCTGGAAACTCTTCAAAGATCGATGAAGAAGTCTCTATATTCACGGTGTATATATACACGCCCGTGGGGATCCTTGAATGAGAAGCTGAATGGTCTTAGTCACACGGGATCGTAAATATGATTACTACAGTTTACGTGATATGAACAGAGTAGTGGCAAAATTGGGAAGATACGCGGAAAACCCCTTCAATCACAAAGGAACACATCATTGTACTAAGGGGTTTGCATTTAATACAACGAATGCGAAGAGGCAAGAGAAGAGCATCGGTACAATCAAACCTTTATGCCTTCTATCATGCTTCTTTAACTTCCTGACTGCTTGCATCAGCACTCAGTATGTGGGGGCCTGACTGTGTGGGCAAAATATGCTACATATTGATACAGGGATGCGAGTCCAGCTGGCGAGAGTAGACTTAACCTAAAAGTCACTGGGCACACTGGATACATGCCTGTTCTACGAGTTACGACCGTTCAGGCGGTACAGGCGTAGATTGGAAGGCATACATCGTGTCGTCTTAGGGTTACATTCTCCTAGTTAGGGTTTCGTATATACCACCGCCTTGATTTTATAGGCCCATGAGCCTTATTACTCTTTGTATTTTACAATAATTAGGACTGGGTATCCACTACTATAAATAGCCCTCTTTACATCGTAGTGTACATCAAGAAATTCACCATTGAATCCGACTATTCTTAAGGAATAAAAGCTCTTTACTTTCTTGTCTATTATTTTTATCTCTATTTACTTGCTTTTAGTCGTATTTTATTGTAATGCTTGTGACCCCTTAATAAATTTAAGTGTTTAACCTAGACGTACAAACTTCAGCATAAAATTAACGGGTCGTTTGGTTGTGAGAGAGTTTACGCGGATATTAATAATATATGTATTAGTAATGTGGGTATTAGTAATACAGGTATTAGTAATGTGAGTATTAGTAATGCAGGTATTAGTAATGCGGGAATTCGTAATGTGGGTATTAGCTATGCATGTATTATAACTTAAGAATTTTTTCTTGAATCACTAATATATTACAAAAATATACAATGTTATAATTTAAATTATTTAGTTACTCCTTAAATAAAATTAAAAAATATAATTATTATTGTGATGGTTAATTTTATCATTTTAAATTTTAATACATTTATTGCTAATACCCACATTACTTATTCCGCCTTCTATCCTACATAAAATAATACATAGATTCCCGCAGAACTTATGCAGGTATTAGTTGTGCGGAAATGAAGAAGTGAAACCTAACGTTGTACTAAATAATGCTAAGTTTTATGCAGGGATGAAAGTTAAACCAAATGCGGTATAAATTAATGAGCCGTTAAGTGAGTGTATTAGGTTTGTTCAGTCCAAACCAAATGACCCCTAAGTGCTGACAATAAGGCATCAGTTTATTCAGAATGTAAATTAAAACAATTTCGACAGACTTTTCAATTAGGTAGAAGATTATAATATATAATGCAATATTTCACTAACAAGTAAAGATAGATTACACGACATATACAACTAAAGCAGTCATACTACTTTGAAAAAAACTAGTACATAATAATACTTAATAAAACCATATATATAATTAATCTATTACTGAAGGAGAATTTTGAGGAGTTTCAAAGTTCATTGGATCGATGTTATGGTGTTGAAGAGGTGCATGAACCATCTGCTACGGTTGATTGTCCTTTTGTACTATGCATCGTTGTTAAGGAGGTCAAATTTAATACCCTTGATTTCACCATCCAATTGCCTCTGCATCTCCATGATTCTTGTTACATCATTTTTTATATTGACAAAATCGCACCACTTGTTTCAAGGTTTGTGATGTGAATTGGTGGTGCTTCAGCAGTATTCACAGTAGGAACATTATCATTTTGGTTGTTTTCTATTTGCTTATTTGTTGTAGGGTTATACATAAGTTTTGAATTTAAAGAGTTGTAACGGTTACACTTTCTAATTGTGATTCTTATCTGAAGAATGACAACAATTTTGGCATTTTGGTTGGTTTTTAAAATTTTATCAACCTATTAAGTTAAGTAATTATAATGTGAATCTAACACGTCATTATTTGTTGTTCTTATTTTAACCAAAGGAAGTATAAAATAGGAAAAAGTTGTGACGATCTGGCATCATGTCATTTAAGATTTTAAGCATCAGAATAATTTCCTGCAACCTATTCATATAAACACCTTTTCAATTTTGCATCTGTATGATTATTAAGTAAAGGATTCCAGTAATTATGCCAATTCAACTTGTTTTTGGTTTGAGACTGTAAATGAATATAATATAGAAAGTTTTTTGATATAGGATTCAGTCAGTATATATTACAATATTTCATTGATAGCTAAATAGAAATACAAAAATATATATAATAAAAGCATCCATACTGCTTTAACAAAACATAAAATACTTATAAACATAGACATAAAACAACATAAATAATTAATTCTCAGAACTTTGAGAATTTGGAGGAGTATCCTCAAATTCTACTGGATTCATGTGATTACGGAGAAGGGGTGTATTTACCATCCATTCTACATGATTGGTTATCCTCTCATGCTCTTCACCCGGGCTATGAAGCATTCTTTTAATATGTAACATATCCTTTTTCAATTGGTCATACCTGTCAATGATTGATCTGAATTCCATTTCTACATTAAAAGTTTCTCACTTCATGTTGTTAATTGCTGGTATTTGAATTGTTTGGGATGGGACATTTAGGCTTTTCCGAATAGTGCCACTTTGGTTATTTTCCATTTTTTTTTCAACAAGCTTTTCAAATGGTAAAGAAGAGGATATATTTTGTAGATTATCTATTTGATTTACAACGAAATGGTTGTATTTATAGACACTTTGCGAAGTTGAACTATTGTGACGTTTTCCTTTCTTATATTTAAATTTACTAATTATTATTTCTTTCTTGAGAAGGTAAAAAGACAACTGTCATGGAATGCCAGTTTGGTTGTGTTTTTCAAATTAGTACACTATGTCGAGTTGAAGATAATATGGCATTGTTTGTTGTCTAGGTAATCAGGAAATTAAATGTGCATTGGCTTTAAGTGCCGACAATCCGGCATCAAGTCATGTAAAATTTAATTATGTTTATACTGTCTAGAAAATTCATTAAAACCTATCTCAGTGGCAAAATTTTGATATTCTGTAGGATTGTCATGTACCTAATTTTTTGATTAATTCTTTAGACATTATTAGTTGATTTTTTCATATTTTATTTTCCTATTAAGTTAATATTTTCATCCGTCTTCATTTGGTGTTGTTATTTTTTTACAAATCAAGTATGGATTGGCTTTTAGTTATGATGATCCGTCATCAATTCTTTGCATGCCTTCAGTTTCCTAGGTTTTTACTTATTCCAGTTTTTTTCAAACATATCCATTCCTTTAAAAGTTTAAATATATTTGCTTTGACTGGAAAGTTAAGAGTTACTTACTTGCAAGTATCAAGTATTTCATCATGATTTGTGCAAGTCCTGTAGAGTTTCAATTGTTTGTATGTTCATAGAAAGAGGATATAACTATGTTATCTCGCCATGATTTGTCAATAGTTGGTTTCAATCTAAATATGGAAGTAGACAAAAGTAACGTGAATGATTTATAGAACAACTTATATAACTAATTATCAGCATTGGGAGAATTTGGAGGAGTATCAAACACCACTGGATTCATGCCATGCAGTTAGCATCTTTTTGATACATTCAATCCGGCGATTGAAGACATGCCTAAGACTCCACATAGCAGTACTCATTCGGTCAATGTTGTGGTTGATTGCCCTGACATCCGTTTGCAAAGCAGCAATGTCCCATTGTAAGTTTCCATAGTTTTTATTGTGATTTGATTGGGCTGGGGCATTGTGGCCATTAGGAATGATGCCATATTGGTGATTTTCCATTTGTTTTGTAGTATGTGAGGAAATTTTGATTCTGTAAATAAAGGAATTTTTTTTTAAAATTGTGTGTTTGGTTTTTTAACAAATGGTGTGTATTTATAGGGATGTTTTGAAACTTGTACAGCTGAGACGAGTTGGTTTTTCCAGAATTTTTTTAATTTGAATTGATTACTTCCTTAAGAAGATAAAAAGCTAGCTGTTTTGGTGTCCTCTCAACAAAAAAACTTGTGCTTTTAAACGACTACCAATGTAGCAATTGTAATGCTTCGTCGACATGTACCTTGGCTTATGTGCCAGGTTTAAATATGTACAAGTTGGTAGTTTTTGTAAAATTATAAATTATATTCAATTGGACCCAATCCAGCGTCATTTGTGATTTATATTGTTAGGAAATGAGGTATGTATTGGCTTAAATTGGTGATGAGTCATTGCCAAGTTGTTTAAAATTTTAAACATGTTTATTTTATCTGTCAATTTAATTAAGATTTATGTACTATCAAACATTTGGTATTTTAGGTATTATTTAATAATTTAAGTGTTTTACTGATACTTTGAAACATATTTTTGGTTGTTTGTTGAGATTTATTTTGTTTATAAATTTAACTAATAAAAAGGTAAAGCAATTCCGTCATCATTTTTTGTTGTTATTGTTACAAAATGGAGTATTTATTGGCCTTAAGTGATGACATTTTGGAATCATGTCATTTAACATTTTCAATATGTTTATATATTTTCAATATTATTAAGACTTATTTAATGCCAACAAATTATGTATGGTAGGCATCAATTAGGTACTTAATTATTTGATTAATCTATTTAAACAATGTTTTAGTTGAATTTTGATATTTTATTTTTCTTTTAGCTTAAGTAACAACCATATAAAGTCGATTCATCTTCATTTCTGCTCAATTTCGTTACAAGATAAATTTTTATATTGACCTCAAGTGGCGACGTTCCGGAATCAACTCATTTACTATTTTGATACTTGACATGGTTAATTAACAGGCATGTCAAGCCAATCTAGCATCATTTGTGCTTCATGTCATTAAACAAATAAAGTGTGTAGTTGTTACACCCCGTATGTCTAAAGTGACGTATATTATTTTAATGACATGTTAAGAATGATTTAAGTGAGTTTAAAGTCATAGTATGACCATATATGATGTTTATATATTGAATATAAAGTTTGGGAGAAATTGGATTTAAGTTGCGGAAAAACCGACTAAGGAATTGCCTTGTAATGAAGCTTTTTCAGCAATTAATTCTGTGTGTTATATAAGGTCTTTGGGGACATATCATATACCAAATTGAAGTTCTTGGAGTATAGTTTCCAACACTTTTAACAGTTTGTTCATACAATGTCTGGATAAAAAGATATGAGCGTCAGAAATCAAGCCAGAAAAAGGGACATAAGCGCAAAAGAGGACTAAAACTGAAATGTTTCGAGTATAAAAGGAAAAAATGTCTTCTTTTTCGTTATTTTCAGAACATACATGGTAGAAACAGTGCTTATATGAACGTTTAAGCCACTTTTATGATTTTAAAGGAACGATGCCAATCGTAACTCGAAATTGAAGACAGATTGGGTCAAAACGCTCTACGCGATTAAGGTAACGTTATGCTACCTTCAATTTCGTCTATAGTTTGAGTTTTTGAATTACTTCATGGCTAAGTAAAGTACCTAAATTCTATGTTATAGCTTGTTTAAGCTTTAGAAGGTGTGGAATTCAAAGGAAACAAAGTTTAGAAGCTAGAAACATCAAAGGTATATAAGACTAAACCTTTCTTTTGGCAAGGCATGTATCTTTTAGCTTTTGAACCTTTTCTTACTTCTAAACTTAGTATTTCTTCTGAGAAACTTGTATGGTACCAAGGAAACCTTGTATATACTTAATTTTGTACTAAAATCTAAGGTGAAAGACGTCTAAATCAGCAAGACAAAACGTTTCAAAATCTGAAAAACTGTTTTGATCTTTGGACAGTTGTTAGTATATTGATCATAACTCCTTGTAAAAAATTGATATTTAGAAGCTTTAAGAATTCCCAGAATTCTAAGACATATATCTACATCTTTCATGAGACCATGAAGTCTATATCTTTGATCTACACTCTGAAAATTAGGTTGAAAGTCAGGACAGTGGTGCTGTCCAGACATTCTATCTGCGGATAAGTTATGTCATCCAGTTGTCTCATCTTGTTATCCGTTTAACATGTTTATGTTATCAGTTTATCCGGATATCTATTTCCGTGTATAGCATAGTGCTGGTTCTATTTTAACGGATCATCCAGTTTCAGGGGAAACTCTGCCGAATTTTTGTAGAAATTCAAAGAGTTGGACAAATTCTAAGTTTCAGGTTGTGTCTATAATTCCATCCAGAGTTTTCTTATCATTCCTTTGTGTCCATATATATTGTTTCCACATGTGTTATGCCTCATACATGCTTATGCTTATATTGTGATCATGTTATGTGTGATTTGGAGTCCCCCATTGAGGCTGGACATTGGACACACAGTCCGGTCGCGTGTAATACTATCCGTCTGGGGGATACAACCCCTCTGGTTCAGGTGAGAGTTGAAACACCTCGTGTGACCGGGTGTCATTCACACACTTTGACCAGAGAGACTAGATATTACTGGCTGGGGGGATATAGCCCATAACACCCGCCAGGTTTGTTATATATGCGTATATAACCACAGTATGCACTGCTTGATTATACATGAGGCTAGATCAGTTTTTCAATTACCTGATTTGGGGGGATACAGCCCATAACACCAGACAGGTACTAGTTCAGATGTTCAGTTACCTCATTTGGGGGGATATAGCCCATAACACCAGACAGGTACTAGTTCAGATAACATGTCAGTTTTAACTCAGTACCAGTTATCAGTTCTCAGTTATCAGCCACCAGTTCTTAGTGCCAGGATTAGTTGACAGTTATCAGTTCTAGTTTCTAGTTACCAGCTATCAGTCATATTACAGTTATTTATCAGTATAGTTCATCTAAGTCTTCAGTTTCAAATTCAGCTAGACTTCAGTTTATATTTAGATCATGTTTAGTACGTTCTTCAGATTCCAGTTATATTGCTATGCTCCAGCTCATATTTACATATTTATATTCCAGCCTTACAGTTTCATTCAGCTATGATATATTATATGCTCATGCCTTATATACTTGGTACGTATCGTACTCACGCCCTTTTCTGGGGCGCTACGTTTCATGTCGCGTAGGTGCAGATAGATCAATGCTTGGACCACGTTAGTAGGCCATCTATCAGCGATTGGATTCACTCTGCTTACTCCCGGAGTTACTTATATTTTGGTATGTGTACAGTCAGCCAGTTTGGGTATGGCGGGGCTTTTTCCCATCCTTTATATATTCAGTTCATCACTCTTAGAGGCCTATAGATATGTCCCTGTATGGTGCAGTCAGTATGTTATGTATGTCAGCTTATGTTAGCTTTGTCAGCTTTTTACATTGCATAATTCTTATCAGTTAGGTTTATGTTTATTCTGTTTATCAGTTATATTCATGGTTAGAAGTTATCAGCAAGATTAGTGATGATCGACACTTAGTGTTGGTCATCCGTCGCGACCCTAGGTTGGGTCGTGACAGTAGTGGCCTTAAATGCTGACGATGAGGCATCAATTCATTTAAAAGTTTAAATATTTCTATTTTGATTGGGTAGTTAATTAAAAATTTGTTAGTGACAAATATTATGCACTATGGAGAATAATTACATACTTAACTATTTGATTGATACCTTCAACACATATTTTTGATCATTTTTAAAATTTTAGTTGCCTAACCATGTCAATAGCAGTACTGTGGAAGAACTAAATACTTAATCGATGTGTATTTGTATGAATAGCAGTACAAAACAAAACAGAAAGAAAATATTCATAGACAAATCATTTGATAATGATCAAGTATAGTATAGGTATAAAGAAAGAAAATAGCAGAGTAGCAACAATCCAGTTTAATTTTTATAATAGAAATGATAACAATCTTGTATACTGTACCTTTTTGTGTCTGCATTGGACATAAACTTTAATGAATTTTGTAGGGATTAACTTTGCGCCGCACATGACGAACTTACTACATCTTTTCTGCAGTACCTTCTTGCACATAGATGTGAGCCGGAGAATATATGCAGTTTGTTTTGTTCTGGCCATGTCTTTTGTAGTGTCAACACTGGAAATTCTTCCTGCTATTTTCGATAGATGATTTGAATCGCTTTTTCCTTTTCCTTCTTGATCGTAATCTAATGTCGAGAAGTTTAGTGATGTCTTCTTTGATGTTCTCAGGGACGAACCATCTACCTATATATCCTACAACATTTATTTCCACTTCGTATGTTTTTTCAACCAGACATCATTGCTGAACCACTTAGAGAAAAACAAAGATTTTTCAAGGCGTCTCTTTTTGATTATGCAATCACATGTGTGCAAGGCATCTCATCCATTTGAAATTCTATGCAGGTGCACATCTTTTCTTTCAGGTTTACTTTGTATTCAACACCTTGATACTTCGCCTCAGACTTGACATCCATTTTGTGGTCCACCTGTCGAGTCGAAAGTAATTTTCAAAATAGGTGAGAATATAGTTAGAGTGTATGAAATAAGTCAGCTATTTAGTCATAACAAAATTTGTAAGAGACAAGTACTTACATCCATTTAGTACGCAACTTTGACATTTCCAAACAATTCTTTATGCACCCAACTCGTTAGTCAATGAAAAGTTCCTTGTGTAACACATCTTTTGTTATGAAACAAAGTTTGCAGCTTTGCTTGTATGAAATCCATCATCCCCAATATTGGCAGCTAGCGTGCTTTATTAAAAACTGGGTTCATTGACTCCACATTATTCATTGTTAGCATGTTGTACCGGTCTTATGTGTTGTACCACACTATTCCTTTCTATTTTTTCTATGTTTTTCATGTAACCTTACAAAGCCATACGACTATATATCGCTGCTACATTATTTAAAAGTGATACTTCTTTGCCAAAGAATTTCTGTTTGAGATTCTTTCTATGTGCTAGATGCAGATTGCATATTGGCACTCTGGATTCACATTTTCCACCATATTTGCAATTGATGTGTTGTGATCAGACATTATGGACATGCTTGCATGTGTGGAAATTGCAGTTTTAAGCTCACAGTAGAACCAATTATAGCAGTCATTGTTTTCAATATTGCCAACTCCAAAAGCTAACGAAAATATATATGATGTTGTTTCCATCAATGGAGACTGCTACCATGAGCACACCACTTTATTTCCCCTTCAGAATTGTTGCATGAAATAATATCACTGGCATACAATACTTCCACTCTACAATTGACGCTCCATATGCATGAAACATGTACAAAAACCTACAGACAATAACAAAAAAAGTTAGGAAGTTCCTGCAACATGTTGTTCTGCAGAATAAGACAAATTATGAGCACAATTTAAATCTTTTTGAAGTCATACAACGAGGGGAAATATACCTGTTCTCATTATCTCTTTTCATCTCCGTGTATATGCCAGGATTTTTCAGTTTCATCACGTAAGGAAAGATGCTATTATTTCATAATTTTCTTTAGGGGTTCCTCTTATGACACCAAGGGCATATTGTATGGAACACCAAGCTTTATGCTAGCGTATTTGCAACCTATACCTCCTACTCATCTCACCTATCACAAAATTCAGTGTAATTTCATTTTTGGGATATCGTAGCATTTCTGTAATGTACTTAGATATGATTTTTGATGTTGCATTCCTCTGGTCAGCTTTTATATAATCAACTGAAAATTTGTATTCCTTTTCAAACTTTCTAACCCTAATAATATCAGAAGTTTTAACTTTGATAGCTCGAAACCGCCAGCTGCATTGATTATCAATGCATCTCAGATAATACATATGTCTATTGGATGTTTTAACCACAAACTGGAAATGGTGCATGATGGAAATACTGGAGATGCATTTCATTAATTTCTCTTTGTCTAGAAACAGTGACTTGTACCTTATCTCATCCAATGCTGCGTTACTTTCTAATAGCATCATTTATGTAACCACTACAGCCATCTTCTTTTTACCCTTTCTCCCCCTTTGTCTATATTAATCGTAGATGTCTATGCGTTCTATTTTACAATTTCTACTGGAGAAACCATGTGCTCATGCTCAGTGGAGTCATTTTGTATAATATTAATATTGCCTTCTGTTTCCTCTAATGGTGCTACTGGGCTGAAAATTTAAATTTGCATTCTATCTTCATCAATTGCCAAAATATTGTCAATTTGTGAAATCATGCCTCCCTCTTTTTGTTCATTATGTAGTGTTGATATAATAATTTGTGGAGGCACAGACATGTTTTCACAGAGCTCCACAATTAATCGCGTGTTTTGAAATTGGTTTCATTTTTGAGGAAATAAATGCAGCCACTGAGGTCGTTATCATTTCACACCAACATTCATTTGCTTATTTCAAGTATTGTATCAAACCAAATGGTTTTTATCCTTTGACTGCATTCCTCAAGTTTGTCGAGTCAAATATCTGCACAGGCATTAGTGTCGTTTAATGATCAACAAATCTTTTATCTTTAGTCCACTTGCCATTGTATGCAACATATATGGAAAATCTATCCGTTTTTTCATGGAAAATAAAATGGACATATAATTCATCATTATTTTGGGCATACAATCAAGATATAAGTAGAGTTACTTCATTCAAACCACATTCAAAAGCAGCTTTAGAATGTTTTTAGAAACAATGTCAATCCGACATTGTTTTGGTGAAGCTTAGACGACCTAATGAGGATAAATGCTGACAATTTGTCGATACCTCCTCCAAAATCCTGATATTATGAGCTTTTTACATAATGTTTACTAAATAGAATCCAATTTATCATCTTTTTGTGTATATATTAGCAAGTGAGAAGTATATTTAAATCCTTTAATTTGTCAGTAGTTCATTTCAACCAAACATGAAATAAGGTTTTTGAGAGTTTCTAGTAATAACGCCAATCCAACATTGTTTGTCCAACTTCAGAGGACCTAATGAGGATAAATAGCGACAAACTGGCTGGAACTCTTTCAAATAAGTTTTTATGAGATTTTTTATGATGATAAATAAACACATTCCAATTCGTTATCATTTGTGTATATAAACAAGTAATAAGTATATTTAAGTCCTCCCGTTTTGTCAGTAGTTCATTTAAATCAAACATGAAATAAATTTTTTAGAGTGTCTCAGGTAATAATGCCAATCTGACATTGTTTTAACCTATCTCAGAGTAACTAACGATGACTAATAGAGACAAACCGGCTGCAACTCTTCAAAAACTGTTCTTTCATTAGTTTCGTATGATCATTCTATAACTCTTTCAAATTCTTCATCAGTTCTTGTTTTTAATCAATATGTAACTACCCATATCCTATGCTGATTTATCAGTATTTCAACGCCAACAAATATCAAAACATTATTACACTGTTGAAACTAGCCAATCCATCAATGTTCTACTTTTTATTAGAAGCACTTACTGAGAGCTAATGTGACAAATCATCTGCATCTCTTCATAATTCCTATTTTTATCATATTTATTGTCATTATTTGCAGGCGACAAAACTAATGTCGTTGAAGTTGTTGTAACTCGTTTTTTATTGTTTCTTTTATAATAAAATCAACCAAAAACATATTAGAATTGCAATAAACTAGTAAAAAGGGTAAATATATTGGAATTGTTCCTACTTACGGAATAATCAGCGGAATTGTTGCTACTTATAGGCCCCGCCAGTCGCCGCCGCTTGTCATCGTCGGAGCTGGAAAACTCGTTCATTCGTTGAGGAGGATAGAGAGTGTGGACGTTTTTTCATTGAGGAGGAGAGAGTGTGTGTTATGTTTGTCATGGAGAGAACGACATTTTTGACTTTTTGTTTTTCATTAAATTTGGAATGTACTCAAGTTATTAAGACCACCAAAAAATTGCTCACATTTCTAAGACCAAGAGCTTTGTTGCTTATTTTTGTAATTCACCCCCTTATATTTAGGTATTTTGCCCTTTTCTTGATCGCCGTGGGACTACACATTAATACCCCTCCGCACACGCAGTACTGGACATCTTGGTGGATGGACAATACATTTCGGAGGGGCCAATTACTAGCCCACATTACACACACCTTTAATTTTAAACCACAAAATTTAAAAGTATATTTTATTTTCTTAATCTTTGTGCCTAGTCAACCCCAAACACTTAAATTGGGACATAAGGAGTATAACAAAAAAGTACGCAAAAATATTCTTATGCACTTTTTATGTTATAGACGAGCAAAATACATGCTAAATTTAAAATCTTCATAGATTTTAATATTTCATTATTTAAAAATTGAAAAGGACAATACATCATTAATAAATCCATAATTAGTTATATCGTACCGAGAGAAATATATAATCTACAAAACATATGCATTTAAAATTAATTGAAAATTTAAAATTTTCAAATTTGATGTACGAATTCTATTGTTGTGGGTTGTTTCGTAAATTTCACCCTCTTAATGATAATATAACGCTTGGATTGATGAAGCTTTTGTCCAAACATTCAGAAAAAATATATTCAATTGCTTTCCCTTGACTCTTGAAGGTTGTCTAAGAGTTAACAGTTGACTCTTTTATCTCAGCCCGAGCAATAGATGGTTCAGGCTCTTCATCAGTTTTTATATGACATTAGGGATGATTCCATAAATATTTTATTTTTTATTTTTTTAAATAATATATTTCTTAAAAATATTATTACACAATATGTGAGTATGACTGTTACGGTTGAGGTTTTCTTTTTTCTTTTCATTTTTCTGGCTTAATTTGGGAAGGGGGTGTCCGCAATCGTGTTGGGTTGGGGGTCTATATGCTCAAATGTCATTTTGTTACTTTTTTGTATATATTTTTGGATATTAAAATTAGGTAAAGGGATTTTCATAATAAATAATGGCAAAATTTGACTCAAAATTGACATGACTTAGATTTCCAACTAGCCCGTGCTGGCACCATACATCCTTCCCTAGACTTGTCAAGCGAACCCTTTAAACTGAGTTAATGAAACAAGCATAAAACTAACTCAAAAAGGAGCACATCATAACTGAAAAAACATGAAATAAAAGTTGTTCAGAAAGAAGTACAGTTGTCCACCCCACGACAAGGTTTAGGGCTATTCAAACCAGACATCGTTGCTCTTGACAGCCGTGTAGTAGGCATTGATGTGCTTGTCCGGGTGAATGGTTCAGTTGTACTTCAAGTTATCCAGCAAGCAGAACTGCTTGGGTACGCGGACTGGTGCAGCTCTCGCTTTATACGCGGGCTTAAAGAACTTCTACTCATCTATGACAGTAATTTGGGGTGTAGCACCCGGCATGTTACCAATTCGATCGTGGATGACTTTTAGCTCCTTCAAGATGTCCTGGGTAACAGGTGAACCTTCAATACTTTGATTTTTGGCTCCTATAGTACTTTCGGGGGCGGTCTATGTTGAGCCTGCGGTTGGGGACATAGGCTGGTGATTAATTCATGGGCGCAGGTCCTTGTAGGGACGCTGGCCTCTGGATCGAACCAGCAAGGATTGCTCCCTGCCTCTAGGCCATGCTTTCGACCAGGTTGGCTGAGTTTTGTTCTGCTCGTTCTGCCTGTGTTTTGAAGATATCAACAAGGAAGTCCTTGAGTCCTAAAATCTACCTACTAGGTTAAATAACTAAATTTGCAGATGAGTCACAAGCAATTCGACAAAATACGAGGAAAGCTAAATAAAAGCTGAGACATAAATAATTTAGCAGTAAAGTAAGTAGATGTATTCCTTGAAAATAATTGGACTCGGTGAGAATTGCGTGCCTTACAATAAAATGTAAGGAGGGGTATTTATAGCTATGATTTACCCAGTCCTAATTATGACAAAATACAAAGACTAATAAAGCTGTGAGCCTTTTTTACTCAAGGCGGTGGTATATACAAACTCTAACTAGCAGACTGTAAACCCTAAGGCGGCGGGATGTATGCCTTACGCCCCAGGGCCTGTGCCTTCTAAGAGGCCATAACTTGGGAGAAAGCATGTGACCTCTGCTCCCGGTGACTTATAGGTTAAGTCTAGTCCTTTCTAGCTGGACTCGTATCACGTTAATCATAGGTGACGTATTTTTACCCACACAATATATATGGTTTTGAAGGCAAAGTTAATATTACTTGGGAGAGAGAAAGAGACAACATATACCTTTGACAATACCAAGAATTCTCGAAAGCTATTTGATGCACAGCTGTGGGTGCATGGAAAGTGGAAGGCTGAATCTAACTTTGAAATACCACTAGAGATTGTCGGAGATAATTAGGGAAAGTATAGTAATTGGATGTGTAGAGTCAAGGAACTCTAACTGTGTTTGCATTATTATTTGCTTCTTTTTGAATTTATAGACATAATGACTGTCTTTTGTTTGGACTAATTATGCAAATCTAGTATAATTTCACTGTATTATCAGAATCACCAATCACTGATGACACTTTGTGTTCAAGTCCTTAAGAATGCATTTTTATTTTTATCTTAGTTTGTATTATTATTGTGCAACTCAATAAGATTTGGCATCATTTTGACATTTATTTTAAGTTATAGAAAAGTAACTTACATTTTCCACTTTGTGAGAAGTTATTACAATACAGATATGAAAGCAATAGTATCTTTTTTCCACAAATTATGCCAATTCATCATCGTTTTAATCATTCTGAGAGGCAGTTATGAAGAAAGTTTTCTTCAATTTTTTGAATATCAATATTTTATTATATTTCATAGATCATTGGGCAAATGAGTCAAATTTGGCATAATTTTTATGTTAAGTTAACTTGTAAAATAATGATATAATCACTTTAACTGCTCCTGATTATTTAGTATGTTTCACATAAAATATTCCAATTTTCCATTTTTTATTACGCCAATTTGCCTTTATATTAATCAATCTGAAAGGCATTAATGAAGACGGACTGTCTTCCAGTGTTATAATATGCAGTTTTAATGACTTTGATTTTTGTGATCATAAAAAAATTATTATTGCATTGTTTAAATAATTATGACAATAGAATATTTTAGTTTCAGACGTAAAATGAACATAAATCGTGTAGATTTTTGAAGTAGGCACAAGAAGTATATGGACCATCCGTTCTATACAGTTGGTTGTCCTTCGGTGCTGTTGTGCTTGTTTGATTAAAGAGATGCCTAATATTCCACAGATCATAATTTACTCGCTGCAGACTTTCCCTGATGTCTGTTACATCAGTTTGTATGATTGCAACATCCCACCTTAGATATGAACTGCTTGCGCTGGGGCATAGTTCCCATTTGGAATCATATTATTTTTGTTAGTTTTCATTTTCTTCTCTTTTTTTTGTGAAGAGTGTTTAAAATTTTTAAGAAGATGATGTTCTTTTGTAGGTTATGTGTTGATTATGAAAAAATATAGGCATTTATAGACCATTTTGAACGTGGAAGAGTAGTAAGATTTTATAATTTGAATTTGGTAATCATGATTCCTCCTTGATAAGTTCAAAATGTAGTTGTTTTTTTATTAACTCAATATAAACAAATTTGTTTTCTCAACGGTTACAATGTGGATAGTGGTTATGCTTTTTCCACGTTTTAACTTGTTATGTATGTCAGATTTAAATGGTTACATCTCGGTAGTCGTTTCAAAACGGTAATTTGTTTGAATTAAACCCTATGTAGCATCATTTATGATGTATATTGTAACAAAATAAAGTATGCCTTTGCTTTAAGTGGTGACGATTCGGTGCCAACTCGTTTGACATTTTTAAACTTATTTATTTTATTTTAGAATATATTTAATACTTATGTAGTAACAAAAATTATATACACTAGGTATTATTTTATCTATTTAAATGTATGATTCATACTTTCAAATTAATTTTTGATGGATTTTTTGGACTTTATTTGCTTATACCTTAAATAATAATGTTGTTTTATCAATTCGTCATCATTTGTGGTTGTTATCTTTACAAAATGAAGTATATATTTTTTTAGGTGCTGACATTCAGGCATCAATACTTTTAATATTTCCAAATATGTACATTTTTAGTGCCAAGTTAATTAAGATTTATTTTTAGTAAAAAAAATTGTGTAATATTTGATTAGATACTTTGTTAATTATTTGATTAATTCTTTCACATACATTTTCATATTGTACTTGCCTATTAGGTCAAGTAACAACCATATTAGCTCAATCCGTCATCATTTTGGTTTATATCGTTACAAATTTAGTTTTATATTTGCTAAGTGTTGATGTTCCAGCATTATCTTATTTAATATTCTTAAAAATGTATGTATGTTTTCAGTGGAAAATTCATTAGATCTTACGTAATGCCAAAATTTGGGCATGTATAGTCATTAGTTAACTGCTATTTGTTACAGTAGGTCTTTCCAACACATTTTTGGTTTAATTTTGATACTTCATTTACTTATTAGGTTAAGTAATAGCCATGTCAAGCCAATTCAGCATTGTTTTTTATTCAGCCATTAAAAAATAAAGTGTATATTGGTCTTAAGTGTGTGGGCAAAAATACGCCACCTATTGTTACGAGGATACGACTCTAGCTAGCAAGACTAGACTTAATCCTACAAGTCGCCGTGCACAGTAGATACACGTCTGTTCTACGAGTTACGGCCGTTCAGGCAGCACAGGCGTAGAACGCACGACATACATCCTGTCGCCTTAGGGTTACAGTCTCCTAGTTAGAGTTTCGTATATACCACCGTATTGAGTTTACAAGCCCATGAGCCTTATCGGTCTTTCTATTTTACCATAGTTAGGAGTGGGTATCCACTACTATAAACACCCCCTCCTTAAATTGTATTGTACACTAAGCGATCCACCACTGAATCCAACTAAACTCAAAGAACTAAAGCACTTTACTTTTTTTCTATTATTTTTCTCTCTATTTGCTTACTTTTTTCGTATTTTACTGTATTGCTTGTGACCCCTTTATAAATTTAAGTGTTTAACCTAGACATACATATTTAGGCATAAATAATTTGGCACCCACCGTGGGGCCCAAGCAATTGTAGGTATTATACGAGGAAAATGCACAGTCATGTCAGACGAAAACAGCCAAAAGAACACTGCCGACGCTATAGACGAGTCCGTACAGGAACCTGGCGATCCCAGTGTGCAGCCAAGTGATCCTGCCAAGGAGCCAGTTCAAGTGCCCAGCGATGGTGAAGCTGATCAATCACGCGAAGGTAATTATGATCTTAGAGGTTTTCTTCCTAATCTTCTTACAACCCTGTCCGCGTGGGCAGAGCAAAACTCGATCAACATGGTCGAGGGTATATCTCAAAAGTTAGGAACCATGTTTGCTGGATCGTCTCATAGGCCAGCATCCCCGCCAGCACCCATGAACGATACTTACAGCATCCACTCCTAAATTCAACATGGATTCCGTTTCTGGAGCTTCAACGACAATCAACAATCAAGACCTCAAAGGAACACCTGTCATTCAGCACATCCTAAAGGAGATGAAGACCATCCACGATCGGATCGGTAACGTACCGGGTGCACAACCTCATATTACCATTGTATATGAGCAAAAGTTTTATAAGCATGCATAGAAAGCAAGCGTTGTAGTGATTCGCATACCAAAGCACTTCTGCCTGCCAGATAACTTGAAGTACGATGGAACAACGGATCCGGATGAGCATATTATTGCGTATTACACAGCTGTCAAGACCAACAAAATCTCAGAAGAAGAAATCCAGTATGCTACTTAACTAAAGGCGATCTTGCTTGGTACACTCAGCTACCGAAGGGCTCCATCGAGTCATTCACCTAGATGCAAGATTTGTTTAAAAAAGTGCACTTTTGCACCCGTAAACAGGAAAAGCGCATGGAGGATATCTTTGAGATTCGGCAGCGCGACGACGAGCAGCTAAAAGACTATCTTGAAAAGTTTCAGAGGGAACGTATGGAGCTTCCTCCAATCCCCAAAAATATTGATGTGGTAGCCTTTGGCAAGAGCCTGAATTCCAAAGGGTAGCTGGCTACCAAGGAGTTGCAATGGAGTTTGACACAATACCCGGTAACAACATGGAACGCTTTGCATCAAAGGTATAATGAGAAGTTTCTCTTGGAGCCCGAGCATTCATCAGCCTCTGTCGCTGAAACTCGCACAACTGTCGAAGACATTCCCCATCAAGGACATAAGCGGAGATATGCTGAAGCATCAAGAACTGGAGACAAGGGAAAGCGGAGCAAGAGAGATTATAGAGAGGACTTCCCAAAGTCGGTAGAAAAGTGAGAGGATAGCAGAAAAGCTCTTATGCCACCTCACAAGGGATCACTCAGCATAGATTAGGTGCCCTGAGGAGTTGGGATTTCACATCAATGTCGTGGATTTTGTGCAGCATCACATGAAGGACGCCCAAGTATGGTGGCCCAACAGTATGAGGGCCGAACCTAGTAGAAGAAACAAAAACTTATATTTCGAGTTTCATAGGGATCATGGACATGAGACCGCCACTTGCAGGGCCTTGAGCTTGGGAGTGAAGAACCTACTCGATAAAGGTTATTTTATAAAGGTTATCTGAAGGACCTACTTACTGAAAGAGAAAGCAAATCTATGCTAATAGTATAGTCTCAGATGGACCCTCGGACCTGCCAGAGCCTAAGAGGTCCAACAAAGTAATAGTCGGTGGGCCGACATTGCTTGGTGACCTGAAGGATGGTAAGGTAGTACACAAGGGGGACCATGACAGTGAAGAGAAGATCTTATTCAGTGACGAGGAAAGTACTGGCTGCAACACTCATCACTACGATAGTTTTGGTATAACGCTCTGGATAGAGGATACGGATGTCAGGCGCGTCTTAGTCGAATCCGACATCGCTGTGAGCCTCATTAAATAGGACATCCTACAGGCGATGGGAGTTCAAGACAAAATATCTTAGAGTGTTTACATGCTGGCAGGCTTTAACAACTCTTATGAAAATTCTGTCACGGAAATCAGCCTAGCTACACACATTCCGGGGGTGGATTATGTTTCTTCCTTTCAGGTCATAAAAGGAGGCATTCTATACAATGCAATCATAGGGCGGCCGTGGATTCACCAGGTTAAGGCAGTACTTTCTACTTTGCATAAAAAACCCAAATGCCCCACCAAGTGGGGGATAAGAGAAATCAATGGTGATCAGGAGGCAGCAAGAGAATGTTGCACCGTAGCGGTCTTAGGAGCATCTGACCCTGAACAGGCACCGAAGGCTGACTTCATCGAAATTGACGAATAACCCAAAACCTTAATCAATCAGGATTACGTTTCTGATCTTTCAATTGATTGATGTGTCTTCAAAGGGGGGAGGGGAGAAGGAATAGGGCATCAAGAAGTATATTTATTTTCGGCACTTACTTTTATTTAGCTCCTAGTACTTTTTAAATTTTGATCAAAGTATTTTCATACTCATCAGTCATGTTATGGGTTTCTACCCATAACCACTCAGGCCCTGCGCCCCTATCTATCAATAAAACTACTATTTCACTTAGTCAGTTTTACAATTACAATTCAGATCCATCTACGATCCAACTATTCATAGCCCCAACCAAACTTAAGTTGAAGTAATACACTCGCTTTTCATGACAAAAGTAGGGTAAACTACTCGCTTGGAGTTAGACCACGTCTAACTCTGCCCCAAGGCATTATTTGTAAGTTCAACTCGTCAATTCAACAAATTTGCACCTACATATCAGTGGGGACACCCGCCCGCATAGTGCCAGAAAGTGTTGAAGTACTCGAGTAAACAAGAAAAGACATTCCGTATCGGAATGCAAAAGTTTCCCATTTCCACACGGGCTAAAGTCGTCCCATTATGGGCGCAAAACAGCCGTCTATCTCGAACGCAACATAAGCCCCAAACACTGGCATACACAACAGACGTAATTGCCCAAGCAGGCTCACTGAAAAACATTTTAGATGTCAGAACGAACAGGACGTCCGAAACCCGCTTAACCTTTAAGTGCACATACTCATCATGACTCAATTTAATAAGAATATTACATAGATGCGTCACAAGCAAATTAATAAGTAATTCAAGTTAAAAGCCTCAAAACAGGCCCAAAATCATATCATTACCCCCGTGAAACATGGGAAATTGTTAAAAACAAAGATGCAAAAAAAATCTTACGCATCGGGGGGGTTTCTATTCCTCTTTCGGGGGACTCCCTTTAGCGACAACACTTTGCGAAGGCTCTGCTTCACGAGCTGTAGATCCCCTAGCAAACGCTTCATCTCCTTTCTCGCCACTAGCCTCGGTCAACGAAGCAATCTTAGCCTCAAGGTCCTCACTAGGGTCTTCACGAACCCGTAGAAAGGTGGCGAAGGAAGCTGCAATGTGAGCACAATCCACTTGAGCTATGCGATGAGTATTCAAGGCATTCATTTGTTCGTCCCTGAGATGGGGATCATTGCGAAGCTTATCACGGGTCTTTTCCAGGGATGTGAGTTTGCTTTTCAGCCGATCATTCTCATCTTAAAGGAAAGTGGAAAGGCCCCTGGTGTCATGGACACTCTTTTCAGCAGCTCCGATCCTCTCTTTCACCCGAAACAGCTTTTGTAGGAGAGCCTCCATAGCTGCTTCCAGGCAGGCTACATTCTTACGTTGAAGATATTCGGCAAGTTTAGCCTCCATAAGAGAAGATTGGAGGACTTTCACGGTCTGTTTGTGCTAAAGGATCTCATTCCTCAAGGCCTCATCAAGATTCTTGCCTCTTATGGATTCTTGCTGATAAGCTCTACGAGTAGTGTAAAGCTCCCCTCTCAGCCGTTCAGCTTCCTTCACAAAAGAACTGTAGGCTGGGAACTTGTCCCTGCAGGACCTCATTGTCCTCTCTCAGGTACTCATCTGAGCCGCCTTTGCGGAGTATCTCATGGTAACCCAATCACCCTTGGACAAACATCGAAGTAGATATTCAGTAGAGAAAGAATAAGGACTTTACTCGTAAGATGTTGAAAGATCGAAACCGAAGAGAGCAACTACTGGTGACCTCGAGGAGTTTGTGATACTATAGCTAGCAAGATATCTCTATTAATTAGGGCCGATCAGCTCAATGGTATGATCTGTCACAACCCTCGGTGTCTTGAATAGGTTAACTCCCGCAACAATGGGAATAACAACCTCAAGGGCGCCATCCAGGGGTTCAGCTGTAGCATCTGCATCCATGCCACCTCCTTGCCAAGACAGTATTGAAAGGAATCAGTCGGCTCAGGGGTCGGAGTTGGAGCATCAGGCTCTACTTATGTATGATGAGACATTAGCTTATAAGGAGCAAGAGGAATTGTGCTGGATAAACATGAAAAAGTAAAAAAAAAAACCTGATTGAGGCTCAAGGTGAATAGTAGGAAGTGCCACTTCGTCTTCCACGATGGCTTCTTCACTGGCCTCAGGATATTCATCTATCAGATGCCTACACTTTTGCGTAGATGGACCCGACTCAACAGCAGCAGAAGAAGGGGTCTAAACGGCCTCAGGCTCATGCAGTCGGGGTACTTCATCCTCACCATCTGAAATCAATAAGGGCTCACTAGCAAATACTATATTATCAGGCTTGGAAGATCTTTTCCTCTTTGAAGAGCGGTAACCGCTCGCCCTCTCAACGATTCTCCCACAAGACACCCGCACTTCGGGCAAGGGAGCAATATACCGGGCAGAAATTTTTTTATTCCTTCAGCGGGGCATAGCATGATGGGGAATCCTGAAAAGAAGAGATAATGAAAAAAATCGGAGCCAAAGACCAAAGGGGGAATCCAAGAGTAATAAACGTACCATGGTCCTTTGCGCGCCAATCGTTTGCGTTATTCAATGATGTAAAAGTCAACTAAGCAGGGGGTTTCTCCCATAGATGGCGGTAACCCACATGGTTAACTCATCATTGGTTAATTGTATACCAGTCACAAAATTCTCTGAGGAAGACATAGAGTTAGTTCAGTAGAGTAATGGTCGTCAAATACATGGTATATGAATGGGGGAATTTACATCCCCTATTGAAGACCTTTGGAAAGGGAAAAGAGAATAAAATATTTGACATCCTCACCGCTACATACCCGTGGACCCAGCCACGATCTTTGGAATCTTCACTGTTGGGAACCACACCCTTCTTTCCTCATTTGATGAATATCAGCATGCCCGCCTTGTGGAGACGAGGAGAGTAAAAGGCAAGAAGGTGCCAAAAGGAAAACGTTATCTATCTAGCATAGCCACTAATCGCTATACAGAGTGGCCAACATGGCCTAAGCAGATATCTCATTGGCAGAAAATTTCTTCAACAATCGAATGAACGCGCTTGTTGAGACGTAAAGTGAAGGGATATGTATGGACCATCGAGTAACCAACACGATGGAAAGAAATTCTTTCTTCAGCAGAAGGGACAATGATCTCAATCAATTCAGGCCACTTACAATCAAGCCTGATACAAGTTATATCCTTGTATCCACCTTCACAACCGTAGAGGGATAACACTCGATGGAAAGGTTTCTATTTTCTCCTTCCTACTAGGGTGTTTGACCCTCCATTTGGCCATCACCTTCGAAGTTGAAAGTTGCAGGAAGATAGTCTAGGGCTCTGAAGTGTGCAGGGATGAAATTTTGTCCTTGTACCATGGTTAAAGGATGGAATTAATGCTAAGGTTGAAGGACTGTTTATTATTTGGAAGAAAGTTCTTGAAACTCTTTAGAGATTGATGAAGAAGACTCTACATTCACGGCGTACATATACATACCTGTGGGGATCCTTGAATGAGAAGCTGACTGATCTATGTCACGTGCAATAGAGCACTGGCAGCCATGGAAAATCCCTCCAATCATATAGGAACACGTCATTGTACTAAGGGGTTTGCATTTAATAAAACGCATGCAAAGAGGCAGTAGACGAGCATTGGTACAGACACATATTTATGTCTTCTATCACGCTTCTTTCACTTCCTGACTGCTTGCGTCAACACTCAGCAAGTGGGGGGGACTGACTCTATTGAAAAAAATACGCCACATATTATTACGGAGATACGAGTCCAGGTGGCGAGACTAGACTTATCCTAAAGGTCACCAGGCACACTGGATACATACCTGTTCTACGAGTTACGATCTTTTAGGCGGTACAGGCGTAAAATGCAAGGCATATATCGTGTCGCCTTAGGGTTACAGTCTCCTAGTTAGGATTTCGTATATACCACCACCTTGAGTTTATAGGCCCGTGAGCCTTACTAGTCTTTGTATTTTACCATAATTAGAACTGGGTATCCACTACTATAAATACCCCTCCTTACATGGTATTGTACATCAAGCGATTCACCACTGAATCCGACTATTCTCAAGAAATAAAAGCTCTTTACTTTCTTTTCTATTATTTTTCTCTCTATTTACTTACTTTTCGTCATATTTTATATATTGCTTGTGACCCCTTAATAAATCTAAAATTTTAACCTAAACGTACAAATTTAGGCATAAACATTAAGTGCTGACAATAAGGCACTAGTTTGTTAAGACAGTAAATTAAGAAAATTTTGGCAGACTTTTCAATTAGGTAGAAGATTATAATATATAATGCAATATTTTAATGATAAGTAAATATACTTACACGACATATACAACTAAAGCAATCATACTACTTTGACAAAATTAGTACATAATAATACTTAATAAAATAATATATATAATTAATCTATTACTTAAGGAGAATTTGGAAGAATTTGAAAATTTATTGGATCGATATTATGGTGTTGAAGGAGTTCACGAACCATCTATTCTATACGGTTGGTTGTCCTTTTGTGCTATGCATCATGGTTAAGGAGGTAAAATCTAAACCCCAGATTTCACCATCCAACCGCCTCTGCATCTCCATGATTATTTTTATATCATTTTTTATATTGACAAAATCGCACCACTTGTTTTCAAGGTTTGTGATGTGAATTGGTGGTGCTTCAGCAGTATTCACAGTAGGAACGTTATCATTTTGGTTGTTTTCCATTTACTTCTTTGTAGTGGATATTTTGAAGAGGTTATTTTTTTTAGGTTGTGTGTTTCATTTGTTAAGAAAATGAGCGTATTTATAGACAAGTTTTGAAATTTGAAGAGTTGTAACGATTACACTTTCCAGATTATGTTATTTTAAATATTCTAATTATGATTCTTATCTAGAGAATGACAATCGTTTTGGTAAGTTATATCCAAATTATGCTACAAATGACAACCATTTTGGTGACGGCTCAATAAAGAAACTTGTGTTTTCAAGGTTCCCACGGTTAATGCCAGGTGTCGCTTGAGTTATCTTTCGGTCTTAAGTATGGACAGATGGATTTCTTTTTTTCAAAAGAGTAAATACTGCCAAGTCCAAGACTATATGGCATTATTTTTGTGGATCATATTGTTAGTAAAATGTATTTTTTAACATGTTTAAATTGATGCTCTATATACATAAAACATGTTCAAAAATCTACAGACAATAACAAAAACAATTAGGAAGTTCCTGCAACATGTTGTTCTACAAAATAGGCAAACTAAGAGCACAAGTTAAATCCTTTTCAAGTCATACAGAGAGAGAAGGGATATACATCATCTCATTATCTCTTCTCATGTTTGTGTATGTGTGAGGATTTTTCAGTTTCATCATGTAAAGGAAAGATGCTATGATTTCATAATTTTCTTTTGGGGTTCCTCTTATGACACCAAGGGTGTATTGTATGGAACACCAAGCTTTGTGGTAGTCTATTTGCAATCCATACCTCTTTCTCATCTCACCTATCACAAAATTCGGTGTAATTTCATTTTTGGGGTTTCGAAGTATTTCTGTGATGTACTAGATATGATTACTGATGTTGCATTCCTCTTGTCAGCTTTTTGTAATCAATTGAACAATCGTGTTCCTTTTCAAACTTTCTAACCCTAAAAATATAAGAATCTTTGACTTTTGTAGCTTGAAACTGCAAGCTGCATTGCTTATCGATGCATCTCAGAGAATACATGTGTCTATTTGAGGTTTTAACCACAAACTGGAAACAGTGCATGATGGAAATATTGGATATGCATTTCTCTAAACTCTCTTTGTCTAAAAACAATGATTTGACCTTATCTCATTCAATGCTGCGTTACTTTCTAATAGCAACATTTCTTTAACCACTACAACCATCTTCTTTTTCCCCTTTCTACCCCCTTTCTCTATATTAATCGTAGATGTCTATGCGTTCTATTTACAACTGCTACTGGAGAAACCATGTGCTCATGCTTAGTGGATTAATTTTGTAAAATATTAATACTGCCTTCTGTTTCATCTTATGGTGTTGCTGGGCTGAAAATTTGAATTTGCATTCCATCTTCATCAATTGCCAAAGCATTGTCAATTTGTGAAATCATGCCTTCCTTGTTTTGTTCATTATGTGGTGTTGATGTAATATTTTGTGGAGGCTGAGACATGTTTTTACAAAGATCCACAATTAATCGCGTGTTTTTTAAACTGGTTTCATTTTTGCGGAAGTAAATGCAGTCACTGAGGTCGTCATTATTTCTCACCAACATTAATTTGCTTGTTTCATGTGTTGTATCAAACCAAATGGTTTTTATCCTGTGACTGAATTTCAGCGCATTAAATATCTTGTCCACAAGTTTGTCAAATCAGATATCGGTTTGCACAAGCATTAGTCTCGTTTGATGATCAACAAATCTTTTATCTTTAATCCACTTGCCATTTTATGCAACATATATGGCAAATGCATCCATTTTTGCATGGAATATAAAATGGACATATAATTCATCATTATTTTGGGCATACAATCAAGATATAAGTAGTGTTACTTCATTCAAACCACATACAAAAGAATCTTTAGAAAGTTTTTAGCAACAATGTCAATTCGACATTGTTTTGGTGAAGCTTAGAGGACATAATGAGGATAAATGGTGACAATTCGTAACATCTCCTCCAAAATCCTGATATTATGAGCTTTTTGCATACTGATTACTAAATAGAGTCCAATTTGTCATCATTTTGTGTATATTAGCAAGTGAGAATTATATCTAAATTCTCCGTTTTGTCAGTAGTTCATTTCAACCAAACATGAAATAAGGTTTTTGAGAGTTTCTGGTAATAACGCCAATCCAGCATTGTTTGTCCAACTTTAGAGGGCCTAATAAGGATAAATGGCGACAAACCGGTTGCAACTCTTCCAAATTTGTTTTCATGAGCTTTTTGTATGATGATAAACACAATCCAATTCGTCATCATTCTGTGTATATAATAAGTAATAAGTAAATTTAAATCCTCCTATTTTGTCAGTCGTTCATTTAAACTAAACATGAAATAAATTTTTAGAGTGTGTTAGGTAATAATGCCAATCCGACATTGCTTTAATCTATCTCAGAGTAACTAATGACGACTAATGGAGACAAGCCGACTGCAACTCTTCCAAAATTGTTCTTTCGTCAATTTTGTATATGATTATTCTATAACTCTTTCAAATTCTTCATCAGTTCTTATTTTTAATCAATATGCAACTACCTATATCTTATGCTAATTCGTCAGTATTTCAACGCCAACAAATATCAAAGCATTATTACAGTATTTAACTAATGAAGCCAATCAATCACTGTTCTACTTTTTATTAGAAGCACTTAATGAGAACTAATGACGATAAATCTTCTGCATCTCTTCATAATTCCTATTTTTATCAGATTTTTTGTCATTATTTACAGGCAACAAAACTGATGTCGTTGAAATTCTTTTTACTCGTATATTATTGTTCCTTTTGTTATGAAATCAACCAAAAACATATCAGAATTGAACTAGAAAAAAAGGTAAATATATCAGAATTGTTGCTACTTACGTAATAATCAGCAGAATTGTTGCTAGTTACAGCAAAGCACCGCTAGTCGTTGCCGCTATTCATCACCGGAGCTGAAAAACTCGTTCGTTCGTTGAGGAGGAGAGAGAGTGTGGACATTTTTTCATTGAGGAGGAGAGAGTGTGTTATGTTTTTTAAATTAAATTTTGAATGTGCTCAAATTATTAAGACCACAAAAAATTGCTCACGTTTTTCAGACTAGAAGCTTTGTTGCTCATTTCTGTAATACGCCCCCTTATATTTTGGGTATTTTGCCCTTTCCTTGATCGTTGTGGGACTACACCTTAAGACCCCCTCGCACAGCCAGTACTGGACATCTTGGTGCATGGACAATACATGTTCGAGGGGCCAATTACTGGCCCGCATTACACACCATCTTTAATTTTAAGCCACAAGATTTAAATTTTTTTTTATTTTCTTAAATTTTGTGCATAGTCAAACTCAGATACTTAAATTGAGACATAGGGAGTATAACAAAAAAATTCGCAAAAAATTTTTATGTGCTTTTTATGTTATAAACGAGCAAAATACATGCTAAATTTAAAATCTCCATAGATTTTCATATTTTTCATTATTTAAAAATTGAAAAGACTAATACATCATTAATAAATCTATAATTAGTTATATCGTATCGAGGGAAAAATATAATCTAAGAAATATATGCATTTAAAATTATTTTAAAATTTTAAAATTTTCAAATTTGATGTACGAATTCTATAGTTATGGCTTTTTTCGTAAATTTCAGTCTCTTGGATTGATAAAGCTTTTTTCCAAACATTCAGCAAAAAGGTATTCAATAGCTTTTCCTTTAACTCTTGAAGATTGTCTAAGAGTTAACAGTTGATTCTTCTATCCCAGCCCAAGTAGTAGTTGGTTGAGGCTCTTCATCAGTTTTTATATGACATCAGGGATGATTCCATAAATATTCTGTATTTTATTTTTCTAAATAATATATTTCTTACAAAAAATTAGTACACAGTATTTGAATATGACTGTTATGGTTGAGGTTTTCTTTTTTATTTTTATTCATTGGCTTAATTTGGAGGGGGTGTATGTAATCGTGTTGGGGTGAGGGCCTATATGCTCAAATGTAATTTTCTTACATTTCGTATATATTTTTGGATATTAAAATTAGGAAAAGGGATTCCCATAAAAAAATAATGGTAAAATTGGACCCAAAATTGACACGACCCGGATTTCCAACTAGGCTGTGCGGTCACCAGACATCCTTTCCTAGATTCATCGAGCGAACCCTTTCAACTGAGTTAATGAAACAAGCATAAAACTAACTCAAAACGGAGCACATCATAATTTAAAAAACGTGAAATCTAAGTTGTTCAGAAAGAAGTACAGCCGTCTACCCCACAACTAGGTTTAGGACTATTCAGATCAGACATCTAAGAGTACCAAAGAGATATATACATCTCCTGAAAGATGCAAACCTAGAGAATATATATAAAACTACAGCTGGTGGCCGTCACGAACAAAAATAGGCTCACCACTGATAGCTAAACACGTCACCCTCCTCAGCCATACATCGAACTCGGTCCTGGAGAGAAACCTGCCAAAATGAAATTGACAGAAAAGAAACACAACGAGGGTGAGTCGAAAGGACTCCGTAAGTAGGGGCTAGCTAGCTACCTCGCAGAACAAGTGAGCAGCCGGGAACAAAGAAGAACCAAATAAACAGCTAATCAAGCAGTAAATACATAATTCATGTTTATATCACTCAACCAGCACACTTTGCAGCCATATACGAAGCAAAAAACTATCACATCTACACATGTGTTCAATTCCAACACAAACTATTATGATTAATTATGATGTTGCGGCGAACATCCCGATCCAGATAACTACAGTGTTCGGCGTACAACCCAATCCTTAGTTAACTATGACTATTGTGGTGTACAACCCGATCCCTAAGTCATAGTGTCGCAACGTGCGACTTAGCCATCTTATCTTGTCAACAAGCACAATAACTAAGCCGCCAAGCAATATACATATGAACACAACAAGCAGCCCCCCAATCAATATCTATAATCACCTCATAACCTTTTTATTTAGTGTCATATTACACTTAAAGCTCAATATCTGACATCCTCAACTTATTCGAATATTTCTAACCCCAACTAGTTTCCATTACAACTACAAAATCAATATCCTCTATATAATATTTTCGACTAAAGCTTAGCAACTCATATCAACAATCAAATACTCTTAATCTTGGCTCAACAATGAGCCTAAAGCAATACACATAAAATACAATGCAGTCAAGCAAAAATCAAAGCTAAAGCATAATAAGTACGCGTAATGAAACCTACGCATGTAAGAACACATGGGGAGAAGTTCTATAAGGCCGAATGGAATAAAACAACTCGTCTGAATCGATTATTGAGCCAAAGAAGTTTAATCGCATATATAAGTGCCCATAGAAGGAGTATTTAAATAAATTAAAAAATACATCTGGGCCTTACTTAGCGGAAAGCCCATAATCGATATATTTTTTGACTCCTAACAGTCCCACGAATCCAAATATATCATTTAATTACATGATTGAGTTCAATTTAACTAAATTCCCTAATTTATCAAGTCTAGGGTTCAAACCCCTTCTTCCCCAAGCTAAATCTCATGAATTCACATCCCAAAATCTTGAATTAACGCAATTGGAAGATATTGGATTTGATGGACTGGCACTTAATATTCGCCCTAAACCGCCTTAGAATTAAAAGAATTAAATAGAAATGAGATTAGCCGAGAAGAGTTCCTTTTTATACCCATGGGCAGCGCTTTTGCACCTGCACTATCATGATCACGACAGGGTTAGCGCGATCGTGTCTGCACAAGCGCTTTCGCATAGTGGAACTCAAGAAGCCAGCATTGTCGCACCTCAAGTAGCGCTATCGCACAGGGCAATTTCCAAAAGGCACACTAGCATCAGTTGGTGCTGCATTTGGGTCTAATCGGGACCCTACAGAGCTAAGAATCACCCAAAACTTTGCACACAAGTTATACAACACTTATATGGCCTACTCGCAAAGACAGATCTTGAATCAAATTTTCAAAATACAAAGCGAGGGTCAAACGGAAAGACGTTAATTCTAACTCTCGGAACTTTGGCAAAAACTATACGAACCACTTCGGATTTTACTTGCGAAAGTTCACCCAGGTCACAAATGACCATAAAACCTAACAACGCTTTCGAATTTCGAATCTGAGCGCATTTACTCGAGTCTAGCTCGAAAACCACAATCCGGATTTACCGGCACTAGAAAACGAAATCGTCTTTTAAGATCTAGCAAACGAGGTATGATTCAACTCAAACTTTACTGACATGTCCTAATTGATGCAACCTAAAACGAGCGGAAGCTAAACACGATATAAACTATGTGGAAGTAATAAAACACAAGATAGATGATATCAAAGATATCGGGAAACAAGGATTGGGGAGTCAAGAAACGAGAAGAAAGAACGGATAATTGGAATTCAAGACATGAATTAAATTATCCAAAAGGGAGAATGAAACTCGAACCTTACAAGTAATTCACGCTAGTGGTGAATCTCCATAGATTCCAAGTCGTACAAGATTCATGAAGCCTCGGGCTTCGGACTAGAAAGGCTCGGCCTTCTCTAATTCTCTCTTCTCTCAATTCAATACAAGGTAAACTAATGAAATAAAGAGCAAATGTGCTATTTAAACATTTACAATGATAATTGGACAAAACTTGCCCCTGCAGCTCCTTCTGGTCCGCTGCTCCACATTAACCCTTCGCGATCGCGCAAGGGAGAACGCGATCGCGCAGACACCTCGCCCAAGCATCGCGATCGCGCCAGAGGGCTCGCGATCGCACAGGTCTCCATCAACTTCGCCTTCAAGGGGGCGCTGTCGTGCAGACCATTTCAATGCTCTTCGCGATCGCGCAGACAGTGTCGCGATCGCGAAGAACAAATGTTCTTCGTCAGGCAGTGAGCTCCCAGTGTGCTCCCCTGTTTTGCCCTGTTTTGGGCTGCCCTGTATCCTGCCCAGTTTCCTCCGTCCTCGGCGCTCCACTGCACGATCTTCAAGATGTTTCTGGAGGCCTTGACTCGTATCCCTTGTGCTCTCGAGCTTGGCTTCTGATGGTTGTCGTTTAGGCCATTTTATATATTGAATCATCCTCCCCTTCTTGAAAGGATTTCGTCCTCGAAATCGAACCATCAAAACCAACAATCAAAGCAAGCACAACCAAAACTTCCTACTTCACAAGTAGGTTAGCTTAACAAGAATAAGTGCAAGTGGTGTGGAAACACACTCTTGTGATAGAGCCAAGCATCAATACCTATGAAAAAGCTTATGTCCCCAAAAGAGACAACAAATTCTTGGCTCAACAAGAACAAGAACTCATAATCAAAACAAGCAAAGAGATCAAGGATATGTATGTAGCAATTAAATTCCCCATGACCCCTAAGCCCATGACCAACACACTAAGCCTTCAAATCAATTTTATCACAAAGTGACACATCAGCTTTGGCATGCTCAACACTCAAGGTGTGCTCAACATGTGGGATGGAGTAAGTGAAATAGTTCAATTCACAACTAACATCGACTACTCCACTCCCCTTCTTAAGAGCATTCTTACACACACCGAGAGGTACCTCCCCACCTCCAAATTTCCCTCCAAGACAACCCTCGCCACTAGACGAACTCCCAAGGGAGGTCTCAAACAACGGATTATCTATAGAGTTAGCCATTCCAATCCAAGGAGGTTCAAACCTATACTCTACTCCAGTTTGATACAGTTCACCATTTTCATTGAAGTTGCTCTCATACAAAGGATTAGTATAGGCACACTTCTCAAGTTCATTGGCAAGCAAAGGTGAAGTTCTCAAACTAGAGACAACATCGACACTTGAGGAGTTATCGAACACAAGCCGATCTATCTCATTCTCAAGAGACTCCTCAAGGTTACAAACTTCCTCACTACGACACAAGATACCACCGCTAGCAAATAAGCAATCAAAGGGAAGAATAGGATAATCGTGCAATTCATCTTCTCCTTTATCAAACATGGGCGGGGTGTCATAACAAGGGTCACAAACAAGGTCAACTTCAACATTTTCACTAAAGAGAGGTTCAATGAAAACCGAGCTCACATCATGATGTGGCTTTTCAACCCTCTCAACTAGTGGTTCATTTTCACACACAAGTTGACCCAAAGGCTCTACACTAGTTGCAAACACATTATAGTCATGCAAATCATCAACTAGCCTAGAGTCCTCACTAACAACATCACAAGACAAGGAAGTAGCATGCTCAAGGGAGGAAGAACTAACACATACCTTTGAAGTGTCATGAACGTTTCCACCTTGTATCTCACATTCGGCATCTCCTTAACCTTGTCTTTCCATCTCGGAACATGGTCGAGGCTCCATCGGTTGGCCTCCAAGAATTCCTACACAAGGACTCAAACACATAGAAGAAAGAGAAAAAGGGTTAAGGTTAGAATAAGGGGTGTCCTCACTCCCAATTTTTCTTTTTCCCTCTTTCTTTTCCCTCATTTTTTTCCAAGGTTGGGTGTAGATTCAGGTGGCGACAACTAACTCACATCACTCAACACAATCTCTCCTTTTTCAACTCGAGAGTTGTCACGGGTCGCTCCCTTACTCCTCTCTATCTTTTGTCTCTCAAATTCGGGTGAATTGGGACGAGGCCCAAGAATACCCATAGCCGGAGTAGGTGGACTTTTCACGTCAACCCGGAATCTAGGACTAGGAGACTCATCACTTGATGTCTCCTTTTTCTTTGTTGGTGAACCACTCGGCTTTGGAAGTGGTTTCGGGCTCACCTTGTTGACATTTGCCAATTCTTTTATAGCTCTAGTCCCACCATTGCTTATGTTTGTAGGACTTCTCGTTTGCACCTTTCCAACCATGGAATGAAGTTCTTGCTCCTTGCTCCTTTGCATAGCTAAGGAAGGTATACTAGTAGGCACTTGGCTCTTCGCCCGGTAAGGTACAAAGTCATAAACTCTTTGCCCTACGCCCACAAGATACGCATCCTTCACCACACTATATTGCACCCTCTTCCCCTCCAACCACGGCTCACCTATCCACACATCAACATGACGCATGGGATACACGTCACACCACACATAGCATTTATAACTCCCATGAGATATGAGTACCCGAGCCTCCTTAGAAACCCACACTCCCTCATACTCATAAGGATGCTCTAGCTTATGGCATGGTATCCTAAGCCTATCAACCAAAGAGGTGCTAATACAATTGGCATCGGTATCACCAATCTTGAGCAAGTATCCTCCAATACCATCTACCTCAACAACGAACCTACGCCTACCCAAGTTTTGTAGATTGGCATCCAAGTGAGAACTTGTATGCCTACAAGTGTCAACTCCGACAACTTGGGTCTTCCTTATCCCTCCACTAGTGGAAACACCACTAGAACAATCTCCACTTCCCGTCACTCTCCCAACATTAGAAATGTTGTTGGCAGTCAAGGAAGGAACCTCGCCATGGAACCCATAAGTGCCTCTCGCCTTGGTTCCATAGCCCATAGTACCACTCCTACTACAACCATCCACGCCCCTCACGGCATACAACCCATTTGTAGCAAAAGCAACACCATTTCCTAAACCATCCTCCATATGGGAATTAGAAGCATTAGGTCGCTTAGCGTACCTAGAAGATGCAAGCTTCTTCTTTCCCACGGAGCAACCACCACCACCTCCCATACTAATGGAAGGTCCTCTACTACTCCCTTGCACACTGCTAGCAACACTAAGAGAAGATGCATAAGAATAACCCACATGCTCAACATCACCATCAACTCTACCTATGTAACTATCATCAATATCAAATTCTTCACAAGAAGAGTAAGTAGGATCATCATACCTTGAAGCGTCACCATCCTCGGGTTCTTGACTAGAAGCATAAGGTTCAACAAATTCATCTTCATTGTCTTCTTCACCCTCTCGACCATCATGGCGATCCGCTTCATCAACATAGGAGCCATGGTTTCCATCATCGTAGTAATGGCCATCATCACCCTCATAGGAACCATAGTCTCCATCATGTCCATTCGAGTCAAAGCAACTCGCATCATCGCCACATGAGCCATAATCTACTCCATCATCATTATCCGATATTGCTGCAATCACCAAGAACAAAACCTCCCAAAAATCACTCCCTCACGTGTATCACTCAATATATATACACTCAAGAGCGAGGCCTTATCAACTTGGGAACCAAGGTAATCACAAGTAGCATGTCCAAGTTAAAGTTCGGAATGGAATTAATGAGACTCGATGTACGAACGGCTATTTAAAATGCGCACTTGAGGCCAAAAGGAGTTCTACGACTCTTCTTTGAATTCTAATCTCCTCTATGCACGAATACCTAATACGCTAAAGGATTAGTGTCTTTCAAGTAGGCCAATTACCTTCAAAACACTAACCAAGAGGTATGGAAGAAAACGGGACGCAAAAGATTTGACTCGAATTGGCACCAAACGGATTCGAAATTGGATGAAATTTCGTTTGTGATTTAGAAACTCATCACATTTAATGAACCAATTGGAGTCATGGTGTTTGGAAACTGTTCGGCAGCTGTTGCGAACGTTCTGTCCCAAACTGGAATTTTCTGGAAAAAGTGTTCTTCGCTATCGCATGCTAGGGGTCGCGATCACGAAGACCAATGCTTCCCTCAGCGCGATTGCGCCAGACCTCGCGCGATCGCGCAGGTCTGCAGTGCAGAACCAGAATCCGACTGCAATTTCAGTTTTTGACACACAAAACCACCCCAACTCGACTTTTACTCAGTTCCAACGATACCCAATGGTGTTTTCAACTATAAAAACCAATTCCCAATGGTTTTAAACCTCTAACAAACAACAACAAAGCTTCGATTCAAGTTTGAAGCGTTTTCAAGAAATTTTCAACTTTTGGATTTGATTTTCGAGTTTTTGAATCGTAACACCAAAACACGAGATATAGGTATCAAAACGACGGGAATACAATAAGGAACAAACCCCACTACTTTTTAACACTTGGGGATTCGTATCCAACCCGCTCGACCAAATTTTTGCCAAGTTTTCTAGTTTTTCAATTATTTTGTTTTTCTTCAATTTTCAAGAACAAACAACAATACAATAACGATACGAACACGTTGAACAAGGAACGGGGGTTTGTAAGAACATAACCCGAGGCTTGCTCTGATACCAACTGATGCAACCTAAAATGAGCGGAAGCTAAACACGATATAAACTATGCGGAAGCGATAAAACACAAGATAGATGATATCAAAGATATCGGGAAACAAGGATTGGGGAGTCAAGAAATGAGAAGAAAGAACGGATAATTGGAATTCAAGACATGAATTAAATTATCCAAAAGGGAGAATGAAACTCGAACCTTACAAGGAATTCACGCTAGTGGTGAATCTCCATAGATTCCAAGTCGTACAAGATTCATGAAGCCTCGGGCTTCGGACTAGAAAGGCTCGGCCTTCTCTAATTCTCTCTTCTCTCAATTCAATAAGAGGTAAACTAATGAAATGAAGAGCAAATGTGCTATTTAAACATTTACAATGATAATTGGACAAAACTTGCCCCTGCAGCTGATTCTGGTCCACTGCTCCACATTAACCCTTCGCGATCGCGCAAGGGAGAACGCAATCGCGCAGACACCTCGCCCAAGCATCGCGATCGCGCAGGTCTCCATCAACTTCGCCTTCAAGGGGGCGCTGTTGCGTAGACCATTTCAGTGCTCTTCGTGATCGCGCAGACAATGTCGCGATCGCGAATAACAGGCAGTGAGCTCCCAGTGTGCTCCCCTGTTTTTCCCTGTTTTGGGCTGCCCTGTTTCCTGCCCTGTTTCCTCCGTCTTCGGCGCTCCACTGCACGATCTTCAAGATATTTCCGGAGGCCTTGACTCGTATCCCTTGTGCTCTCGAGCTTGGCTTTTGATGGTTGTCGTTTAGGCCATTTTATATTGCATCACTAATGGACCTTACAGAGCTTTTAAGACATTTTGCTTGCCAATCAGAGTCCAAAATCTTTAGATGACTAGCCAAGGTCATTTCATTCTCCTCCACTTAGACTCATGTTCGTCTTCAAATAAGCTAGAGTACTTTCTTAGCAGAGTACTTTATACTCAACAATGAGAATGCTTTGAACGAGCCTCTAACCATCGTCAGACTATAATGTCATCGACTTATTTATACTGGCGATGTTCAACGAGACACGATTCTTTTACCTAAAAGTCGAGATCACAGTTGGTTTATCAAAGAGGATAAGAATAAATTAACCCGAGTATTCTAGATGCCTTCCTCACGAGGAAATTGTGCCATTGCTTTTTGACCATTGGAATCTCTAAGAGTGCAACTTCTAGATATCGTTTCCATGGTGAAGCTGAATGATTCTTGCAAGGTAGATTTATACTTAGCTAAATTGAATCTTTCTCGATCACTAAAGGAGGACTTTTAAATTTTTGAGGCAAAGATACGTGAAACACTAGATGAACTGGAATTTATTCTCACAAATAAAGCCGATAAATCACCTTATCATTACACTTCTCGATACAAAAAAAGATCGATAAACTTAAGTAGCTTACGCTTTGGTGACTGTTCCAAGATACCATTTGCGTCTATAATATGAGGAAGGCTCATCCACTTTGAAATTACTCATGCAACTGGTTAAGGATAGGAATTCTCAAGCTATCCTCTCTTAATCTGCTTGACTAAGGAAGACTTAAGTTATCATATAAGTAGAACTTGACTTGGACTTGAACTACCAAATTATCCTCTCGAGTTGCAGAAAGAACTACAACTCTCGAGTTCATGACTTCCAAACCTTAGACCCAAACATCACTGCTTGCTGCCTTCAATTCACGAGCCGAACAATTCATTTTATTTACCCATATCAGCTTGAATACATAAGCAATATGCTCACCTGGCTACATCCACACGTACATTCCAGCACAGGAAACATCGCAACCGACTACGAACTCATCTAAGCTCACTAGTGCCAGAAAGGAAAAAATAGAATTGGTGCTGAGATTAGTACAAATTGAAGCTTCTAGAAGGTCACCTTCCATATATCTGACTACCGATGCTAGATTATCTTTTTAGTTAAGCAAGCTAGACAATCCCACCAGAAGAGATAGACATTAACTGAGTTTATGACACAACATTCATGCCAACTCAATCTTTCACCCAGAAGGGAGTTCCAACTAATCACCAGAGGACACATTGGGAAACCCCTTTACAACAGAGATAAACTCATAAGATGAGATGATCATACTTGTATCTCGAACTAAGACGAGATACACAGATCAAACTTTACTTATTAATGTCACGACCCAATTTTTGGGGCCGTGATGGCACCTAAGTGTTACATCCTTAATCGAACCATGAATAATTAAACTGACTCATAATGATAATTTAGATAGAAATATTTCAATAAAATGTAGGTGTAGACATCCACCCGAAATACAGTGTCAATAGAGCATCTACGAATTCTGACATCCGATATATATATATAATACAAGACGTAGGAAGCGTCTAAACACTAAGGTGGATTAGACGGTATGCCACCGCGAACCATACGGTTGGCTCACCTCAAGCAAAAATAGTCACAGCCTCGAACGGATCAGATAAGTCTAGATGTCTGACTAGTAGAAGGATCTGTACATTTAAACAGTAAGTTATGAGCCAAAGCCCAGTAAGATCATCGACAGGCCCGCTAAATTACCCTTTCGGGACAAGTCTTTGATAATGCATAAGCAGATAACAGAAGTACAATCCACACCTTTACAGTAACCCATAAACATTACATACGATAATATAATTATACAACAACATAAGCAATAATACGCGAATACATAACATGGTCAATAATATAAAGATACATAATATAGGCAGCATATACAATATTATATTGATACTATGGCATAAGCAATAATATAATTAACACACAGCATGGCGATGATATATCTCGCATACCACATAGGTAATGATATACCTAGAACATAGCATAAGCACACACCCTGTGCGGCTTTGTTTATAGGTCATAACGCACCACAGGCCTCTGTCCCTATAAACAACTTTACTTATAGGTCATAACACACCACAAGCCTCTGTCCCTATAAGTCTCCACATCTAGGTCATAACGCACCACCGGCCTCTGTCCCTAGATGGAATTTCGCTTCTAGGTCATAACGCACCACCGGCCTCTGTCCCTAGAGCATATCAATAATACACCTGTACACAACATCGACTATACACAAGTCACGTTTGTGCTTTCTCCTTTTTGTATAAATATAACGAGTAGTACATAATACTATCTACTAGACAATGCTAGTCAATTAAGTACTCGACATCTTACTTAGCAAGATCAAATCTTATCCGCAAGCAAAATAAAGGTCAAGTCTCACTTACCTCAAAATCGGCTCAAGTGGCTAAGGAACGACCTCCTTTCCCAAACGATGTGCCTCCGTAAGACTCCTCTCTGAGCCAAAGAAATAGTGTCGCACTCGTAAGCATGTGAGGAAAGGATTCTAAGCCCTTACGCAATTTAAGAGGCAATTAACCAAAATACCCTCGGGTCGGACATACCCAAAAACTCGTAAAATTTATGTTTCCGGACTCCCCATACTCCCACGAGTCCAAAAGTACCATTATTGTACATACCCGAGTCCAACTCGGTCATTTTTTCCCATTTCACAAATCTAGGGTTCAAACCCTCTTTCCAAGGATCGTCACTTTGATCCTCGGATTAAAGCGTTAAAAATTGGTAAGAATAGTTACCTTGTGTTTAGGAATGATTTTGGTACTTCAAATTCCCCTTGGAATCACTTTTAGTAGCTCAAAACATGAAAATAAAAATGAATGCCCGCCCTAGTATATATAGCAGCCCGCAGCTTTAAAGAGCTGTACCACATGATATCCAAAGTGTACCTCACTGGATAGCTTTCAGCAAAATATCCATAACTTTTCATAGAAATATCCAAATGATACGAGGTTGGTTGCATTAGAACCACAACTCAAAGAGCTATAACTTTCATGTTTTGACGTTATTCCAATTCCTTAAGGATTGATCATAAAAATCGATTTCTTTCTGGCTGAACAGTAAAAAAAAAAATCAGCAGCTTTTTTTGGCTTTGCACCAGGTTAGCCACTATTTTTGGGTCCAAACGGGACCCTACGAAGCTCGAAATGACCCCAAATTTTGTACACAAGTCATACTAGACTTCTGTGACATGCTCGTTAAGACGAAACTCAATTCGGATCTCTAGAACTCAAAAAGTGGGTCCCACAGGAAAGGGTCAAATTTCGACTTTCGCCAAAATAGCGAATGTTACTCAAACGACCCCGGAATCCAAATTCGAAAGTTGCTACAAGTCATAAATGACGATACGAACCTAACAGAACCCTCAGATCTCTCATCGGAGTTCATTTACTCAAATCGAGCTCGAAAACCTCTTTTAACCTTTTTAAACTTCCGCAACGGAGACTTTATTGAAAGTCCTATCAAACGAGGTCTGTTTTCACTTCTGAAGGTTGCTACAGGTCATAAATTACCATATGAACCTAACGCAACTTTCAGATTTCACATCAAAGCTCATTTGCTCAAATCGAGTTCCGAAACCTCTTTTAGCCTTAACGAATATCCGAAACGGATGTCTTTCTCCGATACCTATCTAACAAAGTTCGTTTTTGCTATAAAATTCCAGGCATGTCATAATGGACCTTACAAAGCTTTTAGGATTGTCGACACGTAAATCGAGGTCCCAATTCCCGAAACAACTATTTGAGGTCGTTACAATCTCCCCCACTTAGACTCTCGTTCGTCCTCGGACGAGCCCCAGTCTAAGGTAAGATTCACATTTTCACGAAAATAATTACACAGATTTTGAGGACTCTCGCTACTACCCGAAATCATAAACAACAACATAACTTTCAGGCTTTAGAGATTGAAATCATACCTGAATTATCGAAAAGGCGAGGATACTTCTCCCGCATGTCGGACTCGAGTTCCCAAGTGGCCTCTTCGCTAGGACGATTCTTCCATAGCACTTTAACCAACGGGATCTCTTTCGACCTTAGCTTACGGATCTCTCTAGCCGCAATAGCAATCGGCTCCTCCAAATAAGCCAAGTCCTCGTCGACCTCGACAGAAGCCATATCAATCACATGGGATGGATCATGAACATATTTTCGGAGCATAGATACGTGGAATACCGGATGAACTGACAGAGATGGAGGCAAAGCAAGCCTATAAGCAACAGCACCAATGCGCTCCAAGACCTCAAAAGGACCAATGAACCTCTGACTAAACTTGCCCTTTTTCCCGAATCTCATAACACCCTTCATCGACGATACTTTAAGAAACACCCGGTCACCTACCATAAACACCAAATATCTCCTCCTCCGATCCGTATAAGATATCTGTTGACTCTGAGCTGTGCGGAGCCGATCCTGAATGATTCGGACCTTATCTAAGGTCTGTTGAACTAGATCCAGACCCAACACCTTCAAACCTCTCCAGGTTCAAACCAACCAACTGGAGAACGACATCGGCGGCCATATAATGCCTCAAACGGAGCCATCTGGATAGAAGACTGATAACTGTTGTTATAGGCAAATTCCGCCAAAGGCAAATAACTGTCCCAATGGCCTCCAAAGTCAATAGCAGAAGCCCTCAGCATATCCTCAAGAATCTGGATGGTCCTCTCGGACTGACCATCAGTCTGAGGATGAAATGCGGTGCTAAGATCTACTCGGGTACCCAGCTCCTTCTGAAATGATCTCCAGAACTGAGCTGTGAACTGAGTACCGCGATCTGATATAATAGAGACTGGAGCACCATGCAATCTCACAATCTGCTCGATAAAGATACGAGCCAAGTGCTCCGATAAATAAGTAGTCCTCACGGGGATGAAATGAGCTGACTTGGTGAGACGATCCACAACTACCCATACTGAATCATGCTTGCCCAAGGTCAAAGGCAATCCAACCACAAAGTCCATAGTAATATGCTCCCATTTCCATTCCGGAATCGGCATGGACTGAGTCACCCCGGCTGGTCTTCTATGCTCATACTTTACCTGCTGACAATTTAAGCACCGAGACACATGATCAGCAACATCTCTCTTCATTCCCTTCCACCAATATAACTCCCGAAGATCGTGATACATCTTCGTAATACCAGGATGAATAGAATACCGAGAACTGTGTGCCTCTGCCAATATCAGCTGCCTCAACTCCCCAACATTCGGAACACACAACCGACCGTTGAGCCGCAGTACACCATCATCTCCGATCATAAATGAGGTCACTCCTCCACTTAAAACTCTATCTCGAATATCACGCAAATATGAATCATCAAATTGCTTTTCCTTGATCTAGGAAGCTAGGGATGACTGAGTCCCTATATAAGCAAAAACTTGGTCTGGCATAGAATCATCAAATCGCACTCCACTAATGGACAAGGTCTGCAACTCTCGAGCTAGTGGTCTCATATCAACATCAAGATAGGCAAGGCTATCCATAGATTTCCTGCTCAGAGCATCAGCCAAAACATTAGCTTTCCCGGGATGATACCGAATAGCGATGTCATAATCCTTAAGCAACTCCAACCATCGGCGCTGTCTCCCGTTCAAGTCCTTCTGGGTGAACAGATACTGGAGACTCTTATGATCAGTGAAAATCTCACAAGGCTCACCATATAAATAATGCCTCCACAACTTCAATGCAAATACCACCGCCAATAACTCTAGATCGTGGACAGGGTAGTTCTTCGCATGCACTTCAGTTGTCTCAAGGCATAAGGTATCACCTTGCCATTCTGCATCAAAACACCACCTAAGCCAATACCAGAAGCATCACAATAGACTGTGAATCCCCCGGATCCACTAAGCAAGGCCAAAATAGGTGCTGTAGTCAAGACAGTCTTGAGCCTCTGAAAGCTAGACTCACAAGCAGCAGACCATAGAAAAGGAACATTCTTCTGCGTCAATTTAGTCAGTGGTGTTGATATGGAAGAAAATCCCTCCACGAATCACCGATAATAACCTTCCAAGCTTAAGAAACTCCGAATCTCTGTAGGAGAAGTAGGCCTAGGCCAATTCTGAACGGCCTCCACTTTCTTGGGATCAACACTAATACCGTCCTTGGTCACCACGTGACCCAGGAATGACACGGTATCCAGCCAGAACTCACATTTAGAGAATTTAGCATACAATTCATGGTCTCTCAATGTCTGAAGGATAATCTTCAAATGATACTCATGCACCCCTCGGCTCCTTGAATATATAAGGATGTCATCAATGAACACAATAACAAAAGAATCAAGATATGGCTTGAACACACGGTTCATAAGATCCATAAAGGCGGCTGGAGCATTTGTAAGCCCAAATGACATGACAAGAAACTCATAGTGCCCATATCTCGTACGGAAAGCAGTCTTAGAAATATCCTCAGACCAAATCCTCAACTGATGATACCCCGATCTCAAGTCAATCTTGGAAAAATGAGTAGCACCCTGAAGCTGATCAAATAAATCATCTATACGCTGTAAAGGATACCTGTTCTTGATAGTCACTTTGTTCAATTGCCGATAATCAATACACATGCGCATAGAACCATCCTTCTTCTTTACAAAAAGAACCGGAGCACCCCAAGGAGACACACTGGGTCTAATGAAACCCTTATCAAGCAAATCTTGAATTTGCTCCTTCAATTCCCTCAACTCAGCAGGAGCCATACGATATGGAGGAATAGATATAGGCTGAGTACCAGGCAATATATCAATACAGAACTCAATCCCCTCATAGGAGGCAAACCCGGCAAGTCATCCGGAAAGACCTCCGGATACTTGCATACTACCGGTACTCGATCAATAGATACCTCCTCCACTCGAACATCTCGAATAGAAGCAATATACCCTCCGCACCCGCGAGCTATCATCTTCTGAGCCTTCATCAATGATATGATGTTGTTCCTCGGAGAAGACCTGGAACCCTTCCAAATAGCCTTAGGCTCACCTTCGGCACCTATAGTCACGGACTTGGCATGGCAATCCAACGTCGCGTGACAGGATGCCAACCAATCCATGCCCATGATCACATCAAATTCCACCATATCTAGCAACATCAAGTCTACTAGAGACTCAACACCACAAATAGAAATCACACACTCCCGATACCCTTTATCTACACATATAGGATCTCCGACAGGCGTTGCCACCATAAATGGAGCATCAATAAAAACCAGATCCTTGCTCAAGCAAGGTGAAAATCAAGGAGACACATAAGAGAAAGTAGATCCCGGATCTATAAGGGCAAAGGCACTGTGGCCATAAACAGAAAGAGTACCTGTGATCACATCATTGGATGCCTCGGCATCCTGGCGAGTCATAGCAAAAACCTGAGCTGAACCTCCAGGACCAGGAGCTCTCTGAACCGGCTGCCTAGGAGGAACCTGAGTGACAGGCCTAGCTGCCTGAAGAGAAGACCGAACCATAGCAGCAGAACTCTAATGTCCCGCGGAGGTAGGTCCAGATGAAGTAACATAGGGGCAATCCCTAACAAAGTGCCTGGGATCCCCACACTGGTAACAAGCCTTACTACCGCCTCCTCCGCGTCCACCTCCGGGCCTGCACCTCCCATAGTGCCTCTGACGGCATCTCCCACAAACATGTGGAACAGACTGAGATGAATCCCCACGCCTCTGAGACGGCTGAGGCCTCTGAACACCCGACGAAGTACCCTGAGATGATAAAGCAGCGGCCTGAGGAAGTCTAGGCTGAGTATAACCACGGGAACCCTGGCCTCCATGCGAAGGACCACTAGAAATACCAGAATATCGTGACCTCTTGCTCGCTCTCTCTGCATCTGCCCTGGCATGAATATCCTCCATACGCCTCGCAATATCAACCACCTCATAATAAGACTTGTTGCCCATATTAGGGGCAACAGCTATCTGAAGACGAGGATGAAGACCCTCAACAAATCTAAGAACCTTGTCCCTCTCCAGCCCAACCATAGCAGGCGCAAACTGGGATAACTCTAAGAATCTGGTATCATAAGCAGACACGGACATGTCTCCCTGCCTCAACCTCTCAAAATCGCGCCTCTGGGCATCATGGTGGCTCTGAGGCACAAATCTACTCATAAACATGGCAACGAACTCGGCCCAAGACAAAGGATGAAGATCACTGGACCTTTGTCTCATCACAGAAACCCACCACGTCTCGGCATCACCAGAAAATCGGAAAGAAGCACATCACACCCCAAGGGTGTCTCTAGTACCTAGCACCGAAAATATCTTCTCACACTTCTAAATATATCTCTGAGCAGAACAAGTAGCTGGTGTACCATCGAACTCAGGAGGCTTGAGCTTCATGAAGGACTCAATCCTCCGAGCTACCTCTCGTCACTCATAGAAAGAGCAGGAATAGAATGACCCAACTGAATACCCGACTGAGGAGCCAAAGTGGAAGGTTGAGCAATAGGACTAATAACTGGAGTAGACTGAGGAATCACCGGAGTAGCCTCAGGAGTCAGCGTACTCATAGCTAGAGTAACTGGCTGGGGTACCGCAGAAGGTACTGGCATATCGCCCATAGGCGAGGCCTGAGATCCAAGCATGCCCATCATCCGCAATAGAACATCTGCAGGAATAGATACCGCTGTGCCCAGCACAAGAGAAGGCATAGTCGATGGGATATGTGAGACGGGTATCTCAGAAGACACCGGTGGCACTATACTAGTCTGTCTGGCAGCAAGAGGTCTGCCCACAGAAGCTCTGGTAGTAGCCGCTCTCGGCTGAGTAGGTGCCCGCGCACCAGTCCGTGTGCTACGCACAGCTCTCCCACGGACCGACTCAGTCAGTACGTCACCAGCTCCCGAAGCAGAGGACGATCGCGTTCTCACCATCTGTCATAATCACATTAAAATATTAGCACCTATGTAAGCATCATAGCACGAGAAGAGATGAAATGAAGGGAAACAACTCTTCCTAAAATGCCTTTGCAGCCTCTCGCTTATAAGTATGGTCGACAACATACCCATAAACAAGACTCTACTCGGACACTGCTCTATTGACTCCCTAAGACTCGACTTACAACCTAGGGCTCTGATACCAATTTATCACGACCCAATTTTCGGGGTCGTGATGGCACCTAAGTGTCACATCCTTAGGCGAACCACGAATAATTAAACTGACTCATAATGATTAATTAGATAGAAATATTTCAATAAAATGTAGGTGTAGACATCTACCCGAAATATAGTGTCAATAGAGCATCTACGAATTCTGACATCCGATATATATATATATATATATATATATATATATAATACAAGACGTAGGAAGCGTCTAAACACTAAGGTGGATCAGACGGTATGCCACCGCGAACCATGCGGTTGGCTCACCTCAAGCAAAAATAGTCATAGCCTCGAACGGATCAGATAAGTCCATCTGTCTGACTAGTAGAAGGATCTGCACATTTAAACAGTAAGTTATGAGCCAAAGGCCAGTAAGATCATCGACAAGCCCGCTAAATTACCCTTTCGGGACAAGTCTTTGATAATGCATAAGCATATAACGGAAGTACAATCCACACCTTTACAGTAACCCAAAACATTAAATACGATAATATAATTATACAACAACACAAGCAATAATACGCGAATACATAACATGGTCAATAATATAAAGATACATAATATAGGCAGCATATACAATATTATATTGATACAATTGCATAAGCAATAATATAATTAACACACAGCATGGCGATGATATATCTCGCATACGACATAGGCAATGATATACCTAGCACATAGCATAAGCACACACCCTGTGCGGCTTTGTTTATAGGTCATAACGCACCACAGGCCTCTGTCCTATAAACAACTTTACTTATAGATCATAACGCACCACAAGCCTCTGTTCCTATAAGTCTCCACATCTAGGTCATAACGCACTACCGGCCTCTGTCCCTAGATGGAATTTCGCTTTTAGGTCATAACGCACCATCGGCCTCTGTCCCTAGAGCATATCAATAATACACCGGCACACAACATCGACTATACACAAGTCACATTTGTGCTTTCTCCTTTTTGTATAAATATAACAACTAGTACATAATACTATCTACTAGACAATGCTAGTCAATTAAGTACTCGACATCTTACTTAGCAAGATCAAATCTCATCCGCAAGCAAAATAGAGGTCAAGTCTCACTTACCTTAAAATCGGCTCAAGTGGCTAAGGAACGACATCCTTTCCCAAACGATGTGCCTCCGTAAGACTCCTCTCTGAGCCAAAAAAATATTGTCGCACTCGTAAGCATGTGAGGAAAGGATTCTAGCCCTTACGCAATTTAAGAGGCAATTTACCAAAATACCCCCGGGTCGGACGTACCCAAAAACCCGTAAAATTTATTTTTTCGGACTCCCCATACTCCCACGAGTCCAAAAGTACCATTATTGTACATACCCGAGTCCAACTCGGTCATTTTTCCCATTTCACAAATCTAGGGTTCAAACCCTCTTTCCAAGGATCGTCACTTTGATCCTCGGATTAAAGCGTTAAAAATGGGTAAGAATAGTTACCTTGTGTTTAGGAATGATTTTGGTACTTCAAATTCCCCTTGGAATCACTTTTAGAAGCTCAAAACATGAAAATAAAAATGAATGCCCCCCCCCCCCCAGTATATATAGCAGCCCGCAGCTTTAAAGAGCTGTACCACATGCTGTCCAAATTGTATCTCACTGGATAGCTTTCAGTACAATACCCATAACTTTTCATAAAAATGTTCAAATGATACGAGGTTAGTGGCATTACAACCACAACTCAAAGAGATACAACTTTCGTGTTTTGATATTTTTTTAATTCCTTATGGATTGATCTTAAAAATCGATTTCTTTCCGGCTGAACAGTAAAAAACAGAATTCAGCAGCTTTTTTTGGCTTTGCACCAGGTCAGCCACTGTTTTTGGGTCCAAACGGGACCCTACAAAGCTCGGAATGACCCCAAATTTTGTACACAAGTCATACAAGACTTTTATGACATGCTCGTAAAGATGAAACTCAATTCGGATCTCTAGAACTCAAAAAGTGGGTCCCACAGGAGAGGGTCAAATTTTGACTTTCGCCAAAATAGCGAATTTTACTCAAACGACCCCGAAACCCTCAGATCTCTCATCGGAGTTCGTTTACTCAAATCGAGCTCGAAAACCTCTTTTAACCTTTATAAACTTCCGCAACGGAGACTTTATCAAAAGTCCTATCAAACGAGGTCCGTTTTCACTTCTGAAGGTTGCTACAGGTTATAAATTACCATACGAACTTAACGCAACTTTAAGATTTCACATCAGAGCTCATTTGCTCAAATCGAGCTCCGAAACCTCTTTTAGCCTTAACGAATATCCGAAACGGATGTCTTTCTCCGATACCTATCTAACAAAGTTCGTTTTAGCTAAAAAATTTCAGGCATGTCATAATGGACCTTACGGAGCTTTTGGGATTGTCGACACGCAAATTGAGGTCCTAATTCCCAAAACAACTATTTGAGGTCATTACAATTAATTGCTTTACGCAGGAAGTAAAATAATACTCTCCGAAGATGGCGAATGAGAATCCCATCACCCTACTGGTGCTAAATCTAGAAAGAGAGATAAATCGATTTAACACAACAACTGAAGGTAGCATAACATGATGCTAACTTGACAATATCTATGCTTACTTCAAAATCCCTCATACTTAAAACCAAATGAATAAAAAGGGTCTCACTACCCCTAAACTATGCAACATACCTGAAATTTACCCCTATATTATGACAAAATCTCTTACAGGAACAATATCCCAGAAGAATCATAGGGACATATTGGAATAAATGAATCCTAAATCACTTTAAGGGAAAAAATCATATTCAGAAATAAGGAAAAGAAGAATTACCTAGGTCTACTGCATCAGATGTGATACGGGAAATACACGAAAGTGATAAGACTAGATAGGAGCAAGACAGATCTTGAACTCCCTACGAGATAGCTAAGAGGAACGGGTCTCGTAACACCCTCGATTCGGGTCAAGATCAACCTATACTATGCATACCGTCCTCAAGACGCACTTGGATCTTGCAAATAGCTCGGTCGGGTTTGGAATGAGGGTCAATTAGTGCAACCAATTGATTCAAGCCAAAAAGAAAGGGCTCATTCATAAGAGAATCTCATCTTAATTGATTGTGTTCAATATTCAAAGTAAGCTAAATTCAAATGAAATCCTAAGAGGTTCTTTTATAGGTGCCCTTCTACACATGATATAAAGTCTAAAGTACCCCCAAAGTGGGTTAGAAAGACATAAGCCACGTAGGGCTAATGTAGGAAATACATAGCAAAATATGTAGGATTTCCGTCTAGTCAAAAGACGAGTGGGCGGTCCGCCCCGTCTCGACATAAGCTGAAGGAATGGCACAGGGGAGTGGACGGTCCGTCTCCCAGAGTAGGCGGTCCGTCTGCTCGAATTCCAGAGAGCATGCATTTTGGGACAGCCGATTTTCCACCAATCTTCAACTAGGCGGTCTGCCTCATCCTGGAGCTTCTTGAGGATCCTCAAAATATGCCTCAGATGCTCCTTCTTGTAGCCTAGGTGGTCCTCCTTTCATGGCACTCCAATGCATGATCTTCAAGTCTCTTCCGAAGTCGTCTTCCATGTCTTTCCAAATCAAGTGGAGGTGAACGTCTTGGATCATCTTGGCTTGACTTCTAGTGAAAGGCCTTGAGGTAGTTTGCCCCACATCATCCTCCCCTTCTTGGGAAGATTTCATCCTCGAAATCACGGCCTCCTCCTCTCCTGCATCACCATTCTCTATATCAAAAGGAGCCAAGTCAGAAATGTTGAAAGTATTTGAGACATTATACTTACCGGGTAGATCAATCACATAGGCGTTGTTGTTGATATTGAAAAGCACTTGGAATGGTCCAACTCCTCGGGGTTCCAAATTTCCTTTCCTAAGTTTTGGAAACATTTCTTTGCGGATGTGCACCCATACCCAATCTCCTTTCTTGAGCTCTAGCTTCTTCCTTCCCTTGTTCTTCTCTGATGCCACCTTTGAATAGGCTTCCTCCAAGTTCTTCCTTGCTTTTGCATGGATCTCAAGCATAGCCTTTGCTCGGCTCTTACCATCAAAACTAACAATCACATCCTTGGGAAAATGGGTTAGATCAAGTGAAATCAAAGGATTAAAGCCATAAACACACTTAAATGGAGTCATACCAATCATGCTATGCAAAGTACCGTTATATGCAAACTCCATAAGAGTTAAATTTTCAACACAAGTGATAGCATCCATGGAAGCAAAACTCCATTTGAGTACTTGGATGAAGCATTAGAATATCTTGGAAGGTTTATGATGACATTTCAAACAAAGGAACTTCAAAATACGCTAACTAGAATCAATTACAAAGAAGAAGTGTCTAGTTTTGGAGGAAGAGCTCAAGCCAAGGAGGATCTTGTGCCCAAGTGTTATAAATATATTATGGTCAAAATTGAGTACTAGTGATGAATATTCAAGTCAAAATTATTGCAATTTGAAGTGGAAGAATTGGGTTCCAAATCAGTCTATTTTTGGACTAATTAAGTAGCCTAAAGTGTACCAAACTTGAAGCCCAAGAAGAGCCATATAGGGTCATGTTTTTAGCCCATAAAATGTGCTTTGTTTCAGCCCAAAAACGTGCAAAGGATGGTCAAAGGATTTCCATGAAGTGTACTCTAAGTTGCTTGCAAGTTGCTATCAAGGTTTCCTAGTTCAAGTGGGATTTGTTTCTTAAATTAATTGAGATATATTTTCCTATATTAATTAGGTTTTGATTTCAATATTAATTAGGATTAGTTACCAATATTATTTAGCATTTAATTTATTTTTACTAGTTTAGTAAGGATTTTGTTCCTTTTCTTATTCTATTAGGATATTCTTTCCTAGTTGGTTTCTCTTCCTATTTCATTATTACTTAGAAACTATATTTGAGTAGGATTTTATAAGGCCTATGGCCAACCCCTACGCCTATATAAAAGGGTTATTTTCTTTATTTTTAGATATACGACAAAACAATATAGATTTATGATGAATAAAAATTGAGAGGTTTTTTCTTGCACTTTTGTGTGTGGCTACTCTTGGATTTATCTTTCAACCTTCAAGTCTACACTTTTAGGTGATGAGGTATTTCTTCTTAAATATTTAGATTACTTTTAGGTATTCAAGAAAGGTGGTAAATTCTATTTTACTGTTGTTCTTTGTTACTCTAACGAGGGTCGGCATTCCATAATCTACTTCTTGGGTTATTCTCTACCAAAGGTGATTAGCTAGTCTAATTGTTGTTGTTAGGAGTCTCTTTTAAAGATTTAGACTTGTCTTGAATTTCTAGTTTCATTCTTGGATTCTTGATCTGTTCTTGAACTTAAGAAGCTCTTTCTTAAATACATTCTATCTTTATTTTTAATTATTTTTCGTTTCTAGTATTCTTTTTATTAGCTTCTGCACGTTTCTTTAAATTTCTCTAACAAGTTTTTGGATTCATAACGTGAGCTTTATCGAGAAGTATCGTGATTGTTATCAAGTGGTATCAGAGCGGGTTCAATCAAGATTTCGTTCTTGATTATCTTGGAGGATTCTTGAGCACGAAAAGCAAAATAAAAAAAAATAAAAAAGTGTTACTGTAGGTAACAATTTTTTTGAAGAAAAGCGTAATATATTTCCTTATTCCTTTGGGTTTGGGTTCCTTTAATTCTTTTTTTTTTTTTTTTTTTTTTGCTTTATATCCAAATCCTATTCTTTCTATGTTTTGTTTTTCTTTGGAGATTCTTTTCCTATTTGGTTTTATTCCTATTTACAAATCATATTCTTTCTAGGTTTTGTTTTTCTTTAGAGAAGATCCTAATTTTTTTTTGTTTTATCCCTACTTACCAAATCCTATTCTTTCTCAGTTTTGGCCTTTCACTTTCCTTCTTATTTTATAACTCCTAAACCTTATCACCTAGGGTTGTGACTACTAGGGTTTATTTATAAATCCAAAGAGAACCAACCAAAAGTTGCATTGAGCGAAAAAAGGCAAGAGAGTTGAGATTATTAAAGGGCAAAAGCCATATTAGAGAGATTCACATATATTTTTTTTCTGAAAGTGTCATTTAAAGATCATTAGGATATCATGGAAACGATTATGAAGAGTACAGAAAGAGATGAAGATAACATTGATGAGGAGCTATATCAATTTTATCTAATGATGAAGGCATCGAATGATAAGTGGGATGAATAGAAGAAGAGTTTTAGTACATCGAAAGTGATTAAAGAGCATACTTGTGATTATATTGTTTTGAATGTGCCTACAATTGATAATTATGGAATTTGGAATGAAATTGATCTTGTTGATCATGATAGTGAGAGAAAAAGTGAGGATGAGAAAGAAAAGATTGAGAGGAGTAAGGGAGAGCAAAGTGGCAGCTTAAGAGTGGAAAAAGGAGAGATTGAGTTGAGAGAAGTGAGTGAGTTGCCACAAGAAAATAGAAGAAAGCATGATAAAAATAAGAGGTGAAAAAGAAGAAGTTGAGAGCTATGAAAAACAAGAGAGTTTGGGTGAAGATATTTCTTATTCTAACTCTAATATTCCTACTTCTTTTTCTTCTAGTTGTTTTGATTCTTATCTAGGTGATTTTGGAAAAGTTTGCATGAAAAAGCCAACATTAGAAGAACTTCAATGCTTGAAAAAGCATGTAGAGACCGAGTCATCCAATTCTTATAGCCAAGTGAACCTCAATGAGAATAAAAAAGGTAAGGAAGATGGTTTAGGTAAGGTTCAAGGTAAAATTGCTAACCTTAACACTCTACCTTGTTTGGATGAATTTGATAATGTTCTCTCTCTTTTGGGTATTGGTGATGATAGGAATAATGAACATTCTACATGTTTTAATAATTCAATAGTTGAGAAAGATTGTGATTTACTTGCTTTATTGCATTAGCCTCGATCTAGTGTTGACTTTGATAGGGACTCTTATTATGACACTCCACCATTGTTTGATGAGGAAGAACATGAATGTTATTTTTTACCTACTATTTCTAATGATGAAATTCATGATTTTGGTGAAGAGTTGACTCAAGTGGAGAATGGTTATGATTTGTTGACTTTTAAATCTCCACTACTTGTTGATAGTATACATGTTGGTTATGGGGAAAACTTTTGTCGCTTCTTAACCCATTAACTCTTTCTTGCACTAGTTCTTGTGTTTTTCTAAAGAAAAGTGATGAAAAGCCTTTTGATAGAGGAAGTGTTATGCAAGTGAATGTGGCAAAAAATACAATTGAATTTCAAGAGAAATATGGAGAATACAATTCTTGTGGGATATTGTAAGATGAAAGCTTAGTGGCTGATTTTGATATTTTTAAACCTATTGATAATATTGATCCTTACTTACCGGTTTATGACATAAGGTTTTCTAGAGCCATTGCTATGTTGGAAGCTTACAAAAAAAGAATACAAGGTGATATTTTTTCATTACTGAACAAGTCCAAGTACGGTATGTATAAATGGTTAATTCATATTTTTGGACTTCTTATGTCACGACCCAAATTCAGGGACCGTGATGGCACCTAAGCGTTCTACCCTTAGGCGAACCAAGAGGTGCGTAATAAGTTCAAATGATAATTTGGCTAAAACAACACTTAGTCTTAAAAGATGATCGAACTAAATGAGAAAAGAGTAATACCATAATTAAAGAAAAGACATTCCAAAAATCTCGACGTAACTATCCCCAATACACAGTGTCAATGGAGCATACTAAGAGTTTATACAATCCAGGGCACATCTCAAAATATAAGGAAATTCTAAAATATCAAGGAAGATAGGACAGTGTGCCACCAATAACAATGCGGTTGGCTCACCTCTACCGACTCTAGTCCACAGCCTCGAACAGATCAAGAAAGTCCAGCTGTCGGGCTAGAAGGTGGATCTGCACATGTAAGCAGTAAGTTATGAGCCGAAGCCCAGTAAGATTATCAAAAAGCCCGCTACTTTACCCTTCAGAACAAGTCTTTGAAAATACATAAGAAGATAAGATTAATAAGGCCTACATAGTCACCAAAATATAATAAATATAATAAGGTACCATTATTAACTATAACTTCTCAACTTTAATTTAATACAACATAATAGTATAGGGCCTCACAATCGTTGTGGCTAGACCAGTGGCTCGTCAACTCTATAGCATAGGCCCTCGCCATATTAGGCTAGACCAGTGGCTAAATCTATCTAATGGCATAGGCCCTCACCATATAAGGCTAGACCAGTGCCCACAATCCAAATACCAACGAGAAAAATAAAACCATAATATGGATTATTCGAAATGTATATATATATATATATATATATATATATATATAACTCCATAGTATAGAAGAAATACATCTAGTGTTAAATACACATGTAATACTCATATTAATGTCGTTCTCTTTTAATCCAATGTAGTACGGTATGGTGCAATACCATGTTCAAATTAAAACCAAACATTATAAATCTATCTTGATCATTCAAGGTAAACGATCTCAGTCTAATGTATATGAACAAGTATGCGCTTGTCCCACAACATACTAATTATTCATGACCTTTTAACTCATTACGCAAGTTCAAATCATACCCATTTAGCAAAGCAAGCAAAATAGAGGTCAAGTCTCACTTACCTCGAAGGTGGTAAAAGAACTACGTCCGAACAAGCCTCAAAAGTCACCAAAGACGAACTCTGATGCAGGGCAAAATACGCGGAAGCTAACTAAACGATAAACGAGTAGAAGCAAGTAAATTTGATAACGAGATATCAAAGATATCGAGAAGTTCAAGACTAGGAAGAAAAGAATTAGAAGAAAGAACGGATAAACAATTCAAACAAGAAGTTAATTATCCAAAGGGAGAAAGTGAAACTCGAACGTTACAAGGATTTCACACTAGCGATGAATCTCCGTCGGTTCCAAGTTAACGAGATACATGAAGCCTCGGGCTTCAACAAGAAAGGCTCGGCCTTCTCTCAATTCTCTCTTCTCTAAATTCAATACAAGGTAAGTTGTGAATGAAATGGCTAAGGGATGTATTTATAGTTTTTCCTAACCCCTTGCGAAATGACTAAAAGGCCCCCAAAGTGGGCTAAGACATAAAAGACCACGTAGGGTCAAAATAGGCAATTTACACAAAATCCTGCGTGCAACTACCAGGGAAAGGCGGTCCGCCCACCCCCACTAGGCGGTCCGCCCCTCTTCAAAATCCAGAGAGTGGCATCCACCTAGGCGGTCCGCCCATGGCTTGAGGCGGTCCGCCTCTTCCAAGTCCTGAGGGCTGAAATGATGTAGGCGATCCGCCTCTTCCTGAAGCTCCTTGAAATGCCTCAAAATGTGCCTCAGTTGTTCCTCCCTTGTATCCTGGGTGGTCCTCCTTCCTTGGCGCTCCATTGCATGATCTTCAAGTCGCTTTCGGGGCCCTTGGCTCGTGTTCTTTGTGCTCTTCAAGCTTGGCTCTCCATGGTTGGGAACTAAGCCAATTTGGACTGCATCAAACTCCAATGCAATCACACTATTCAAAATCATAATTAGAGTGTTAAAATTGGCTAAGAGAGTGAAAATCCTAATACTTTTGAGTTTCAGGTCCACCGTGGCTTGAAACTCGCCAAACGGGGGCAATCCCGAATCCTAAAGACAAACTCATCCTGACATTACCATTCACTTACGAGTTTATACATTCGAAAATCAAATCAATCCAATCTCATTAACACCTCCAAATCCCCTTCTTACTCCACTTTTGAATTCAAACTCAAGAACCATGCCAACTTCTCACTATTCATAAATCTCATTATTTCAAGTTATGGTCTCAACTTCTTAATTAAACTCAACATTTCAACATTTAATCCCAAATTAAGCAATATAATATGCACAATTCTTTGATATAAACATGACTGAATGAATACGTGAAGTAACAAGGAAACAAGGCTCACGTTCCACTTCTCATTCCAATAACCATTTGTACCATTTCTATCCATAACATAATCATGGCATCATCATTAGCCCCTATCATTATCAAGATTTAGACTTGTCTTGAATTTCTAGTTTCATTCTTGAGATTCTTGATCCGTTCTTGAACTTAAGAAGCTCTTTATTAAATTCATTCTATCTTTATTTTTAATTATTTTTCGTTTCTAGTATTCTTTTTATTAGCTTCCGCACGTTTCTTTAAATTTCTCTATCAAGTTCTTGGATCCATAACGTGAGCGTTATCGAGACCCGTATCATGATTGTTATCACCAAGTCCTGGCCTTACCTCGGGTCATAGCTCTTAGAAGAGCACCCAAAGTTTTGTTTACCACCTCAATTTTCCCATCCGTTTGAGGGTGGTGGGACGTAGAGAACATTAACTTGGTGCCAAGAGCACCCCACAAACTTCTCCAAAAATGGCTAAGGAACTTAGTGTCCCTATCACTACAATGGTTTGAGGCATACCATGCAACTTTAACACATGATCAATGAATAAAGAAGCAAGATGTTGTGCATCATCACACTTTTTACATGGAATAAAGTGAGCCATCTTGGAAAACCTATCCACGACAACATAAATGCTATCACGTCCCCTCCTAGACCATGCCAATCCCATAACAAAATCCATAGAAATATCCATCCACGGAATTGTTCCATGAGAATGGCCAAGGTCTTATTTCTCCCAAAGTGTCCCATCAAGCCCCTACAATGTGCTTCACGGATAAGCAATTATCTCCATGAGGACTCGGGAACACAAACTCTACCATTTTTAAAGATATAGCCATCTGCCCATTGGTACTTCTCAACTCTTTCTCCCTTTTCAAGAGCTTCATGATCTTTAGCTTAGGGTCTTGAGCATACATCAACTTAATGCTCTCAAAACCCATGAGCTTGGAGACAAGAGTGGTGGCTAGAGGAAACTTCCTAGAAAGTGCATCCACCACAATATTTTCGGCTTCCCTTTTGTATTGAATCACATAAGGGAAACTCTCAATGAACTCTACCCATTTGGCATGTCTCTTATTCAACTTCTCTTGGGCCCTAAGATGTTTGAGTGACTCATGATCACTCTTAATCACAAATTCTCTAGGCCAAAGATAACATTGCCAATGAGCAAGAGCTCTCACTAGGGCATACAACTCCTTGTCATACGTAGAGTAATTCAAGGTTGCACCCTTCAACATTTCACTAAATTAGGCTATGGGTTTCCCATCTTACATGGGATCACCTCCAATTCCCATCCCCGAGGCATCACATTCAATCTCAAATGCCTTTCCAAAGTCGGGCAATTGCAATAGAGGGGCGGCACTCAACCTACTTTTCAATTCTTGGAAGGCCTTCTCTTGAGGCTCTCCCCCACACAAAAGGCTTGTCTTTCTTTACCATATCGGTGAGTGGAGCGGCAATGGAGCTAAAATCCTTCACCAATCTCCTATAAAAGCTAGCAACACCATGAAAGCTTCTCACTTGAGACATGGTAATGGGTGTAGGCCAATCTCTAATGGCCTCTACCTTGGACTCATCAACCTCCACTCCTTGGGTACTCACAACGAAGCCAAGAAAGACTACCTTTTCAACACCAAAGGCACATTTCTTAAAATTAGCATAGAGCTTTTCGGCTCTCAACATTTCAAGCACTTGTCTTAAATGATCAACATGGTCGTCTAATGACTTGCTATATATCAAAATGACATCAAAGTAGACGACCATGAATTTGTTGATAAATGGTTTCAACACATGGTTCATTAGCCTCATGAAGGTACTAGGTGCGTTGGAGAGGCCAAAGGGCATCACCAACTATTCATATAGACCAAACTTGGTCATGAATGCAGTTTTTCACTCATCACCCGGTTTCATACAGATTTGGTGGTAACCGGACCTAAGGTCTATCTTTGAGAAGATGCTAGAACCACTTAGCTCATCAAGTGTATCATCTAAACGAGGTATGGGATGTCGATACTTTACCGTGATTTTGTTGAACGCTCGACAATCCACACACATTCTCCATGTGCCATCCTTCTTTGGGACAAGGATTACGGGCACGGCACATGGACTTAAGCTCTCACAAACCAAGCCCTTGTTAAATAATTCATTCACTTGCTTTTGTAACTCCTTTGTATCTTCGGGATTGCTTCTATAGGCCGGCTTGTTTGGGATTTGGGATCACGAGACAAAATAATTTGATGTTCAATACCCATCAATGGAGGTAGAGCACTTAGCATCTCATCGGGGAATATATCCCCAAAAACCTTCAAAACAGTTTCAAGAGCACTACGCAAAGGGTTAGAAGAATAATCAAATTCGAAAGATAAAAACATACATTTTTGCACTAGGCAAATGAGAAATTTGGTGCCATCATTTTCTCTCAAGAGCTTACCCGGTTGCATCATGGAACAAATGCTAATGGTAGAAGATGGCGAAGCAACAACTAGGCTCTCGTCTAAAGGTTTAGTCTCCACTATTGACTTAGCCGTTGTCGCTTCTTTCAACTCCCTCATACGTCTATAATCATCACTCACTTGTTTAGGCGACAAGGGCTTGAGCACATACTTTTTCCCCTCATGCTTGACCGTATACGTGTTGACACGGCCAACATGTATCAGATTTCTATCATATTGCCATGGCCTACCAAACAAGAGATGGAAAGATTGCATAGGCACCACATCAAACATGTGCTCATCTTAATAGTTCTCAATCTTGAACTTTATCAAGACTTACTTCACTACCTTCAACTCCCCACACTCACTTAGCCATTGCAAACGGTAGGGGTTTGGGTGTTTCAAAATGGGCAACTTCAATTGTGAGACCAAAGATTGACTCATTACATTAGCACAACTTCCCGAATCTATTATCATTGAGCACACTTGCCCATCACACGACATCTAGCATGATAGAGGTTTTCTCTTTGCACATTTTCACTCTCCTCTACAAGCATTGCACTCAAACTCCACCTAACAACAAGAAACTTGTTAGGGTCATCTCCTTCCTCTTCCTCTCCTCCCTCAAGACCAACTCACTCTCCTCCACTCCCTCATCCTCGGGTTCACTATCTTGTTCATACACTGTCCCATCATCCATTACAATCATGGTCTTTCGAGTAGGACAATCTCTAGCAAAGTGACCATACCCCTTACACTTGCGGCATTGAATAGAAGAAGAAGTAGGAGTGTTCAATTGAGTTTTAGAATTACCTCCAATTTTTGGTGTTGGCTTCTTATAGGTCTTTTTGACATCTCGACTTGCACTTGCACCACTTGTGTTTGGAGTCTTTCATTCTTTGGCTTACTCACGGGAGTAGAAGTGGTACTCCTATAGCGGGTGGACTTCTCTTCTTTGAGCCATTTCTCGGCTTCAACCGCGGCATAAAATAGGTCATGATGAGAATCAAACTTGTGAAACCTCAATTAAGAGGCTATCTCTCGGTTCAACCCACTCTTGAATCGAATCACGGCTTGTTCATCTTCCACCACATCCATGTCTATGATCATTCAGATTTGCTCAAACTCATTGTAGTACTCTCCAACCATCTTGTAGCCTTGTTTCAACTCATAAAGCTATTTGAGTTGGTCTTGACGATATTGGGGAGTCACATATTTTTCATCCATCACACGAGTCAATTCATCCCAAGTAAGGTTCACGGGCAAAGCATTCCTTCTCCTATACCTTTTGGTCGACTCCCACCAAGTGGAAGCAAAGGATTCAAAGGAAGATATAGCATATTTGGTTTTCTTCTCCTCGGTCATGTCATTTGTATCAAAAACTCTTTCCATGGTTACCTTCCACTCAAGATACTCAATCGGGTCACTACTCCCCTTAAATATAGGAATAGTGAGCTTCACACTATTGAGATTATTTTTGTCATGACCTCCTCAGTAAGGCTTCGGTTGGCCTCTAAAGATTTCACAAAAGTATCATAATCCCTTCTAGCATCCCCTCCAACATTTCCCATGGGTGGCCCTCGACCTCGGCCTCTACCCATATTCACTTCATGCCCTCCATTCATAGCTCTCCTAATCGGATAGGGAGTGATAAGGGGAAAAACACACGGAAGCTAAAGACGATATGAAAATGTGGAAGCTAAAACAAGATAGGCGATATCAATAAAGATATCGAGATAAAAGCAAGACGAAGCTTGAAACGATTACCTAAGTAGCACCGAGGAACTTGTCTCGATATACCCCGGGTGAATGTCAAGAATCACCTACGCTAAGGAACGAGACGAGACTCACACGAAGGGCGAAGTAGCAACGAAGAACGATATTTCGTTACACCCCGAACGATTGGCAAGAATCACCTACGCTAAGAAACTACCCTCAAGAGGCACCCGGCTCTTGCAAATAGAATGATCAAAGAGGTTTCGATGTTCAACTTGGAATCCACCAAGTGAAATCATGCCTGCTAACGGGTTGTTCATTGAGATTCACTCAAAGAAATCATCATTCTACATTCAAGGTTCTCTAGTGAAATTAAATGGCTAAGTGTTCTATTTATAAAACTTTCTAAGACTAAAGTGAAATGACTAAAATAGCCCTCAACTAAGTTAGAACATTATACAACACTTATGGGCAAAATAGGAAGTTTACAACAAAAACTAGCTTCTTCAGCGTCATGGGCGGAGCGCCCCAAAAAGAGGCGGAGTGCCTGACATTGGGCATTCTTGGGCAGCCTCCTTGGGGAGGCGGAGCGCCCCACCGGTGGGCGGAGCGCCTGGCTATGCAGCTTCTTTGGCGGACCGCCTAGGTGCTTGGGCGGACCGCCTGGGTGCCTGGGTGGTGCGCCTAAGGGCCTATCTTCTTGATACTTCTCCGGATCGCTCCTAAAGCCCTTGGCTTCCCGTCCTTTGCATCCTTTAAGCTTGGCACTCGTTGATTTGAGCCTTGGCCTCGTTGATTGGAGCCTTGGCTCGATTTGCCCCGCATCATCCTCCCCTTCTTGAAAGGATTTCGTCCTCGAAATCAAGGCGTCACCATTCATGGCATCTTTATCTCCTCGAATTGCCCAATGCTCTCCTCCCTTGTTCTTCTTGAGCGCCACTATGGAATAGGCTTCTTCCAAGTTCTTCTTTTCCTTAGCATAGAACCTAGGGCCTACAAGAAACGATAAGCAAAACCAAAAACTCCTACTCCAAAAGTAGGTTAGTGCAAATAGTGTGTAAAACACACTCTTATGGTGAAGCCAAGTATCAATAATGATGAAAAAGCTCACGGCTCCTAAGGAAACGATAAGTACTTGACTTAGCAAAGAAATTCACTTAAGACAAGAACGAGCAAAAAGATCATTAGGACATGGAATATGCAAGATCAATTTATCAATAATCCTACAATCCCTAAGCTCATTACGAACACGCCAAACCTTTAATGCAATGCTTTCACAATGTGGCACAATGGATTCGACACGCTCAATTCTCAAAGTGTGGTTAACAGGTGGGATGGGATAGGCTAGGTAGTTCATTTCACAATTAGCATCAATTACCCCACGCCCCTTCTTAAAAGCTCTCATACTCACACTAAGAGATACCTCCTCACCTCTAATTTCATCCTCAAGACAACCCTCCTCACAAGGTAAACTCTCAAGGAAGACATTAATAATGGCCTCTTCATCATCATAACTCAAACCAACAAGAGTAGGGTCACTAGAAGGATCATCTACCTCACTTGAAGCTTCAAACAAAGAGTTGTCTATGGGATCAAATCCCTCACAGCACGGAGGTTCTAGCTCATTCCCAACTCTAGCTCGATACAACTCACCACTACAAATAAGGATGTCCTCAAACAAAGGAAATGTAAAAGCATGCACCGCAATTTGATGGTCAAGCAAAACCATATCATAGCTAGGTTCATCATTCGCACTTGAGGAGTCATCGAATATAATTCGATCCATCTCATCCTCTAGGGACTCCTCAAGGTCACTACCTTCCCCCACTACAACACATAGGACCACCAATGGCAATTATATCAAGAAGGGTGCGATCACACATCTCATCTTGCCCTTTATCAAAAATTGGTGGTGTGTCATAATAAGGCTCACAAGTATACTCAACTACCATTTCCTCACTAAAGAGAGGTTCATTGAAATCGAGCTCACATCATGATGTGGCCTATCAATGCTCTCAACTAGTGCTTCACATGCACACACAAGTTGACTAATCGACTCTACGCTAGTTGCACTTTCATTAAATGCATTACAATTGCCAACTAGCATTGAGTCTTCACAAGACAAAAGATTAACATGTTCATGAAAGGGTGAGGTAACACTTACATTTGAGTCGCTCCCGTGAGCACTCTTATCGCTTGAAGTGTCGCGTTCAATTCCTCCTTCTTGAAGCTCACAATGAAGATCTCCATCCTCTTGTCTTCCTTCCAAGGAAAATGGTTGAGGCTCCACTAGCTCGCCTCAAAAAGTACCTACACAAAAGCTATAGCAAGAAGAAGAAGATAACATATGGTTAGGACAAAGGGTGTCCTCACTCTCAATTTTTTTTCCTCTCCTCTTCTTTCTTTTAATTCGCTCTCATGTGCAAGTGCATGGGGATGAGGTCTAAGAATGTCATCACCTCGCTCACCTTCCCCAAGTCCCTCATTTGCCATTGGTTGGCTTATAGTAGTAGTATACTTACTCCTAGAGTGAGTAACTACATCATCTTTGGGAATTCCCAAGTTGTAGGGAATGCCCACTTGTTGGGGAATGCCCAACGGTTGGGGAATGCCCAACGGTTGAGGAATACTCAACTTTCCTTCACTAATGCCTTCTCCGGCATCTTTTTGGACACTCGGGGTCCATTTCTTTTTTAAGGCTATCAAGCCTCGAGCTTATCGATCTCACCTCGGCCAAGAGGTAGGCCAAAGTGCTTACCGGGACCTTAATGGTATCGAATACGTCTCCGGCCATGTACCTACAAAAATTAAAGACAAGAAAAAGAGGTTAAAGTAAAAACCTTACTCGCTCCCTCACCTTTGGAATATCACTCGGATACACTCGATTTAATGGGCGGTAGGATCACTTAAGCTTGATTTCAAAGGCTTCCTCGTAGTTGAACAACCACCTCAATAACTACTCAAGTCACACGAACCAAATACTCTTCGGGGTGAGTGGAATTGATGTGACTCTATGGACGAACGGCTATATAAGTGAGCACTTAAGCCAAAAATGTTCTACGAGTCTTCTTTGAATTTTTCAATCACAACCACGTACGAGGGTCCTAAAAGCTCAATTAATTAGTACTAAATAAGTAGGAGAAATACTCAAGAAGTACTAGCCGGAAGCAATACAAGCAAAGGAAGACTGAAAACATAGGAAAAAATTACCCGGAACAAGTTTCAGAGGGGGCGGAATGGGGAGGCGCTCCGGCTGGTTTTCTGTCCAATTTGGGCAGCGCCTAGGGTTGGCGCTCCGCCCAGGCAAGCCTTCAGCTTTTCAAAAACGTGTTTTCGGTCGATTTTGACCCAAATTCTTCAACGTTTTCAAGTTGTTTCTCAAATCAAAGGATACACAAAGTTGTTTTCAACTATAGCAAACAATCCCTAATGATTTATATCAACAAACAACCATTAACATAATCGAATCAAGCTTTCGAAGCAAAATTTTCAAAGTTTCAAGAATTTTGAGTTTTCAGAATTTTGATCTTCAATCCATAACACCACAACACGTTATAAGTATATAGAATCAACGGGTTAACAATATAGAACAATCCCCGATACTTTTTAACGCTTGGGGAATCAAATCCAACCCGATCTATGAATTTTTTTTGGAGATTTCAAGTTTTTGAAGTTTTATTTTTATTTTTCTTCAAATTTTCAAGAACAAACAACACAATCACAACAATACTAACACAATGAACAATGAGGGTTTGTAGGAACAACACCCGAGCCTTGCTCTGATACCAACTGATAAGGGGAAAAACACGCGGAAGCTAAAGACGATATAAAAATGCAGAAGCTAAAACAAGATAGGCGGTATCAATAAAGATATCGGCATTAAAGCAAGACGAAGCTTGAAATGATTACCTAAGCAGCACCGAGGAACTTGTCTCGATACACCCTGGGTGAATGTAAAGAATCACCTACGCCAAGGAACGAGACGAGACTCACACGAACGTCCAAGTAGCAACGAAGAATGATGTTTCGTTACACCCCGAAGGATTGGCAAAAGTCACCTACGCTAAGCAACTACCCTCAAGAGGCACCCGGCTCTTGCAAATAGAATGATCAAAGAGGTTTCGATGTTCAACTTGGAATCCACTAAGTGAAATCATGCCCGCTAACGGGTTCTTCATTAAGATTCACTCAAAGAAATCATCATTCTATATTCAAGGTATTCTAGTGAAATGAAATGGCTAAGTATTCTATTTATAGAATTTTCTAAGACTAAAGTGAAATGACTAAAATAGCCCTCAACTAAGTTAGAACATTATACAACACTTAAGGGAAAAATAGAAAGTTCACAACAAAAACTAGCTTCTTTGGCGTCATGGGCAGAGCGCCCCAAAAGGAGGCAGAGCGCCTGATATTGGGCATTCTTGGGCAGCCTCCTAGGTGAGGCGGAGGCCTGGCGGCCAAGTGAGGGAGGCGGAGCGCCTGGCTATGCAGCTTCTTGGGCGGACAACCTGAGTGCCTGGGTGGTGCGCCTAAGGACCTATCTTCTTGATACTTCTCCGGATCGCTCCTAAAGCCCTTGGCTTCCCGTCCTTTGTATTTTTTCTCGTTGATTGGAGCCTTGGTGTCGTTGACTAGAGCCTTAGCTTGATTTTCCCCATATCAGGGAGCTTCATAATCATCAACATCAAACTCAGCCTCCTCCCCTTCTTAAGCTTCATCAACTTGCTCAAGAGGTGCAATGTTTCTACGGGCTCTAGGGAGTTGGACATTTCCTTGGGGATTCCCCAAGTTGTGGGGAATGCCCACTTGTTGGGGATTGCCCAACACACGCTCATTTCGAGCAAGATCATCTTTTAGCTTTTGTTGCTTGACCAATTCGGCAAATTGTTCCGGGGTAATGGTTGAGCCACTAGTTCCCTCACCGGTTTCAAGTTGGACATTCGGGGTCCTTCTTTCAAGATTTTCAAGCCTTAGGGTCATGCCATCATACTTGGCCATTACAGTAGCCAATACCCCCTTAATGGGATCATCACCTTCAATAGCCATGGTACCTACAAAACAAGCAAACGGTTAGTGAAATAACCTCATACACACACCTCATTTGAATGTCACTCGGATACACTTGTTTAATGGTGGGGGATTTATCACTCAAGCTTGAACCAAAGATAGCACGTAGTTGAACAACGTTCCTAATCAACAACCAAGCAATCCACAAGCCAAGCACTCTTCAGGACGAGTGGAATTAATGGGACTCGATGGACGCTAAGCTCTTTAAGTGCGGACTTAAAACAAATGGTTCTACGAGTCTTCTTTGAGCTCTACTCTCCACTATGCATGATTATCCTAAAGGCTCAAATGATTAGTACTAATCGAGTAGGAATGTTACTCAAATAGCACTAAACGGATGCAATGCAATCAAATAAAACACGAAAACCTACGAATTTCAACTACCCGAGCACCCTACAGGAAGAAGCGCCCGCCTCTCTGCACAGGGGCGGTCCGCCTGCCTCAGATCCAGAGAGTTCACAAAAAAAAATGGGCGGTCCACCTACTGTGTTCTTCTGCACAGTATAAAAATCATGTTCTTGGTGTTTTGGCACCCTATTTCCAATGTTTTCAAGGTGTTTTCCCAAATCAAAGGTATCCCAATGTGTTTTCAACCACTATGATCAAACCCTAATGATTTATATAGAAGTCCAATCAACAACAATCAAATTTCAATGTTCATCAAGTTCATAGCAAGGGTTTTTCATAGCAAGGGTTTCAAATCATCAAATCTTGTTTCACAACTTCAAATCACAAGATATTGGTACCAAATCGACACGTTTTTTTATAGAGAAGAAATCCCAATAACAATCAATCAATGGGTCAATCAATCAAATAAACATTAGCAATTTTTTTGGTGTTTTTTCAATTTCTTTTTCATTTTCTTCTTTTTCAACAACAACAATAAGAAACTAAAGTAGAAACTAACTTAGGCACGATGAACAAGGATCGAGGGGTTTGTAGAAATAAATCCCAAGCCTTGCTCTAATTCCAAGATGATACGGGAAATATATGGAAGCGATAAAACTAGATAGGAGCAAGACGGATCTTGAACTCTCTACGAGGTAGCTACGAGGAACGCATCTCGTAACACCCTCGATTCGGGTCAAGAACAACCTATACTATGCGGACCGTCCTCAAGACGCACTCGAGTCTTGAAAATAGCCCGGTAGGATTTGGAATGAGGGTCAATTAGTGCAACCAATTGATTCAAGCCAAAAAGAAAGGGTTCATTCATAAGAGAATCTCATCTTAATTGATTGTGTTCAATATTCAAAGTAAGCTAAATTCAAATAAAAGCCTAAGGGGTCCTTTTATAGGTGCCCTTCTACACATGGTATAAAGTCTAAAGTACCCCCAAAGTGGGTTAGAAAGACACAAGCCACGTAGGGCTAAAGTAGGAAATACATAGCAAAATAAGTAGGCTTTCCGTCTAGTCCAAAGAGGAGTGGGCGGTCCGCCCCTTAAACCAGGCGCCCCACCTCTGCATAAGCTAAAGGAATGGCACAGGGGAGTGGCCGGTCCGCCTCCCACAGTGGGCAGTCCGCCTGCTCGAAATCCAGAGAACATGCATTTTGGGACTCAGCCAATTTTCTACCAATCTTCAACTAGGCGGTCCGCCTCATCCTGGAGCTTCTTGAGGATCCTCAAAATATGTCTCGGATGCTCCTTCTTGTAGCCTAGGAGGTCCTCCTTCCATGGCGTTCCAATACATGATCTTTAAGTCCCTTCCGGAGTCGCCTTCCATGTCCTTCCAAATCAAGTGGAGGTGAATGTCTTGGATCATCTTGGCTTGACTTCTAGTGAAAGGTCTTGAGGTAGTTTGCCCTGCATCAAGATGCCTCAACATCCTGCCTGAGTGGCAGTTCATAGAACTGCCTCTGTGGCTGAATTGAGCCGCTACCAAAATAATCATTTCTGGAAGAACCATTATCACTACGCCCTCGACCTCTACCAAATTATGGCATATCTCTAGCTGACTGAGATCCAAATGAAGTCCTAAGCGGCTGCACAGGTTCCTGCAGGCGAGAAGAAGGACGACTGTCTCCCTGCCAAAGTAAGGGACAGTTCCTTATAAGATGACCAAGTTCACGACAATAGAAACACCTTTTGGTTGAAAATGGTTGCTGCTCAAACTACTCATAGCTATGAAGAGAAGATTGAGACGGATCCTGCCGAGACAATAGCAAATTCCACGTGCCAAAGGCTGAGATGACTTAACAGGTGACCTCTCCTGATGATAATAACTTTTACCTCCATATGAGGTACCAGAATGCCCACTTGGACCACAGGATCTCTTGCTTTTCCTCTACCATTATTCATGCTCTAATTTATGATATTATTAATATCTGTGGGCGATATCAAATGAAGTCCCAGTCTCAAATTCTCGAGCCATACGGGACTTCAAGGAGAAAGGCCATCTATGAATCTCCTAACTTTTTCGGAAGGCTCGCGAACTAAGTGTGGAGCATATCTGGACATATCTGAGAACATGATCTCATATACAGAAACTTATAGGTTACCTTGCCAAATCTTCTCGAACTGCCTCCGGTTCTTATCTAACTCACTGCGAGGGAGGAACTTATCCATAAATCTATGAGAGAACTCACACAAGGTCAACTTAGGCAAGCATTGATAAGAGTGTGGTCTACCACACCAAGGCTGGACGCTCAAACTGAAATACAGTATAGTCAACCCCATACTCTTCCAGATAATTAAGAGCCTCCAAGATACGCTGGCACCTATCTAAGAATTGTCGAGGATTATCTGATGAATGTCCTGAGATAAGTCAGAGGCTTAAGCCTGGTGAAATAATACAGCCTCTTTAGATTCTCAGGCTACATCACCATCTGAACCGGATGACCAGCCTGAACAACTGGAGGCATAACTCCCATTGCCTCTGAATTATGATCTACAGGAGCAAAATTTTGGGCTGTAACAGGAACTTCATGAGCCTGAACATCAATATCTGCGGCCACCTGAGGAGCTGCATAAGGCACAGGAGGTCCCTAGGTCCACTGAATAGCTAAGCACCTCATGAAAAGCTCTTGGAGGGCTGGAGTGACCATAAAGCCAAGGTCACCCAACCTCTGAGGAACTGGTTTTACTAGGGCCTCAATAACTGGATCATCAGCACGGTCCACGACTCTCGGGGACTGGGCAGCCCTAGCCCTAGGTTGGGCTGCAGCCTGAGGCTGAGCTCTACCTCCACCTTGACCACGACCCCCATCCTGACCACGTGGTGCAACTGGCATTGGGGGTTGTACACTAGATTTGTCGTAAAAACTAAATTAGGGGTTGTACACCAGATTTGTCGTCGAAATGGTGACAAGTTGCCTCCAAGATCATGTAAAGTTGTCAACGAAACTTGATCATGCAGTTTTGGGGGATTGAAGTTCATCTAGTTTTTGGAGTAGAAAGAAAAATCTGACCTCGGTATTATTTTAGGGTGGAGGGTATTTTACTAAATGTAAGAGTACTCATTTTTTAAAGACCATTTTTAAAGTGCTTAGTCTATTTGTGTAAATAAACCCCCAAACATTCACATTTTCGTTTTTTACTTTTTCAATATTTTTTCTATTTTTGTTATTAAGGTCATAATGTTAATTTAAATGGATTGTTTCATATTTAACCGGGAATATCACTCACTAATTTCTTGTCAAATTAATTTTATATAGGTTGTGGAGACAATAAAAAAATGATGATAGAATCATGAAAAGATGAACTAGTACATATTGATTCTTTTATAAATACTGTGACATTAACACTTTGTTTGGATGGTTGTTACCCATCGTTTCATAATATATTGTATCGTACTGTATCGTATTGTGCTGTATAATATTGGGATATGTTGTATTGTTTACTGTAGTTTAATAAGTGAATATAAGGTAAAGCGTATACGAGAATATCAAATAATAAGTGAGGGCATGATGAGAAAGAAATACAAGTAATGACGTGATTCCACTAAATTAGTCGTTACATAAAGTAATAGTTTTCATGGTTATATAGCCATGGATTTAACGATACAATATAATAGTAATTAGAGTAACAATTAAAACAAATGTCGTACTCATAATAACAATACAATACAATACAATGAGTTACAACTATCCAAACAAGCCGTAAGGTTCAATCATATTTTGGTTTCTTTTTTAAGGGTAAGTTTACTTTGTAAGTATTACTAACCAAACTGGACCAATTCAAATGATAAATGTCGATTGAAAAATCTCAAAGAACCTCTCATCTTTTATACAAAATAGAATAACCTTCTTGATCCCATTTCTCTCTCTTTAACTATAAGGCTCTTTTATTATAGCTTTTAGGATTCTCCTCCTATGGTCCACAACTTGCCTTCCATTGAAATCCTCTTCCTCAATTAGTGCTTCATCACACAATGGAACTTTTGACGTAAAAAAACAAAAACCCTTCATTTCTAATGCTTTCCTTTTCCTCTCTGTTTGTTCTTTGATCAATCATAATGGGAAGGAGGACTCCGTTGGATTCTTCCCCGGAGTCGGACCTCGAGACGATCAAAGTTCAACCTCGGGATAGCGACCCAGATTTGGGGGACCGACGTCGGTCACGTCATTATAACCAGCAGCTATCTCGTCCTCATCCCCCACCACCTAATTATCAGCCTTATACAAAATGGTTTCCATGGCTTGTACCTATTATTGTTATTGCCAATGTTTCTCTTTTTGTTCTTGTTATGTATATCAATGATTGCCCTCGTAATAGTTCCAACTGTTTTGGGACCGACATCTTTGGTCGTTATGCATTTCAAGATGTTCATGAGAACCCTTTGCTTGGTCCTTCCACAACAACGTAAGTCCCAACATTCTACATTTATATCCTTAATGGCGTATGATATCTATGCAATTTGTCGGATGACATAACTTAGTTGTAGGTATCTCCACCATATTATATCTTAGGAAAAAAAAAATACTACTTATATCTAATTACAGAATTTAGCCACTTGGCAAAAGTTGTATCCCCCAGTTATAGATAATATAAAAGGTCTAATTTTCTATGTCATGATTTCTACACGTACGCAGAACTTTTTGAAATTTATTTTGTGTTTCTGTTTTGATGATCGCTCATTCATGTATCATTACAGTTCTATAGAAGAATAATATTATGAGTAGTGATATGTTATTCAACTGTTTTAAAGCTGGACAATGTAATGTTCTAATTACATGCTGATCATTTTCCTTATTCGTTAGGTTACAGAAATTGGGTGCTCTTGACGTGAATAAAGTGGTTGAAGGTCGTCAACTATGGAGATTACTTTCTTGCATGTGGTTACATGCTGGTGTATTCCATGTTGCTGCCAATATGTTGAGTTTGTTATTTGTTGGCATTCGGCTTGAGCAAGAGTTTGGATTTGGTACGTAATACATTGCCTAATTGTTATGTGGTTATCGTACTTTGCTTCTGAAATTTGTTTGCAACTCTTGCAATGTCAAACATGACTAGGAGCCTGTTTGGTTGGGCTTATAAGCTGCTTATTTTAAGTGGCTTATAAGTCAAAAAGTGACTTAAAAGCCATTTTTTGAGAAGTTAGGATTTTCTAACTTCTCAATAAGTGGCTTTTAAGCAACTTATGGCTTATAAGCTCAAAAATTTTTAAATTACCAAACATATATTAAAGGGCTTATAAATTTATAAGCCACTTTTAAGCTCACCCAAACGGGCTCTAGCTGAGTAACGCTATCAGTGTATATAAGCCAATATAACAAGTTATTACTTCCTGTATTTTTCTGTTGCCAAATTAAGAATAATAGATAATTATAATTAGTGTAAGTAATTGTATGGGCCTAAATCGGTTAGGTGTACAAATCGAATTTGGATTCGGATACAAGCAATTCTTCGTATCAAAGTTGAAATAATACGTGAAAAAGATGTAAAAGCGAGAAAATAACTATATTGCAATATACGAATGTGATTACAAATTTGGGCAGCGTTTCAGTACAAATTTCTGGATGTCTATAATACAAAATGAACTACTATTTATAGGCCTAAGAGCCTTGCCCACGTTCTCCACCATCAGCAAGTGCATTCCCCACGATCTGAGCATCAATATGAAGAAGTTAGTGGGGCAAAGTAGTGGGCTGCAAAGCCGCTGGAACCGAGGTGGTAACCGAAGCCTTGTCTCAAGGCTTCGGTCGTCTGACCTTACTGTTCGGGTAGGAGGGCGTGTCATCAAAGCCCGAAGTCTAACTTGTCTTCGGTTGCGCTGTTGGAACCTGACTTCGGTGACTCAATCACGAGATCGATTACTTCTCTTCGGAGCATCAGCTCGTTTTCTCTTCGGTCTACCGTCTCGAAGTGTTGACCGAAGGCGACAATTTTCACCCAATACAGATAGTCCCCCCACTCCTCGGTAGACGTCGAAGTCGCCGAGGAGTGGAATGAATTTAAGCGGGAAGTCGACGTGGCAAAACCCTATCCACGAATTTTAAAAGATGCACATCTATCGGATCGCCGTTCCGCAATACGTGGCGGCTTTTGATAGGTCTCCGAACGGTCACGCCGTCTTTTTGTTTTCTCCAACGTTTCAGTCATCATTAGCTCTCCAACTTGCACGTGTGTCACCCTTATAAATACGTCATTTTGCCTTCCTTCTTCTCACTTGAAACTTTCGATCAGAAGAAGAAAACAAAACTTTAAAGTCGTCATTGCATCAATTCCTTCTGCATTTAATCTCTCAACCTCAAACGCTTTTTCTCTTTAACTATCATCATGTCTGCTACTGTCTCCGCTACTAATTCTGGCCATGGCTCAAGCGACTCTGGTGAAAGGGCAGAGCGTTTCGCTGCTATGGCCATGAATGACGAGGTTATAGTTTCTGTGCCACCATTGCAGGTGGTTGAAGCGAGTGGTGGCGGTGAGGCCACGTCTGCCGCTCCCGCTCCCAGGAGGCGGAAGGAGAGGGTTGGCCGTGATAGGGCTGAAGTGAGTTTACATGCCGGGCATGACATAGGCGATGACGATCGCGAGGGGGATGAAGGTGACGTTGGAGGTGATGACGTCACCAGTGCCAAGGAGGTGGGCAGCTCGGTAGGCGTCGCCGAGGTGAGTGGGACAGGTGATCCCAGAGGCGAGACCGAGGCTGGGCCGTCAAAGAAATCGAAGAGGAAAATTCCTCTCGAGGTCGAGATCGACCCTCGATTGGTGATTCCTTCTAGTTTCAACAACGACAAAGATTTAAAGGTTCACGCTCAATCAGATGCCCAAAAGGGGAAAAAGAGGAATATTCCCGTCCACATCTGATGCAAGCTAAATCCGAAGACAAGCTAGCGATCGGCAACAGCAAGAACTCGACGCGGAAGTAAAGATGCGGAAGCAGTAAAGTAACCAAGATAACAAGAAGTCGGGGAAGGGGGAGAACAGAAATAGAAGAAAGAACGGATAATCACAGTCAAAACATTGATTGATTATCCAAGGAAGAAAATGAAACTTGAACCTAACAAGGATTCATACTAGTGATGAAATCCATTTCGGTTCCAAGCCTAAGAAGGCATAAACGAAGCCTCGAGCTTCAAACAAGAATGGCTCGGCCAATTCTATCTCTATTCTCTCAATTCAATATCAAAAAAAAACTATGTCTAATGAGCTATGCTAGGAGTTTATATAGACAATAAAAGGGCAAAATAGTAAAGTGGTCACAGGCGACCAATGAGATAAAGCCACGCAGGGCTGGAGTAGCTTATGTGTTCGGCAGCTCAGCTCGAACACGTTGGATTCGGTCGCTTGTTTGCCTCAATCACATTTGGAATCGAACGCTCTCCTGCCTCGGACACATTTGTAGCCCTTCGATCGATTCTTTGATCGGCGTCGTTCTTCCTTGGTTCGGTTGCTTTCAGCTTCGGGCTCGAGCTTGATCGTTGAGTTTCCATAAGTTGTCCTCGGTCTCACAACTCCGAAGTCAGTGTCAGCAACGGTCACAGTCACTTGTTGTCTGCTCGGTGGATTTCCATCGTTGCTGCTCGGCGAGGCAGTATTCGGTATCTTTCATTCCGGCCACACTTTGATCGTGGGCGCCATGTGACTCCTCGGTGGACTTGCTTGATGAATCGAACAGGTGAGCCTGGTTCGTATTGCATCATCCTCCCCTTCTTGAAAGGATTTCGTCCTCGAAATCAAACCGGCAAGACCTGCAACAAGGCAAAGACAAACAAAGCTTCCTACTTCGAAAGTAGGTTAAGTTTTAAGAGTGGAAAACACACTCTTATTATAGAGCCAAGCATCAATGCAAATCAAACAGCCTATGTCTCCGAAGGAAACAACAAGTTCTTGGCTCAAATAGGAACTAAACCGAACACATGAGTACACGAAGAGATCAATAGGACACTTTATATGAAAGATGTGACGATCAAAGGTCCTATCACCTCTAAACTCGTAGTCATCATACCGAGCCCTAAATTCACTTTTATCACCATGGGGCTTACAGACTTCGGTATGCACTATACTCGAGGTGTGATCAACATGTGGAATGGAGTAAGTAAAATGATTGACTCGACAACTAACATCGAATACTCCACTCCCCTTCTTAAAAGCAATCTTATTCACACCAAGAGAGAGCTTTTCACCTCCCAAATGAACTCCAAGACAATCCTTCTCTTTAGACAGACTTCCGAAGAAGGTCTCAAATAATGGATTATCTACGGGGTTAAGCCTTTCAAACCGAGGTGGTTCTCCTCGAGTCGGATGCTCATCTCCATCTCCTTCGAACAGAGGGTTAGTGAAAATAAGTTCACTGCCCATCAAAGGTGCATCCGAACCCAGGTCATCGACCACACTTGAGGAGTCATCAAATATAATCCGATCCAACTCATCCACTAAGGACTCCTCAAGGGTATCATCTTCCTCACTACAACACACAGATCCACCATAGGCAATAATTTCAACAAGGGTATGATCAAACAACTCATTTTCCCCTTTATCAAAGATTGGTGGTGTGTCATAACAAGGGTCACAAGTAAGGTCAACTACAACTTCATCACTAAAGACAGATTCGATGAAGATCGAGCTCACATCATGATGTGGCATATCAATTCTCTCAACTAGTAGTTCACATTCACGCACAAGTTGACCATTCGAATCTACACTAGTTGCAAACACATTGTAATCATACAAATCATCAACTAGCATAGAGTTTTCACATACAATTTCACAAGACAAGGAAGTATCACGCTCACGGGAAGGAAATCGAACACTTACCTCGGAGTGACCTTCGGTTTCTCTCACTGTCTCCGAAGTCTCATAAGTAGTTTCTTCTTCGTGGAGCTCACATGAAAGATCTTCTTCACCTTGTCTATCTACTACGGTACAGAGTTGAGGTTCTATCATTTTGCCTCCAAGAGTTCCTGCACAAGAGTTCGAACAAGTAGAAGGAGAAGATAAGAGGTTAATGTTAGAATAAGGGGTGTCCTCACTCTCATCGATTCTTTTTCCCTCTTTCTTTTCCCTCATTTTTCTTTCAAGGTCAGGTGTGGGTTTGGGTGGTGACAACTCACTCACATCACTCTTCACAACCTCTCCTTTTTCCTCTCGAGAGTTGTCACCGGTCGCTCCCTTACTCCTCTCTATCTTTTGTCTCTCATATTCGGGTGAGTTTGGTCGGGGACCAAGAATACCCATAGCTGGAGTAGGTGGACCTTTAACATCGACCCGAAGTCTAGGACTCGAAGACTCATCAACCGAGGTCTCCTCTTCCGTTATCGGGGAACCACTTGACTTCGAAGCTTGTGGCTTCGGGTTCAATGTATTGACTTCGGTCGATTCTTTTTGTGCACTCTTCCCACTGCTCCTTGTGGTCGTAGGACTCCTCGATGGCACTCTTTCGATCCTGGATTGGAGTTCTTGCTCTTTTCTCATTTGTAACTTCGAAGCATATGCACTAATGGACATCTTTCCCTTCAACCCGTGAGGTGTGAACGTATAAGCCATTTGCAGCTCTCTGTTGTACACAAGGTACACATCCCTCTCATCGATATATAGCATCTGCTTGCTGTGCACCCATGGGTCTCCCAGCCAAACATCAAGATCGGGCATGGAATACACATCGCACCAAACATATTCTCTATAATCTCCATGAGATATGAGTACTCGAGCCTCATACGAAACACTCACTCCCTTATATGTATAAGGATGCTTCAATTTATAGCATGGTATTTTTAGGATCCGTACCAAATAAGCGCTAATGCAATTGACATCGGTACCTCCAATCTTGAGCAAATTTCCTCCATAACCATTCACCTCAACAGCGAACCTACTTCTACCCAAGTTTCGGATATGAAGATCCAAGTTCGAACTTGAGTATCCCATTCCGTGGGTTCTCCTTATTCCTCCATTAGTGGTAGCACCACTAGAATAACTCCCACTTCCTTTCACTCTTCCAACATTAGAAGTTTTGTTGAAAGTCGAGGAAGGAGTTTTAGCATGGAACCCGTGAGGACTTCTCCTCGAAGAAGGTGTTCGGTAGAAACCTCCTCTACCCTCCTCGGGTCCATAACCACCAGTGCTCCTCGAGCCACCCTTTCCATAGGACTTGGAAGCATTGAATCGTGTGCCACGACTATAAGTTGCAAATCTTCCTCCTCCCATGGAACAACCTCCACCACCTCCCAACCCGATGGAAGGGGTTCTACTACTCCTTTGTGCTCCACAAGAGACACCGACGGAAGAAGACATCAAATAGTTTGCTCGGTCAACTCCGTCATCGACTTCCTCGATGTCACATTCATCATATTCAAGGTCATCACAATGAGAGTAAGTAGAGTCATCGTACCTCGAAGCGTCACTACCTTCGTATTCTTGACCCGAAGCAAAAGATTCTTCTCGTTCATCTTCACAGGCTTCGTAGTCTTCTTCGTCTTCGTATTCACCATAGTGACCTGCTTCGTCCTCGTAAGAGCCATAGTCCCCGGTGTCATTATAACAATCATCACCTCCGTAGGAACCATAGTCTCCATCATCTCCACACGAATCATACCCTCCGTAGCTACCATCATCCGAAGACATAGCTGCAACAACAAAAGTAAAGGACCTCACAAGTTCACTCCCTCACGTGTATCACTCGAGTGATGTTCGCTCAATTTTCTTTCCACTCGTGTTTACACTCAAGGTCGTTGGCTTTTGTGACCTCACTCTATTGTTCTCACCACTCAGCCTTTTTCCACTCAAGTTGGCCTTGCCTCCTTGTTAGGAAACCGAAGTGATAAGTCACAACTAGTACTTTCCAAGCTTAGGTTCGGAAGGAGTTTATATGACTCGATGGATCGGTAGCTATTTAACTGCGCACGGGGAGTCAAAGAAATTTCTACGAAGTTGGACTTCGGTCACCCCACGCACGAGTTCCTATAAGCTCAGATTCGATAGTACAACCTCGAGTAGAAAGAGTTACTCCAGAGATCCACTATCGAGAATATTCGGACACAAGAAAAGTGAAATCCTAAGAGAATCTACCTCCTCCTCGGTTCCGCTTCGGAATTTTCCGAACACGTGACTTCGGTACAAGTGTTTCCTCCTCGGTACAGATAGGATTTAACCTTATCCACTTTCCCTTTTCTAGCCGACAACTTTTCACCTGGGGTTTTAGATTTTGACAATTTACCCCTTTCTTCTTCAATGGAACAGTGAACCTTTACTCCGGTGTACGGACAATATCAAGATTCGATCACAGTCCACTAACAACAGATTAAGCACAAGATTTGGGTCGCCTCCGGTTTTACAACGTCGGAGATCACTCCAGTTCCAAGCGAAGCTAAGAACACAGCTCACGTCGTCCGTACACTGTCAACAATGTCAACAAGCTTCCGGCGTACGGACAGTGTCTACAAGCAGTGGAACTTCGATTTCAAGCACAAAATCGACCCAAATACCTCAACAACCTCCAGTTTTCATCGGTAAACACCAAAAACACAACTGGGGTTCGATTTCACTATCACCACGTCAAGCACAGTCCAAAATATGAAGGAAAAACCCTAGTCACAAACGTTGTACGTCGGGTATCCAATCTGATCCTCTAACAGTGGTGAATCCAAATATGTGACTGTTTAATCCAAACAATCAACAATCCACAAATTTTTGAATTTTCTTCTTTTTACTTTTTTTTTTTTTTTTGTAAAATAAGAACAGACAGAAAATTAAAGATAGATGAACAAGGAACGTGGATTCGTAGGAACGAAATCCAAGTCTTGCTCTGATACCAAAACTGATGCAAGCTAAATCCGAAGACAAGCTAGCGATCGGCAACAGCAAGAACTCGACGCGGAAGTAAAGATGCGGAAGCAGTAAAGTAACCAAGATAACAAGAAGTCGGGGAAGGGGGAGAACAGAAATAGAAGAAAGAACGGATAATCACAGTCAAAACATTGATTGATTATCCAAGGGAGAAAATGAAACTTGAACCTAACAAGGATTCATACTAGTGATGAAATCCATTTCGGTTCCAAGCCTAAGAAGGCATAAACGAAGCCTCGGGCTTCAAACAAGAATGGCTCGGCCAATTCTATCTCTATTCTCTCAATTCAATATCAAAAAAAAACTATGTCTAATGAGCTATGCTAGGAGTTTATATAGACAATAAAAGGGCAAAATAGTAAAGTGGTCACAGGCGACCAATGAGATAAAGCCACGCAGGGCTGGAGTAGCTTATGTGTTCGGCAGCTCAGCTCGAACACGTTGGATTCGGTCGCTTGTTTGCCTCAATCACATTTGGAATCGAACGCTCTCCTGCCTCGGACACATTTGTAGCCCTTCGATCGATTCTTTGATCGGCGTCGTTCTTCCTTGGTTCGGTTGCTTTCAGCTTCGGGCTCGAGCTTGATCGTTGAGTTTCCATAAGTTGTCCTCGGTCTCACAACTCCGAAGTCAGTGTCAGCAACGGTCACAGTCACTTGTTGTCTGCTCGGTGGATTTCCATCGTTGCTGCTCGGCGAGGCAGTCTTCGGTATCTTTCATTCCGGCCACACTTTGATCGTGGGCGCCATGTGACTCCTCGGTGGACTTGCTTGATGAATCGAACAGGTGAGCCTGGTTCGTATTGCATCAACATCACACCGAGTATCATAACCGAAGAGAGGCTTGAATCTGTTCGGGCTGATTGTCGTTGGGGGCCCGAGGTGGAGATCAGGATCCCCGCGCCTGGCTCAGCAGTGTCTACGCATGTTGAAGGGTATTCTTCGGTTTTCACCTACCCTTTCACCATAGGGTTCAACTTGCCAGTACATCCTATCATCGATGTATTTTGCAGGTCTTATAATCTCTGTCTAGCCCAACTTGGGCCCGGGGTTTGGAGGGTCGTCCAAGCCCTCGAGTATTTGAGTAACAAAGCTGGTTTGCCTTTCACTTTTCAACATTTGATTTCACTCTATTATCCTTACTTTCACAAAGTCGGGGTAGTTGCTCTTCTGCCTCGAGGTTCTTACGCCATTTTGAGTAAGAGCGAGGACCATGGGGATCGAGGTTGGAACGATCGATATGTGCTCATTCCCACGAGGTTGTTGTCAACCGAACCTGGCTTTTCTGAAGTATGGAATGCTCAACGTAAGTGCCCGCTTCCGCTCTTCCCTCGGTTTTTGGATTGTCATAACTGTTGCTTACCCTTTCATCTTTGGTTTGCAGCTGAAAAGGTCCCAGTTGACCCACCAAGGAACTTGCTTGAGTGGGTTACCGAGGCTATGCAAATGAAGACGCGCCCAGAGCGGCAGTGGATGGTGTTGGCCGGTTTGGAAGAGAACCGATGGGCATGCAAAAGGCATGGTGAGTCGCTGATGACTTCGGTTTTCTTGCGTTTCCACCACAACACACACTTATGTTAAACAAGTTGCTTCCCTTCCTTCCCCAGGTGCTAAAAGAAAGAGGGTCACTTCGAAGCGGGCGGCCAAGGCGAAAGGACCTCGGGTAGAAGAGGCTGCTGCTCCCGCTGCTGAAGCACTGATCACAAAGCGCCGGGGACTTGTTGACGTACCCAGCGATGAAGAGCTCCCCCCTCTGGTCCCCCAGGAGAGGCTAGATCTAGCCTCCGAATCCATTCCTGAAGCGAGACCCGAAGTTGGTGGGACGACCGAGGTCATAAATGTGGAGGAGTCTGACCAAGAGGCTGCAAAGCGAAAAGGCAAGGCTAAAGTGGGTGAAGGCCTGATCAAAAGCACGGTTAAAGCTTCTCGAGCCACGCCGAAGCCTACCAACACTGCATCTCGGGCTCTGGAGATATATCCCGATACTAACTTGCTAGATGCCACGAAAGAGGATATCATGGCCCTTGATGGCTTACTTGGCCCTGCCGAAGCTCATGCCCTTTGGAACCTCAGCCTCATGAGTTTGATGGGCGTCTCCGCCGCTTCAGCTCTTCGGGTAAGTTTTAATGTGTATTTTACATGGTTGAACTCACTATTTTGCGGGTTCTGATATCGTGTTTTCAAACGCAGAGTTTGGTCCTCGCTCTGCAAGCTGTTCATCGAGCGCGACCGAGCTAAAGAGCTTCAAGCAGCTGCTGCCGCTTGGGACGATCAGAAGAAGGTTCTCAAGGGGCAAGTTGCCGAGCTAGAGACTCGATTCTCCATTCTGAACAATGAGCTGGAACGCGCTAATGAAGCCTCGGCGAAAGCTGAGGCTGACCTTCGTGTGGCTGCGGAGTCTGCCGAAGCTCGTGTCCAAGCTGCGACAAATGAGTTTACAGTTGAGCGCTCGAGGTTGAGCCTTGAAAATGCCCGCCTTGAGGACGAACTTTTCAGGGTCAAGACCGAAGTGCTTGAAGCAGGCGAGAAATATCGTAGCAAGCTTGGGGAGTATAACGCCAAACTCGTCGAGCTGCAAAGCCAAGTGGATGAAGTGCCAGCCCTTCGGGGCAAAGTATCCAAGCTCGAAGGCAGAATCGCATATCTTAATGAGCGAGCCGAGGTTAGGGCAACAAGGGCAAAGTTTGAAGAAACATGGGCCGTTGTCCAAACCAGGCTTAGCGCACTTGAACAAGTTCAGGCCGGGCAGATCGTGCTTGAGGACGAAATTGTCAAGGCAAGGGAAGCTGCTGCCGAGGCTCAAAGGATTGTGGATGAACTCCCTTCGAGCGAAGGATCAGATGATGATGAAGGCGATAGCGCCGAAGAGGGCAGTTGAGATGCCGATGGGGCGTAGCCTTTGTATTTTGCAAACACTTTGATGTTTTTCCTTTGTTTTTGGGCCTTCGTGCCTTTTTGGATATTAGCCTTGGGGCTTTCGTGCTTATGTTTTGGACCTTCGGGTCATTTTTTGGATGTAAATAATCCCAGCCTTCGGGCTTTTAATGAAAGACTGTTTGTATCTTTGCTTTGTGAGTTTCGTGTGTTGGCTTTTCATATATACCGAACACTTTGAAAATAAATGATATGCTTGCAAGACTTGACTAAATTCAGTCGATGCAAACTTAGGACGACGTCTCGCCCTCGAGTCGATGCATTGTGCAGCTTCGGTGTGCAAGGTTTATATAGATAAAATGAAAGAAACCAAAGTCACTTTATATGAGTGGAAACAAAGTCATTTTATTGATATCCACGAGCCCGAAAAAGGCTGTTTACATGAAACCAAGTCGAAACGGACCTTGGGTAGAAAAAACAAAAACAAACTTTCAATAAAAGCAAATTGATCGCACGCCGCTATCGGGCTAATTACAATGTACTAAATCTAATCCTCGGGCGTGAGTCCCCAGTTGTCGGATACATAAGCTTTGGTTGGGAGGCTCGATGTCGACCTCGTTATCAACCCTTCTCTCTCCCCCCAGTGTTCGGTTCTGAATCTTGGTGAAGATCCGAGCACTGGAAACGGTTCGGTTCGCTTCCTGAAAAGGTCAAGCAAAAAGATGGAACGAGGAGCGAGTTAGTACATTTTTTATAAATGCCATGGGAGCGTCATTCGGCTCGGGGCTGTTTAATTGAAAAAGAACTGAAAGATATTTACCTCGGTTAAAAGTAGTATCGCTTCAGATAGGAGATGTTCCAATTCAGAGGTTCGGGTTCTCCTTGAAGAGACTCGATTTGATAAGAGCCTTTTCCAACGATTGCTTTGACTCTATAGGGTCCTTCCCAATTTGCAATAAGCTTTCCCCTGTTATCCTCCTTTGTTGATTGGTTCACAGTTTTCAACACATAATCTCCAACCTTGTCTCTAAATTTAGCTTTCCTGTTGAGGTAAGCCTCGATCTGCCTTTTTTGGGCAACAAGCCGAACCAAAGCTAATTCCCTCTTCTCTTCGAGCATATCTAGCTCAATGCGCATTGCCTCTTGGTTAGCGTCTTCAGCTGTGTGAGCGTACCGAAGACTTGGTTCGCCCACTTCTACGGGGATGAGAGAGTCCATGCCATAGGCTAGTGAGAAAGGAGTCTCACCGGTGCTGTTCTTCTCCGTTGTTCGCATGGCCCATAATACCCCGGGCAACTCCTCGGGCTAAGGACCTTTTTTCTCGTCGAGTCTTTTCTTCAAATTTTCAATTATGATCCTGTTTGAAGACTCAACTTGGCCATTGGCACTTGGGTGATAGGGAGTCGAGGCGATTCTTTTGATCCCCCATTGCTTGAAAAAATCAGTGATGGCTGCCCCCATGAACTGTTTACCGTTGTCACAAGCAATTTCTCTCGGGACGCCGAACCTATAGATGATATTCTTTCTGATGAAGTCGATCACTTTCTTTTGCTTTACTTCGATGAGAGCCGCCGCTTCCACCCATTTTGTAAAGTAATCGGTCAACACTAAGATGAAACGAACACCACCTTTTCCTTTGGGTAATGGTCCCACGACATCCATTCCCCATTTCATGAAGGGCCATGGTGATACCACCGAATGAAGAGGCTCAGCCTGTTGGTGGATCATCCGCCCATGGCGTTGGCATTTATCACATTTTTGCATGAAGGCCTTCACATCGGCACTTATTGTGGGCCAATAATACCCAGCTCTTAACAACTTACGCACTAAGGATTTTCCCCCCGAGTGGTTGCCACATTCGCCTTCGTGCACTTCAGCCATCACGTACCTTGCCTCCTCGGGGCCCAAGCACTTGGCCATCGGGCCGCAGTACAACCTTTTGTACAAATTGCCCTCGATCAAGTGATACGAGGCTGCTTGAGTCCTCAGCTTCCTTGCTTCTTTTTTATCTTGGGGGACAGTCCCCGAGTCGAAGTAGGAGATGAACTTACTTCGCCAATCCCAACGGTTATCCACTGAGTTAACTTGCAATTTCATCTCTCATTTGTGCTGATAGCAACCGAACCACTGAGTCAGTCCCCGAGTGGGTTTCATCGATTGCCGAACCGAGATTCGCCAGGGCATCAGCCTCGGTATTCTACCCCCGAGGCACTTGTTTAATTTTCCATTCTCGGAATTGTGCTAAGATCCTTTGTGCTCGATCCAAGTATAGCTGCATTCTGGGCTCCCGAGCCGTATAATCCCCGAGGATCTGGTTGACTACCAATTGTGAATCACATCGCAGTTCGACTCTTTCAACCCCCATTTCTTTAGCCAGCTCCAAACCTGCTAAAGCTGCCTCATATTCCGCTTCGTTGTTGGTCACCTTTTTGAACCGAACCGAATGCCTGACCTTTTCCCCGGTGGGTGCCCTCAATACAATGCCTAACCCCGAACCTTTGGAGTTTGTTGCCCCATCGGTGTATAGTACCCACAGTCCCGAAGGGGATCCTTTCGCCGTGGAGTTTTCCTTTTCCGCCTCGGGCTAAATTTCGATGCTAAAATCGGCCACGAAGTCTGCCAAGACTTGGGACTTAACGGCAGTCCGCGGTTAATAAGTAATGTCATACTCATTTAGCTCTACCGCCCATTTGGATAACCTCCCCGACAACTCTGGTTTGTGCAGCATATTTCTCAAGGGGAAGGTTGAAACTACTGCTATTGGGTGAAATTGAAAATAGGGCCGTAGTTTCCGAGCAGTAATAAGTAAAGCAAGCGCTAATTTTTCCAAGTGTGGGTACCTGGTTTCAGCATCGAGGAGTGTCTTGCTCACATAATAGATGGGCTGCTGTTTGCCATCTTCCTCCCGAACCAGCACGGCACTGACTGATACCTCGGACCTCGGACACCGCCAAATATACCAGCAATGTCTCTCCTTCCTTTGGCTTGGCAAGCAACGGTGCGTTAGCCAAATATTGTTTCAAATCTTTCAACGCCTGTTTACACTCCGGTGTCCACTCGAAGTGATTGTTTTTTCTCAAAACGAAGAAGAACTTGTGGCATCACTCCGAAGACCTTGAGATGAAACGACTCAAGCCAGCGACTCGGCCAGTCAAGCGTTGAACTTCCTTTACCCCGGTTAACTCCTTGGGGATTTCCTCAATAGCCCTGATTTTATCTGGGTTGGCTTCGATTCCTCGTTCGGAGACAATAAAACCCAAGAACTTGCCTGATCCTACGCCGAAGGCGCACTTCTCAGGGTTCAATTTCATACCATATTGCCTCAATACAGCAAAAGCTTCCCTCAGATGATTCAAATGATCCTCCATTCGGATCGATTTGATGAGCATATCGTCTATGTAGACTTCCATAGACTTACCAATGTACTCTTTAAACATGCGACACACCAACCTTTGGTATGTCGTCCCGGCGTTCTTCAAACCGAAGGGCATCACTTTGTAATGGAAGGTACCTCGGTCTGTGATGAACGAGGCCTTCTCTTCGTCCTTCGGGTCCATGAGAATTTGGTTATACCCCGAGTATGCATCCAGGAAAGTCAATAGTTTATGTCCAGCCGTGGAGTCTATTAACCTGTCAATTTGTGGTAGTGGATATGAGTCTTTGGGGCAAGCTTTGTTTAGGTCAATGTAATCTACGCACATTATCCACTTGCCATTCTTCTTCGGTACAACCACAACATTGGCCAGCCACTCGGGGTATTTCACTTCTCTAATGAAGCCATTTTCTTGCAATTTGGCGGTCTCGTCCTCGATCGCCTTCTTTTTGACCCCGGCGTGAGGTCTTTTCTTCTCCTTCACCGGGGTAAACTTTGGGTCTACATTCAGTTTGTCGATCATGATCTCCGGATCGATACCCGTCATGTCTGAATGCGACCAGGCAAAGCAATCATTGTTGGACTTCAAAACTTCAATGATTGCCTTTTTCGACTCCGAGTCCAACTCCGAGCCGATAAATACTTTCCTATCGGGGAAATCTTTCAATAGAGTGAAAGATTCCAACTCTTCAATAGTTGAGTCCTCGGCCTTTTGCTTCCGAGGCTCTTGAATACAAGCTGGAATCTTTTCGACTTCTCTTCGGGCGTCCTCCCTGCTCGACCCCGAATCCAGTCGTTGCTATTGTTTTGGCCCAATCGGGGCGACTCCACTCTTTAGCGCAACCGAATAGCACTCCCTTGCTACTCGTTGCTCCCCCTTGATTGATCGAACCCCCCAAGGTGTAGGGAATTTAATCACTTGATGTAGAGTGGAAGGGACAGCTTCCATGGAGTGGATCCATGGCCTTCCGAGGATCACATTGTAAGCTAGATCCTCGGGCATAACTTGGAACAGTGTTTCCTTGGTAACCCCCTCGGCGAATGTTTTGAGTGTGATCTCACCCAATGTTTTCTCCGTGGAGTTGTTGAAGCCAGCTAACAATGTTGACTTGGGAACAACTTCACCCTTCAGCCACATCTTTTTAACAGCCCCATATCTAATTATGTTAACTGAGCTACCGAGGTCGATCAAGACTCTTTTGATGTCAGAGTCGTTGATCCTCAACATGATAACTAGAGCATCGTGATGAGAGAACATCATCCCATCACAGTCATCGTCGTCGAACACAATATCATTGCCCGAGCTTCCAACTCGGGTTCTTTTCTCCATAGTGATGGAGAGCTTGGCAAATTTTTTGGCTGCGGCGAAGTTTACGCCGTTCACTTCTGACCCCCCGGTTATAACGTTCACTACTCTCTCCGGGGGTGGAGCTCGAGGTGGATGTCCATCACCCCGGTTCTTGGAAAAGTTTTCTCTCCCTTTGTCAGTGAGGAAGTCGGCCAAAACTCCCTTCTTTAGTAGGTGGGCTACCTCGAGGCGCAAAGCTTTGCAGTCCTCGGTTCTGTGGCCATAATCTGCGTGGAACTCATAATGCAGATTGTGGTCTCTCTTGTCCGCCGAGGTCCTCATATCTTTGGGAACCCTTACCCCGGCTGTCCCCTTGACAACATTGACCAGCTCCGAGGTCGATATGTTGAAGTTATAATCTTGGATCCGAGGGAGATCCTTTTTAGGGACCGAAGCGGAGCTCGAGGGGTTTCTTTGGTTCACGTTGGGTTGAACCTTCCCCCCGAGCCTTTGGCTTATATGAGAGGCTGGGTATGAATTACCAAGGGTGTTTCCCAACCTCTGGCTAACATGCTGCCTCATCGAAGTGTAAGGTTCATACCTCCCCTTCGAGTTACTTCGTGGCGCCTCGACGCGATTTGAAGATTCACCTCGGTTATGTTGTTGATAACCTCGGTTCTTGAACTCAGCTTCCTTCAATCTGATTTTGGAGTAAGTGCGTCTATGCAGATCCTCCCACGTCAGGACCTGATATTGTTGTAATTCTTTACGCAATTCAGCGGCAGCGCCAGAATTGCGACTATTGATACCCTTTTCAAATGCCATGATGGCCAAGGTATCATCCATCCGAGGCAATTCCATGCGTTCAGCGTGGAATCGCTCAAGAAACTCTTTAAGTGGCTCTCCGGGCCGCTGCTTCACCTCACATATATCCTCCTTCCTTTGGAGGATCTTTTGCGCCCCGGTGTGAGCCTTGACAAAGGCGCTGGACATTTCCTTAAACGAGGAGATTGACCCCGCTGGCAAGCACAAATACCACCGAAGAGCCCCTTTTTCTAATGACTGACCAAACTTCTTCAAGAACATCGACTCAAGCTGCATAGCTGTCAAGTTGTTGCTCTTCACCATGGCCATATATTCCGTTATGTGCTCCTTGGGATCAGTCGTCCCATCATATTTCTTCAGGAATATAAGTTTGAAGCCCGGGGGAGTTGGGGCTGGAGCCGCTTCGGGCTTGTAGGGTTGCTCCCTGTATTGGTCGATGTCGAGGTCGTCTTCCTCCTTCGCTATCCCTGGCACGCCTTCGAGGCGCTTTTCCACGCGCGCCTCGATACGGGCCTCGATTTCTCTACTCATTCTTTCAACGTCAACCGAGGACGTTGTCTCCGCCACGGTGGGAACCGTCCCGAAATGTGGCGTGGCAGTTGCATTGTTCCCCGAGCCCCCAGACGTGGCCCCGTTGTGAGGTCCCCCTGTTATCGCGCCCGGAGGAACGAAGAGCGGGATGCCTCCACCAGGAGCCGAAGGCTGGGTGCTGTTTGGGATAATATTGTTCCTCGCCTCTAACGAAGCACGGAATTCAGCGTTAATGCTCACTTGCTCATCCTGTTTACTTTGGAGAGCTCTTAGCGTAGTGACAACATGCATCTGGAATTTTTCAGTTGTCATCGGGGCGATGGGCTGTTGGTTCGACGGAATGTTAACCCGATCGCTATCATTACCACTGTTACTGTTATCAGACATAACGTTGAATCGCAAACTTTGGACAAAAAATGGATGCGGAACTTTGGAACAAAGCGTTACTGCTTATATCCCCACAGACGGCGCCAATTTTTATGGGCCTAAATCGGTTTAGGTGTGCAAATCGAATTTGGATTCGTATACAAGCAATTCTTCGTATCAAAGTTGAAATAATACGTGAAAAAGATGTAAAAGCGAGAAAACAATCATATTGCAATATACGAATGTGATTACAAATTTGGGCAGCATTTCAGTACAAATTTCTGGATGCCTATAATACAAAATGAACTACTATTTATAGGCCTAAGAGCCTTGCCCACGTTCTCCACCATCAGCAAGTGCATTCCCCACGATCTGAGCATCAATATGGAGAAGTTAGTGGGGCAAAGTAGTGGGCTGCAAAGCCGCTGGAACCGAGGTGGTAACCGAAGCCTTGTCTCAAGGCTTCGGTCGTCTGACCTTACTGTTCGGGTAGGAGGGCGTGTCATCAAAGCCCGAAGTCTAACTTGTCTTCGGTTGCGCTGTTGGAACCTGACTTTGGTGACTCAATCACGAGATCGATTACTTCTCTTCGGAGCATCAGCTCGTTTTCCCTTCGGTCTACCGTCTCGAAGTGTTGACCGAAGGCGACAATTTTCACCCAATACAGTAATCTTAACCGTATAATATGCATGATGTAAACTTCTTGAAGTTAAAACTATATGTTAACAGTCTTCTCACCGTTACTTTCTGACATTTTGTAAATCTATTTATCTAGTGAGAATTGGTCCTCTTTATGTTTTGGCTGGGGTTGGAGGGAGTCTATTATCTGCTCTGTTTGTGAGGAAGAAAATCTCAGTTGGTGCTTCTGGTGCATTGTTTGGTTTACTTGGAGCTATGCTTTCTGAACTCATCACCAATTGGACGTTATATGAAAACAAGGTATGCTTCAAACTTTGTATGCTAGATTTAACTCACATACACTGATAAAATAAAAAAGTACACTATCAATGTACTTTTCCCTCACGTAGCAAGTGAACTCCCTTTGTTTTCCCGGTTATTAATTTCACTTTTATAAATATTTTCATATAATTATATTTTAGATGATTTGATAATATAACAATAATGTGAGTGTATAGAAATTAAACTTTTGTATAATTTGGCTAGCCTGACGTAACATTTCCTTTGTATCTCTGAAAATGGACTAATTTGTTTGTTTTGTCAAACAGTTGGCAACACTTCTTACTCTACTTCTCATTATTGCGATAAATTTAGCCGTTGGAATTCTTCCTCATGTGGACAATTTTGCTCATCTTGGAGGATTTGTAACTGGATTCCTTCTTGGTTGTGTACTTTTGATTCGTCCACAATTTGGATGGGTAAATCTAAAGAAGGCACCTCCTGGTTATTTTGTTGCATCAAAAAAGTCCAAGTACAAGATGTATCAGTACGTACTATTGATTATGTCATTAGCGCTTATGATAACTGGGTAAGTTATGTTGTTAATTCATCGATAATACACATGGCTTCAAAAATATGGCAGTGACGGTTATTTTCATTGTATAGGTTTATCCTTGGCCTATCTCTACTAGCAAGTGGATGGGATGGTAATGCACATTGTTCTTGGTGTCATTATTTAAGTTGTGTCCCAACTCCTCTATGGAATTGTACTGAAGCACGTTGTGCGGTAAATATCTTAGATTTGCTTTCTATTTTCTTCCTTGCGTTTTCTTTAAATTTCAAGTATAAGGCTCGTAGGAGTTAGGACATTAGATAAAAGAGAGACCTTTGGTAAAATTACAACCTTAATATACACCAGGCACCCAAGTTATGTAGAGTGGAGTAGTAATTTGTTCTTCTTTTTCTTTTTCTTTTTTTGGTAAATGTAATTTGTTCTTTTTAATCTGTCATGCTTTGACGCTGCGATACTCTTATTAATGCAACTTCTTGTTGCAGACCACCCAGCTCGGGAACCAATTGAACATGACGTGCACATCGAATCATAAAAATGGGACATATATTCTGTCAAATCCCAACAACACCTTTGAAATCCAAATGCTATGCTCCAAACTATGTAGATGAGAATTTCATAGTTGGTAAACCATTGTATATCAGGCAGTATTCATCTGAACCTTGGTGTATTGCCCATGGACTTTGGGGACTACAGAAGATTGAACCTTCATCTGAACAACTTTATCTATGTTATTGTACTTAATTAACTTTGGAGACTTCTTCTTTCTCCTTTCTTTTTGTTTCTTTGTTTTTTGTTAGTTTTCCCGGAAACAAATGTTGCTCTCACTAGTGTTACACCACATGTACATCCTTCTGTTGTTGAAATATTTTGTCCTTTTTAAAATCTCATGTATATTTACATTGACTCTTCTTTATTAATGTAAAAACTAATGTCCTTATTTCTTACATATATTTATGCTCAATTTATGAATTATTCTATCTGTGTTCAGTGACGGACAAAGTATTTTACACAAGCGGTGTTGAATTTTGAGGAAAAATCAAATACAGTATATACAACTTTTACGATTAAATTAAACTTGACGGTGTTGGCCCATTGATTTGATGAAGCTTTAACATAGAGGAGGTGGGGTTCAATACTAGACAACCTCAAATTTTATAAACCAAAGATAAAATGCCCCAACTTTTGCGGGAAAAAAAAGCCCTTAAGTGAGTTCAATCACGTGACTTCATGTACATAGTTAAAGCACTAAACCAGTCAACCATGATGACTTCATGTACATCAACAATGATTGAGAACAATATATGAAAAAGTAGATTTTTCTATGTGTAGAGATGACTAAAGGGGGTACAAGTGAGGGAAAAATGGAGTATTTATGGGCTAAGAGTGAAGAATCTATTTTACCACGCCTCTCCATAATTTACTGACTGTTGGGATGTGATAAAGATGATTTCCGAAAATAATGGAGGCCGTTAGAGCTTCTTTATCCATTTTGAGCGTCTGGTTGTTGTTCCCCAGTGTTGGAGCGCCCGTTCGTTGAACCCGTGGGCTATTTTCGATTGCAAGTAAACTGTATGTCTCGTGCTAAGTTGTGGATGGTCTGCCTCCGAATTTCACTCCCAAGATGCCACGACATCGGACTGTCATCTACACGTATCCAGATCAATTTTGGCTACTACAACCATATCACCGCCATAGATCAACCGGCACCAACAATTATCAATCTCATTCTCTATTGCCATCCCTAATATCTCAGCAAATGCCCTACTTTTCCACGTATCTTTCTCGAAATGCAAAAGCATCTATAGCAGCAATTTACCCGCCATATGAATTATAAAATTACCTCATCCTCCCCGTTCCTATTTATGAAATTATACTGGGTATATTGTTATTGTTATGAATTATAGAACTCTACTTTTATGCTTAATTAAAAAATGTGACACAAAGAGAATTTTTAATCTGGGCGAATTTTATATCTGGGTTCGTTCTTTCTTATTATTTTTACTCTCAATTTTAGCTTGTTTAATCGACAATGGATTGGCCTCTAATTTCATCGATAACGTCGAAATTTTTTGGAGGCGTTGGCTGTGAAGTCATTAAAACATTGAGCCTAAATATTTTCAAATACTGTTCATGAACTCTTTTGTCCACTCACAAGTTGTAGAGAAGAAATGGAAGGCAATAAGAAGTAGAATTAATTACAACCTTTTCCTTTCTAATTGTATTTCAATATTGCGGGAGAGATTTCTACCAATAGAAGAAAATTGAGAAAAGGAGAAAACCCTGAATCTTGTCTTTAATGGCTATGTTAACACAATGAGGAAGAAGAAGATATCGGTGGAGTCGAAAGTTAGATGATGGGTCCAATGGAAACTAAATTATCTTGCTTCATTTTTTTCCACACAATTGTTTGCTTGCGTAAACTCACTGTGTGCACGCCATGTCAGTACATAGGGTGGAAAAAATTCTATTTTTAAAATAATTCAAGTGTTTATACATATTACCTTTGTAAAGTATAAGTGCGTAACAACAAATATAAAATAAGGGGGTGTTTTTATGTATTCTCTCAATAAATTATACTACTATTGATAATGTAAAAATTCTTTCCTAAGTAATTCTTCGCCCAAACATAAACTACCCTTGTCTTAACTAATGTAACATTTAAATTTTCTCTCCTTTTACTCACTGCGGCAAGAATTCTTTGGGTAGTCATTGTAGTTTCTCATCACCAGCGCAGAACAAACATGTATGTTGATGTAGTGACCGTCACTTAACGTCATTTTTTTAAGGTTAAGTACTCTTTCTGAGTTTAATGCCGTTATTTATATTTGGTTCTCCGTTAGGCGCTAAACTTATCAATGTTAGTTGTTGTTTTTAAGAAAAGGACAAAAAAATTGAGAAAGTGGCCATAAAGGAATAACAGTGATGCCACATAGGATTATGCTCAAATCCTACATGGCATGTGATACAAACTGACACCACACATCTTCAATCGCTAAGGTATAATATTATCGTGGGGAATTAATTCATAGAAATCCTTTTATTTTGTCTAATATTATCGTGTGCTCTACATCATCTGTTTTTATTTTGTATGCTATGTAGAAAATAGTAAAAATTGCTAGGAGAATGCCACGCACTCATGTACAGGATGTCGCTACTCCATTCAAGCAGTAATTTAATGGCCCACGATGATGTTGTTATGTTTTCATTTATAAATAAAGCTTCGACTTACCTTGTTTTCAATTTAGTAATAGAGTATTCTTTAAGTGTTACTTCAGAATCTACATGGTTTGAAAGAATTATTATGTAATAATTAAAGTTACTGCTTATAATGTTATTAGTTCCTACTTTAGAGTAAAATTTCGACCTCCGTATGATAATTAAAGTTTGGGACACTTACAAAAATACTCACAAAATCTAAAATAATTACAGTTACTATCCACTACTTTTAAATATTACTCGACTTACCCACTAAACTATTTACCCACTCTAGCCATCTAGACTTGTATACTATAATTTATACAGTATACCATAAAGGTATACACATATAAGGTATAACAAAGGTATACACTAATAAATGACCCTCCAGACTTGTACACTATAATTTATATAGTATACCTTAAAGGTATACCTATAAGACATAACAAAGGTATAAAATAATAAATTGGTAGATTGGATAAATACTTTTAGTTTTATCGATAGTGTAATTTTTAATGAGTATGACTTGAAAATATTTTAAATTTTATGGGTATAGAGTGTAAATATCCCTTAAAGTTTATAGTAATGTAATTCATTCATAGAGAAAGTAACCACTTAATCGTAATGGAGTAATTACCATAATCTTTAAGACTACTATTGTCTATGTCTAGCTAGTGTAATTAGTCCATTAGAACTTTACCATAGGTACATATCTATAAAACGTATGCACAAAACTTTCAAAAGTTAAAATACTGTTTTTTTCCTTTAAAAAAGGCAGTGGAAGACTTACCTTTTAAACTTGCAAGTTTGTCGGATTGTACTTGAAGGGACAATGTGGAAGAAAATTCGGTGACCCAACGTTTAAATGGATCGTGTAAAAACCACCTGATCCGTTAATCCCTCCACGTGTCAAAGAAGCGGTCATTTGGTAGTTTTTCACCAGTGACCTGCTATCCCCAGTGTACCCACCCGTATTTACCGATAGTTCCGGTAAGGGGGTTTCAAACTGTATAAAGAACTGTGGGGTTTAAGGCAATGTTTGGAATGGTTTTCAAAGGGTTTTTGATCATGTCATTTTGGTGAACAAATACATTTTATTAGCAGAGTGAAATATCACAATATTTGTTTCTACTAAGTACGTCAGAGAATTCTTGGAATTATGTATTTTCATTTCCTGTCATTTTCATTTATTGCATTTAATTTTGATGAAGAGTTTGGTTGCTTTATTCACTTTTTTCATGTTTGGTTGCTTTAGAGATGTTGTTATTTTATTATGAAAGAATACGTATTTCATGGGAAATTGTGAAGAAAATTTGGTTGATGTGGTTCATTTCTTGATTGCACAATCTTTGGATCAGTACCTTGTTGGAAATCTTGAGAAAGTAGAAGAAATTGCTAATGTGAAATTTATGGGTTTAAAGAAACTTTGGTTGGTTTAAGGTGATGTGATTCATTTCATTTCTTTCTTTCTTTTTTCTTTGCATAAAGTTCCAATATTGAGATTGCAGACTCGGATATTCTTTCTCTGCTACCAACAGAGCATTTCAAGAATTCTTCTCCTTAAAGCTTTTCAAAGTTAGTGTCCAAATAGCTTCTCTGTTTCTTCTGAAAATATCACGATTAGATCCATTCATCTATAGACCATGCCCTTATATCAGACATGTCATGTTGGAAGCCATGTTTCTCTCCGTCATTATATTGGTGTAAATTTTTCTTGTCGTCCATATTGTAAATTTTAATCTGCTCTAAATTTTGTGATCTGGCAGGTTTCTTGGTTAGATAATTTGGCACACTTGGACAGGGATGTGTAGATATGAGGTTTTTATGCTGTAAAGTTGATCAAAGACGGCTGGTTTTTTGTGTCTTTTGAGTGTTTGATTTTACGATTACTGAGATATGGTGTTAGATAAGAGGTTAGATTGTGGATTCAACGGCTATCAGGTCCCTCCTATCCCTCGAGCTACCAGATCAGCAAGGGTAACCTCACTTTCATATGCAATTATTTTCCCTTATAACTTGTTCTAATCATATTTCATTTTCAACTTTTATAGGGAAGGGGCAATATTAGGAAGAAATCTGATGGCAAAGGAATGTTCGCGTTTGACTTGTTGACTTCTGTAGCTGGCAAGTTACTGCTGGAAGGAGAAAGCGCTCCCGATTCTACTGATCCTCGTAGTGGGAAAGACCAGCCTGCAGTTGTGAAGGATACGGTTGAGACGCTAAAAGACTATGAAGATACATCTCTAAAAGAAAATTCCTATAATAAAGGTTGTCGTGAGCGGGGGTTCTTCATTTCTCAGATTGTCTCAGAAGCTCCTGTGGTAAATCATTGTTTAAGCGACCTGACGGATACGTTCTCTGGACCAGCATCGATAATTACAAGTTCTGATTGCTCGGAGAAGTTGGGTTCTGCTGAGCAATTCATAAATGGTGACAGCACACATGAAACTCGAAACTGTTCTACCAAGGGAGAACTGGGATCATCTGGTTGTGGAGGTTTTTCTGGATGTACATTCAGCACTGAAAGCAAAAAGAGAATGAAAATGGATCTGTCAAATGATGCAAAGATTTCAAATATTAAGAAGGATGAAATTTGCAGTTCGGAGTTTCCTGATCTTTGGGACAGGAAACCTTCAATGCCTGTTGCTTCAGACAAAACTGTAAAATTATCTCTTTCTACAGACCCTGATGCTTTTGGGTCCTTTCCAATGATCCAGAATGATGTAAAGTTAGCTATTAAAGATGATGACGAAAGAAAATCTTATGGGTGCACTCAACCTAGCACCAGAAATAAGGTCTTCAGGCCAGCACCACGTGTAGGAGATTGGAGGATGAGGAAGTCACAGGCATCCAAATACTGGAAAGACAATCCAACATCTGATGATGAGGCACATATTAATGTTGGTGAGTGTATTTTATTGTTTATTTTAGTTCTGACCTTCAGTTTTAACGGGCTGGAATTTGACATAACAAGGATCCTGCAGATAGTGAAGCAAGGCATGTCTACCAGAACAGGAAAAATGATCAAAGCAGCCAAAGGTGTCAGAGTGATTTTCCTTTCAAGAAAAGAAAGCTCTTTTACTGTAACTCGTTTTCTAATTCCGATGGAGGGAGTAGCAATGGAAAGTGTAATTCTCCAACGAGAGACTTAGATAGAGATGCCGCCGTTCATAGTTTATCATCTTCAGGAGGTTTGTTGTTCTCTTCCAAAATCTTGTCTGCATTAAAGATACACGCATACCTAGATGGTATGTACTCCCAGTTCTAATTGGCTCTTATTCCCCTCCCCATATGGAATTTGACAGCCCGTGTAGCAGCTGGAACATCAATCCCCAGAGGTACTCGTGCATCCTTCAGATCTAGTGATTCCCATGGTGAGAAGGCCTTCGACTAACCAATGATTCTTTCTGTTCGTCATTTGAGGAGTTTCTGATGATACAAAGATGTTTTTCCACAGTTAAGCTTAAGATCAAGTCCTTCAGAGTTCCTGAGCTTTTTGTTGAGATTCCAGAAAATGCAACTGTTGGTTCTTTAAAGGCATGTAAAAGAGTTATTTCAAATACTGATTCATTACCCTAAAGAAGTTTCTATATTCAGTGGTGCTGCAGCATCTTGCTACTCTTTCCAGATCCCAACTTAGAAATTCACTCTTTATGATTCTGATGTTCTGCAGAGGACCGTAATGGAAGCAGTGACTGCAATACTTGGTGGTGGGCTTCGAATTGGTGTAGTTTTTCAGGGTAAGAAGGTGAGAGATGACAACAAGACCTTATGGCAGGCTGGAATTTCACATGATGACAAACTTGATGCTTTGGGTTTTAGCCTGGAGCCTAACCCCTCTCAAGCTTCCGCACCTCTACATCCAGAAGGCCGTTCTTGTGTACTTCCTTGTGATACACCTCAAACACTAACAAGGTATTTCATATGCTCGATGATCTCCTATTGAGACCAGTTATGGTGTGGTCTTAAGTTTTCCTAGCTTAATTTTGGTATTCAACTAGCTGTAGGGTTTTAGCGTAAGGAGCTGCTGCTGTTTCAATTACCAATGAGTTATATCTGTAAAATGTATACATGTCGTTATTTTCTTGTTGAAGTCTCCCAACTGCTTTCAACTCTGGGATGTCCCCCTTTTTTTTCCGTCTGCTGTTGCTTTTTGTGGGAAGTGGCAGGTGCTCATCTTCCTAAAACCTTCTAGACTCAAAAGTCCTGATGATTGCCCTCATAGCAGGTGCACGCCTGCTCCTATTGTTATTCATAATCGAATACAACAAGGGACATATAATGCCTTCTCGGATCATCCAGGAACAAATTTGACTAACTTCATTGAAAGCGATCACGATTCAGCTCCATCCCCTCCTGATGCCTCACTGGAGAGAGGTGCTGCAGATTCAAGAGCTCTGGTTCCAGTTGGTGCAGTGAATGCAGAAGCCTTGGCTGTAGTTCCTGTGCGAAATCCCAAACGATCTGAAACTGCACAGCGTAGAATCCGTAGACCATTTTCTGTTTCTGAAGTGGAAGCACTTGTTCAAGCTGTTGAGAAGCTTGGAACTGGAAGGTATATTTAGTAAATCGATATATCTGAACTGCTGCATATACACTCACTTTATTTTGTATCATCTGAGTAGTTGTACTGAAATGCTGACTTCAAAGTTCTTTTTCCCCTCTATATGATGGTTTTATTATTTTACAGGTGGCGTGATGTGAAAATGCGAGCTTTTGATAATGCCAAACACAGAACTTATGTCGATTTAAAGGTACAAACTGCATTGCTTCTCATGCTTATCGACAATCCACCCTCCAATTGTTGCTTTGCCTGCTGGGATCAGAGGCATTAAACTCTTAATATGTTACCTTTCCTCCAGTTTCAACTTTTGGCCTCATTTTTCAATTGGCTAGTTAATGGCTTCTTCATTTAGTTGTGAATCCTGAGGAGTCTCACTATGAAGTTTCTATTTGTGGCTTCCTTAAACAGCTAATCATAAGATGATCTCTGCAGCTAAAAGAATCATCTGTTTTTTGCATATGACCATACTCGTATATTGTATCTCAATTTCATGTTTAAGTCTTTTACCCACTCCCAAAATAACTGATATTTTCCTTTTGAATTATCTAGGAAAAAAAAACAGAATGGAAATGAAGTTTATAAGTAATCCTCTTAGATGCCCAGGCGAAGAGCTAAGTCATCTCAAGGCTTGGCTCAGCTTGCTTGCATTTTTGCTTTGCTCGGCTTGACTAGCTTTAAAGTAGTTTGGGCTTTGTTCGGCTCGGTTTCTGTCGAAATTCAGCTTGACTCGGCTCGGTTTTGTCAAAGCTCTGCCTCAGTCAAGCTGGCTCAATTGGCCTGATTAATTTAGTTTTATTTATTCTCAAAATTAAGTTTGTTATTTCCTTGTTTTAATGAATGCGTGATGTGGAATTTGCTTTTATGGTGCTTTAGGACAAGTGGAAAACACTGGTGCACACAGCAAGAATATCACCTCAACAAAGGAGAGGTGAGCCTGTGCCGCAGGAACTCCTTGACAGGGTCCTTATTGCTCATGCTTACTGGTCCCAACAACAAGCTAAGCAACAGATGAAACATCAATCGGAGACGCGTCTTTTGCTTTGAGAAGGTTGTTGTCAAGGAGAACTGGCTGCAGTAATTGGAGAAGATAAGTAAGTAGATGGGGATTGGATAATTTTTTTTTCTTTTGTCGATAATAAATACTTAAAATGTAAAAATTATAACCAGGAAGTAAATTAGTTGAATTTTACATGTTATAGCTTCCGCGGTGGATTTGTTTCCTGCATGGAAGGGGGTTGGGGTTGGCACTTGTACATGTTTGAGAATAAAGTGCTTGCTAACAGAAATTTTTTGTATCAGGGCTTTGTAAGTTGTTTAAGTCCTGTATTTTCTGACAGGAGTTTTTTTTTTTTTTAATTATTTTTGGGCAATAGGGTATTATAGTGTATTTTCACTAGTAGAAAGGGAAATGTTGATGTATTTGATATGTTGTGGCTTATTTGATTGTAAAAACTTAGTTCAGCTTGTAGTGATTCTCCACTTCTTTGACATGGTTTCAATTTAAGACTACATTTTTGTCCAGACAGATGAATTGTCATTTGGTTCATTTTGCGTGCTGTCAATACTACAGTTTTTGGAATTGGAGGTGCCTCGTATGGTGAACGGCTAAGATGTTAATACTACAGTTTTTGTAATTGGAGGTGCCATTATATTATAGATTAATGGCTAAGATGTTGTATTCATTTGTTAGGTTGTTTCTGCCACCTTCCCCCACAAACCAAACCAGATATATATTTAAGTTTTTATACTCTATCAGTGTTGTTTAATATGAGACAGTACTTAGAGCCTGTTCGGCATTGCTGCCAAAACTGTTTAATATGAGACAGTACTTAGAGCCTGTTCGGCATTGCTGCAAAAAACTGCTTATTTTGAGAAGTATTTTTGACATAAGTACTTTTCATAGAAGTACTTTTAGATAATAAGCAGTTTGTGTTTGAACTCATTCGCGCAGTACTTTTTGATAAATAATTTGTGTTTGGTTAATCTTTACGAAAAGTACTTTTGAGTGTCAAATTACGAAAAAAACATCCAAGTTTATTTTACATTTGGATTAATAGCAACAAAAAAATAATTTTAAATATTTATCTTAAAAAACTTTAATTAAAGAAATTATTCAGTTAAAATATAAAACATAAAGTAAAAGATGTAACTTTAAGCTATTGAACAATATATAATATAGTTAAATTAAAGTGATAACGGAATTAGGAATTTTTAGTAATTACTTACTTTTAAAAGATGATTTAAAGAATATGAGATCCTGTATATGGTTGATAGAAAAACCTAGAAATAAAAACTAGTCCTAAGAGGGAGAGGATTTGTAAAAGTACGTAGTAGGAAAAAAAAAGAAAAAAGAAAAATATAATTTTATTTTGAGAGAGATATGGTCAATTAATGAGGAATAATTTGGTTTATATGAATTTTTGGTAAGGATATTTTTGTCTTGAAAAAATTAAGAAACTGTTTCTGCTTCTGCTTCTTGGAAGAAGCAGAGATTTGTAGCTTCTCTCCAATCGCAGAAAAACTGCTTCTGCTTATTCCTTAAAGTACTTTTATTTGGTTGCCAAACACCTCAAAATTCCCAAAAAAATACTTTTCTTGGAAAAAAAAAAAACACTTTTGGCTTTGAAGAAGCAATGTCAAACAGGCTATTAGTTAAAATATAAAACATAAAGTAAAAGATGTAACTTTAAGCTATTGAACAATATATAATATAGTTAAATTAAAGTGATAACGGAATTAGGAATTTTTAGTAATTACTTACTTTTAAAAGATGATTTAAAGAATATGAGATCCTGTATATGGTTGATAGAAATACCTAAAAATAAAAACTAGTCCTAAGAGGGAGAGGATTTGTAAAAGTATGTAGTAGGAAAGAAAAAGAAAAATGAGAAATATAATTTTATTTTGAGAGAGATATGGTCAATTAATGAGGAATAATTTGGTAAATATGAATTTTTGGTAAGGATATTTTTGTCTTGAAAAAATTAAGAAACTGTTTCTGCTTCTGCTTCTTGGAAGATGCAGAGATTTGTAGCTTCTCTCCAACCGCAGAAAAACTGCTTCTGCTTATTCCTTAAAGTACTTTTATTTGGTTGCCAAACACTTCAAAATTCCCAAAAAAATACTTTTCTTGGAAAAAAAAGCACTTTGGCTTTGAAGAAGCAATGCCAAACAGGCTATTAGTGTCTATTTACTAGATTAGTTATCATAGAGATATATCTTTAATAATTTGATAGTGTGTTTGCCTAAATCGGATTAGGACAATAAATCGAATTTGTAATAGGGTTAACAAGCAATTGGTTGTATCAAAGAAGATAATCAACCGAAAATAATAAACAGAAAGTAGATTAACTGAAAAGAAAGATAGCAAATGTATTTATGTGTTTCTATATTGAATTTTGCCTCTATTACAAAATTTCAAAATAACTATTTATAATTTATATGGATGCCAAAGTAATAAATATATTAATGGTCATTACTCCCACGTTTGATCATGGCCAGTCCATGATCTTCTTTTTAAATGTCACCGTAACGGGCATCAGTTACAAAATTATCTTACTAAAAGGTCACGCTTCCCCGAGGGTTAGATCATTTGCCTCGGGAAGTTGCGCCCTCAACCGCCCGAAGCTTATCCTTCGTCAAGGCTTGTTGTGGAACCTTGGCCTCGGTTCATGACCTCGAGAAATCAGTTCTGAGAGCCCCCTGTTGAACTACGCCTTAAGCCCAGGGCTCGGGTCTCGCTTGATTTTTCACTCAATACAGGTAGTCCTGATAAGGATCAAAATCGTGGAAGAAAGTAAAATAGAGGCGGAAGCAATTAAGACACGATAACCAAGAAATAAGGATGGGGAAGAATAGAAAATAGAAGAAAGAACGAATCAAACTAACCAAAGTAGATTGATTCAAAGGGAGAAAGAGACTTGAACCACTAACAAGGTCACACTAGCGGTGTTCCACCATGGATTCCAAGTAAGAGATACATGAAGCCAAGCTTCAACAAGAATGGCCAAGCCTATTCTATCTTCTATTCTCTCAATTCAACATTAACTAACTAACTAATGAGCTAATGACCTAAGTGTAGTATTTATAGAGGTTCTACACTTTCTAAATAAAGTCTAAAATAACCCCACAAGTTGAATGTAATAACAAAGACCACGTAGGGTCAAACTAGTAAATAAACTAGGCTAATAATAGAAGTCTCGTCTTGGTTTGACTGCAAGGTAGGCGGAGCGTCTAGCATTTGGGCAGGGCGCCTCAAAAAGTGGTCAATGGAGTAGGCTGGACGGAGCGCCCACCTTGGAGGCAAAGCGCCTGGCTCCCTCTTGCTCTGGGCGGAGCGCCTAGGGTCCTGGGCGGAGCGCCTGGGCCTGGGTGCTTTCAACACTCCTTCAAATTGCTCCGAAAGCTCTTGGCTTCCCATCCTTTGCATCCTCCAATCCCGACTCTTGATGGTAAGTACTTTAAGCTCGATTTGACCCTTATCATCCTCCCCTTCTTGAAAAGATTTCGTCCTCGAAATCAAACCATCAAGACCTACAATCAAAGACAAAAACAAGTCAAATATCCTACTACAAGAGTAGGTTAGTACAAGTAGTGTGGAAAACACACTCTTATGGTATAACCAAGTATCAATGGCAATGATAAAGCGTATGTTTCCAAAGAAAACAACAAGTACTTGGCTTCCCCAATGGGTGCACTCAATACATGATTCATCAAAGAGATCAATAGGGTAGAGAATATGCAAGATCAAGCTATCAAAATTCCTATGATCTCTAAGTCCAATAAGAACACACCAAAACTTCTCACTATAAGAGTAGGCAAGCCCAACAAGAGTGAGTGCAAGTGATGTGAAAATCACACTTTTGTGATAGAGCCAAGTATCAATACTAATCAAAAAGCTTATGTCTCCAAAGGAAACAACAAGTTCTTGGCTCAACAATGACAAGCACTCACAACCATAACAAGCAAAGAGATCAATAAGACATGGGACATGCAAGAGTAAGCAACTAAGTTCCTTTGGACCTCCAAGCTTATGGTCAACACACCAAGCCTTCAATGCATAACTATCACAATGTGATTCATTGGCTTTGGCATGTTCAACACCCAAGGTGTTGTCAACATATGGGGTGGAGTAAACAAAATAGTTCAATTGGCAACTAACATCAAATACTCCACTCCCCTTCTTGGAAGCACTCTTACACCCACCAAGAGTGACTTCCTCACCTCCAAGCCTCTAAGACAATCTCCCTCACTTGACAAACTCCAAAGGAAGGTCTCGAAAGTCGGTCCTTCATCATTATAGTCCACACAATGAAGGTTAGGACTACTAGAAGATGGCTTAACACAACCAATACCAAGACCACTCACCCCACTTGGAGTTCCAAACAATGGATCATCCATAGAGTCTAACTTTACAAACCATGAAGGTTCTATTTTACTACCAACCCTAGTCCGATATAATTCGCTACTACAAATGAGATTATCTTCACACAATGGAAATGTAAAAGCATGCACCTCAAATTCATGGTCACACAAAAGCATTGTATCAAAACTAGGTTCTTTACCCACACCCGAGGAGTCATCGAAAATAAATCAATCCATCTCACACTCTAGAGACTCCTCAAAGTCACAACCATCCTCACTACGACACATAGGTCCACCATTACCAAGCAACTCATCAAGGGAAAGAATAGGGTATTCATTCAACTCTTCTTCCCCTTTATCAAATATAGGTGGGGTGTCATAACAAGGTTCACAAGCAAGGTCAACTACACATTCTTCACTAATGAGAGGTTCAATGAAAACCGAGCTCACATCATGATGTGGCTTATCATCCCTCTCAACTAGTGGTTCACAATCACTCACAAGTTGACCAACCGACTCTACACTAGTTGCAAACACATTATAGTCACATTACTCATCAACTAGTATAGAACTCTTACAAATACTATCACATGACAAGGAAGTAACATGTTCGAGGGAAGTACTTTCACATACCTTTGAGTGGCCATCTTGCTCACTCAATGCACTTGAAGTGTCTTGGATTGTTCCTTCACCTTGAAACTCACATTGAAGATCTTCTTCACCTTTTCCTTCCATCTTGGAACATGATTGAGGCTCCATTGGTTTGCCTCCAAGAATAGCTACAAAAGCATTCACAATAGTAGAAAAAAAAGATAAAGAGTTAAGGTTAGAATAAGGGGTGTCCTCACTCTCAATGATTCTTTTTCCCTCTTTCTTTTCTCTGATTTTCTTTTCAAGGTTGGGTAACACATCCTCTCCTTTTTCCACTCGAGGAATGTCACCGGTCACTCCCTTACTCCTCTCAATCTTTTGTCTCTTAAATTCGGGTGAGTTGGGACGAGGCCCAAGAATACCCATAGCCGGAGTAGGTGGACTCTTAACATCAACCTGGAATCTAGGATTTGGAGACTCATCACTTGAGCTCTCCTTCTTCTTTGTTGGTGAACCACTTGGCATTGAAGCTTGTGGTTTGGGATTCACCTTGTTGACAATTGTCAACTCTTTCGTTGCACTAGTCCCAACATTGCTTGTGATTGTAGGACTTCTTGTTTGCACTCTTTCAAGTATAGGACTTCTCCTCAATGGTGTCCTACTATTTCCCATGTTCGTAGTACTTCTTGATTGCTCAATTTTAACCATGGAATGAAGTTCTCGCTCCCTTCTCCTTTGTATCATCCGAGCTTGCATTTCAACGGACATCTTGCCCCTCTTGCCGTAAGGTGCAAACTCATAAACCTCTTGACCCGTGGCCACTATATATATATCCCGCTTAGCATCATAGTGAACCTCCTTGTTGTGCAACCATAGGTCACCTAGCCAAACACCCACATTTGGTGCGGGATACACATCACACCAAACATACTCATTGTAACCCTTATGAGATATGAGTATCCGTGCCTCTTTGGAAACCCAAACTCCTTTGTACTCATAGGGGTACTTTAAGTCATGGCATGGTATATTTAGTATTTTAACTAGCGAAGGGTTAATGCAATTGGCATCGGTTTCACCAATTTGGAGTAAGTTCCCTCCAAAGCCATTCACCCCAACAACAAACCTACTACTACCCAAGTCTCGTATAGGCACATCCAAAGAAGAGCTTGGATGTCCAAGACTTGGATCACCATCAACTCGCGTTTTCCCTATCCCTCCACTAGTGGCAACACCACTAGAATAGCCTCCACTTCCCATCACTCTTCCAACATTAGAAGTGTCGTTGAAAGTCGAGGAAGGATTACCACTATGGAACCCATAATTGCCTCTCGCCTTGGTTCCATAGCCCATAGCACCACTCCTACAACCATTACTAGAGCAATGCACCCCAGTAACGGTAAGAGCAACACCATTTCTCAATCCACCCTTCACATGGGAATACGGAGTATTAGGTTGTTTAGCACAACTAGAAGATGCAAACCTCCCATTTCCTATGGAACAACCACCACATCCTTCCATACTAATGGAAGGACCTCTACTACTCCCTTGCACACCATTAGCAACACCAAGAGAAGATGAAAGCGAACAATTCATATAATCAACCTCATCATCATTTCTCTCTACGTCACTATCAACATTCTCAAATTCATCACAAGAAACTCATCATGCCTTGAAGCGTCACAATCTTCAAATTCTTAACTAGGGGCATAAGATTCTTCACATTCATTTTCGTAAGCCTCATAGTCTTCTTCATCTTCATAATCAACATAGTGACCCGCTTCTTCATCATATGAGCCTTGGTTCCCCGAATCGTCATAGAAATACCCATCATCACCATCATAGGAACCATAGTCTCCATCATCTCCGTGTGAATCATACCCTCCATAATCGTCATCCGAAGTCATAGTTGTAACCAAAGAGTATAGGACCTCATAAATTCACTCCCTCACATGTATCACTCAAAAGATGTCACTCAATTTTCTTTCCACTCGTGTATACACTCAAGGTCGTTGCTTTTGTGACCACACTCTATTGTTCTCACCACTCAAGCCTTTTTCCACTCAAGACCTTCTTGTCTCTTAGTAATCACAATGGCAAGATCAACAACTAGTACTCCTAAGTAATGATTCGGAATGGAGATTATGTGACTCGATGTACGGAAGCTATTAAAATGCGCACTTGAAGCAAGCAAGTTCTATGACTTTAGGTAAGACTCCAAGACACACAACACCCTAAAAGCTCAAAGATTAGTGTCAATAAAGTAGGACTAATACCTTAGAAACACTAACCAAGAAGTTCGAAGCGAAACAAACACAAAAAACCACGAAACGAAGCTAAATGAACCAACCAGTGTTTTGGGCTGTCCGCCTGGGTGGGTGGGTGGTCCGCCTAGGGCCTGGACCAGTAGCCAAAGTGGGCAGGGCGCCTAGGGGGTGGGCGGTCCGCCTGGGTGGGTGCTCCAGCTTTTTTGAAAATGGGTTTTTGATGGTTTTTTACCCAAATTTTCAACGTTTTCACCCCGTTTCTTCAAAATCAATAGTACCCAAAGTTGTATAATGTTATTTTCAACAAACCCCAATGAATTTAACCCATAAACATCCAAAAATCAAAGCACAATCATCATTCAAATATTCAAAGTGGGTTTTCAAAAGGGTTTCAAATTTGATTTTGATTCTTCGATTTTGGTGTTATACAACTCCAAATCTCACGAAATTTGTTTCAATTTGTTTGTTTTTCAATGTAGAACAAACCCCAGTATTAATTTCACAACCAAACAAACAATCAACCCAAGAATCAAATCATGAATCCTCAAGAACAAGGGTTTTCAAAAGTTTAAGAAATTTGGGATTTCAAATTTTCAAATTTCTTGATTCCAATCCAATCTAATCCACAAGATTGTGGTACCCAAACGACGGGTTTTAAACAAGGATCAATCTCCAATAACACCCATCACAAGATCCAATCACACCAACAAGTTATGCCCAATTTTTGGATTTTTCAACTTTTCTATATTTTTGTATTTTTCTTCTTTCTAATAACTTCAACAACAACAAAACTAAAAGAAGATACTAGGCACGAAGAACCAAGGGTCGGGGGTTTGTATAAACAAAACCCGAGCCTTGCTCTGATACCAAACTGATAAGGATCAAAATCGCGGAAGCAAGTAAAATAGAGGCGGAAGAAATTAAGACACGATAACCAAGAAATAGGGATGGGGAAGAACAAAAAATAGAAGAAAGAACAAATCAAACTAACCAAAGTAGATTGATTCAAAGGGAGAAAGATACTTGAACCACTAACGGGGTCACACTAGCGGTGATCCACCATGGATTCCAAATAAGAGATACATGAAGCCAAGCTTCAACAAGAATGGCCAAGCCTCTATCTTCTATTCTCTCAATTCAACATTAACTAACTAACTAATGAGCTAATGACCTAAGTGTAGTATTTATAGAGGTTCTACACTTTTTAAATAAAGTCTGAAATAACCCCACAAGTTGGGTGTAATAACAAAGACCACGTAGGGTCAAACTAGTAAATAACACTAGGCTAATAATAGAAGTATCGTCTTGGTTTGACTGCAAGGTAGGCGGAGCGCCTAGTCGGGGCGCCTCAAAAAGTGGTCAGTGGAGTAGGCTGGGCGGAGCGCCCACCTTGGAGGCGGAGCGCCTGGCTCCCTCTTGCTCTGGGCGGAGCGCCTGGGCCTGGGTGCTTTCAACACTCCTTCAAATTGCTCCGAAAGCTCTTGGCTTCCCATCCTTTCCATCCTCCAATCCCGGCTCTTGATGGTAAGTACTTTAAGCTCGATTTGACCCTTATCAAGTCTCCCCACTCCTTGTGTAGTCGACAGAACTTTCGAGGAGTGGAATGAATTTAGGCGGGAAGCTGACGTGTCCGTACGTGCGCCATAAAATTTAAAAAAGCGGTTGTCACTTCGTATTCCCATCCATCACACGTGGCGACCACTGATAAGCCGCGACCCTTCATTTTTTCTTCCCCATATAAACGCAATGATGGCATTCTTCCCTATATAACTCAACTTGCCCCTCTTCTTCTTCACTTCTAATTTACTGAGCAACAGTAGAAAGGACATTTACATCAAATTTTTAGTTTAGAAATCTTCATCTCCATCCTTCTCACCAAAAATGTCTCACTCTGTTCAAAATTCTCCAAGTCCTTCTGAAGAACTAATCCCTGCCGGCGACACCATGATTGTTGGTAATGAAGTAGTGAACGTTCCAGAACCACTAAATATTATTCCACCCTCTGATATTGATGTTGAGGTGACGTCGCAGGCGAGTGACTTAATCCAAAGGCGGCGCAAGGCCACCGCCAATCGCGACCTTCCGATGTAATAATTTTTTAGGAAGAAGAAGACACCGCCGTGGCTGAGGACACCACCACGGCTGGAGAAGCTGCCATGGGTGGTCATACCGAGGTCGGAGCTTCAAAACCAAAGAAGAAGAAATCTACCATCAAGGAGCTCGAGCCTCGTCATGTCATCCCCTTGAAATTTGATATTACCAATGACTTCAAGTTTCAAGCACAAACAGTTGCCGACATCGAAAATAATAGAAACGTCCCGGTTGAAACTACACTGCGCTTGATTACTCAAGTTAACATTGGTTTTCCGGAAGAGTGCAAGTGGGGCCCCGGGGTCCAGATTCGAATTCCTGCCCGGAGAGCCGTAGCTACGATAAAGTGGTAGGGAAATCCTTCGTCCACACTGACGTTAGGCAAACAATACATATGTTTTAGTATCACTTGTCTCACATTTTGGTGCTTTTATGGATGGTTTTAGTATGAATAATAATATTTTGTGCTTATATTTGGTGTTTGAATGTGTAGGAATCAAGTGAGATGAAAAAGTATTAAATGTTGATGATTTAGAGCAAAATGAAGTGAATTTGTATTGAAATCAACTAAGGAGGGGCAGCGGTGTAAGGTGTCAAGGCCATGGATTAGCCGTGAAAGAAATATAAAGAAAAAAGGTCACGGCCCAGCCATCGTAAGGCCATGATTTAGCCGTGAAGTCGAAAGCAGAATTTCCAAAGCTCACAGCCCAGCCATCGTAAAAGCCATGATCTAGCCATGAAGGCAAAATTTCTGGCTAGAAGTGGCGAGGGGCAAACTTGTCCACGAGTTTCACATGAGATATAAAAGATTTTCTAACCTATTTTCAGCCCCCATCTTGGCTTGGAAGAGCAAGAAACACCATTGTTGGAGCTTTTTGGTACTTGGAAGAGGCTAGAGTCCATCCTGACTGAAGAATTACAGAGTTTCTCTAGAACTTCTCTTATTTTCTAGTATTATGGATATTGCTTTAACATTAGCTTTTGTGTTCATTAAAAACACGAGTAGGTAAATTCCTTTTCTAGGATATTGGTGGAACCAATTATTCTGTGAATTTATTGATAGTATTTTCTATAATTGAACCGTGTTATTCCTATTTGTTCAACTATGTGTTTCATGTGATTAGTTGAATGGCCATCAACTAATTGTGCTTTGTTGCCTTGTGTTGCTTGGAAAAGAATACAAGGTTAGGTAGTTGTTGAACAACAACACTTCTGAGCAAGAGGTCGGAAGATAATTGCAAAGATTTAAAAGCAGGGTTAGGAATAAAGAAGCTCTGTTGTGATCTTAGTGAGCGGAAAAAATAAGCACCTAGGTTAGTTCGGAAGAATAACTTAGAAAATTACTGTTCTTGATCGGAAGATGTTTACAGTAACTAAAGAGCTCACGATCAATAGGAAGAAAATGGTGAGATTATAGGAAACCCGATAGCGGTTCATCTCAATAGTTGGGGAAATCTATATCCTAGGTTCTTTCTTCTTGAATTGTATCAAGTTAATTTACTTGCATTCTTTATTTGTTGTTACATTTAGTTCTTTAGTTAAACCTTAAATTGTTACGGTTACCATTGAAAATTATTGAAGTTATTGGTTTAGTAATACAAAAGTAGTTAAGCTAGACGTTTTCTCCTTGTGGGTTCGACTCCGGACTTAAAACCGTATTATATTTGCAGCGATCGCTTATCTTTTTTGGGATGAGTTTTGGACGTGATCAAATTTTGGCGCCTACCCCGTTACAATAGGATTCTCCTTGCCCGTTCACAAGGTAATTGACACCTTCTGCCGAACATACAACATATGTTTGGCTCAACTTGGCCCCAGGATTTGGAGGGTCGCTCAATGCCTCGACTACTTAAGTCGTGAAGTCGGGGTCTTTTTTACTTTTGGATATTTAATTTCTCTTTTCTACCCCACTTTGTACAAAGGTGGGGTTATTCAACTCAACAAACGAAGCAAGTACTCGTTAATCACAAAAAAAGACCGAGGATGGTGCGATCACTTCGTCCTCCTTCCGACCAATCTCCTGTTTCCTCTACCTGGGTTTCCCAAGGCGTTGAATCCCACACGTAAGTTTTACTTCAGTGGCTCTTGTTGATTTCTCTTTGTAACTTTTCAGTTTTTAACTTTTGTTTCAAACTCTTCAGCTGAACCAATTCCAATTGTTCCCCCCAAAAGACTATACCCCCTGGGTTCAAGCAATAATTGATATTAAAGAGCGGCCGGAAAGATCATGGATGGTCTTGGCTGCATTGGAAACAAACAAGTGGGCATGCAAAAGGCACAATAAGTTTTACTTTCTCACTTTTCTGACATCACTCGGGACTCTCTTTTTGCTAACTCCTTTTGCTTTTTATAGGTCTTCCAAACAGGGCGGCTACCGAGCCGAAAGAGAAGAAAAAGAAAGGAAAGAAAGAGAAGATGAAGGAAGTCCCCGATGCTGGGGAGAATTTTAATGAGCTAATAGACCTAATTGGGTCCCTTGCAGAAACTGAAGTCCCCAAAGGGTCACCGGGCCAAGGAACTTTGAAAGATAATAACATATTTCTTGGCTAGCTTATCTCCTTCTTTACTTTTGGATTTCCTTTTCTCTAAGTCTTCAGTTCAAACTTTCATAGATTCGAAGAGAAAAAGATCAGCTTCGAATATATCTTCCAAGGCTAAGCGATCTCAAGTAGACGTAGAAGCTGCTCATGGCCCTGAGGCGACAGCTGCGCCTCGCAGGGGTCTGATTGATGAGCCTGATGAGAAAACTTGCGAGGCAATTGAAGTAGTCGACCCCGAGGAGCCAACTCGCACCACTGATAAAGCCAAGGGAAAAACCAAAGTTGGCGAAGCTGAAGCTCCTTCCAAGGAAAAAGTTGTTGAAAACCTTCCTCACGCGGAGGAGAGGAGGACACCAAGTGTTGCACAGGCCGCTTCTGAGCCTTCAACTGCCTCGGTCTCGCAAAAAGAGTTCAAAAGGATTGGTATTCCTTCGAACTTATGCCTATTGACACCCAATTTTGTCCCGAAATTATTAAAATTTAATATTTAATGTGGAAGGGTCATAATTAAGGCTAAAATGGAAAATCAAAATGGAATAAATTGAAATTTTGATTAAAAATGGCTAAAAATGCAATGCCAATGCCAATTCCATCCTATCCATGTAAATAACATATATATAACTAAAATACCAAAATCTTTCCCCAATTTCAGTTTCAAACCCGCGATCCCCAACTCGATTCCCAAATCCCTAACCCAATTACCCAATTTCCCCAAAAGTTCTTGCAAATCTGTCCAAAATTCCCGTCATCTGGTCCCCCCCCCCCCAGTTGCTTCCTTTCATCTTTTTCGTACAAAATATGTTGTATCAATCCTAATCGTTCATTTTGAACGCAATTTGATCTGAACCGTAAATGCGATCGCAACGTCCATATTCTCTTGAAATCAGGGTGAAACTAGTACGATCCAAAGGGTTATACTATTTTGACCCTGGTTTCAAAAGGGAAAAGCAAAGCGAGTAGGGCCGATTTGGATTTTTCAAGCGGGAGCCAAACCCTAGAGTCCAGGTATTTATATTCTCATTTTTCTCATGTTTTAGGGTTCTAGGGAGGGGTAGCAGCAACAGCAGCTAAAAAAAGAACACTAGCACATTTAAAAAAAATCAGTTAATATTAGGTAGTGGTCTGATTCTTGTTAAAGCATTGTGTCGTCGCTTCGCATTTCAAGTCGTCGACTTTGCTCGTCACTCGTTCTTCGGATCGATTCTTTGGATCCTCGCTTTTAGTTCACTGCGTCACAAGAGGTAAATTCTTTCACTATTCGCGTCTTTCCCTTATTTCAATTTGTTTATGTTGATTCAGTGCGTGAAATATACTAGGCTCGTGATATAATTTTGAATAATAAGTTAAGCTTTTCATGTTTTTTTTTTGTCGAATAAAACTTTGAATTTGTTAACCTGTTATAGCTCAAATTTTGAATATATTTTGCCTTGTTTTGTCATTGTAGTATAGGTAACTGTATGTGCTTGGTATGTGCAAAGAAAACAAAAGCGAAGTTTGATTCTTTGAAGCAGATTAGGGTCCTAACTTAGCATTTATTGCAGTAAAGCTTTAGTTTTCTTTGAAATTGAATCCTTTTCTTTTTCTTTTCCATAGTGTATATGTGCTGAAATAAGGTAGCTAAGCTTTGACTATATTTAAAATAATTCTTACTGAGTAGTGTTATATAAAAAATTTGGTATTTGAATAGGGTCATGAGATTTTCATATATTAGGCTGAAGATTAATTTTAGGTTGGAACTTTTAATTTTATTAGAAGTTCTAATCTTTATTGTTTAGCTTATTTATTCAAGCATATTTACCAGCTTATGAATATTGAAACTTTGCATTCAAGCTGTTGTTAATATGTGTGGGCATGGGAGGCTGTTTTTGGTTCTTAATTGAAAAGAGAAGGAGTTATGTCTTGGTTTTGTTTTGGTTGGAAGTAGAAGCAGAGCACTAGGGGTTCCTGTCTGGTGGTCTTAGAAGCAAGGGTTGGTGCAAGCAAACCCGTGGGAAATGCTAAACACGAAACGCGGAAGAAAACAACAAGAAAAGTAAAGATAGAAGCAAGATAAATCTTGCTTCGATTCGAAAGAACAGTGAGGAACCTGTCTCAAAGCTCGATCGAAGGGAAATCAAGACGCACCTATACTATGCAACAATCCTCAAGAAATACCCGCTCCTTGCAAATTGAATGATCAAGAAGAAATTGTTTAAACGAATAACACCGGTTGACACAAGTTCTTTAAAATCCCACGTCGGGGTTCGGCTCCATCGGAGACTCACAATAGCACTTGCTATGTTTTTCATAAACTCAAAACTGTCTCTTACAATGAAATGAAATGGACTATTTATAGGCTACACTAAGGGTAAAGTAGTAAATAGTCACAAGTGACTAATAAGAACAAGCCACGCAGGGCTGAGACAAGTTTGTGTTCGGCAGCCTTAACTTCGGTGCTCGGTTGCTTGCTCGAACTCGTTGTCTTCGGATGCTCAATTGTCTTCGAGCTCATTGTCCTCGGTCACTTTGCCTTCGGGCTCAAATCTGAAGATAATGCCTTCGGTTCTTGAGCCCGGCCACTCAGCTTCGGAGCAATTTTTTTCCTTCGGCCAGGCTAAGTGAATGTGCACATCGTGCAGCAGCTTGGCTTGGCTTCTTGTCATCGGTCTCCTCGGTGGATCGAACACTTGATCAGCACGTGTTCGGGCTGCATCAGGGGTAGTGGCAGGTTCAGCTATGTTTCTCTGTTCCCTGAAAAAGGCAGCAGGGTAGTAGCAGTAGTCCTGCTATTTCTGGTGTTGCAAAGGGTGAGGGAGTGTATGTTTTGCTGCGGTTTATTGGAGGCAATAAAGGTACATGTGTTAGAGGTTTTAGGCAGGTTTGAAGGTCCTAAGTGTGTGAGGGGTAGCTGAAGTTGGAGTCTCCTGGAAGGTTTAGATGTTTTCATGTCTAGGCTTGAACCAGTATGAGAAGATGTGTTTGCTGTTAGGTTAGGCTATTAGAGAGGGAGTGTGGTTCAGCTTATTTTTCTTTAGGCATGAGGGCTTGTTGTCCCAGCTGTGATCATGAGAGTGTGGGATTATTTATGGTCCTGTAGTTGTCTTAAGGGTGCCACAGTAATCTTAGGAGGTCTGTTTTGTGTGCATTTGTTATAGGGAGTGTAGGGGATTGATAGGTGGTCTGATATCTTTCAGGGAGGGATCACGGGTTGTTTGTTTTGTCAAAAGAGGAGATAGAGTAGTAAGTGAAGTTTAGTGAGTAGTGCCTTCTTTGCTTATTGTATGATATCTTTCCAGGTATATTAATTTAACAGGTCTACGGCTAAGCTGTGGAAAATATTGTACTATGGCATTCATTAGATTGATAGATTGGTACAACCTCACAAGAGTTATTATGAAAAGTGAAAGTTCGGGTGTATTATCAGATCAATATGTTTTTATGAGCTTGAGTAGGTCAGTATTAGATGTGTCAAGTAGTTTAGTAGAATGGAGTGATAAAAAGCTAAGTTACTCGGACTCGCGGGTACGGATCCGACACGGGTACGGATCCAAGGGTCGGATTCGGCAAAATCTAAATTTAGAGATCCGGGGGTACGGATCCAAACACGGATACGGGTGCGGGGATCCGGCTAATAATTTGAAAATTCTAAAAATAATTTTAGAAACTTACATGTCTTTTGTACTTTGTAGATGCCATATAATTCTATCTTCCACTCATCTTTCTCAAGTTGAGTTTTGCAAGCAATTTGAGTAGACTCCATTCTTTCATTAGTTCCATATGGACTTTCATTATCCTACAATTTACACAATAAAGTACCAACTAAGTATTAGCAATATGCTAAGTATAAAAAAGTGAATTAAACGAATTTGACATAAACATAAAGAAGAGGAGAAGACTTATCTTTTATCTAAGAAGCACAATTCTTGATTTGTTGATCATACTCCAAGTTTATGTTTGCCTCTTTGATAATCAATAATTAAAGTACATGCAACTTGTAAAATAAATGTGAAGCATTGAGACTTAGCAAAGTAATATCTCTTTGGATACAAAATCAAGCTTATGCTTCTTACAAGTTAAATTCCAAGTTTCCAATAGAAAGTTACAAACCTAAAGAAACATAGGAACATGGATACTACTATATACATAGATTTAGAACAAGGATATAATAGGCTAATAGCTACACAATAGATATGTAGAGAGTTAGAACTTCAAACACTTAACATTAGAACCCAAAAAAATATAACATAGCTCAAGGCTCAAGCAACTTCAACCACCTCAATACCTTCAACTTCCTCCAAATCTTCATTTTCTTCTCCAAAGACCACCACTTCTAATTGAGGGTCATCTATTGATAGCTCAAGCAAGTCATTCACCGTATCATCAACATCAAAAGAATCTCCACCTATTTAAACATAAATATAAAAATGAATAGAATAATTAGAATATTCTAAAGAGAACAGAAAAAAATATCATACTAAAAATAACATGTACACATACCCAAATCCCAATATTTGTTTGGACCATTTACATAATTTTCCTTTTTGCGAGAGAGCAACCTTACATTGTAATGAACAAATACTAGATCTTCCGCTCTTGAAGTTGCTAACTTGTTTCTCTTGATATTGTGAATCAAAGAATAAGTACTCGAATTTCTTTCACAACAAGAGGAAGAAGCCGGTTGAGAAAGTAACTTGTAAGCCAAGCTTTGCAAACGTGGAGCCATCACACCATGACTCGCCCACCAAGAAAGAGGCTCTTCATACTCCATAGCATCAATTACATGAGGTTCACCAAATTAATCGCTCCCACTACAAAAGCGTCCATACTCCATAGAAACTTCCTTCCTTTCATTGGGATTTGGAAAATATCTCTTAAAACATTTGATTCTATTCATTGAAATCTCTACATCTTCATTGGGAGAATTCCTTCGAACCCCATTACCTTCACCTTGAAGCCATGACTCGTGATAGTATTTGGGAACTAATGAATGAGCCATACAATGCAAAGGTGTATTACTTTTGTTCCACCTTGCCACAAGAATTTTATGAATTGTATTGATGTAGTCCGACTCACCACTAATGATATCTTTTCCCTCATGATCAAAGATAATTTTCTTCACCTTCTCAATCATTGTATCCCACATGTCGTAAATAAGATGCAACTTAGGAGAATCAAGATCCGCATTTCTAAGCATGGATACTATTGGTTCGGTAAACTTTAAAAAGTAATCAATGCGATCCCACCATTAGTCATTCATGATTAGAGATTTTATTTCCCTTGTCTTAGTTTCAATTCCTTTATCTCCTTTGTAGTGCTTCCATCCATCACCATTTTCTCTAGTGACGACTTCACTTTTTGAACACGACTTGTCATAATAATGTGTGAAGCAAATCTTGTCTCGGCAACTTTCAACAAGCTCAAATTGGAATTCTTGCTAAAAATAGAAAGTGCCATGTCATGATTCACAACGAAATTCTTCAAATTGCTCACTTCACTAATCAACTCTAGTATCCACTTACAATTTAAATATGATCAGATTTTTCCAAAGGTTGACACATACTTTTCAAAGCTAGATTTAAGCAATGGACAACACATGGTGTCCAAAATATGTGAGGAAAAGACTCCTCAACTTTTTGGCCCGCAAGTTTCATGTTAGAGGCGTTATCCGTTATGACTTGAACAACATTTTCCGGGCCAACATCTTCAATAGCTTTAACAAAGAGACTAGCGACATATTCACCATCCTTCACAATCCTACTTGAATTAATTGCATTTAAAAATATAGGCCGTCCACTAGATGCCCCCATAATATTTATCAATGGTCTTCTCTTAATATCGGTCCATCCATCCGAACAAATTGATAGTCCCTTCTTTTTCCATGTATCTTTGATTGGTTGCAATTTTCTATCAATGTGAGTTTTTTCTTGAGCCAACAACGTAGTTCTTAATCTATTAAAGGTGGGAGGAACATAACCTTGTAATGAATTTTCCGCTAAAACTTTGAATACTTTTTGAAATATGGAGACCTTGAAAGATTAAAGGATAATCCATTTGCATAGAACATACGCGCTGGCAATTTATCCGCGATATTTCGTTGATGAAGATTGAAAGATTTCTCTATAGCTCCACCATCCGAACCTTTCCTTTTCTTCGGTTGAGCTAAATCGAAACCTATTGGAAGTGATAAGTAATCTGATTTTTTCCTATCATTAGCTTGATTGGATGCTTTTCTACTTTCCACTTGATCATGCTCTGCTTTCAAAGTCGCCAACATATCATCACTCACTTTTTTGCAAGCTTCAACACCATGATTTGAAAGTTTTAAAAGATGTCCTTTGACTTTGTAATATGATCCTGTAACCTTTTTGTTGCAATAGATACAGACCCATACTCTGTTTCCACCACTTGGAGGAAGTGACATAATTTTAACATGATTCCATAAGGGTGTATCATCGTTAGCTGACCCAACACCTTTTACTGGTCTTAAATAGTTTTTTTCTTTCTGTTTTTCTGCCATATATAAATGATATTATGTTGTTGAATAAGAAGAGAAATATAGATAACAATGGAGTTTTGCTTTCTGTAGAAGTCTAGAACAAGAAGAGAGAGTTGGTGTAACTAGTCCTTTTCGGTTCTTGGAGGGAAAAGGAAAAGTTTGGTAGGACAAGATGGTTGTCAAACTGTTGGTCACGTTTTGGACCATTTCGCCTGACGTGTTTGTCTAGAGAAGTGCAAACATTAAATGAGATTTGATATTTTATTTAACAAATTTAATAATCTTTTGATAGTTAATTATAAACATTAATTAAACTTTGTAAATTTATATATTTATTAGTTAATTTGATAATCTTTTGATAGTTAAGTAATTTGATATATTAGAAAAGTTATATGCTAATTATATTAGAAAAGTTATATGCTAATTATTATTGTTTGATTAATATTATATGATGGTTGTATACATAATATTTAATCTTAAAACTAAAAATTCAAATGTCAATTTGAGAACGAATTGATACGTCGAATACCTTCAATTGATCGTATTGAGCGATCATGTCATGTTAATCGAGGTTATAACAATAGTATATACATATATGTTAAATACCCGAAACAAAAACTCCAGGACCCAATTTGAGAATGAATTGGTACATCGAATACCTTCAAATTGATCCTATTCAGCGATCACGTCTTTTTAATCGAGGTTTATAGCCATAATGTATACATATATGTTAAATACCCGAAACTAAAACTCCAAATGTCAATTCAAGAACGAGTTGGTACATCAAATATCTTCAATTGATCGCATTGAGCGATCATGTCACGATAATCGAGGTTATAACAATAGCGTATACATATACGTTAAATACCCGAAACATAAACTCTAGGACCCAATTCGAGAATGAATTGGTACATCGAATAACCTTCAAATCGATCCTATTCAGTGATCACGTCTTGTTAATCGAGGTTTATATCATAGTGTATACATATATGTTAAATACCTGAAACAAAAACTCTAGGACCCAATTCGAGAAGGAATTAGTGCATCGAATACCTTCAAATTGATCTTATTCAGTGATCACTTCTTGTTAATCGAGGTTTATAGCGCTATAATATATACATATATGTTAAATACCCAAAACTAAAACTCCAAATGTCAATTCGAGAACGAGTTGGTACATCGAATACCTCCAATTGATCGTATTGAGCAATCATGTCATGTTAATCGAGGTTATAACAATAGTGTATACATATATGTTAAATACCCCCAAACAAAAACTCCAGGACCCAATTCAAGAATGAATTGGTACGTCGAATACCTTCAAATCGATCGTATTCCGTGATCACATCTTGTTAATTGAGCGTACAGTAACTATGTGTATATAATGTTAAACCTCGAAACTAAATAATTTTCATAATATGGTGAGATTTCAAATCAATATATATACTTCGAAGCATAAATGCCCCAGAGTTTCTACCGTTTATTTTATTACGAACACATTATCTTTTTTAGCCTATATAAATTTTAATCACCTGTTTTTATTGATAAGTTGACTTTTATTATCATAATTCCCAATTTTCTCATCCCAAATTCAAACAAGTGTTATCCTTATATATTTTTTATGATTTTAAATAATTTTATCTAGATTCAGTTAATTATTTGTTTTCTTTTCTTATAAAAGACGTAATAACGCAGTAATTATAATGTTATAGTAGTAATATAATACTCTCTAACACTTGTGTCATAAATTTATTATTTTTTGTCAAAATATTTAAGTGCTACTAAACATTTGTCAGAAATGTTATCAGGTCTGAATAAGTCGTCATTGTCATTAGAGTATTAGGCTTAATAAAAACCTAAGTATTCTTATTAGACATAAATCAATTTTCACTATTTTATTACCATTGGAAAATATTAAAACTTCAATTGCTTGTTTAGTAAACAAACACTAAGTATATATATTTAGTTTAATTTATAGAAGAACACTAAGCACATATGTTTGTATTCAGCTGTATATTTGTACACGTTATTATCAAGTTTTCCTATCCTAAGTAGCTTGGAAAAGACAAAAATACCTATTAGTATAAGAATAATTCAATTAATCAAGGGTGAGGGATGGGGCAAATAAGGGTATAATTGTCATTTTCAATAATTTTGGGAATAAGTAGATAGATTAATATAAAGAAACTAGTTTTACAACTCAGTTATTAGTAATTGAAGTCATTTTTCTGATGCAATTAGGCATCTGTACAACAACATCCTTGACAATAATATTTCATTTTAACAACTTAATTTTCATTGAACCGATTTTTTATTTTATTATATATTTTATGTTTTAATGACACATCTATAACACCAGCTAAAACTATTCTAGACAAACAACATCTAATTGTGTTTCTTTTGAGCACCACGTCCGGACATAAAATTTAGGAATAATTTTGCAAGTATTTTTTGAAATCAATTTCTGGGTATGAGTTTTTTTTAAAGTTTTTGAAAATTTGGAAAAAGCCTTTTCAAGAAAAATAAAAAAGTACTCAAAATTACTTTTTGGAGTTTTTCAAATATTAAAAAATTTCACCAACTAAACTTTATTTTTTTCAAAAAAATTATATGTCATAAACATAACTTTTCAGTCTTCAAAAATTATTTTTCATAAAGTTTACGTTTTGACCAAATCTATGTCCAAACGATAGCTAGGAAATTTAATTTCGACTCAACCCATTTATTTGGTGGTACTGGGTAGCGGATTAAATGTGATATTTTATGGTGAGTGTTTGGTTATCTGGATGCTTGTTGTTTCCAACCAGTGGCAATTTCTAGTGGCTAGGTGTCATTTTATATTTAATCACATTTGATAAACATAAGAGTAAAAGATCCATGGCATTATATATTATATTATATAATATAAGGACTTATATAAGTCTCTCCTCTCTCCTGTATACCCACTACCCAATACCTCATCTTCTCCACTCATCTTCTCCTTTTGGCTTCAGCTCGCCGGGTGCCATTTTTGGCCTCTTTAACAGCTTTCTCCAGCATTTTCTTTCTTTTCTCAGTCTATATTTTTGGAAACTTCCGTGTATCTCTTTATGTTCAACCATTGTTCCATCCGAGAAATTACTCCAGTCACCGGGGCAATTAATCCGGTAACAATTGATTTCAACATTTCCAACTATTTCTTTCACTTTGGCCTGCAATATATATCAGAGAATCAGAGATGTGCTTACACAAGATGAAATACAATAGTATAATTTTACAGGTACGTTTCCGATCTGCTTATCGTCTATTTTTCAAAGATTTTTTTAATTTATCTATGGGTTTTAGTCAAAGTATCCATTTTTGTTTGACCGCATCCGGTGCGAATCCGGTATCCTATCCGACACGAGTCGTGTCCGACCCGGGTACTTCAGCAAAATTGCCGAGTCCGAGTAACAGAGATAAAAAGACTTTTTGCTTGATGTTATTGTTTGATAAATGTTAAAAGGAAAATCACTTTCAAGGAATTGATTATTCTGCATGTTGGTAGTTTGATAGTGAGGAAAATGGTACTTTACAGAGGATGTAGTAAAGTTTGCACTTATGTGTTAAAATTACTATGTTTTTTGTCTATCATTAAAGGCCATCAGTTCTGAGTATGACCTATTTCTTCCATAAGAGTGCAGATTGTGGTTTGTTAAAATGATTTGCATTTTGTATGAGTTTAGTATTAAGTGTATTCACTAAATTTTAAATGGGCATCTCACTTTATCTTGAGTTAATCCCTGTCAGTTGTTTAATGAAAATATTTCTTTTACTTACTGTTAAAATTGTCATTGACCTGCCTGCTATATGTCCCATTCTATTAAAAATCATGGTTAGTTCTATTCACAAGTTTGATTTGTACATTTTATGAAAAACAGATCGTATTTTTCCCTTTCTAAATTGTTTCCACTGTTTAAGTAGAATCTACCAATCAATTGTATTATGTCGTATATTTTAAAACTACTCTTCAACTCCTTTCTTTGTTTAAGCTTGTTTGGTGACGCTATCATCATCGCCATTTTCCTTTAACCTGTATATTTGCTAATCTTTATCTTATTCTTTTCTTTGCATAAACACAATTTGGGATCGAGTTCGATTAAAACTCTAAATTGGAGATGGCTTATATTGGGTCGGCATTGGAATCGCATTGGGGTCAAGTTCGGGCTCAAGTTTTTAAGACTTTAGAAAATTTTAGAAAATTCAAGGCTCCCGCGAGTTTGTCAAATTCCCGGGTCTATTTTTTAAACTCTTATCATCCATTTTACCTTTAGGATATCTATGTAAACTTTGTAGAATACTTTATTACTAATTCATTTATGAATGATATTTGATTGTTTGAATGATTGCTTTACTTTATGTTCATTACCTTTACTTTTGGAGTTGTCGTTTTATATTAAATGCAAATTGGGTCCATTTGAGAAAATGCGTGCAGGTTAACTAATTTTTGCAAATGAGTTTATTTATATTAATTATTTTGATAATTCTTTTAAGAAGAGCACTTATAAATAATTTGGAAACCTGTCGGATTAACCGTTTTTTAATGGAATTTCGAAAGTGCCTTTAAAACCTTCTTTCGAAATTAGTAAAACCCCTTACTTTAGAATCTCTGAAAGACTGAATTTTTTTTAAAAACAGAGGTTTTTACACGCATTTGCTTATTTGGTTCCCTATTTTTTCCTTAAATTGGGTGGCGACTCCAAAATTCCCTAAGAGTTAGTCCATTCAGTTGATATTCCTAAAATTTAGCCTTTCGGGGTTATTTTTTAGGGTTCAACAATGCCTCTTGGATGATAACATAGCAGTCCCCGCGTGTCTCAGGGGGCTGCTCGGGCCAGTAGAGTAGGATCGAACCAAGGAGATGCCTATTGCAGACTTGATGTCTTGTTCGGGCCAGCGTGCGATTCAGGTATACTCCCAACACTTGTGATTTTTCCAACTTTGACTGTCTTGGTTGTACTTAAACCTTTGTCCAGCCCTTTTGCAGAGCTATATTTATGCAAATGAAGGCAGTGGAGATAGAAGTCCACCGAGCTTCCTCCCTCAAGAGGATTGGAGATGAGTGGGAGTGTCTAAAGTCTGAACTCCAATCCAAAGTGGCTGAACTTCAAGGGAAACTACTCAACTCCAGCCTTGAGCTAGATCAAGCCTGTAAGGCTTCCGATAAGTCTGACCTCGAGTTAACTAAAGCTCATGAAGATGTTACTTCTTTCGAGGCACAAACGAAAACACAAGAGAAAAACCGTCAGGATGAAATCCAAAAGCTAACGGATGAAGCCAACGCCGAAGTTACGAGAGTCGCTGAGGAATATCATGAAAAACTGAAGGCGTATATGGTTAAAATGAACAAGTTGGCAGCCGAGAAGGAGTCGTTCGAGGCCGAGGTTGGAACTCTTCGGGGCAAGGAAACATCTTCTCAGCGAAGAACAAGTTAAAGGCCACCAGGGCTCGAGTGAATAAGAACTGGGCCATTATCCAAACCAGGCTGAAAACTCTTAAACAATGCAAAGCGGGGGTGGATTTGGATAGTGAGATAGCCAAGGACGAAGTTGACTCCACCAAGGCTCAAAAGCTCATAGACAAACTTTCCTAGAGCAGTGAGAGCTCAGATGATGAAGCTGCCGATGATGAGGAAGACAACGAGGCTACTGAGGCTGAGACTTCAAGTGAGGGAGAGCCCAAGAAGTGGTGACCCCTTCCTTCTTTTGCTTTTTTTTTTTTTAGCTAAGGCCATCGAGCCTTCTATAAATAACCTTTGTGGCCTTCGAGCCGTTATCAATGAATTTGAATTTCTGACAAGTATTAGTCTTTACTTTGCTTTGAAAATGTTTCGACAAGTCACTTTTAGGATATTTTTGCTTGCAAGACTTAAATAAAGTTTATTTGTACCGACGCTGGCTTAGAACGATGTCACGTTCTCGAGCCGTGGCAAAGGGAAAAAACTTGTAATTTCATAAATTTAACATTGAAATAAATAGATGATTGAATCAAGTTTATTTCATTAATGAAGTTAAGCCATGATTACATAAGACCTAGTCAGTGAGGCTTAGGTAAATTCAAAAATTTTGAAAGACAAGCCACTTCGGGCAAAAACTTAATCAACCAAGCTAATCTTCGGGAGTCAGTCCCTGGTGTTCAGGTAGTTAGCCTTCGGGTCTGCTTTGTGTCCCCGGTTCGAGAAGCTTCAAGTCAATCTCGACTGTATGCCATCCTCTTGCATCCCTCCCCAGTGGTTGGGTGTGAATTGATGAAGACCCGAGCACTGTATGTCGTTCCCTCCGCTTCTTGAGAAGGTCAAGCAAAGAAAACCAATGGGTTAGAATTATTCGACCCAAGCGTTGGAGCATTGGTGGCTCGATACTGTAAGTGAAAAGCTTCGAATTGGAGACATTCCAATTTAAAAACCCTTGCTTGCCTTGGAGATCTTTCAACTGGCAATAACTATTGCCTACGAACATCTTCCTCTCGGGGAATTCTCCTGAAAAAGCAAAAGATTCTAATTCTTCAATCATTGAATCCTCAACTTTCTATTTCTGAGGCGCTTGTTTGTATGCCCGGATCTTCTCCACCTCTTCATGAGAGCCCATTTTAAGAACGGAACTCTCTTCCTCACCAGACCTCGGGCAGATTAATTGCTATTTTTGTGGCCCACTCGAGGCGATTCCATTCTTCATAGCAATCGAGTAGCAATCCATCGCCACTCACTGCTCACCTCGGATCGCACGTACCCCCATGGGGTATGGAATTTGATAACTTAGTGTACTGTAGATAGTACAGCTTCCATCTCATGAATCCAAGGCCTCCCGAGGATAACATTGTAAGCCATATCCTTGGACATAACTTGAAAAATTGTCTTCTTGTCAACTCCTTCGGCGGTAGTAGTGAGAATGATTTATCCTAACGTCTTCTCTGTGGAATTGTTAAACCCTGTCAATACGGTTGCCTTCGGGACGACGAGGTCCTTCAACCATATCTTCTTCACAGCCCCGTAGCTAATAATATTAACCGAGCTACCGGGGTCAATCAAGACTCGCTCAACATCTGAATCATTGATTCTCAACATAATCATGAGGGCATCATGATGGTGAAACATCATCCCATCACAATCATCATCATCAAATATTATTTCTTTACCCAAACCACTTGTTCGAGTCTTCTTCTCCAAGGTAATTGAAAGTTTGGCAAATTTCTTCGTAACAGCGAAGTTTACACCATTCACTTCGAATCCCCCCTGTTATCACAATCACGATTCTCTTAAGGGATGGAGCCCTTGGAGGCTGATTACCTCCCATATTCTTGGAAAAAATTTGCTTCCCCTTGTCTGTGAGAAACTCTACCAACAACCCTTTTTTGAGCAAATGAGCTACCTCGAGACGAAGAGCTTTGCAGCCTTCGGTAGCATCCCCATAATCAGCATGGAACTCACAGTGTAGGCTTTGATCTCTCTTCCCGGGGGGTGTTCTCATATCCCTCGTTAGCCTCGCACCTTGATCCGTCATCCCTTTTACTGCATTTACCAACTCTGTGGTAGAAATGTTGAAGTTATAATTTGGGATCAGAGGCAACTCTTTGTCCTTGGACACTAGAGATGGCCCCGAGGAATTCTTTTGGCTAGCATTCGTACTGACTTTCCCTTCGAGCCTTTGACTTAAGGATTTCCCTCTAAGGTGCTGACTCACATGCTGCCTTTGTGAGTCGTAGGGGTCATACCAACCCCGCAAGTTTCCTCGTGACGCGTCGACATCTTGGGAAGACTCAGAGCGATTTCTATAGGCGTTGTGTCGTCCTGTCGCCTTCCACTCTGCCTCTTCGAACCTAATTTTTGCAGTGGCTCTATCATGCAACTCATCCCAAGTTCGTGCTTGGCTCTGTTGTAGTTCTCTCTTCAATTCAGCAGCGGCCTCGGAGCTGCTGACATTTATATTTTTCTCAAATGTCATAACTGCCAAGTCATCACCCATTGTCAGTAGATCCATCATTTCATCCTGAAAGTGCTCGAGGAAGTCCATGATAGGCTCAAGGTATCCTTACTTAACCTCAAAGATATTCTTCCTTCGTTTGAGGATTTTCTAAGCCCAAGTGTAAGCCTTGATAAACAAGTCAGCTAACTCCTCAAAGTTTGAGATCGACTCGGAGGGCAGGTGCATGTACCAACGCAGCGCCCCTCTTCTCGAGGGTATCCCCGAATTTTTTAAGGAACATAGATTCTTTTTCCACCGGGATCAAGTCGTTGCTTTTAATGTATTCAATTATATGGTCAACTGGATCAGTTGTTCCATCATATTTCTTTAAGATCTGCATCTTGAAATGCTTGGGAATGGAGGCAGGAGCAGCTTCGGGCTTGAAAGGTTGCTGTCTGCACCTATCAATGTCCAACACACGTTGGGGCTTCCTGACCCAGGAAATATTTTCGATCCGTTTATCAACTGGGCTTTAAAATCTTTCTTCCATTTTTCTAGGTCTAACGAGACGCTAGTTTCTACCACTGTAGGAGTCGTCCCGAAGGGTTGGGTACCCATAGGGGCAATCCTCGAGCCTCCAGAGGAAGCTCCATTTGGAAGTCCCCCTGTTGTTGCGCCTATAGCAGCAACGTTCAGGATGCTTTCATTAAGAACAGTAGGCTGAGTAATAGTGGGATTTGCCGTGTTTCGTGGGTTTTCAGAGATAGTTTGCAATGTATTACGAAATTCGGCATTGAAACCTTCTTGCACAGCAAACTGTGCCTAGAGTCGTTGAAGGGCATTTATTACAAAAGTTTGGAAGGGGTTATTTGATGCAGATGAAGAGGGATAAATCGGTGGTGCAATTGGCATAGCCATACCAGCTGGTGGAGTCGTGCCAATTGGCGGAGTTGCACCAACTGGTCGAATCGTGCCACTTGGCGGAGCTGTGCCAATTGGTGCTTCATTACCCGGTTGGGTTGATAGAACTTGTGTTTCACTTGTAACTTGCTCAGTTTGTTATTGGCGTTATCAGCCATCGTTGAAAAACTGGCAAAGAAAAACAGGTTATCACATACGCAGCTTTGGAACAATATTGCTTATTCCCCACAAACGACGCCAATTTGTGTTTGCCTAAATTGGATTAGGACAATAAATTGAATTTGTAATAGGGTTAACAAGCAATTGGTCAAAAAAGATAATCAACCAAAAATAATAAATATAAAGTAGATTAACTGAAAAGAAAGATAGCAAATGTATTTATGTGTTTCTATATTGGATTCTGCCTCCATTACAAGGATTACAAAATAACTATTTGTAGTTTATATGGATACCAAAATAATAAATGTAATTAATGGCCATTACTTCCACGTTTGATTATGGCTAACCCATGATCTTTCTTTTTAATGCCATTGTAACGGGTATCAGTTACAAAATTGTCTGACTAAAAGGCCACGCTTCCCCGATGGTTAGATCATTTGCATCGGAAAGTTGCGTCCTCAACCGCCCGAAGCTTATCCTTCATCAAGGATTGCTGTGGAACCTTGACCTCGATTCCTGACCTCGAGAATCAGTTCTGAGAGCCCCTGCTGAACCACGCCTCAAGCCCAGGGCTCCGGGCTCGCTTGATTTTTCACCCAATACATATAGGTTACTTGATTGTGAGTATTTTCACATCATCAGCTTATAGGAATTTATACTCGACGAAAAAGACTAGGCGCGCGCACAGGTTGTTACTTTGACAAGAGGCTGGGGGAATGGGCTGGGGCGTATTACCTTATGATACGAACTTTTAACGAAAATTTAAAATGGATAATTACACTAAAAGACAAGCAAAAGACAAAAATTACCAAAAATGGCTCATATTTCCGAATCTTACCCGACCTGTCATCCTTTTCCCGAGATAGCAGTCTGCCGCAAGTTTATACAATTTTATACAAATTTATACACGTGTATAAAATTGTATAAGTGTGTATATGTGAGTGAATAAATCTGTATATTAAGGATGTTTATATGAATTTTTACTTTTTTTTGTGTATATTTTTGTATTTCTCTCATTGTTACACATTTATCTATGTATATTCATGTATAATTTATTTTTTGGGGGGAGATTTGTGTGTATAAACTTTTCCAAAGCGATGATTTAGATGCAATAAACAACATAAATTCAGTAAAATACAAAAAAATAACGACATCACTGGCGGGGGAGGGTGTCTGCCGGCGGCTTAGTGGCTGGGGAGGGGAAGATTTGGTAGCTATGGTGTTTTTATGAAGGAGTGCTAAAATTTGTAATTTTAGAAATGGTTGCTATGCATGAAAAAAAAAATATGACCTCTTGTTTGTAGTTTTGAGTAGTGGACTGCCTATTTTTAAAAATTTTCCAATTTAAAAAGAAAATGTTGTAGGGCCCACTGATCGAATATTTAGAAGACAGCCAGTGCGCACAAGGAAAATTCTACATATGTTGAGCCACTCTTGTGTCGTAGCGAATTTAGAGTAAGTTTCGACTCTTTTCATGTGCCAATGCAAACATTTCGTTGGGGGTGAAAACAATCACTTTTCAAGTTTTGAGGTTATCGTAAGATATTAAGGATTGATAGGTTCTTGCAAAAAATCACCCGTGAGATAAAGGTTTGATAGGTTCTTGTGGAATATGCTTATGGATCCTAGCAAGTTGAATAGCATCAAACAGATGCCAAAACACGAAATTTTACTGTCTGACTAGTGGGTCTCTCCCTCCACCCACAAAAAGTGATAGTTAAATAAGTTAATATTTTTTTTTAACTAGAAATAGTAAGATATACTCCCTACGTCCCATTTTATTTGTCGTAGTTTGATTTGGCACAAATTTTATAAAGAAAAAAAAACTTTTAAAACTTGTAATATAAAATGAGCCATAGATATTTGTATGGTTATAAATGTGTCAAAAAGTAAGTTTAGAATTGAATTGTTTCTAAATTTAGAAGTATGACAATCTTTTTGAGTCGGATTAATAAGAAAAGTATGACAAACAAAATGAGACAGAGGGAGTAGATTTATGAAATTTTTGCAAGTTGATGGAGTATCAAATGAGTTGTTCTAAGCAGTTAAACGCAAATTTTACATGTTTATGCATTAAAATAATTATTAAGAATATCTATCAAGAGAGCAAGTCTTTCTTTCGTCCTTCTTTTCTTGATTTTTTCAACTTAACATATTAGGAATTTAATAGGGTGCAGGGTAGGTAAAAGGTGATGGTGGCACATAGCTGGAGCAAGCCTTTAAGAATTGTATTGTTGAATACACAGTATTAGCTTTGATTCAAACGCTTTATATATACTTGATGTTTGGCATTTTATGTCTATATTTCCTTAATATTTCCTCACGTTTGAGTACTTTATTCGCGCGTTTTCTAGTTAATGAATGTGATTTTGCACTGATTTTATGTCGTATGATTGTAGGTTGTTATGAAGTGCAATTGGAGTTTTAAAGAGCATGATCGAGCAAGAAAAGATTGGATTTGGATTGAGGATTGAATCGAACATACGAAGACACAACGCGACGCGAGCTGCAAACGAAGGAGGCAGGATTTTGGCCTGGCGCTTTGAGTGGCGCGGGGCGCCCCCAAAAGCGCCCATCCTTCTGGCGCTTTGAGTGGCGCGGGGCGCCCCAAAAGCGCCCAAGTTTCGACGGGTTCTGCCTGGGGTGGCGCGTTTGGGGGCGCGGGGCGTCAGCTACAGTGCCGCTGGAGAGTTTTTGGACTTCGTATTTTGTCTAGGCTTAGGTGTAACTTATTACTAGGCCTTTGTAAACCCTATAAATACTCTTTTACTTAGTTTTGGATAGGAGTTCAGACCTTGGAGCAAATTGGAGAGCTCATATCATCTTGAACAAGGGTTTTTCTTCCTTCCATTAATCTATTACATCATTATTTCATTATTTCATCAAATCTTTGTGTTGTTATTATGAGTATGCGTGGCTAATTCTCTCGTTCTAGGGTTAGAGTATTTCATGAAAGTTGATGTTTGAAGATTGATTTCCATTAATTGAATCCCATAACGGATTGCTTATTCTTTCTTGATTTCACTTGTGTAATTGTCAGGGCCCGATTATTACGCATTATCTATGGCTTTTAGATTGAACTCGAAAGAGAGAATTTAATTACGTAATAAGAAAGAGTAGGGTAAGTTTGTGAACCTGGGCATCGGGGAACCAATTTGTGAGTAGGATAGACATATACTTGCTCGCCTAGTTTAACTAATTACAGAAATCATTAATGCGTGCACGTGATTCAACCCATAGACATATATGGATTGGAGTAGCCTGCATAGATTGTGAAGAATCGAAAGGTTTTTACGGGTACATTTAATCTGTTAGTTAGTAATCCGGGATTTAAGAAGTGGAATCAATTGGAAAACTCAACTGGATTTTTCGTAACTCTGACCCTGGACCGTCTCCTTATTACTGATAACAACCAAGTTTTGCTCCATTGTTTGAATTCACTTCTACCATTTTAATTACTGTTCTTTAGTTAATAAAATCCTCACTATTGGAAAAAGATCCCTGAGTAGTTGTTAAGAAATTGTTTGTTAGAAGTCCAGTCTGAATAGTCCTCGTGGGAACGATTATCTACTTATCACTTTATTACTTGTCGACCACGTATACTTGCGTGTGCGTTGGGAGCAACAAGTTTTTGGCGCCGTTGCCGGGGACTAACAATTGACTGTTTTCTTTTCAGACGATATATTATTATCTATTCAGGTTTAATTTTTTGTTTAGTTTAGTATTGTGTTACTTGTCTTATCATGGCATCTATTAATGAAAATTGGTCGAATGATGATTGCTCTAATTTTTGATGATCTTTGTCTGCTTTGCGGAGGAACCCACTTGTGGGAAAATTGTCCAACTCTTTCAACCCTACGAGGCTGGTTATGTGAATTTTCTACCACCTTTGATTGAAATTTTTATAAATTGTGTGGTGGTTGGTGGAATGATTGTCTTAAATGTCATGCTCCTTACCCCAATAATTTTTGTGATGATTCTAATGATGTTTGTGAGTTTGACAGGAGCGATAAAGTGCAGGTTGTTAGCAAAACTTGGCTAATGGAGCAAGCCAAACTCTTAGAAGCTTATGGGGATTTCAGGAGTGAACTTACAAATATGACGAGGCAATTTATGGAAGAAAGGGTTGTGCTCAGGCAAGAGATCGACGAATTTGGCTTGACTGTTCACGACTTGGAGGCGAATTTGAGTGATATGGTTGAGGTGTCTAATGCCCAATTATCAGTTGTCGTGAATAGTAGATTTGAGATAGAAGAGCTTAGAAGCCAATTTGAGGAACAAAAAGTGGAATTCCTACCATTCGACCCAATATTAGTTGATGATGCCGAAGTTGAGGAAATTACATTAGAGTCAAGTATATTTGAGGACTCTAGTGTTTATGCAAGTGAGGGTGTCAAAAGTAATGCAATTTTAGAATTGAAGCGCATTGGACCTCATTCTAATCATTTTTCCACATTGTGTTTGGATGGTGACATGAAAATTGAGCCACCCGAGCCTATGAAGAAACCAAAAAGAGGAAGAACAAGGTGCTTATATTTTAAAGCTTGTGATGCCGAGGAGACAAAACGAAATCCCTCATGTAAAGGCCAAGAAGTGCAAAATGCGACATTGGTTACTTGGTCATTTTGTATTTTTGCCACCACCTCAATACCATAGTCATAAGTTTGAGGCAAAGTTGGGAATTCAATTCATTAGTTCAAGGTGGAGACAAAAGTGATGAAGTTGTCTTCGTCGTGCCACGACGTTAACTAAGGTGCTTCTTGGGAGGCAACCCAATTTGTTTGCTTTACTTTTATTTATTTTTATTAGTATTTTTATGGTTGTATATTACTTTGGGTAATTCTTTAGATTGCAGGTTCATGTAATGTCGAGTTTAAGTGTGGGGTGTCCTCACCCCTGCCTAATATTGTTGACCTGATGAGGGAAGTCTGAGTACCTCATACTATACGGAAGCTTGGAGGATGTTAGAACCAAGGACTAGAGCCTTCAGGGAAGTTCTTTTACCCCTTGTACTTTATTTTTTTGTCGCACTGAGGACATTGCTTAGTTTTAAGTGTGGGGTGGGGAACTCCCCTTTATTTTTGAGGTTAGGGATGCATGTACCGTTAGGATTTTTCCTTTGACACTTGACTTTATTTTTATTTGTTTCTTGCTTTAATATATGAAAAAAAAATTTAGAAAACCAATGAAAAATTTCAAAAAGATTTTCTTTTTAGTCTTTGTTAGTTGTACATGTCATCCACCCCGTGGTTTTTCTTATATCCTCGGTTCTTTTCCACGGGGAGGCCTTTGAACCGGGTAGTTTTTGTTTTTATTAGGATTAGAGTAGTTAGTTATAGGTGGCCCTAGACGAAAGGAATATGTGGAATGCTAGCTGCCTTTGATTTGTTTGATACCGGTGGACTTGAACTTATTGCATGTGCTACTTGTGGTGTCCTTTGGTTTTAAATTGTGATGCATGCCTAGAAAAAAATGGAATGACCCCCTTGAGATGCTTGAGTCCACTCACTTGGCTTTGTTGTGAACCCTTGTGCATTAGTGCTTAATTTTCTACAAGTTGATGCACCCTATTTTCTTGATTGAGAGTTGTGATGGAGCCTTTTTGTGTGGATTGTGTGCCATGTGTGTTATGAGGCATATTCTTATTGTACTCCATGTTTGCATATTGGTGTCTAGAACTTGCCCCGTGTGTGTGCAAAGCGAAATCCTAGGTTTGTTCTAGTCGAAAAATAATACAGGTCTTCTTTTGATTTGTCTACCCTTACATATACACCTTGGACTTGATTGTTGTGATTTCTTTGACCTTTTTGTTGGCACTCACACCCCGAGCTTACCCACTTGTTCTAAATTATTCTCTTTTGGCCCTTTACTCCTTAAGCACTTTAATTGATAATGTGATATTATTGTGGAGTTCTGGTTGAAATATTGGGAAATTTTTGAGTGGAACCAATGAGGGAAATATTTGATGAATTGTGTAGTAGTTGATTATGAGCATTGGCAAGGTTGGAAAGAAGTGAATAGAAAAAAAAAACAAATGAAAAGAAAAGAAAAAGCAGAAAAAAATTGGAAAAAGAAAAAAAAGTGAATATCCATCCTTGCTAGTGTTGTGCTTAAAAGAAAAAAATTGCTACTTCTTGAAAAAGGTGTGTGTGAAATTTGTTGGTTGGGTGAAATAGGTGGCTTTGATGAGATATGTGCTTAATTTGTATTGTGATGTATTAAAGTGCTTAGGGAGGTAGTCACTATTACCCATATGTATCCTACCAGCCCCTTAGCCTACATTACAACCTTTTTAAAGTCCTAGTTAATCCCGATTGTAGTGAGCTTACATTAGTAGAGTCCTACACCACGGACAAGCCTATGGTACATCGTGTGTGACATGTGAGATTTTCATGAGAGTGAGTGAATTCTTTCTATGATATTGTCCCCGTTCTATTCTTGATATTCATTGTTGTGTGTGATATTTGGGGGATATTCTCTTGCTTCATTTTGGTGAGGGCACACGGTTTCTATGAGATAGGTGAAGTTGTGGCTTCTTGGTTGAGTTGATAGGTGTGACTTTGTGGGAGCATGGTTGCAATTAGTTGAGTTTGTGCATTTGAGCTATCTTGGGGTGGTTGTTCTCGTATTTTTGATGATGGATAAATTGTTGGCATGTTTGTTGGACCCATAGTAGTCATGTATGCATCTGTTCAATGGTCGGTATCAACCATAGTCATAGGCAGCAGACCTGTTCTACCTAGGTTGGGAAGTTATTTGTGATTGCTCGAGGGCGAGCAAAGGTTCAAGTGTGGGGTGGTGATGTTTGGCATTTTATGCCTATATTTCCTTAATATTTCCTCATGTTTGAGTACTTTATTCGCACATTTTCTAGTTAATGAATGTGATTTTGCACTGATTTTATGTCGTATGATTGTAGGTTGTTATGAAGTGCAATTGGAGCTTTCAAGAGCATGATCGAGCAAGAAAAGATTGGATTTGGATTGAGGATTGGATCGAACATACGAAGACACAACGCGACGCGAGCTGCAGACGAAGGAGGCAGGATTTTGGCCTGGCGCTTTGAGTGGCGCGGGGCGCCCCCAAAAGCGCCCATCCTTCTGGCGCTTTGAGTGGCGCGGGGCGCCCCAAAAGCGCCCAAGTTTCGACGGGTTCTGCCTGGGGTGGCGCATTTGGGGGCGCGGGGCGCCAGCTACAGCACCCCTGGAGCGTTTTTGGACTTCCTATTTCATCTAGGCTTAGGTGTAACTTATTACTAGGCCTTTGTAAACCCTATAAATACTCTTTTACTTAGTTTTGGATAGGAGTTCAGACCTTGGAGCAAATTGGAGAGCTCATATCATCTTGAACAAGGGTTTTTCTTCCTTCCATTAACCTATTGCATCATTATTTCATTATTTCATCAAATCTTTGTGTTGTTATTATGAGTATGCGTGGCTAATTCTCTCGTTCTAGGGTTAGAGTATTTCATGAAAGTTGATGTTTGAAGATTGATTTCTATTAATTGAATCCCATAACGGATTGCTTATTCTTTCTTGATTTCACTTGTGTAATTGTCAGGGCCCGATTATTACGCATTATCTATGGTTTTTAGATTGAACTCGAAAGAGGGAATTTAATTACGTAATAAGAAAGAGTAGGGCTAGTTTGTGAACCTGGGCATCGGGGAACCAATTTTTGAGTAGGATAGTCATATACTTGCTCGCCTAGTTTAACTAATTACAGAAATCGTTAATGCGCGCTCGTGATTCAACCCATAGACATATAGGGATTGGAGTAGCCTGCATAGACTGTGAAGAATCGAAAGGTTTTCACGGGTACATTTAATCTGTTAGTTAGTAATCCGGGATTTAAGAAGTGGAATCAATTGGAAAACTCAACTGAATTTTTCATAACTCTGACCCTGGACCGTCTCCTTATTACTGATAACAACCAAGTTTTGCTCCATTGTTTGAATTCACTTCTACCACTTTAATTACTGTTCTCTAGTTAATAAAATCCTCACTATTGGAAAAAGATCCCTGAGTAGTTGTTAATAAGCGTGGCTAAAAACCGGACCGGACCGGAATCGGGCCGGAAACCGGCTCGGACCGGTTGAAACCGGACCGTTTGCCACTAACGGGCGCCGGTTCCGGTACCGAACCGGTGCCACCAAAAAAAACCGGACGGACCGGTAAAATTTTGGACCGGAACCGGCCCGGACCGGTCCGGAACCGGCCGGACCGGACCGGTCAAAAAAATAAAAAAAAAATAAATAAAAAAGAAAAATATGTCCGTTTCTAGCCGTTGGGCAACGGCTCTTTTGACCCCCTAGCCGTTGTCCAACGGCCAAAAAGGGCCAAATACACCCCTCTACCACCCCATAACCACCCCTAACTATTTTTTTTTCTATAAATACCCAATTATTTCATCATATTTTTCACACAAATCTTCCAATTCTCTCTAATTCTCTCAAATTTTCTACAATATTGCTATTGTTCTACTTTGGCTATTTGTTAAAAATTTATAATTTGGCTACTTTATCAAGTTCTATTTGGAGTTTCTATCAAAGTTATATTTGGCTACTTGGTGAAGTTTATAAATATCAAGTATTGGGTTAATTGGAGGCGCTACGTGGTTGAAAATATCAATTTGGCTATTTTTGCAATTTTTCGATTATCAAGTATTCAACTAATTAATTGAAGTGGAGGCTCAAGTTTCAACTTCACCTCAATTATACGGTTATATATGGTTGGTCGTTCCTACTTCTACTCTTTTATTATTTTTTTGTCATATATATTTATTTTATTTGCTATTATTATGTCTCAACGAGGTTCAATTGGAACTAGTAGTGGGGGGCGGGCACGTGGTCGTAGGGGAAATAGGGGTAAAGAAATTGTTGGTAGTTCTAGTCAGTTCACCCACATAGATGATTCTCAACATTATCATAATATTAGCGCTGATAATATACTTGATCACGAAATGTTAGAAACACGATATGGGAATCAAAGCGGGGGTAATTTAGAAGAAACACCTGAATTTCAAGCTAGTCCACCCGAAGTTCAGTCAGACTTGCCTCCTGAACCTCCTACTAGAATACCGGCTAAACGTAAGGAAAGATCTGATGTGTGGGATTTTGCATCAAAGAATGTTGCAGCGCAGACGGCCTCCTGCGGGCTTTGTGATAAGGTGTGGGTTTTTAGAACTGGGGGTAATGAGAGTGGGACGGGTAAACTTAGGGCCCACTTACAAAAGAAACATCCTAAAGAATGGGCAACGCGGGCGGGTGGTATATATTTAGGGACCGAACATGGGGGAGTAGCGCATGATTCTTCTTCGGGTATCCAAGCAAGAATTAACCATTTAACAGGAGGGCTTCTTACTTATGATAAACGAAAGGATAGGGAAGAAATTGCTAAACTAGTTGCCCTCGAGGGTTTACCTTATAGTTTTCCTTCTTGTTCTGGTTTTGTTCGTTATGTTCAGGCTGTATATAATCCCTCTTTTAGAGGTTTTCCAAGAACTACTGTTAAAAATGATATTATTAAATTTAAGAACAAATATCAGGATTATTTGCGATATATGTTTGATAACTTTGACACTAGAGTATGTTTTACTACGGATATGGGTCGTTCTACTAATGGATGTGATTATATTACTGTGACTATTCATTGGATAGATCCTGATTGGGTTTTTCAAAAACGTATTATTGCTTATAAAATTGTTGATGAACCACACACGGGAAATTATATTTGTAACAAAGTTTCATCAATTTGTCGTACGTACTGTTTGTCTAACAAAGTTTTTAGTATTACGGTAGATAATGCTACAAACAACACAGATGCACTTAGGAGCTTGATACCTATTTTGAACCCTCCTTTTCCTGAATTTTTTCATGTTAGGTATGCATGTCATATTTACAACTTAGTAGTAAGAGATGGTCTTGTCTTGTTTAACGAAATTATCGCAAAGGTGCAGATAGCTATTACTTATATTTTTAGAAATAAAAACCAAGAAAGAAGACGAGAATGGGAAAGAAAATGTGTAGAATTAGGAATGCCAGTTAGGAGAGTCCCAAAGGAAGTTTGTACTAGGTGGAACACTTTGTATGAGGCATTGAAAGTTGCTTATGAATATAGACTGCCTATTTCTCAAATGTATAATAAACATTTTATGCAAATCTATCACCTTCAAGATCAAGATTGGCAACTTGTTCAACATCTTCTTCAGTTTTTACATAAATTTTATCAAGCTACTTTAGAATTTTCCGGTCAATATTATCCAACTACTCCTACCATGTTATATTATATAGCTGGAATATCGGAATTATTGAAAATGTATAAACAATATGAAGTTTACTTACCGGCTGTAGAGTTAATGATTGAAAAGTTTAGAAAATATTTTTTTCCAATTCCTACTCTTTTTTACATTGCTTCTGTGTCGCATCCTGCTTTTAAAATTAAGTTAACTGAACGACTTGTTAGAGAAGTATATGCAAATTTAGAAATTACTCCAGATGAAATTGCTACTAATGGGTATCCAAGTGTAGACGAGGCTGTTGCTAAAGTTTATGCAGATACCGTGGCTGTTTTTGCAAAGTATAGAGCTTGGGCAGACACTGCAGAGCCAACGGAACCAATACTATCCACCGGGCAAAGTTCTTCACAGGCAGGAGCAGGAATGCGCACTTTTGGGGGACTTGACGAAAAGTTGCTTTCAGAACAAGACGAGTACGGAGAGGAATACAGCGAGTTCCAAGTGTATTTAATTCAATATCCAAAGAAACTTAACAACTTTGGAACTGCGAATTTGTTGGATTATTGGAAGAATCAAGAATCGCAATTTCCAATTCTTGCAAAAATGGCCCGGGATATATTAACAATTCAAGCTTCATCAGTTGCATCGGAAAGCGCTTTTAGCCAAGGAAGATTTCAAATTGGAGATCACAGATATTCGTTGAGAGATGAGGCAATGGAGACAGGAGTTTTATTCAGGGATTGGATCAGAGCAGAGCGAAGAAACTTTGGTCTACCAGAACTTACTAAGGAAAGGGGCAGAGCATATATCGATCAAATTTTGAGCGACGGAACAAGTGAAGGGAGTCAAACCGGCAATGAAGAAGAAGAAGAAGACGAAGAACCGGAAGGAGATGATGAACAAGATCAACAACGGCCAGTTCCAAAAGAAAAGCCTACAACTATCCTCAAGAAACTAGCTAATATGTTTAAAAGAATGTAATTTTCTAAATAAGAATTTTGAATTTACAAGTTTGAAGTTTAGATGTAATTTGCACAACTTATATCTTAAACAATTCAATAAAATTGCTCCAAGTCTTGGAATTCAATCACAACTATTGTCTTCATACTTTTTATTTTTAATTTATAGTTTGCGCAAAAAATACTACAATTAATTACTAGTTTGTAAATTAGTTCAAATATTGAATTTTGAACTTAAAGAATTAATTCAAAATTTGAATTTACTAAAATTAATTCAAAGTTTGAATATTGAACTTAACAAATTAATTCAAAAGTTTGAAATTTGAATCATCACTTCAAAAATTTCATTACTTCAAAGTTCAAATTATAAAAAATACTACAAGTTTTTTAATTCTAAGTTTAAACTTTAATATGTACAAGTAAAAACTAAATAATATTTTGTTGTAATATTTTTCAAAGTTTCCACCACTTTAAATAAAACTCAATGGAAAAAAAAAAAAAAAAAAAAAAAAAAAAAAAAAAAAAAAAAACTTATTTGGGCCGAACTGCCGGACCGGCAGATTGGCCAAACGGCTCTCTTTCAAATATAGCCGTTGGCCAACGGCCAAAAACGGCTATATTTGCCTATCACCCCCCCCCCCTAAATGCCCCCCATACCCCCAACCTATTTTTATCTATATATACTATAATATTTCATCATTATATCACACAATTTAGCACTTTCTATCAATTTATCTCTCAAATTACTTTCAAAGGCTATTTTATAAATTTCTTCCAAAATCCAAACAATTATAATGGCTGAAAATCAAGCTCCCGCTGCTCCCGGTCCTACTGAACGAAGACGTCGTTCTATAGTGTGGGAACTTATTATGAAAGATACTGAAACTCAGAAAGCTAAATGTAGCCTCTGTAACAAAGAGTGGCAATTTTACAGTGGACCCAACAATGGAGGGACGGAAAAGTTTAGGCAACACTTAAAAAAAAAACACAGAACCGAATGGGATAGAATAAATGGCTTTATTCCGCGTGATTGAAAATTTGAGGAGATGGCTAAGGGAATATCTATTTCAATTATGTATTTTCGAATTTCTAGTTTATTTAGTATCTTTGTAATTTTTCGATTTCTAGTTTGTTTTGTCATTTCAATTATTTATTTCTCATTCAATAAACGTTTGTTTTGTTTCATAAACTTTACATTAATAAAGTAACAAACTAGAAGACGTCGTTCAATTATTTATTTCTCATTCAATAAACTTTACATTAATAAATTTTAAAATATAATTTACATAATTATTTTGTTTCATTAAAAAATATAATTTACATAATTATCACAAATGATGTTTAAATAAATTGTTAAGTTTTTCAAATTTTAATTTTATTTGCCTAAAAAAAAAAACAAAAAAAAAATTAAAAAAAACCGTTAACCGGCCGGACCGGACCGGTACCGACCGGCCTAACGGTCGCCGGAACCGGTTCCGATCCGGCACCAATGGATGAAACCGGCACGGACCGGACCGGTAGACCGGACCCTCGCCGGTTTTGAAATTTTTTTGGCCCGGATCCGGACCGGAACCGGACTCCGGTACCGGTTCCGGACCGGACCGGACCGCTGGCCACCCTTAGTTGTTAAGAAATTGTTTGTTAGAAGTCCAGTCTGAATAGTCCTCGTGGGAACGATACTCTACTTATCACTTTATTACTTGTCGACCACGTATACTTGCGTGTGCGTTGGGAGCAACAATACTACTAATAAATTTATTATTTATGTATAAAAATTAAATTTAGTACCCAATTACTAGCAAAATAAAATTGTTTTAAAATCCAGAACACATAGAATTCAAATTTTAGCTCTCTGGGTGGGGCGGTGGTGGGCATCCTATTGACTGATGTGAAACAGAAAATGACTGCTTCTTTCTTTAATTTTTCTTCAATGAAGATGACTGCTAGCAGTCGCATTCAAAATTGTTTGCTCTTTTTGTGTTCTTATATGTTTTAAGGTTTCACCTTTAAAAGCTTTAGAAAATGACCAAAAACCAAAGCCTTTTAACGTAACTTTGATCTTATCTTGCTCAACTTTGGTCTTATCTTTGCTTTACGATAGTTGACTAAAATTTCAATATTGAAAGCTAAAAAAGATTATGATGTTATGTGTTTCTGTAATTTGATATTGTCAGACTCAGCCACATAAATTGAGATGGAGGAAGTATTTTATTTTCAAATCACGTATTTATAAAGTTGATCCAGTTAATTATTGAAATCAGAATAACCTTTTTGTAGTTAGATTGGCAGAAACCAAAAATTGAAGTAAACTTCCCCTCCTCTCTAATTTTGTCCCAGTGGAAAAATGAAAAAGATAAGAGAAAGATGGAAAAGAGATGGATATTGTAAGGTAGGAACTAGGAAGGGATGTCAACTTTCAATTTTCCACAATAAAGATGAATCCTTGACCTTAAAATAAACTCTATTCTTTTTGTATAAGTAAAGATTGTCCACCTCTTCGTTATCTTTTCCTCCTATTTTTCTTACATTTATTTGCTCGATGAAAAATGGGGAAATAAACAAAAAATAGAAGAGAGAGCCCATCTGCGTATAGCCGGAAGAGGAAAAAAACAAAGAGACTACCCTTTATTTGTCTCGGCACATGCATGAATGTGGAGGTCCACTAATTTTAGAAGGTTTAGAACACATGGGCAAAAAATTATGATGCTTTACTGTTACAATCGAGTATAATGCCATAGCAATGTCGAACAGTGATACAATTGATATTTGAGGACTTGAAACTTGCATTTGATGAGGTGTTTATAGTGAACTGTCAGTCTCGTCGAAGGGATGAAGTTTTGAAAGATGAATCCTGATGTATTTATGCAAACTGTCACAGTTCTCAATTTTTCCTCACTCGCTTATTGCGCTAAGGTTGATATAGTTGATGCTACTTTAGCGCAAGGTGATCAACAAAGAAAATAAGAATTCTGTCGATGTAAGACAGTAAATGTCATGGCTTGCTAGGGTTCTAATAGGGCTGAGACGCCGGAGACATATAGGCGATACATGTACCATATACGAGGGCTGGATTCAAGTTTCTTTCCTTGAACCAAGAACTCGTGCAAAAGTCGAGGGGCAAGGTAGAGGCAGGGGGCACCACCGACATTTTGTGTAGGCAGGGTACCATCTAGATTTTGTGTCAGATGAGAACAATAATTGGATGTTGCAAGGAGGGAAATATAGGAGTCATAGGACCATTTGTGCTAGCTAATCCTGAATTCCTGCATAGAAGTTCAACTTCAAATCTAGAGACTTGCTTAGAACCAGAAATGGCATGCATCCTTTTTGTGAGAAGAATTTTTTGATTCTTCCGCGTTTCACATTTCTTTGTCTATTTCTGTTTAGGACAGGCATGTTCAGTAGCTGCTCCCCTTCTCTGCGCTTTTTGTTTTTTGATGAAATTTTCTCTGATTACAGACTTGTTACCCAGATTTTCTCATGCAGACATATCTAGTAGCGACTATTCCTTTAGAACAACCTGGCTGAATATTTCTCTTATGCAGACATTTGAGGATCATAACAAGCCAAAAGTAAACGTTAATATAAAGTAATACAACAATTTAACTGTCAGTGAAAAATTAATTCAGGATTGCCATAGATCGACCAGAGTAATAATCATCACTCAACAGACAAAATTTCCTAACTCACTAAACAAAAGCACCTTAAGTTACACTTACTGCTTTTTCTTTTGAGACTTTGGAGGTTTAAGAACACTCCAGTCCAGCTTTTCACTCTTAGATCGCTTTCGGAAACTCCCACTACTACTAGGTGATGACACTGCATTCCCCAGAACATTTTTCTGTGATTTGTTTGGATACTGGGCCTCAGAGGATGCATCATCTTTCTTCCTCTTAAAATCTTCATTAGGATAATGACATGAGCTCTCCAGATTAGAGTTCTCCAATCCACATTCTGATGTTCTATTTTCTCTGTTGCAATGAATGGGTAGTAGTTACGAGCTGATAGAACTTCAGTCATCTCATGACGTAGCATATCATTTACCACTAAAAGAGCTCTTTAGAATACTCCAAAGCTCAACTAGGAACACAAATGAAAATGCATGACAAGGAAATTCAACATATTTGGGCTCACAAAATATCTGAAATGCACTCAATCTAACATACAGTATATAGCAATCAAGAACGTCAATGCAATCATTGGGACAAAAGATGTCACAATGCCTTGCATATCTTAAGATGATTTTCCCTATATGATCATTGTGCTTATAAACTGTATTAATCATATTATGTATAAATATAATTTCTTTATGCAATTTTAATACATTTTAGAGATTATTATACAGTATATTAAAAGGCGTCAGTAAGAATGAATTTTCAACATATTCAGCTAAAAATATACTAGAAGGAAGTATTTTCTTATTGACGAAACATATCTGAAAAGATAAGGTCAAAAATGGGGTATAGCAATTGGAATTGGCCATAACACTTATTGTCATATTGCATAACAATAATGCACTGAAATATAAAGGGTTACTTAAGAATCACACAGTGACCTTTTAGAATTTAATTATTTCTTTAATTGTTACCTGACCAGTTAGATTTTAAATTTTCTTTGATTGCTACTGACCTTTTAGAAATTCTTTCACTCATCTCAGAAGAACAAGCAGCAGAACCTTCAGGATGTGGTTTTGACGCTTCTTCACTCAAATTCTGACAAGACAAGGCTTGGGTGAGACATGATAACAAACCACAGGGGAAGACGAACTGAACAGACCTTAAAAAAACTTTAGGCATGCAGACCTTATACTCACATCAATAGAAGGATTAAATCCTTGAAAAGACATCCGACCCTTTGTAGCCGCGGGGTGGGGATCCCCTTCCATAATGATAACACTGCATTTAAAGAGGCAATAAGCAAAACTCTGGAAAATATAACTGTGTATATGCAAAAGGCAAAATGTGGAAATAATGCAAGACATAAGCACCTTTAGCAGACAAGAAACTAGGACAAATAGACATGTGAACAGGAACATAATACGTACTCCTTCCACTATGATAAGAACCTCCTATCAATAAATCAATTCACAATGAACTATTTGCCGTAGCAGACACAGTAGTCAATATATAATTTGGACTGCAATTCACAGGTCAGTTTAGACTTTGGAACACATTAGATGAAATAGATTCCATTAAGCTTCAAATTCTTAAAGACAGATTACGATGAACAGATATCCTAAAGTATTACTTTTCACGCACTTGGCACAACACCACTGACGTAACTTTAAGTTAGTAACATCCAATATACCTTAATAAAATATCCAATTCTAGTGGAAGAGAAGGTTAATTTAAGATGATTGTATTTCGTTTTAAGTGTCAAATACCATCTAGGGCAGAAGCTATACAAAGTCAGCTTTTGTAAACAAGTGAAAGATCATATTTGAGCAGCCCAAACATGATCAATCTTACATTCTAGTGCTATTCATCCACAGCAAGAAGAGCAATACTTCGTAACATAATAAACCAATTTAAAATGCACCAAGTTACACCTTTTATCCTTAAATGGGGAGCTGGAGAGGAGAACTCTAGTTTCGGTGGTATTAAACTTGGTCCAGCTCCAAACTTAATCCAAATCAGACTAGGCCAAATTAAAATGAAAATTGTAATAGCCCTGGACTAACACTGATCGCAGCATAAAAGGAGCAAATTTAAAAGTGGTGTATACTTTATGGTCATGTTATGCTTATAATAACCCACTACTTCCGTCCCAACAAGTAGAAAATGCCGTTTCACCATTTAATGCCTTTCATATCAGTTGACCCATTCTGATTTCTTGATTTCAGTAATTGAAGTATCTAGCAAAGAGTCGAAATAAGGAAAGTCTCGGAATAAGGGAATAAATATTGTTATCACATTGAAAAGAGAGCATGATGAAGATGCCACTAGAATTTTTAATGTAACCACATAAAGAGGCAAGGCTTCAAATTTAAAGGACCTTGCAGAAGTGAAAATAAGCATATCAGCTAAGTAGGTTCTTTATTCTTTATCATCCCTGTTGAATTCCTCATATCCTAAAGGCAGCCTTCTGGTAAAACTACGATGACTTTAACACAATGGTTCCTTTTAAATTTATTTCATGCTAGATAGTACCCTCATCCTCAATGTGTATAAATCTTGTTATATTTCCCATTGTTCATATCCTTACAAACTTTAATCAAAATCTTTCAAAATTCCAACTAAAAATATAATATCTTAACACTTGCTAATATCCTAGGGTGACAGTTTTTAATGAAAATAAAAAACAACAGCAAGGGAAGAACAATTTACCATCTTTTGGGAGCAGTAGAGGACGGGAAGTTGCCATCGGATATGACTTGTTCTTCTTCTTGTTTGTTAGTTTTTTCCTCTCTCAGAGTTGCCCTTTGCATAAACTGCAAGTAGAAACAGCAAAACCATTCAAAAACAACAACAACATGAATGCGGCTCTTTTCAGTTTACAAAATTAAATAGTTTGACTATGTTTATGCTAGCAGTCAAGCCGATTTCTTGTGGTAGGCAGAATACACATAGGTGGGGGTATGGGACATAGGCGCACTCCAACAATTTAAAAGGTAAAGGAAACTTTTCTTGTTTTGGATGTTTACCTTCAAGTTTCTCAAAGTACTGGAAAGCTCACGCTTGGCCATTCTTGATACCCAAAACTCAACTTCGTTGATATCACTTTCGGCGTCCGTCCGGCAGTCGGAAAGATAATAACCTGAAACCCTAAGTTGAAAAATCTCGCTCAACCGCGCACGATTTGAACAAGGTCTTTTTCTCTCTGTTTGACGGGTCCTTATGTTGGAGGTCCTCTCCAAGTCCTATAATTTGAAAAAAGGGCCCTAGTTTTACATATTAGCTGTAGGGACTTATTTAGGATTAATGATAATGGTTTAAAAGATGAGTTAAAAAAAATCTCCCAGGTTATTTATTTACACTTTAGTCCCTCTCTACAAAACCCCAAACCCACCCTAAATATAGTAAAAACATTTCCCTCCAATTACCCAAACATATATGCCGGCCTTCCACCACCCTTTTTCGTTCCACCGTCACCGACGACCTGTCGGTCATTTTTCTCACTTTTTGCTTCAATCTCAGCTCCCCGAAGAAGATAAACCAACCTTTCCAACTACATTGGCTCGTTTCCATCAGATCCAGGATTTCTCAAATTTGACAAAATTGTGCAATTGTTTCACCATTTTCCACGGCTATTCGACTCATTCCTTGCTCTCTGGTAAGTTTTCCTTAAGCTTTAGGTTGTTTAAATGGAATTGGGAAAAAGCATTTTGTCGATTTTGCCGAATTTTTTACATCTGGGTTTTCTGGTGAAACATCCGTCGTCATGTTGCAGAGATGTTTAAACATTACTTATGATGTTTAAACAACATCTGTCATCATGTTGTATGGATGTTTAAACATTACATGTGATGTTTGAACAACATCTGTAATCAGGTTGCATATATGTTTAAACATTAGTTATGATGTTTAAACAACATCCATTGTCATGTTGCATAGATGTTAAACATTGCAAGACAACATCCGTCCTCAGGTTGCATAGATGTTTAACCATTACTTACGGTCTTTAAACAACATTCGTAGTCATATTTTTAAACATCTTGTATTTTTATTGGATGCTTAAATCATAAGGTTTTTTTACTTGAATTGCTTAATTCATCATCTGGCGCATCTGATTAAACATCAGTACGAATGTTTAAACATATAGTTGATGTTTTTGCGCACTCTATTATATGTTTAAACATATTTATATTTTTAATAATGAGATGTTCCAAACATCAATCATAGTCGGTGAAACATCTGTCATGATGTTTATACATTATGAATTCTTGACATAATGTTTGAAACATTACTATAATATTTCATGTTCCTGGTTTTATATAAACATTTGTATGATGAATATAATGCTATAACGGCCTTATATATTTCCTTTTTTTATATGTTTAGGACTCGTGACAGTTAAATGGCATCGGTATTAATAGGAGTGGATTATCTCAGGCAATGGGTGGAGAAGGCAAAATGTTATACTTGGGTTCCAGTAGTTAAAGAGTGTAGACCGATTCTTGTGAGTAGAGAGGTTATCTATGCTGATTTGGTAGGGAAAATAATTGAATGTTGGGAGATAAGTGAGGAGTCAAGGGATCTTTGTATTACGTACATGATGACCGTCGCAAAGCAAAAGACTGCCCCTTCTAAAATAAGAAATGATAATGATGTATCTCTGTTTATGGCTGAGGTTGATGTCGCTGGTACTAGGCCCACTCATAGGGTAAATGTGGTTCCTCGATCGGAAGAATTTTTAAATTCTAAACAAATGGAAAATCAGGTGTTGGAAGACATTAGGGATGCTCCATTGAATATGGATGTTCCTGGAAAAAAGGAAGCAGGAGAAGTTAAACAAGGTGAAAATATGGTAGGTAATTCTGGACCTGCCATGAGTTCTCTGCCATCACAACTCAGCAATGATCGTGGAGACGACACTGGTTTTTACAAGGGCAAAACATTCGCGAACAAGCGTGAGTTGGTTGTGTTGTTAAAGTGGCGGTAGTGAAGAAACCTTATTATTTCGAGACAGTAAAGAACAAGAAAAAAGTCTTTTATGCTCGATGCATAGATAAGAATTGCCCTTGGTGATTGCGAGCCATTAAGTATAAAAGTGGAGATATTTTTTATATCACCGTTTACAATAGTGAGCACACCTGTAGATCCGAGCATGCTAAAAGCCACCATCCGCACGCCATGTGCGACATCATTGGTGAGTACATGAAAAACAGGTTTATTGATGGCAAAACACCGAGCACAAGAGAGATTAAGAGAAAAATTCTTCAGATTTGGGTTGTAATATAAGCTATTGGAAGTGTCTAAATTGAGGTAGTGTTGCAAAGAGCTTGGCAAGGGTGACATACGAACACGGATATTCTTGTCTGGATGCATATTGTTTCATGATTAGGCGATTAAATGGAGGAAGCAAGACTGGATTGGTAACTGGTTAGAGAAGGAGATTTCTGTATATGTTTGTGTCTTATGGTGTCTAGATTAGGGGGTTTGCTAGTATTAGAAGAGTCTTTGCTGTTGATGGGATTTTTTTGACTAGCCTATATGGGGGAATGTTGTTGTCTGCTATGGGACAGGATGCTGAGAATCACATTAATCCTGTTGCATTTTGTGTAGTTGACAAAGAGTGCGATGCCGCATATGAATACTTCTTTAAACAATTGCTCGTGTGATCCCAGATAGTGATGAGTTGTGCACTATTTCCGACCGGCACAAAAGCATAGAAAAGGTTGTGTCAAAGTTTTTTTTCCTTCAGCTCATTATGGTTATTGTATTAAGCACCTTGCTGAGAACCTCCGCTCGACGTTTCATTGTGGAGATCTCCTTTCCAAATACTATTTGGCTACAAAGACATATCGTTTAAGTGAGTTTAAAACTCATTTTAAAGAGATTGAAACATTGGATCCAAGGGTTGCCAAATATCTAGTGGAGAAAGTTGGGCTTCATAAGTGGAGCAGATATCATTCTACTGGAAACAAGTCAGTCTTACTGCTTAAAGCTGTTCTATTTTTGAAGAATTAGCTGCACTGTTTAAACACATGGAAGATATTTACACTTTGTGATATATGTTTGGGACACCTGATTGATGTTGGAAACATTTATTGTATGTTTGGAACACCTGATTGATGTTTGGGATATTCTTAGTAATGTTTACGTGTTTTGGCTTGTTGATTCCCAACATATGTTGATGCAATATAAAATGGCCTAAACGACAACCATCAAAAGCCAAGCTCGAGAGCACAAGGGATACGAGTCAAGGCCTCCGGAAACATCTTGAAGATCATGCATTGGAGCGCCGAGGACGGAGGAAACAGGGCAGGAAAACAGGCAGCCCAAAACAGGGCAAAACAGGGGAGCACACTGGGAGCTCACTGCCTGAAGAAGAACAAGTGTTCTTCGCGATCGCGTCCATACCTGCGCGATCGCGAAGAGGAATGGAATGCCCTGGGCGATGGCGCCCAACTGAACGCGAAGGCGAGCTGAGGATACTGAAGACTTGCGCGATCGCGAGCCCTTGGCGCGATCGCGATGACTTGGAGTGTTGCCTGCGCGATCGCGTGACGCCTTGCGCGATCGCGATGCATTGGAGTTGAGCAGCGGACCAGAACCAGCTTCAGGGGCCATTTTTGTCCATTTAACAATGTAAATGTAAATATAGCACATTAGATCTTTCATTTCATTAGTTAGTCATTTTAGAAGATAGAATTGAGAGAGAATATTGAAGAGGTCGAGCCCTTCTTGTTGAAGCCCGAGGCTTCATGTATGTCTCGACTTGGAACCTATGGAGATCGACACCTAGTTTGATTCCATTGTAAGGTTCGAGTTTCCCTTCTCCCTTTTGAATTCAATTAACGTTAGTAAATTGAATTCGATTCTTTCTTCTATTTCTTGCCTTCCTAGTCTTCGATTTCTTGTTATCTTTATCGCTTCCGCATATTTGTATCGTGTTTAGCTTCCGCTCGTTTTGGGTTGCATCAGTTGGTATCAGAGCAAGGCTCGAGTTATGTTCTTACAAACCCCCGTTCCTTGTTCAACGTGTTAGTATCATTGTTGTTGTTGTGTTGTTCTTGAAAAATTGAAGAAAAACAAAAAAATTGAAAAACTAGAAAACTTGACAAAATTTGGTCGAGCGGGTTGGATACGAATCCCCGAGTGTTAAAAAGTAGTGGGATTTGTTCCTTATTGTATTCCCGTCGTTTTGATACCTATATCTCGTGTTTTGGTGTTACGAATCAAAATTTCCAAAATCAAAATCCAAAAGTTTGAAAATTTCTTGAAAACGCTTCAATCTTGAATCGAAGCTTGTTGTTGTTGTTTGGGGTTGAAAAACTATTGGGGATTGATGATATTAGTTGTATCCACCTTTGGGTATCATTGGTTTTGAGTATCGGGTTGAAATCGAGCCAAAAATTTGGCCAAAATCGCCAAAATCCCGTTTTTGAGCTGCTGTGAAAGTTGCAGAAATTAACCCTTCGCGATCGCGAAGAGCAATTCGCGCGATAGCGTAGAGCAAAATTATTTTATGAAAATTTAACCCTTCGCGATCGCGCGCGTCTGGTCGCGATAGCGAAGAACAAAAAAAATTCCAGAATTCCAGTTTTGGGACAGAACTTTCGCAACGGCTTTCGAACAGTTTCCAAACATCATGAATCCAATTGGACCATTAAATATGATGAGTTTGTAGATCACAAACAAAATTTCATCCGATTCCAAATCCGTTTGGTGCCAATTTGATGCGGGGCATACCTCAAGGCCGTTCACTAGGAGTCAAGCAAAGTTGATTCAAGACACCCATCTTCATTTGACTTGGAGGGACGTGGATGAAGGTTCCGAGAGTAGCCGGAAGATCATGCTTTTGAGTGCCATGGATGGTGGATCACTTAGACCACTTGAAGAGGCATCCGGGGCACGTTTGGAAGCAAATCAAGAAGCTACAGGAACGGGTGGACCGCCTACTCAACTAGGCGGGCCGCCTACTTTTTTATCACTCTCTGGATTTTGCTCCAGGCGGACCGCCTCTGTAAAACGGGCGGACCGCCTACTCAAAAGAGGCTGGCCCCCTACTCCAAGTAGGCTGACTGCCTACTCCAAGAAGTTTGGGCGCCTACTTGGGCGCCTAGTGTGCTGAAGGGTGCGGAATTCCTAGTTTTATGCTATGCTTTGGACAACTATAGCCCTACGAGGCCTTTATTGTTTTAACCCACTTTAGGGGTATTTTTGAGCTTTCATTATATGTAAGTGAAGTCTATAAATACTTCACAAACCTCTTCAAACCTTAGCTTACCTTGAATTTTATGAATGATGAAAAGAATCTATCTCTTGTTTGGAGAACCCTTTGTCTTGGTTGCTTGAATTCACTAGTGGAACCTAGTTGAGTCTTGAACCGAAAACCCGATCATTCTACTTGCGAGTCCCGGGTGCGACTCGAGGGTGGTTGCATAGTGTAGGTCCTTCTTGACACCGATACGAGGGTATCTCGGGACAAGTTCCCCGGGGTTACTTCGTAGGGAGTTCGAGTAGTGTCTCGCTCTCTATCTTTATTTTTCCGCGTTTAGTTTTGATCCTTATCACTATTCGAGTCGAATCTTTTGTGTCCCGTTTTCTGCCGTACCTCTTGGTTAGTGTTTGAAGGTAATTGGCCTACTTAAAAGACACTAATCCTTTAGCGTATTAGGTATTCGTGCGTAGAGGAGATTAGAATTCAAAGAAGAGTCGTAGAACTCCTTTTGGCCTCAAGTGCGCACTTAAAATAGCCGTCCGTCCATCGAGTCTCATTAATTCCATTCCGAACTTTAACTTGGACGTGCTAGTTGTGATTACCTTGGTTCCCAAGTTGATAAGGCCTCGCTCTTGAGTGTACATATATTGAGTGATACACGTGAGGGAGTGACTTTTGGGAGGTTTTTGTTATTGCTGATTGCAACAATGTCGGATAATGATGATGGAGTAGATTGTGGCTCATGTGGCGATGATGCGAGTTGCTATGACTCGTATGGTGATGATGGAGACTATGGTTCCTACGAGGGTGATGATGGCCATTACTATGATGATGGAAACCATGGCTCCTATGATGATGAAGCGGCTCACGATTGATGATGACTATGAGGCTTGTGATGAAGAATGTGATGATGCCTATGCTTCTAGTCAAGAAATCGAAGATGGTGATGCTTCAAGGTATGATGATCCTACTTACTCTTCTTGTGAAGAATTTGATATTGATGGTAGTGACATAGATAGAGTTGATGATGATGTTGAACATATGGGTTATTCTTATGCATCTTCTCTTAGTGTTGCTAACGGTGTACAAGGGATTAGTAGAGGACCTTCCATTAGTATGGGAGGTGGTGGTGGTTGTTCCGTGGGAAAGAAGAAGCTTGCATCTTCTAGGTACGCTAAGCGGCCTAATGCTTCTAATTCCCATGTGGAGGTTGGTATGATAGATGGTGTTGCTTTTGCTACAAAGGGGATGTATGCCATGAGGGGCGTGGATGGTTATAGTAGGAGTAGTACTATGGGCTATGGAACCAAGGCGAGAGGCACTTATGGGTTTCATGGCAAGGTTCCTTCCTCGACTTCCAACAACATTTCTAATGTTGGGAGAGTGACGGGAAGTGGAGATTGTTCTAGTGGTGTTGCCACTAGTGGAGGGATAAGGAAGACCCAAGTTGTCGGAGTTGACACATGTGGGCATTCAAGTTCTCACTTGGATGCCAATCTACAAAACTTGGGTAGATGTAGGTTCGTTGTTGGGGTAGATGGTATTGGAGGATACTTGCTCAAGATTGGTGGTACCGATGCCAATTGTATTAGCACCTCTTTGGTTTGTAGGCTTAGGATACCATGCCATAAGCTAGAGCATCCTTATGAGTATGAAGGAGTGTGGATTTCTAAAGAGGCTCGGGTACTCATATCTCATAGGAACTATAAATGCTATGTGTGGTGTGATGTGTATCCCATGCGTCATGTTGATGTGTGGATAGGTGACCGGTGGTTGGAAGGGAAGAGGGTGCAATATAGTGTGCCTTACCGGGCGAAGAGCCAAGTGCCTACTAGTGCGCCTTCTTTGGCTAGGCAAAGGAGCAAGGATCGAGAACTTCATTCCATGGGCAACAATGTGCAAACAAGAAGTCCTACAAACACAAGCAATTGTGGGACTAGTGCTACAAAAGAGTTGGCAAATGCCAACAAGGTGAGCCCGAAGCCACTTCTAAAGCCGAGTGGTTCACCAACGAAGAAGAAGGAGGCATCAAGTGATGAGTCTCCTAATCCTAGATTCCGGGTTGACGTGAAGAGTCCACCTACTCCGGCTATGGGTATTCTTGGGCCTCGTCCTAATTCACCCGAATTTAAGAGACAAAAGATAGAGAGGAGTAAGGGAGTGACCGGTGACATTCCTCGAGTGGAAAAAGGAGAGGATGTGATGAGTGATGTGGGTGAGATGTCACCACCCGAATCTACACCCGACCTTGGAAAAAAAATGAGGGAAAAGAAAGAGGGAAAAAGAAAAATCGAGAGTGACGACACCCCTTATTCTAACATTAACCCTTTATCTTTTTCTTCTATGTGTTTGAGTTCTTGTGTAGGGATTCTTGGAGGCAAACCGATGGAGCCTCAACCATGTTCCGAGATTGAAAGACAAGGTGAAGGAGACGCCGAATGTGAGCTACAAGGTGAAGACGTTCATGACACTTCAAAGGTATGTGTTAGTCCTTCCTCCCTTGAGCATGCTACTTCCTTGTCTTGTGATGTTGTTAGCGAGAACTATAGGCTAGTTGATGATTTGCATGACTATAATGTGTTTGCAACTAGCGTAGAGCCTTTGGGTCAACTTGTGTGTGAAAATGAACCACTAGTTGAGAGGGTTGAAAAGCCACATCATGATGTGAGCTCGGTTTTCATTGAACCTCCCTTTAGTGAAAATATTGAAGTTGACCTTATTTGTGACCCTTGTTATGACACCCCACCCATGTTTGATAAAGGAGAAGATGAATTGCATGATTATCCTATTCTTCCCTTTGATTGATTATTTGCTAGCGGTGGTATCTTGTGTCGTAGTGAGGAAGTTTGTAACCTTGAGGAGTCTCTTGAGAATGAGATAGATCGACTTGTGTTCGATGACTCCTCAAGTGTATATGTGATCTCTAGTTTGAGAACTTCACCTTTGCTTGCTAGCGAGCTTGAGAAATGCGCCTATACTAATCCTTTGTATGAGGGCCACATCGATGAAAATGGTGAGTTGTATCAAACTAGGGTAGAGTGTGAGTTTGAACCTCCATGGATTGGAATGCCTAACTCTATAGATAATCCTTTGTTTGAGACCTCCCTTGGAAGTTTGTCAAGTGACGAGGTTTGTCTTGGAGGAATAGTTGGAGGTGAGGAGGAGCCTCTCGGTGTGTGTAAGAATTCTTTTAAGAAGGGGAGCGGAGTAGTCGATGTTAGTTGTGAGTTGAACTATTTTACTTACTCCATCCCATGTGTTGAGCACACCTTGAGTGTTGAGCATGCCAAAGCCAATGTGTCACATTGTGATAAACTTGATTTGAAGGCTTGGTGTGTTGATGGTAGACTTAGGGGTCATAGGACATTTGATTGCTACATATTGCATGACTTTGATCTCTTTGCTTGTTTTGAAATTGGGTGCTTGTTCTTGTTGAGCCAAGACCTTGTTGTCTCCTTTGGGGACATACACTTTTTATTAGGTATTGATGCTTGGCTCTATCACAAGAGTGTGTTTTCCACACACCTTGCACTCTTTCTTGTTAAGCTAACCTACTTGTGAAGTAGGAAATTTTGGTTGTGCTTGCTTTGATTGTAGGTTTTGATGGTTCGATTTCGAGGACGAAATCCTTTCAAGAAGGGGAGGATGATGCAATATAAAATGGCCTAAACAACAACCATCAAAAGCCAAGCTCGAGGGCACAGGGGATACGAGTCAACGCCTCCGGAAACATCTTGAAGATCATGCATTGGAGCGCCGAGGACGGAGGAAACAGGGCAGGAAAACAGGCAGCCCAAAACAGGGCAAAACAGGGGAGCACACTGGGAGCTCACTGCCTGAAGAAGAACAAGTGTTCTTCGCGATCGCGTCCATACCTGCGCGATCGCGAAGAGGAATGGAATGCCCTGGGCGATGGCGCCCAACTGAACGCGAAGGCGAGCTGAGGATGCTGAAGACTTGCGCGATCGCGAGCCCTTGGCACGATCGCGATGACTTGGAGTGTTGCCTGCGCGATCGCGTGACGCCTTGCGCGATCGCGATGCATTGGAGTTGAGCAGCGGACCAGAACCAGCTTCAGGGGCCATTTTTGTCCATTTAACAATGTAAATGTAAATATAGCACATTAGCTCTTTCATTTCATTAGTTAGTCATTTTAGAAGATAGAATTGAGAGAGAATATTGAAGAGGCCGAGCCCTTCTTGTTGAAGCCCGAGGCTTCATGTATGTCTCGACTTGGAACCTATGGAGATCGACACCTAGTTTGATTCCATTGTAAGGTTCGAGTTTCCCTTCTCCCTTTTGAATTCAATTAACGTTAGTAAATTGAATTCGATTCTTTCTTCTATTTCTTGCCTTCCTAGTCTTCGATTTCTTGTTATCTTTATCGCTTCCGCATATTTGTATCGTGTTTAGCTTCCGCTCGTTTTGGGTTGCATCAGTAATGATGCAATAGGGCCGCCCAGCGTGGGGCCCACATCCTCGGGAGCCGCCCGTCGTGGGGTCCGCCCCCTGGAGGAGTTGCGTTGCTCGGGGTGGTCATGTTGGTGTCGGGGACGGACCTCGATTTGGGGTTGATCCGGCGGTATAAGATGTGAGTTGAGCCTCTACCATCAGCTATGGCTTTTGGTAGAAATGGTTGCAGTTCACTCTTAAAGTTTGGTATCAGAGCCAACCCGGGTTCGATTCCTGGCTACACCATGCGAAGTTCGGGGACGAACTTGCTTTAAAGAAAGGGGGGATGATAAGGGTCTATAGAGGATTGGGTCCAAACTCCTAAGGAGCCGCCCGTTGTGGGGTCCACCCCCTGGAGGAGTTGCGTTGCTCGGGGTGGTCATGGTGGTGTCGGGGACGGACCTCGATTTGGGGTTGATCCGACGGTATAAGATGTGTGTTGCGCCTCTACCATTAGCTATGGCTTTTGGTAGAAATGGTTGCAGTGCACTCTTAAAGTTACAGGGGGCGGACCCCACGACGGGCGGCTCCCGAGGATGTGGGCCCCACGACGGGCGGCCCTATTGCATCATCCCCCCTTTCTTTAAAGCAAGTTCGTCCCCGAACTTCGCATGGTGTAGCCGGGAATCGAACCCGGGTTGGCTCTGATACCAAACTTTAAGAGTGCACTGCAACCATTTCTACCAAAAGCCATAGTTGATGGTAGAGGTGCAACACACATCTTATACCGCCGGATCAACCCCAAATCGGGGTCCGTCGCTGACACCACCATGACCACCTCGAGCAACGCAACTCCTCCAGGGGGTGGACCCCATAACGGGCGGCTCCTTATGAGTTTGGACCCAATCCTTGATAGCCCCTTATCATCCCCCCTTTCTTTAAAGCAAGTTCGTCCCCGAACTTCGCATGGTGTAGCCAGGAATCGAACCCGGGTTGGCTCTGATACCAAACTTTAAGAGTGAACTGCAACCATTTCTACCAAAAGCCATAGCTGATGGTAGAGGCGCAACTCACATCTTATACCGCCGGATCAACCCCAAATCGAGGTCCGTCCCCGACACCAACATGACCACCCCGAGCAACGCAACTCCTCCAGGGGGCGGACCCCATGACGAGCGGCTCCCGAGGATGTGGGCCCCACGCTGGGCGGCCCTATTGCATCATATGTATACATGTTTAAACATTATGGTAGATGTTTGAAACATATGTGTGATGTTTGAAACATTCTTATTGATGTTTAAGTATGTAGGCTTGTTTTTTTCTGCAACATCAGAATAAATGTTCAAACATTTTATTAGATATTTAAAACATTCTATAGTGATGTTTGAAACATTCTACTAGATGATACTTTTTTAAGTTCTGATGATCGCAACATCAGATGTTTCAAACATTTTTGTATATATTTTATACTTTCTGATAGATGGTTAATTTCTGATAGATGTTTAAAACCTTTACGTCAGCTTGTTTAAGAGTTTCTTTGCCAATATTGTAGATATTCGGTGATGACTACAAACATTGTAGAGTCCGTTAATGCTATGTTTAGGGATGTGAAATACTTTCCAATTGATGTCTTATTCACTACTATTACCAAAAACTATGCTGAAAATTTTCATCATAAGCGCATGAGATTTTTGCAAAGTTCCAACACATGTGTCAAAATAATTGAAACCAAAATATATATATAAGCAAAAATAAAAAATTGCCTATAAAATAAAAAATGACACTACTAAAATAAAAGCAATAGCAGATGAGTTGGTTTAAACACTATGGTTCAATTTAGGAGTCTAGAATTTGAATCCCACTAGCGGCACATCCTTTTTAATATTTTGACACCACTAACATAAAATTCTGCGTACGCCACTGATTCAGTTTAAGACAATGCTTTATTTGGTGTCATGCTTTCAGACAATCTTTTTAACTTGTAATGTTTGTTTAAGACAATGGTGTATGTGGCTCGTGTTTTAATTTGTAATGTTTCTTTAAGACAATCATTTTATTTGTGTAAACGTATGCCTCTCTTTTGCTCAAAAGTAAAAACACGACCTTATCTATATAAACATCATTAATATATGCAAACATTATAGGATATGTTAACACTTTTCAACAAATGTTAAAACATCAGAGCAAATGTTTGAACATCTAACATGATGCTGACTCAAAACACACACAATTTTAAATATTCATTATAATGTTTAAACATTTTATTTAATGTGAGCAACATCGCATAAAATGTGACACATCTGATGTTATGCGCGGAACATCACTCAATATGCGTAACATCATTATATATGTTTGAACATATGTAAAAAAGTGTACACATATTAAGATATGTTGGAACATCCTAATCATGTTCCAACATATCACATGATGTTGAGTCAACCATCCTAAAATATCAAATATTTTGAGCAATGTTTAAACATAGTAAGATATGTGCAAAACATAGTTAATTATGTGCAACATCACACAAAATGTGACACATCACTATATATGCTTAAACATATCTTCAAATGTTCCAAACATTATGTTGTATGTTTACACCTATTGACCGAATGTTTAGTTTTTATGGTCAAACTATTAAACATCTATCGTGATGTTTAAACATGCAATTGGTGTTTAACCTTATTTGGAGAGTAAATGACATATTTTGAGTGGTAAGACCTCCAAATGGACATAATACTATGTATATACACATAATTGAACACATTTATAGTGATAAGACCCATAATCATTCATTCACTCATGTGTCTACTTATTATCCAACACAATAGGAGTGGTAACATTATGAACTACTCCACCACCAATAAAGGTGTAGATATTTCAACACAATTGGACTTAAAACTCTAATAAATTATAGTTAACAATATATATCACCACAAACAAACATATTTGGAGTGAGAACATTAATAATTAGTGATAACTTATGTGTGAACATTACAATAAAATATATTTTGTGTCATAATACTAATAACTAACCATTTACTTAGTTATATCACCATAATTGAACATATTTGGAGTAAAAACACTATTAAACAGTCTTTAACTTTTGTATTTGTCGAAATCCGACCATATTTGAAGCGATTAAATTAATTATTAATTAAACATCTATTAGGATGTTGCGAACACCACAAGTAATGTTTAAAAATCACAAAAAATGTTGTAAACACCTTTAGAATATGTAAACATATTGACTAATGCTACAAACACCGAACTTAATGCTCACACATATTTTACGATATTTCCAACACTTTCCTGCAATATGTACACGTTAAAGATGATGTTTGCAACATTCTTTCCGATTGTTTAGACATACATTAAGATGTTTCTAACATCAGAATATGGGAAATAATAGAAACAATAGAGGACAATAAATATATCTAGATAATCACTTCATTCATTGGCTGGAGAAGGTTACAAACATTCTGAAATAAGATTAACAAAGACAAGACATAAAACAACCTAAACTTAGAGATTTAATATAACATCAGAAAAATAGATAAAATATAAATTTCTTAAAAATTCTAGTTCACATGTCTTGCGGTGGAGAACCTGGTGGTGTAGAAAAAATAAGGGGTTAATCTTGTGTTCAACAAGAATACCACAGAGCATACGCTTCAGACGATGCATATCCTTCTTATAGTCCTCAAGAAAATCCTCGAACAATGCCCTTTGTTGCGTCACTTGAAACTGAACATTACCAATATGTGTTGGTATCTGATCCACTTGTACGCCCAAGGCTGCAATGTCTTCATGGACATGCTCAATTTCAGTAGTTCTTGCCTCTCTACGGTCCTGTTCTGGGGCACTTGGGTGCCTTCCTCTGTGAGGCATCTTTGTTCTTGTTGTTGCTTGCTGCAGATGTTGTTTGGTTTAGATTTGGTTGTTGTTGTTTGCTTCAAATTTTGTTTGGTATATATAGAAGTAATTCTAGGACATATATATATATATATATATATATATATATATATATATATATATATATATATACTAAAGTTGGTGCCTTTTCACTTAGAAGTACCTATTGATACATTGAATTGGTGCCTATTCATGAGTAGTTAATCATGTGCCTATTCACATACACCTGCCCTTTCACACGTTAAAATAACTGCACATCACACACATTTGCACCAAATATAACTGCACGTTGAAACATAATACAGATATTCCAATATCTTGCAATATGATTAAATATAATGAATCACACTACAACTTGTTTAAACGGCCAGTTGACAATTTTAACAGAGAACATACACACTACCATTAATATAATTAACAAAAGCATAGATTATACTTACATAACACAAAAATAATAAGTACTAAATAAAGATTAAATTATCCTTAATTACAATCCAAAAATAATTTAAATTGTTCAACAATCACAAATAATCATGGTACCATCCTACCATGAAACATGTTAACAACCTATTTCACCTTGAGAGCCACCATGTTATTTTCATTAAGACTGTCCTAAGGAGTCTTCGTGAGAAGGTGCTCTATGAAAGTTAAGGTATTCCCACCAGATGAAGTGCGGGTGTGGGCTTTTAAAAGATCTGTCACACGCTTATATGACTATGGGTTCTTGTTCAGGATCTCTTCCGGCAAGTTTTGGAACATCCCACATTGTTTGATGTAAATGGGGACCATGCAAGTGATTGACTGAATGAGTGTGGCAAATGCATCATCACTATTGTCACCATAGTTGGAGTCGTACACCAAAATCTTTGCTTCCTCAACTAGGAACTCCAAGGTAACATAATGATCTTCTTCCAACTTAAACACACTCATGATCCTCTTGAATCCAGCCCATTTTCTAGCCACTGGGTTCGGCCTCTGTTCTTCTGCATACTCCATCAAGTCCTCTTGAAATAGGGCAGTCTTCAACTGTACATCCGTTGGTGCAGCCAAGGCAACCCCTGTTGCTTTTTCCTTCTTGTAAATCTCACATATCTTCCTTAAAAACTCTATATCAAGAACCACATCACTTTTGACATAGTGCTGGGAGTATGTTTTAATTCTCACCCTCATCATACTCAAGATGTCATCAACATGCTGGATAAAACCAAAACTAAAATCGAGGTAGAATAATGAAACATGACTTGAGATGTTTAAACACTACGTAAGATGTTCAAACATAAGTAGTGATGTTTATAAAAAAGGAACATATGAACACAATGTTGAAACATTTGTTTGTATGTTTACATATAAATAAAAAATAAATCAAGGCAGAATAAAGAAACATGACTTGAGATGTTTAAACATTATATAATATGTTTAAACATCATTGTTATGTTTAACATAATTGTGATGTTTACAAAAAGAAAACATATGAACTCAATATTGAAACATTTGTTTGTATGTTTACATAAAAATAAAATTAAAAATAAGGCAGAATAAAGAAACATGACTTGAGATGTTTAAACACTACATAAGATGTTTAAACATCACCGTTATGTTTAACATAATTGTGATGTTTATAAAAAGAAAATATATGAACTCAATATTGAAACATTTGTTCGTATGTTTACATATAAATAAAAATTAAAAATAAGGCAGAATAAAGAAACACAACTTGAGATGTTTAAACACTACATGAGATGTTCAAACATCAACATATATTTAAATATAATTGTGATGTTTATAAAAATGGAAACATATGAACTCAATGTTGAAATATTTATTTGTATGTTTACATATCAGGTGCAAATTTAAACATTGTAGTGAGATGTTTATACATCCACTAATATGCATACACATACAAATAGATGTTTAAATATCTCGATAAATGTTTGCTTACAGGAAAAATAACATTGAAGTAAATTTCATATACCAGGTCCTCCAACTTGGTTTGCATACATATCACCCCTTCTAGGTCTTTGCAGTTGTATTCATGACCAAGACAGAGAGGTGTCTTTTCCTCTTTCTTCTCTTCCAAAAAGGCATCCAACGCCTCTCTTCACTTCTTCCCAACAACTTTGTAAATATCAACTCTTTTCAAAGGTGGCTTCTTCATTCCCCTCTTTCTTCCACTAGTAAATGGAGATTTCAGAGCTCTCCTAGGGAACACAACTATCTTGGGAGGCACCTGGTGCTTTGTCCAGTCCCTCACCTCCACAAGAACCTTCTCTATTGCATCCACCTTATTCATCAACAGCTTCTTGTCTTTTTTACACTGGGAGCATTTGCAGCTACACTCTCCTGTAGCATTACCCAGTCCTTCTTCTCCTCTCCTTACTGTCCTTCCCCTGCCACCTTCTTCTCTTCTTACTCCTCCACTCCTACCAACTTCTTCTCTTCTAACAACTGCAGCTCTGGTATCTTCCCTTCTCCTAGCATATCCAAACAAATCACCTGCATTGCCACTATACTGTCTTCCAACATCTCCAAACAAATCAACTCCACCTCCACCACTGTTTGCATTCAACATTGACCCACGGCTGTGAACAACATGTTCAATATGGGTATTAGGTTCAGCATTTGCTTTCCTGAAAGTCGGGAACCATCGGTTACCTTTTGAATCAAAGTAGCGACAAGCCAAGTATTACGACTACAGGGGGAGAAGCAAAGCTTCGTAACCCCCTCCATTTATTGCATTAAGCCATCAACCAATGCGTCCTCTATATCCTGGTATGGCACAAAGCCATCAAGAACATCCCTCAACTCCAAGGGTGTAGGAACAAGGTAAGGGTGTACCTCCTGCAAAGAACATAAGTTAACAAGTGTTCACACATAAAGTAAACATGTTTCAGCATCGCTTCAAATGTTTGAAATATATCTATTATGTGTAAACATATAGCATAATATTTACACATACGAGCTATGTTCCAAACATATAGTAATATATTAAACATATAATTTGATGTTGAAATGTTAATACAAATGTTTCAACATTCATTATGATATGTTGAACATATCATGGATGTTTTAACATAATATCAGATGTGTGAATAATAAAAGGCAAAAGGTAAAAGAGTGTCTTACCGGGGTCTCCACACACTGAAACACTTGTTCAAGGTCTCTTTCAACATTGTCACATAACCAACGATGCATCCTTAGTACATTCTTTTGTTTTGGATATTGCCTTAGCCTAGCGGTAGGTATAGCCTCTAACACCCAGGCCATGAAGGCCCAAGAAAATCTGTAAAGGTTATAGTTATTTTCTGAATTTTCAGTGTTGCAAAATCCTTGCCAAGATATGTCATCGTCAATTCAAAGCTTTTTCTACCCTAAGGGTACTTGTTAAATTCCTGGCTTCCTTTCTACGACTGCCTTCCCAGCCGTTGAAAGACTGAGCGAGAACGGTAAGGGGCGCACAAACAAAGAATGTCGTTGTCCGGGGATGCGATTCGCCAAGCTGGGGCAAAGAAAGCCGTCCGACCCTACCGGATTAGGAATGCGAAGGCCTCTCCTTCGAAAGGAGACCGGGGAAAGAAAGAGCTATGCTATTGACCGGACCCTTTTTTCTCATTTTGTTTGAAGCGGGCCAAATAGAGAATGAAATGCATAAAAAAAATAGGGGAAGGGTTCCAACCCTTTTTTTTTTGTTTAAGGGCTGCTCGCCCTACCGAAGTACCAAAGGCTTTCGAGGCTTACACCTCCCTTACGAACAATCATTAAGGCGGTCTCCAATCTCGCTCGGCTCGGGGCGATCACTTGAACAGGGCGGGATTGATCGATCTACATCAAAAATTCTGCCTTCCCTTCCCAGGAGCGACTTGGCGAGGTTGTGATTGGATATAATCGTCTTTCCTTTTGCTATAAGCCTCGGTCTGTGAAAGCCTTAGCTACTTGTTCGCTTGATGGGTTCAGTCTTTAGTGGATTAGCGTCAAGCTTTTCTTTGTTCCGTTTCTGCATTCCTTTCCGGTCGGATAACGAGGCCACCTTCACAACCTTCTCCCTTCTGTCCCTATGTTGGAATAAGGTAAGGCGGTTCGCTTGAGTTGCTCAACCGCCCCTTAGCCCGGTGCTCATGACGTGCTACGGAACCTCCACCGTGCCGGGGGAGGGGGACCAAGCAGGGCATAGCTAGCGGCATAGGAGCCGACTCGGCATCAGCGGCTTCGTGCCGCACTGGAGTAATCCAATATGTGGTTCCGCACGCTCCACCACTTCTCCGTTCATTTCCAATACTGATCGTGAAACACCATGAGCAGCAGGATGTTGAGGTCCGAAATTCGAAGTGAAATTTTTGATTTGCCTGTTCTTAGTCGTCATGGGAAAGAAGTCTGCTTGCCAAGTAGAGAACATCTTCCTCAACGCCATAACGCTTTTCCTTTGCACACAAAACACTATGCACATACAAAACAAAACACAAACTGTACTTCACATCTTTGTTTCTTAATTTTTTCTGACTTTATCAATATCATGATATGGTCACTCGAGACAACCTTCTTTTTGTCTTTCCCTGTCACCAAATCCCATGACTCTTTACCCTTCTCACGAGCATCCTCTAAGTATTCTTTAGATGGAAAATCTGAACACCTTAGCTTAGTCATAAGTGTAAATTTAAGTAGACTAAAACAAAAAGGAAGCCCATGGAAATTGAACCATAACTCGTGCTTCTTCTTACAAATAACCCTGCGGAGTAGGACGTTGTGAACGAGCTTCGGAGCAAACAGTCCCTTCAGCATATTAAGAAAGTGACCAAAATAGCTTTTCTTAAATCTATCCTAAAGTTGCAAATCCTTTAAACATTCACGCAATTCAGCGAACTTTCCTGATATTGACTATCTTATAGTAATTTTCTCTGTAGTGAGCGCCGCATGCGTGTCCAACTATATAGGCAATACAATATCAGGCAAGTCAGTTTTTAAGATTGGGTCAACCTCATAAGCCAAAACCACTTGCATATAATATTTTATAAGTTAAGCAGATTCACGAGGGTAACTAAGAATAGCAAGTGCTTGATTCAAACATCACTGATATATTTAAATATTTCCTAGTTATGTTTTAGAAAATTGAGGTGCATGCTTAAAACATTTCGTACTTATGTTTAAAACATTAAGGTGTATGTGTGAAACATTTCATAGTTATGTGTAAACATCAATAATGATGTTTAAACATATAAATGATGTGCCATCATCTATATGTATGTTTTCACCACTGCTCTTACCTCCATTTCATGTTCCACTTCACTATCCTCTTCTGCACATATTATACCAGGACGCTGCTCCACTGCTGCCATACCAGCTCTGGATTTCCTCATCCTCCTCTGTAGAGTAGGAACTTCGTCCTGTTCTTTGTCCCCTTCATACTGAGTACGAGTAGATGCTTCTCCTCCTTCGCAGAGCCTCTTTGTTCATCTCCACCACTTCTATTTCTCTCTTCATATTAAAATTGGTCCCTACTTAGAATCATGACTATTGCTTGCGCTCTCAAAAGAGACTTGTACAAGCGAGGGTGCATCTCCAGCACTGCCTCTCAATCTTTTGCTACGAGGAGATTCTTCATGTTCATCCATGTCAAGCCTTCTTTGCGTGTCAGCTGCTTTCTTAGCCACTGCCTTTACCAGCCTCCTTCTTTTTTGTCCCATAATTTAATACCTGCAAACGACAAATAATTAAACTAGTGCAACAAACACTTAACTATTTTTTTTAAAAATACAAATCAAATCATTACGAATAAATTCTCCATTTTAACATTATAATAGATGCTTAAACATCCAACGTGGTGTTTCAAAATATCATAAGTTATGTTTAAACATCACAATTGAATGTTAAACTGTGAAATTGAAACATCTTAAGTGATGTTTAAACATTCAAGTTAGTGTTTAACAATAATTGCAGTGATGTTGCAAACATCTACAATAATGTGTAAGCCTCATTTTAATGTTCAAGTTTCAAATTATAAACATTTACAATTATGTTTAAACATTGAATTTAGTGTTTAAAAATTTAAAACTCAAATGAATAACGTTTCTCCGGTTAAACAACCGGTGATATGAACAAACACCTCATATGATGTTTAAAACACCATACCAGATCTGCAACAACACGCAAGATGTTTGAGAAATCAGTCGAGGTGTTTAAACATATCAAATCAGTCCTTTCCACTCAAAATCAACACTTCCCACACTAAAAAAAAACTCATACACAAGTAAAGTCCAAAAGGAAAGCACCAGAATCAACCCAGATTTTACGATTTACATTTTAGGATTTTCATTCAAACACAAAGAGGGAAAACAAGAAAAAGCGATGATTTTGTGCAGTAAAATGCAATGTCGGTGTAGGAATATACTTACAGTAGGTATCAGAGAAATTTGACTGCCAAAAAAGCAAAATTTCCGTGGGTTCGTTCCTTGTCGTCGGCGCTGTGGATTTTGAAGAAGGGAAAATGTTTTGGATGTTCTGGGATTAGTGTGGGAGATGTTTGGATTTTCAAAGGGAGGGTAGTTAGGGTCATGGGGTGAGTGGGTGAGTGGGGGCAGTTTTATAGGTTTTGAGGTTTAAATCTACCCCCACAAGTTTTAAAAATATTAATCAACCCCCACTTACCCCTTAATCACACTTACAAAATAAAAGAAAGTCAAAAAGAAAGGAGCCAATCGGAGAGGTTCCTTTTCTCATTTCACAACTTGAGAGGACCCTTTAGTGCCATTTTCTCCTGTTTGACTTTCACAGCTATTTGGGATTGGAAGTGTTCCGACATTTAAATTTGAATGGTGTTTAAGTTTTAGGCTCGGCTAAAGAAAGTGTTTTATTTATAGCTTTTATGGCGATTCACCGTGACTAGCCATGATTTTTTTTTTAAAATAAAGTCCTGGTAATGCAATACAAGATGCTCTTTAAAAAAGTTAAATGATTTAAAGAGGCACAAAGTTAAAGAGGTGCAAAGTTAAACACTAGTGCTGAAGTATTCTACAATAAATCTCCCCTTCTGTTTGAAAAATTTTGACGGATTATTTCCGTTGAGTGTTGATTGATGAACCACAACATTTGCAAAGTATTACAAGCATAACCACAGTCACATAGACTCTAGGCAAAATTAAGAGAGTTTAGTCTAAAATCCCAAGAATTTAGTTAAACTCTAGAAAAAAAGGGCAAAAAAAAAAAACTTGAAATTTGATCAATTGTGGCTATTCTTGTAGAATTATGCAAGCAATGACTAATAATTGATTGGTGCTATGACAAGTCGCTACCGGGTCTAAATTACTTGTTTCTATAACTCAAACCAACAAAATTGGCAAAGAATTTCACCACGTGTCCTCACTAAAGATTGATGATGCCCTTTTATTTCCACTTAAGGTGGTTTTAACAAAACGGCCTCCGTTTCATCCGTATATATAATTCGATTTTTTGGTTTTAACCAAATTTATTTTACCCAAACAAAAAAAACCGTAAAACCAAAAATTTTAATATATAAAAGCAAAATTGAACCGTAAAACTGAAAATTTTAAAATATAAAACTAAGTCCCAACCAAAAACTGAAAAAAAGGCTCAAAACAATAACAAAAAAAAAAAACATGCTCTCTCCCTTTTGGGCGGTTTTGTGGAGAATTTAGCGCGCCACTTCTTTTAATGCAGCCATGGCTGCACCACCGGTTAGGCAGCCCCCTCCAGGGGTTGCTCGGCCCGTCCCCACCCCATCCACTATAACGACTCCCACACCCAATCCAAATAGCTTTTATGCTCATATTTTGAAACCCCAAGTTCAAAAAGTTGATATTGATCAACATTTTTTTCGTACAGTTTTTTACAATCAAGCACAAGCAACATTAAAATGGAAGACTTCAGAGGTGAAGAAATCACTTGTCAAAGAGTAGTTGCAGTTGCAGTTTGCAGTGATTGGAAAATTTTCGTATGGAAGGCCAGAGTTGGGGAACTTACGTAAATTGATCCCGAGCCAGTGTAATGTTAAAGGTGACTGCAATATTAGTTATCTTGATAGTCATTACGTTTTGATTAGATTAACGTTGTTGGAAGATTATGTTAATTTTTTATCAACACCTGCTTACTGGATTAAGTTTAGAGGGAGTTCTTACCCTGTGAGATCAAAATGGACTAGACATTGGAAACCTGAGGAAGAAACTTTAATGGCTCTTGCATGGATAAGTTTCCATAATGTACCACCAAATTATTTTTCATTGGAATTTATTTTTTCAATAGCATCAGCAGTTGGAACGCCTTTGAAAGTTGATACAACTACTCTTAATAAGACAAGATCCAGTTGTGCTAGAGTGAAAGTTGAGCTTGATTTGCTGGCTAAGCACCATACGAGGGTTTTGATTAATGAAGAAGATGATGATACATGTGAAGTTATATCAACTTGGGCTGAAATTCAATATGATTATCTTCCTTTGTATTGCAAAACTTGTAAGCTTTAAGGTCATAATGAAATTTCATGCAAAGTTGTGTACCCTGAGTTGTGGGAAGAACCAAAAAGTAGTGTGAACAAGGATAAAGTGTTGCTCGTGACAAACCTGCTCCTGCTCTCCCGTTACCCATTGTGTATTTTATCAAGTATCAAGGTGGTTGGTAATTTTAGGAATGAGAAAGAGTGGAATGATGCAAAAAATAAGAAAACAAGGAGAGGGAATGATAATGCTCCGCTGAAGAAAGGTGCTGGAAAGCCAAATGATAATTTAGCTCTAGTGCAGGCTGGAAATAATCAATTTGCAGCGTTGCAGGAAGATGATAATCAGGAGGTTGGTGACTTGGGTGATAAAGAACCAGCTGTGATAAAAAATTATGTGCAGCCCGCTACTAAGAAAGGAGATGATGCAGGCTCTAAGAAAGGTGCAGTTAAAAATGGTGTTGCAGCTCCAAAATCAGCTGGGAAAGGTAATGCTTCTATTCCTATGTCGACTATGAACTGGGTGAAACAGACTTGGAAGAAAGGAAAGGATGGGAATCAGTGATGCAGCCCGAACCCGTGCTGATCAACATTTCAATCCATCAAGGCCGATGACACGAAGACAAGCCAAGTTGTTGCATGATTTTCACATCCAATTGGCGTGGTCGGGAGAATGCAACCGTTCGGAAGCTGAGTGGCCGAGCGCAAGACTCGAAGGCTTCATCTACAAGCTCGAGCCCGAAGAAGGAAGAACCCAAACACTCAACATTGATGCTGAGCAGTGAAAGCAACCGAAGGGAGAGCGTCCGGATTCAAGTGTTCGAATTCAAGTGTTTGGGACCAAAGGACCGAGTCAGTAAAGCAAAGGAGTGTCCGAACACTTAACTTACTCATCCCTGCGTGGCTTATTCTTACTGGTCGCTTGTGACCGTTTTACTAGTTTACCCTTAGTATTGTCTATATAAACCTCTTTACATTTCATTTTGTAGATGCCTTGATTTTGAATATTGAATATTGAATGAGAGTAGCCGAGAGCTTTTTCTTTTATGTCTCAGATATGAGAAACCCAGATGTGGGCCTTCGGAACTTGTTACTTTCAGTGACTCCGATTGAACAATTTCTCTTTGATCATTCAGTTTACAAAAGGCATTGTTCTCTTAAGGATTGTTGCATAGCTTAGGTTCTATTTCCTTTTATTTGAATCGTATCGAGACAAGTTCCTCGGTGCCATTCAAGCAAGAAAAGTTGTGTCAAGCTTCTATCTTTACTTTCCGTTTGTTGTTTGTCTTCGATTGCTAAGCTACCAAGTTAGCATGCACCATCTTGGTATCAGAGCACAGTTTGAGTTTGTTCTTACAACCCCAATCCTGTTCTTTATCTTTACGTCGTGCGTATTGTGTCTTTGTTTCTGTTTTTGTGTTCTTAAAATTGTTATTGTGTTGTTATTACTGTTGGTGTCTTTATTTTGTTTTTAAAAAAGGTGAAAAGATGAAAAATTCAAAAAAAAAATTTGATTGTTGGCTGGTTTTTTGAATCGAACAACCACAAATTCTTGTTCACCATCGTCTAAGGATTCAAACGAGCACTTGTCATACGTTGTTTATCGACAAGGGTTTCTCGGTATTTTCGTATTGTTTGATGTGGTGTTGCTGATTGAAAACTCTAGATGAGTTTTGGCTGTTCTTTGTTGAATACTGGTGGTTTTTTATGATTTGGGTCGAGATTTGAGCTTAAAATTCGAAGTTCCTTATTTGAGCCACCGTCCGTATGCTAGAAAATTGTTACACTGTAACAGTGTACGGACAAGTGAGGCTGTTCTTAGCTTGGCTCTGAAGCTTTAAAACTTCTCCGACGTTGAATGTTTTATCGGAGACGACCTTATCTTGTTGTTTCATGGATTATGAATAAAAGTTGAAAGTTGTCTGTACACCGGAGCTAAGTTCAATGTTCCATTGAAGAAGAAAGGGAAAAAGGCGCCGTGCCAAAACCCCCAAGAGAAACTTTGTCTCCAAGGAAAAGTGAAAGTAGATAAGGATAAACCCTAATCCGTACCAAGGAGGGACCACTTTTTTTTCGTACAAGATGACGTGTCAGGGGATTCCAAAAGAGGAATCGAAGGGTAGATTCTCATAGGTTTTAACTTTTCTTTGTGGTCGATAAATCTCGTTAGTGGATCTTTTGAGTTATATCTTCTGCTCGAGGTTGTACTAATTTGTTTGAGCTTATAGGAACTTGATGTGGGGAATACCTCAAGGCCGTTCACTAGGAGTCAAGCCAAGTTGATTCAAGACACCCATCTTCACTTGACTTGGAGGGACATGGATGAAGGCTCCGATAGTAGCCGGAAGATCATGCTTTTGAGTGCCACGGATGGTGGATCACTTAGGCCACTTGAAGAGGCATCCGGGGCACGTTTGGAAGCAAATCAAAAAGCTACAGGAACGGGCGGACCGCCTACTCAACTAGGCGGACCGCCTACTTTTTGACAGCTATCTGGATTTTGCACTAGGCGGACCGCCTCTGCAAGATGGGCGGACCGCCTACTCCAAGGGGGCTGGGCGCCTACTCCAAGTAGGCTGAGCGCCTACTCCCAGAAGGATGGGCACCTACTTGGGCGCCTAGTTTGCTGAAGGGTGCGGGAATTCCTAGTTTTATGCTATGTTTTTGACAACTATAGCCCTACGTGGCCTTTATTGTTTTAACCCACTTTAGGGGTATTTTTGAGCTTTCATTATGTGTAAGTGAAGTCTATAAATACTTCACAAACCTCTTCAAACCTTAGCTTACCTTTGAATCTTATGAATGATGAATAGAGTTTATCTCTTTATTGAAGAAACCCTTTCTTTCGTTGCTTGAATTCACTAGTGGAACCTAGTTGAGTCTTGAACCGAAAATCCGATCATTCTACTTGCGAGTCCTGGGTGCGACTCGAGGGTGGTTGCATAGTGTAGGTCCTTCTAGACGCCGATTCGAGGGTATCTCGAGACAAGTTCCCCGGGGTTACTTCGAAGGGAGTTCGAGAAGTGTCTCGCTCTCCTATCGTTCTTTGTTTTTGTCGTATTGATCCTTATCATCTTGGTATCAGAGCAAGGCTCGGGTTTTGTTCCTACAAACCCCCGACCCTTGATTCTTCGTGCCTAGGTTAGTTTCGATATTAGGTTCTTGTTTGTTATTGAAGAAAAGAAGAAAAAGACAAAAAAAAATATAATCATGGATTGTTGGTTTGGTAGACCCATTGTGTGATTGTTATTGGGGTTTGTTCCTTATTGGAAACCCGTTCTTTTGGTACCCTAAGCACCCAATTTGAAGTTGAAACACAAGAATTGAAAATTTGAAACCCCTTGCGAATTTGAAAATTTGAAACCCTAAGCTTGAAGTTGATGAACATGGTAGATTACTTGTTTTTGATTGGGGTTTGATAAAAGTTGTTGGGGTTGGTTCTTTGTGATTGAAACAACATTGGGGTACCTTTGAATTGCTAAAACAACGTGAGAATTGTTGAATTTTGGGGTGCAAAACCAAGAAAATCGTGTTTGAAACTGTGCTGAAGCTTGCAGTGGGCGGAGCGCCTAGTGCAAGGGCGGACCGCCTCTTTTTGTTGAACTCTTTGGATTTTTGCAGAGGCGGGGCGCCTACTAGAGAGGGCGGACCGCCTATTCTCCTCTGCAGAGGATTCAGGCGGACCACCTACTGAAAACAGGTGGGGCGCCTACTTCTGTTGGGCGTGGTTTCGGGTAGTTTTTCGTAGGATCTCTTGTTTCTTTGATTGCATTGCATCTAGCTAGTACTTCTTTGAGCAATCTTACCTACTTGAATTGTACTAGCCCTTTTAAGCTAATAGGAAACTCAAGCCTAGACCGGAGACTAGAACTCAAAGAAGACTCGTAGTCTCTTTTGACTCAAGTCCGCACTTAAAGATCTTATCATTCCAATAGAGTCATATCAACTCCACTCACCCCGGAGTGCATTTGGCTTTTGAGTCGAGTGATTAAGTTGAGGTTTACTATTCAACTTAGTGAAGCTTTGGATTCAAGCAAGAGTGAAATAGCCACCACCACTAAATGAGTAAACCGAGTGAAACACTTGTGAGGGAGTGAGTGAGGTTGTTTTGCTAACGTTTGTTTCTTGTGTAGGTACAATGTCTACCGAAGGAGAAGACTTTACTAAGAATACCCTTGCTACTATCCTTGCCAAGTTGGATAGTATGCACTTGAGGATTGAAAGCCTTGAGAGGGTGACATCAAGTGCCCTAGTTGAGCAAGGGACCTCCAATGTCCATTTGGAGAAAGGGACCCCGAGTGTCCAAGTTGAGAAAGGGGCCCCGAGTGCCCAAGTTGATGTTGGAGAAGGCACAAGTAGTCCAAACTTTACCCCAGAACAAGTTGCGGAGTTGCTTCATCACCAACAACGGGTAAGGGAGGATCGTGATCGAATTGACCTATTGTTGGGCAATACCCAACGAGTGACTATTCCAAACCTTATGGCAATCCCCAAAGGAATGCTCCACTTCCTGGACCAATCTGAAATGTTCAACCTCTTGAGCAAGTTTCACAAGCTCAAGAAGGGGAGGAGGATAATTATGGTGATGATGGGTATGATGCTCATTATCAATTTAGGGGTCGGAATGTGGATAGGGGTCGAGGCCGAGGTCGAGGTCCATCCCATGGGCACTATGGAGGGAATGCTAGGAGGGATCTTGGTGGATATGGGGATCACTTTGGAGGCCAACCGGAGCCTTTCCAAGGGGGTCGTTACAACAACAACAACAATCTTAATAGTGTGAAGCTCACTATTCCTCCTTTCAAAGGAAGTAGTGACCCAGTGGAATACCTTGATTGGAAGTTGTCCATGGAGCGTATATTTGACACCAATGATATGCCCGAAGTGAAGAAGACCAAGTATGCTATCTCTACCTTTGAGTCCTTTGCTTCTACATGGTGGGAGTCGGTGAAGAGGAATAGAAGGAGGATGGGGATGGTTATTAATCTTACTTGGGAAGAGTTGATCCGTGTGATGGATGAAAAGTACTTGACTAACCAATACCGAGTGGAACAACAAAAGCGTCTCTATGAATTGAAGCAAGGTTCCAAATCGGTTGGGGAGTACTTTAATGAGTTTGAACAAGTCCGGATGACTCTAGACTTGGATGAGGAAGATAATGAGACGGCCATGATCCGTTTCAAAGGGGGCTTAAACCGAGACATAGCTTCACTTTTGAAGTTTCACAAGTACAATGATCACTACAAGCTTTATGAAGATGCGGGTTGAAGCCGAGAAGTGGCTCAAAGAGGAGAAATCCCTTCGTTACAAGAGTAGCAATACTACTCCATTGATCAAACCAAAGGATTGGAAATCTCCTACAACTAATGCCAAATTCCCAAGTGCAAGTGGTACAAGTGCTAGCAAGGAGGTGAAGAAGCCTTTTGAACGGTCTACACAACACGTGGGAGGTAACTCTAGAACTCACTTGAGTAATCTAATCTCTTCTTCTACTCAATGCTTTAAGTGTAAGGGTTATGGCCATCTCTCAAAAGATTGCCCTACCAAGAAAACTATGGTTCTTGTGGGTGACTTGGTCTATGAACAAGATAGTGAACCCGAGGAAGAAGAGGGAGTAGAGGGTAATGAGGAGGGAGATGATGGGGAGGTTGCCATGGAGGAAGATGATGATGCCCATGCCTTCCTTGTTGTGAGAAGGAGTTTAGGAGCCATGTGTGTGTAGGATGTTGAGACCTTACAAAGAGAGAACCTTTTTCATTCCAAATGCCGAGTCATGGGTCTCCTTTGCTCTATGATCATTGACTCGGGGAGTTGTGCTAACGTTATTAGCCAAACACTAGTTGCCCAATTGAAAATACCCACCCTAAAACACCCAAATCCTTACCGGCTACAATGGCTTAGTGAGTGTGGTGAGTTGAAGGTGGTTAAGCAATGTTTGATCAAGTTCAAGATTGGGAACTATGTGGATGAGCACATGTTCGATGTTGTGCCTATGCAAGCATGCCACCTTCTCTTTGGGAGGCCATGGCAATTTGATCGACGTGTGGTTCATAATGGCCATGCCAACACCTATACGGTGACGCATGAAGGGAAAAAGTTTGTGCTCCAAACCTTGACTCTCAAATAAGTGAGCGATGATTACAAACGGATGCGGGAGTTGAGAGAAGCGGCAAAGGCTAAGTCGGTTGTGGAGACTAGCCCTTTGTCCAAAAGCTTGGTGGCAATCCCACCAACTTCTACCGGTGGCATATGTGCCATGATGCAACCGGGCGAGATCCTAAAAGGAAATGATGGCACCAAGTTTCTCCTATGCCTAGTGCACAAAGGTATGATCCTTAACTGTAATTATGATTTTTCTTCTAACCCTTTGCCTAGTGTGTTTGAGAATGTCTTGAAGGATTTTGGGGACATGTTCCCGGATGAGATGCCGGATGGATTACCTCATTTGAGGGGTATTGAACACCAAATAGACTTTGTCCCGGGGTCCCAAATCCCAAACAAGCCGGCTTATAGGAGCAATCCGGAGGATACAAGAAAATTGCAAAAGCAAATTGATGAATTGCTCACTAAAGGCTTGGTGAGGGAGAGCTTGAGTCCTTGTGCCGTACCCGTGATCCTTGTTCCCAAAAAGGATGGCACTTGGAGGATGTGCGTTGATTGTCGGGCCGTGAATAAAATAACAGTAAAGTACCGTCATCCCATTCCCTAACTTGATGATATGTTAGATGAATTAAGTGGTTCATGTGTGTTTAGCAAAATTGACCTTAGGTCCAGCTACCATCAAATCCGGATGAAACCCGGTGATGAATGGAAGACCGCATTCAAGACCAAATTTGGTCTCTATGAATGGTTGGTGATGCCCTTTGGGCTATCCAATGCACCTAGTACCTTCATGAGGCTAATGAACCATGTTCTAAAGCCATTCATCAACAAGTTTGTGGTCGTCTACTTTGACGATATATAGATCTATAGCAAATCAATAGACGACCATGTTGATCACCTTAGGCAAGTGCTTGAAGTGTTGAGAGCCAAAAAGCTCTATGCTAATTTTAAAAAGTGTGCCTTTGGTGTTGAGAAGGTAGTCTTTCTTGGGTTTGTTGTGAGTGCCCAAGGATTGGAAGTGGATGAGTCTAAGGTAGAGGCCATACGTGATTGGCCTACTCCTACTACCGTGACTCAAGTGAGGAGCTTTCATGGTCTTGCTAGTTTTTATAGACGATTTGTGAAAGACTTTAGCTCCATTGCCGCTCCACTCACCGAATTGGTGAAGAAGGACAAACCTTTTGTGTGGGGAGAGCCTCAAGAGAAGGCCTTCCAAGAGTTGAAAAGTAGGTTGAGTACCGCCCCCCCTATTGAAATTGTCCGACTTCAGAAAGGCATTGAGGTTGAATGTGATGCCTCGGGGGTGGGAATTGGTGGTGTTTTAATGCAAGATGGCAAACCCATAGCCTACTTTAGTGAGAAGTTGAAGGGTGCATCCTTGAACTACTCTACGTATGACAAAGAGATGTACGCCTTGGTGAGAGCCCTTGCCCATTGGCAACACTATCTTTGGCCTCGAGAATTTGTAATCAAGAGTGACCATGAGTCACTCAAGCATCTAAGAGGCCAAGAGAAGCTCAATAAGAGACATGCCAAGTGGGTTGAATTCATTGAGTCTTTTCCCTATATGATCCAATACAAGAAAGGGAAAGACAATGTCGTGGCGAATGCGCTTTCGAGAAAGTTTGCTCTAGCCACCACCCTAGCCTCCAAGCTCATGGGTTCCGAGAGCATTAAATTGATGTATGCTCATGACCCTAAGCTAAAGAGCATTCACGAAGCTCTTGAAAAGGGGGAAAGGGTTGAAAAATACCAATGGGTTAATGGATATATCTTTAAAAATGGTAAAGTGTGTGTTCCCGAGTCCACTTGGAGGGAATTGTTGATTCGTGAAGCTCATTGTGGGGGCTTGATGGGACACTTTGGGAGAAACAAGACCTTGGCCATTCTCATGGTATAATTCCATTGGCCAAAGATGGGGGTCTAAGTTGAAAAGCTTTGAAAAAATTGCCTTGAGTGCAAGCATGCGAAATCTAAAGCTAACCCCCATGGTTTGTATACTCCTCTCCCCGTGCCTACTAGCCCGTGGATTGATATATCAATGGATTTTGTGATGGGATTACCACGGTCTAGGGGGGGCCATGATAGCATTTATGTTGTCGTGGATAGGTTCTTCAAAATGGCTCACTTCATTCCTTGCAAGAAGTGTGATGATGCACAACATGTTGCCTCTTTGTTCATTGACAATGTCTTGAAATTGCATGGTGTGCCTCAAACTATTGTAAGTGATAGGGACACCAAGTTCCTAAGCCACTTTTGGAGAAGTTTGTGGGGTGTCCTTGGCACCAAGCTCTTGTTCACCACCCACAAACGGATGGGCAAATCGAGGTGGTCAACCGGACTTTGGGTGCTCTTCTAAGGGACATGACCCGAGGTAAGGCCGGGACGTGGGTTGATAAACTTCCTCTCATGGAGTTTGCTTACAATCGTACATTGCATAGCTTGATTGGCATGACTCCATTTGAATGTGTGTATGGTTTTAATCCCTTGATTCCCCTTGATCTAACCCCTTTGCCAAGGGAAATTGTTGCTAATTTTGAAGGGAAAAGCCGAGCAAAGGCTATGATTGAACTTCATGCTAAAGCCAAGAAGAATTTGGAGGAAGCCTATACAAAGGTTGCTTCCAAGAAGAACAAGGGAAGGAAGAAGCTTGAGCTCAAAAAGGGAGATTGGGTGTGGGTGCAGTTCCGTAAAGAAAGGTTTCCAAACCTTAGGAAAGGGAAGTTGGCACCCCGTGGAGATGGACCTTTTCAAGTGCTTTCCAAGATCAACAACAATGCTTATGTGATTGATCTACCCGGTAAGTATAATGTGTCAAATACTTTCAATGTGACTGACTTGACCCCTTTTAATGTAGGGGATGGTGATGGCGGAGAGGAGGAAGCCATGGTTTCGAGGTCGAAACCTTCCCAAGAAGGGGAGGATGATGCGGGGCATACCTCAAGGCCGTTCACTAGGAGTCAAGCCAAGTTGATTCAAGACACCCATCTTCACTTGACTTGGAGGGACATGGATGAAGGCTCCGAGAGTAGCCGGAAGATCATGCTTTTGAGTGCCACGGATGGTGGATCACTTAGGCCACTTAAAGAGGCATCTGGGGCACGTTTGGAAGCAAATCAAGAAGCTACAGGAACGGGCGGACCGCCTACTCAACTAGGCGGACCGCCTACTTTTTGACAGCTATCTGGATTTTGCACTAGGCGGACCGCCTCTGCAAGATGGGCGGACCGCCTACTATAAGAGGGCTGGGCGCCTACTCCAAGTAGGCTGAGCGCCTACTCCCAGAAGGCTGGGTGCCTACTTGGGCGCCTAGTTTGCTGAAGGGTGCGGGAATTCCTAGTTTTATGCTATATTTTTGACAACTATAGCCCTACGTGGCCTTTATTGTTTTAACCTACTTTAGGGGTATTTTTGAGCTTTCATTATGTGTAAGTGAAGTCTATAAATACTTCACAAACCTCTTCAAACCTTAGCTTACCTTTGAATCTTATGAATGATGAATAGAGTTTATCTCTTTATTGAAGAAACCCTTTATTTGGTTGCTTGAATTCACTAGTGGAACCTAGTTGAGTCTTGAACCGAAAACCCGATCATTCTACTTGCGAGTTCCGGGTGCGACTCGAGGGTGGTTGCATAGTGTAGGTCCTTCTAGACGCCGATTCGAGGGTATCTCGGGACAAGTTCCCCGGGGTTACTTCGAAGGGAGTTCGAGAAGTGTCTCGCTCTCCTATCGTTCTTTATTTTTGTCGTATTGAGCCTTATCAGAACTGGTGCGTGGGGTGACCGAAGTCCCAAATATCGTAGAAAAATTCTTGGCCTCCCGTGCGTTGTTAAAACAGCGTCCGTTCCATCGAGTCGAACATCACTTCACTCTTCCCGAAGAGTCAGTGACTATTGTCGAACTTGAGGGATCTTAGAGGATATTGATCGATCCGAGGAAGCCACTACTGACAAGTTCTTTGAGTTGCCAAACAATACCCAAAAATTTAAGTGGACCCGAGCACCTCCCATAACAAAAGTGAAGGAGTGTGTGAGGTGGATTCTAACCTTAACACTTTTCTTGGTCCTTGATTTATGCAGGTACAATGGCTGGCAACGGAGAGAAGGGCATTGCAGTGCCCGAAGTAATGTCAGCCGATCTCATGGCTGCCATACAAGGCATCAATGCCGAGGTAAAAGGAGTGAGTGCTCGACTAACTAACCTCGAGCAAGGGAGTGTGTCTGTGGCTTACATGGGTCCGACGTTGGTACTAGCAACTCCACTCCTATGAAACCGGAGCAATTTGCTGAGCTGGTTCGACAATAATGGTTGAAGAATGAGGCAGTTCGAAATGAAGCTATGGACAATCCCTGAGCTGAACAACATTTGGGCATTCCCAAATCTTGTCATCACAATTTGGGAAATCCCCAAGCGGAACAACAAAACTTGGGCAATCCCCAAGCAGAACATCACAACTTGGGCATTCTCCAAGGTGATAGATTACCACTTCCAAGGGCCCAAAGACAAGTCATAGTCGTTGATGAAAGGGTCGATGATGGAGAGTTTCCCGAGGTCGAAGCTGAGTATGAGCCACCATTCATTCAACGGAGGCAAGTTCAATGAGGTCGTGGGAACTTTCGAGGTCGAGGCCGAGGCGCAAATGTTGATCGATATTTTCAGCGTGAGGCCGATGAATATTATGATGAGTATCCGGAACCGGTCCGAGGTGCTCGTGATTCAAATTTGAACAATGTCAAAATCACTATTCCACCCTTTAGAGGAACTAGTGATCCGGAACAATATCTTGATTGGAAGATTCGACTGGAACGAATCTTTCAAATAAATGAGATGACCGAAGAGAGAAAAGTTGCACATGCTATTACTTCGTTCGAAGCATATGCATCAACATGGTGGGAAGCTGACAAAAGATTGAGGAGAAGGAATGCTTATCCCAAGGTCACCACATGGTTGCAGCTGAAGAGAGCAATGGATGCTAAGTATGTGACTGCTAAATATCAACAGGAACAACTTCGGAAGCTCTTCGAGTTGAAACAAGGGTCCAAATCGGTTGAAGAATACTATGATGAGTTTGAAAGAATTCGATTAGCTCTTGATATGGACGAAGATAATGAGCAAGCCATCATTCAATTCAAAAATAGCTTGACTCGAGATGTGTTATCTCAACTGAGACTGCATGTGTATCAAACTATAGAAGATGTGTTTCATGCAGCTGTTGATGCTAAGAAATGGGTGAAGGACGATAAAGCAAGCCAGTATCGAGGAGTCAGTACTTCAACTCCATTAAACCGAGGTAAAGAATGAAGGAGTCCGAACCCAAGAAATGCCAACATTGGCCGAGATCAAAAGAAAACCTTCGAGAGGGGAGTGACCATTAATCAAACCAAAGAAGCAGGAGTTAAAGCTCAACTCGAGTCTTCCCCAGTGCCGTTCAAGCAAGAAAAGATGTGTCAAGCTTCTATCTTTACTTTCCGTTTGTTGTTTTTCTTCGGTTGCTAAGCTACCAAGTTAGCTTGCACCAATCAACCTACAAAGTCTCGGACTTAGCCTCAAATGGATGGTGAAATAGCTCCACAGGGAGCCCTTGTTACAGCTGCAGCGCCTCTTACCATTGTGCTTGCAGTGCCTACTGCTGTTGTCCCTGCAAACCTAAAAACCTCTCAACAGGAGGTTCCTTCTAACTCTTTGGTGGCCAAGGTTACTACAGAGGATGATGATTATGTGAAGGATGACCAGCTGGAGGTAGTTGACTCGAATGAGGATGATGATGAATTGGTGGATGTTGGGAGGAGAGTGAAAATGATGATGCTGATCCACAAAATTTGAAAGATGATCCTTCTGATGAATACATGGGGTTGGAGGGTGATATGCTAAGGAATAATAGTGAAAAGGAAGATAAGGAAGACAAAGATCAAGGTGATTCAAGTCAGAAAAATGTAAGTGTTGGAAAGTCACAGTGTGGTGCTGACAAGCAGATTGATATGGTTAACACCAGTCCTGTGCGATCAAGGGGTAGGCCAGCCACTGGTAAGGAGCTGGAGGAGTTAAAAATAGCCTAGGATAGTGCAAAAAAGAAGAATACATAGCTGGTTGTAAAGAATCTCGAGCCTACACCAGCTTTAGCACATGTTTTTGACAAATTGGTTGAAAAGCAGGTGGAAATTAGTGATGATGAAAAGCTTGATACTGAGTCTACGACTCAAAATTAGGTTAATGCATTTGAAAAGGGTGATATATCAGCTAGACAGGTGGTGGCACAAAAGAAGAAGACCAAGCAGGTTCGAGGAAAAAGAGATAAAAGTGCGCCAGCCGGAGGAGTATCAAGAAGGAGGACGGTTTCCAAAACCTCTGGTTTCCAATGAATAGCTCACTCATATGGAATATAAGTTCTGTCAATACTCTGTAGACCTTTGATCGAGTGGTCACAATGCAAAGGCAGAAGAACTTTTCATTCATTGCATTAATGGAGTCATTTCAACATATTGACAAGTATCGTCTGTGGCTAGGTATGGGTTCTTCTTGGCATAACATCAATGGTAAAATATGGGTGTTTGTAGAGGATGAATATTAAGTGGAGGTTGTATATGAGTCATCACAAAGTCTTTGAAGCTGACACATTTAGATGGTTTGCTGGAATTTGTAGTGTCGTTGGTTTATGCTAGTACTGGTCACACCACTCGGATGGAACTGTGGGACTTGTTGTATGGTCAGGCTAGTGACATGACATCCCTGTGGCTGGTGGGGGGAGATTTTAATGTCATTGCTGATGAGCTTAAGAATTTTGGTGGCCTACCCGTTTACTACCAGAAAGTAGAAGATTTTGTCCATTGCATCAACACTTTTCAGCTGATTGACATGGGTTTCAAGGAAAGCATGTACACTTGGTGGAATGGTAGATAGGATGATGAATGCATATTCAAAAGGATTGATAGGTGTCTCGTGAATCAGGCCTTTCAACAACTATATCCTCAGTTTGAAGTGGAGCATTTGATTAGGCAGGGGTCAGACCATGCGTCGTTGCTGATTACTACTAACATGGATAACCCTACTGTAAAGAAGTCGTTTAGATTTTTGAAGTTTTGGATGCAGCATGAGTCTTTCCAGGTCGTTGTTAGGGAGAACTGGGCTGAAAACTTTAGTATGGATCCTTTTTATAACTTTCACTGCAAGCTGAAAAATTGAGAAAGGCATTGTCTGTTTGGAGCAGGGAGACGTATGGTGACATCTTCAGGCATATTGCTACGCTAGAGGAGGTGGTCCGAGTATATGAACAGGAGTTCGAGGAGCATCCTACTAGGTACAACAGAGAGAGACTACAGAGAGTGAATGCAGGGTTGATTGAATTTTATGCTCTGGAGGAACAGTTTTGGAAGCAGAAAGCTGGTATGCAAAGATTCAAAGATGGGGATAGAAACACCAAATCTTTTCATGCTCATGTAAATGGAAAAAGGAAGGTGTTGCAAGTTAGAAGAATTCAGGATGCTACTGGTTCTTGACTTGAGAACGACTCAGACATAGCCCAGGAGGCGATAAGATTTTTTCAGGCTCAATATTCTACTGATCTAGTTCCAGATGATTTTTCTATACTGGATCACCTGCCTAGTCTTATTGCACAGGACCAGAATGATGTTTTTATTGCTGAGCCAGATGAACAGGAGGTGAATGAGGTGGTTTTTGGCCTCAATACTGACTCTGCAAGGGGCCCTGATTGTTATACTAGTGCCTTTTATCATTCTTGCTGGGATATTATTGGTGCTGATGTGGTTAAAATGGTACATACATTCTTTTAGGGTCACTTTCTGGCTCGTTACATAGCTGCTCCTAACTTGGTTCTCTTGCCTAAAAGGAAAGATTGTGCTACCTTTTCAGACATGAGACCAATTAGTCTGAGCAACTTCAGTAATAAGGTGTTTTCTAGGGTAATTCATGACAGGCTTTCTATTTTATTGCCTGGGATAATTTCACCACAGCAGTCTGGTTTTGTGAAGGGGAGGAGAATTTTTGAGAATATTTTGCTAGTGTAAGAAATTGTGCGCGATATTGTTGACAGGGGGAAGCCAGCTAATGTGGTAATCAAGCTACACATGGCTAAGGCGTATGATAGAGTGACATGGCTGTTTCCGACGAAGTCCCTGAGGAGGATGGGATTTGCTGAGATGTTTATTGACATGGTCTATAGGACCTTGAGTAATAGGTAGTACTCTATGCTAGTAAATGGCCAGTTCTATGGGTTTTTTCAGTCTTCCAGGGGTGAAACAAGGTGATCCTTTGTTGCCTACTTTGTTTTTGCTTACTGCTGAGTGCCTTTCTGGAGCTCTGAATGAGCTACATAGAGATTCTAATTTTGTGCCGTATGGGATGCCAAAGTGGAGTCCCTACCTTAATCACCTGGTAATGGAGACTCTTGCTAGTTATGAGTTGTCCAGCGGTCAGAAAATCAATAAGGAGAAGAGTAATGTGTATATGCATAGTCAGGCTTCGCAGTTGATAGTTGACAGGGTGCTTGATGCTACTGAGATACCGAAGGGGGACTTTCCTTTCAAGTATCTCGGTGTGCCTATCTATTATGCTAGGAGGAAGAACTGTCACTACAATGCCTATCTATCTATTATGCAGTAAAGGTCCTTGTTTCTCCTGCCAGATTCTGCTCTCTAGTTGCTTGGCTAACGGATCTGTGCGTTATTCATATGATCTCTTAGGAATTCCACGGTGTTGCCTCGCAGACCCAATTCTTCGAATCGGTTAGGAACCCACTCCACGTTGAGAGATCTCTTGGACAATGACCCTGACGTTCCCGACCGTCTTGCCACTTTAGAAGATCGTCCCTGTTATCTTTCCTATTTTGCTTGCCTTTGTCCCCCATTCGAGGTTCCTCCACGTATCCCCGTTTCTGTCATTGGCGGACTATGTCTTGGATAGCCAGTTGGACTTCCTCGGGAGCAGAAGACTCCCCAGGCTCTAGGCGAAGTTTCTCGGTGTACCTCTAGTGCAAGCGTTCCATGTTGAAACAAGGTGTTGAGTCAAACTCCAGTGACACTCTCTGGTGGCTAGGGATCCCTTTGAACTCAAACTCTTGCCAAAGGCTACCACAACAATATTATAGGGAACTGGAGAGAGCTCCATGTGTTCCCTCTGGAACCTGTCGAGGTAATCTTTGAGCAGCTCGTTATCTTGCTGACGGGTCTCAAAGATATCCTCCATGTATTTTTCTCACTTACGAGCACCGGAATACGCTTTCTTGAACAGGTCTTGCATCTGAGTGAATGATTCGATCGAACCCATTGGTAGCTGAGTGTACCAAGCGATGGATCCTTTGGTCAGAGTTGAGCCAAATTTCTTCATTAGAGCAGACTGGATTTCTTCCTCACTAATCTCGTTACTCTTCACGGCCGTATAATACGCAGTAATATGCTCATTCAGATCAGTCGTTCCGTCATACTTCAAGTTATCCAGCAAGCGGAAGTGCTTTGGTATGTGGACCAGTGCAACACTTTCCTTGTAAGCATGCTTGTAAAACTTCTGATCATCTACTGTAGTAACTTGGGGTGTAGCTCCCAGCACGCTACCAATCTGGTCATGGATAGCCTTCATCTCTTTTATGAGATCCTGAATGACAGGGGCTCCCTTAAGATCTTGGTTGTTGATTGTTGATGAGCCTTTTGTCATTTTATTCTTTATACGATACGAAATTTCTACTCAGTTTGAAAAGAAGCATCTCTTAAGTTCAAGAGTTTAGAAAGCGTTTTCCTTCTCCCGCCGCACCTCCCTCCCTTCGTCGAGCCTTTCCTTTAATGGTTGGGGAAAGCATTCCCTTATTTGAACTTGGTGGGCATTCTTTCCAGCCTTAGTCAAATTGGGGGTGGTTTTGGCTTGAACATAGGCTCAAACAGAAGGGCGGAACGAGGAGAGAGCCCGGCAATCATACCACAGCGGTAAAAAAAGCGTGTTCCTCATCCATGTTAAGCCTTCGGCTGGGCACAGATGTTGGTGAATCATTTATATGCGCTGGTCCTCGTGGAGATGTTGGCCTCTGAAACGATCTTGAAAACATCGTACCTAGTTTGTGAGATACCCCCTCGATCACGTTGTTGGAGTTTTGTTCCGCCTGTTCCATCATAGTTTTGAGAAGATCAGTGATGAAAGTTCTGAACTCAGGGTTACCTTCGAATGGGCGATTTGTCCTTTCATTACTGGCGACATGGGTCGGTTCTTGAGAAGAATCTTTTGGCTGCTTAGCTGAATCCTTTTGTTGGATGATCGAATCGTCAAGATCCTTCGCAGACTCGTCCACTCCATCTGCGGTGTTTATTGGAATGCTGCTGTCATCGTCAGACATAATTCCGCCTTTTCCTTTGTAGAATACCTACAATTGCCAGCAAAACTATTTATGCCTAAATTTGTACGTCTAAGTTAAATAATTAATTATAAATGAGGTTACAAGCAATACGGTAAATTTCGATGGAAAAAGTAAATAAATACGATGAAAGTAAAGACAAGTAATTAAGCAAGAAATAATAGAGAAAGCAAAGTAAATCTTATTCCTTGAGAGTAACCGACTTCGGTGGCAAATTTTGTCTTGTGTACAATACAATGTAAGGAGGAGTATTTATAGTAGTGCTACCCAGTCCTAAATAAGGTAAAATACAAATACTAATAAGGCCATGGGCCTACAACTCAAGGTGGTGGAATACTAAATCCTAACTAGGAGATTGTAAACCCTAGGCGGCGGGATGTGTGCCTAGCGCCCTGTGACCAAACCACCTAAACAGTCATTGGCTCTAGGAGCGGGCATATATCCTTAGTGCCCGGTGACTTGTAGGATAAGTCTAGTCTCGCCAGCTGGACTTGTATCCCCATAACAATAGGTAGCGTATTTTTGCCCACACAAAAGGTTTTTTGGAGTCCGCCTCAGGTGGGGTGGATCAAATGTAATACAAATAGAGCTTCTAGAGGTAATCCAGGTGTTAGTTCTTAGGCTTTTTGTGTTCGGGACAACAGAGGGGATATTGTATATGCTTGTGCTAAGGAGATGGAGGATTTCATGACCACAAATACACAAGCGGAGGCAACGAAAATTCTTGTGGCCTTGGGGTATGTGATTTCTACTTCTTATTCACAAGTTATTGTTGAAACAGACTCAATGTTGCTCAAGAATGTAATGACTAAGACTTGGGAGGTGCCTTGGCAAATTGTGCAAATAATGGAGGAAATTTGGAGTTTGATGGAGGGCATAGAAGTGGTAGTGATACATGTATTTCGAGAAGGTAATAAATTGGCAGATCACTTGGCAAACTTAGCGATTAATCAAGGAGATGTCGTGGTGAATTCATTTCATGAGTTGGATAGCATGGGAAGGAGGTTGGTGAATAGGGATAAGTGTAACGAGCCTTACATTCGCACTAGGCCAAGGAGGAATTTTTAGAAACAAGGGAGGTGGAATTTTCTTCATGCTCGAATCTATGTAGAGGAGAGCATGGAGGCTTTTACTACTAACGTTGTTTTCTTTTTTGTAGGTACTTTCAAGGTTACAGTTATTGTGGTGAAGTTTCTTCATTGTACTTATGTTTGGAGATGCAAGTTTTGGATTATACAAGTTCATACAAGATGTTTGCAAGGATGTTTTAAAAGTTTTTCTTCGTTGTTGATGGATTTTGGCATGTCCCAGGCGAAACACTCTATGAGGCGTCGCATGGATGACTGTTTTAGCTGGGATTGCAAAGTTTTAGCCGATACACTGCCTGATGCTTTACGCCACCGGCTGTTTTCGCTGAGCGGAATTAATTTAGCTTGGCCAGTGGCAAAAAGCCAAGGCGCCAGCGGCTGTATGGACTTGAGGCATGAAATTCCCAGTCCAAACACCCTCCCATGCGAAGCATCAAGGGTTGTTTTGGCTGGGAACTTTTCTTTTTCGCGCGATATTGATCATGATGAGTTAGAATGCTATTGTTTCATTATTACATGCATTCTTAGGTTAAAACTACATGTTTGTAGATCATTATCTAGATTCTTCATTAATTTTTCATATTCATTATTCCTAAGTAGTGTGGTGACATTTGTAAAGCACATTATCAAAGTATTAAATTTGCTTCAATTGGTGGTATGATTCTCAATCCAATGAGGTGAACGCAATGCTTGGGTATGTTGCTATCTTTTTACTACTTAGGCACTACTTAGTATTAGTCAGTTCGTATTTCATTCATGGTTGTAAAGACCGTATTTATTGTTTTCGTTTATTTATTATTAATAAAATTAGCTGCTAAGCTACGTGCTTAGTGGTATTTGCAAAAAAAAAAAAAAAAAATCAAAAACTGAAAACTAAATTTGAAAAAATATGATTCGATCGATTTTTTCAGTTTGGTTCGGTTTGTGCCCACCCCTAACTGGGACGAATTGCTGGAGGCAATCTGGAGGGTGTCGCTGCCCACACAGCCTCTTCAGAATAGTGGCCACGAATTTGGCCCATGAGTTTGTCAAGCTACGCATCTGGAAAAGCCTCAGCAAGGTGGAGATGTTTTAAGGGGCGATGCTTTCGCTACATCCTGGGTCGTTCTGGCGTTAATGTTTGCACGTTGATCATGGTTGCATTAAGACAAGTCATGAGTGTTACAGCTTGTCTATTGATGTGGGATACTTTATCATTATTCATGAAACTTATTTTACTTAATGTTGAGTATTGTTATACACATAGAATTGGTCACCTATTCTATCTATTGTGGAGGTTTCAAATGATGGTATTAGTGTCATATGATGAATACATTTCTCAAATGGTCACTCAACTTTGAGAAATTAATCACCAAAGTCACTTTACTTTGATTGGTCCCAAAATGGTCACTCAACTTAGTGAAAATATCTCAAAAAGTAACTCTGGTCGGTTTTTTTAACCGTCACCCACTGGAAGTGTGATGTGACTTTTTAAATTATTTTTATTTTCCTGAGGGTCCCACTTTCTTTGCAATGTAGGATCTTTTAAGAGTAATACAAGACCCAAAATATTTTTATATGCATTAGGAATTAGGAGTATGATAAACAGTTTTTTGGATTAGTAGTCTGTTTTGTTGTTGCTGCTATTTTTGTTAATGTACATTAATTTATGTTTTCCTTTATTTGGATTTTTAAATCTATACATTAATGTTATGACAAAATAATTTCTTTCAAATAGGTATTCTTACAGAAGCTCTGCCAAGAATATTTTTACTTGTAGTTCCTTTTATCCAATTACTATAGAGAGCGTTGCTGCTGGGTGACAGCCACAGCTTTCATTTTGTGTAGTACGATGTGTATAACCATAAACTACTCATTGTTAGGATGGAAGAAATTGTAGGAGCACTTCTGTATGTGAGAAGCTTAGTTTCAATTCTTTGGAACTAGCTAGTTAGATAAAATAAAAATATTTTGTAGTATATTTTATTTCGAATATAATGTTCAGTTTCTTTATTGAATGATGATTGATGATTTTCTTCTATTATTATATGATGCAATTCTTTAAGAAGAAGTTAAACGGTTGAATATTGTATATGTTGATGTTGTAGCTTTGCTCTTGAAGAATTAGTTACATATTCAACTCACAGAGGATGGTTGAGTGTTGCGATGATACTACAAATATGCTAGAATAATTAGTTCTTTAAATGTAAAATATGCTAACCCAAAAATTGTTTAATGGGTTCAAGTCACATGAGTCACTTATTTTGGGTCTTTTATTACTATTAAAAAAAATCCTACATGGCAAAGAAAGTGGGACATGCAGGAATATAAAAATATTTTACAAAGCCATGTCACTCTTCCGGTGCATGACGGTGCAAAAATCCGCCAAAATTATTTTTGAAGATATTTTTTCAAAGTTGAGTGACCATTTTGGGACTAGCAAAGCAAAGTGGCTTTGGTGATTAATTTCTTAAAGTTGAATGATCATTTGAGAAATTAGCCGATTTTGTATCATCACCCACCGAAAGTGTTACGTGGGTTTTTAAATTATTTATATTTTCTTGTGAGTCCCACTTTTTTTGCAATGTAGGATTTTTTAAATAGTAACACAAGACCCAAATATTTTTATATGCATTAGGAATTAGAAGTATGACAAACAATTGTTTGGATTAGTAGTTTGTTTTGTTGTTGCTGCTATTTTGTTGAGGATTATTGGTTTCTGTTTCATTTTATTTGGATTTGTGAATCTATACATTAATGTTATGACAAATTAATTCCTTTCAAATAGGTATTCTTGCAGAAGCTCTGTCAAACATATTTTTACTGTAGTTATTCAATTATTATGGAGAACGTTGCTGCTGGGTGACAACCACAACTTGCATTTTGTTGAGTACGATGTGCATAACCATAAACTACTCACCGTTAAGATGGAAGAAGTTCTAGTAATACTTATGAGAAGCTTAGTTTTAATTCTTTGAAGATTCCTTGTGACTAGCTAGTTAGATAAAATAAAAACATTATGTAGTATATTTTATTTCGAATATTCTTTATTAAATGATGATTGATGATCTTCTTCTATCATTATATGATATAATTCTTTAAGAATAAGCTAAACTATTGAATATTGCGTACGTTGATGCTATAGCTTTACTCCAGAAGAATTAGTTACATATTCAATTCACAGAGGATGATTGAGTGTTGCGATGGTACTACAAATATGCTAGAATAATTAGTTATTTAAATGTAATATATGTTAACCCAAAAGTTTTTTAATGGATTCAAGTCACATATTTTGGGTCTCTTATTACTATTAAAAAAAATCCCACATTGCAAAGAAAGTGACCTGCAGGAATATAAAAATATTTTAAAAACCTACGACACACTTCCGGTGGGTGACGGTGCAAAAATCCGCCAAAATTATTTTTGCAGATATTTTCTCAAGGTTGACTGTTGGGACTAACCAAAGCAAAGTAATTTTGGTTATTAATTCTCAAAGTTGAGTGTGTAACAAGTAAATTCGCGTCAAGAAATAAATAAATAATCAAGACAAGAAAATATTGTAACAACTGTAGCATTTGATTTCAATATATTATGAGTAGTACAATCTCTATAATTCCTCTGATTCGTCTTTTCAACTATAAATATTACAAGTAGAAATCCAAGGGCTTTTGAGCCTGATCCTGAATATCTTCCTTATAATGAATTTGTAGAAATAAATCCAAGAGCTTTTGAGTTTGATCTTGAATCTTCCTTATAATGAATTTGTAGAGATAAATCCAAGGGCCTTTGAGCTTGATCTTGAATCTTCTTCTTGATGAACTTGTAGAGAAATAAATAACTCCTTGAAGATTTATAGCAATTTGCAGCCTTTGATCCACGAGCTCCTTATTGCTTTTTGTTATGAATTCCTCCTTCTGATTTCTTCTCCCACAAATGAGGGATTTGGCCCCTTTATATAGATGTGGGGTGGAGTGGCCACCAAGAAACCCTGACGGGCCAAGGCCCTTGGACCAGCCAATCAGATTTAAGCAGTGACAAGGCTGCATTTTATTGGCCGGAACATGTCACTTGTCCACGTGGCGCATATTTATTGGCCTTTTGGACTTCACTTAGATTGCCATGTCATTTGGCATATGGCATGATCCTATTGGCTCTTTTATTTGACTTGGCGCCACGTCACTTGTCACGTGGCACTGCCTTGGGCCTTTAGGATATATATTTGGGCTAACAAAGTGGGATCATCATCTGTGGCCCAATGAAATTGGACTTTTATTAGTTAATCCAATAAAATTATACGAGCCCATTTTACCTATTTGGACTAATATATCTTGAATTTAATATATAGCCAACTTATTTCATGGATTTAAATCCAATAAAATTTATTTGTCTACAAATGCCCCCTACTTCAGGACTTGTCGGAGTCGTAAAATGCCCAAATTTGCAAGACTAGGCTTGAAGTAATTTTTCTTATAGGATATTTTCAATTAACACCCAAAAATTTGGCTACTTGGCTAGCTTGTATCAATAACTGCTACACTTCAACTAGCAGCCCTGAAAGAGACTACTTGATAGTTGTTATTTTGTAGGCATAATGCATTAGAAAAGTTGGCTATACTTCAGTTACATCCTTGAAAGTAGCCAGTTATCAAAATTTAAAGTAGCAGTTCTAAAGTCGGCGGCATCTTGTCCTCTTTAATTAGGATCGTAATGCTCTTCCTATTATGTCGAACTGTGTTAGGATACGACATCTCTATATGTGTCCATGTTGGAAACAAATTGTGTATAACACCAAGCTCTATATAAAGAGCCATAAGTCAGATACTTGCATTAAAAATAATTTCATACACGACGCAAGAATCTTGCATAGCAAACCTTTTGTCCACAACTTTTGCAATCCTGCAGCTCGAACCTCTTTGTCCTGGTAACTTTTATTCAATGATTTATTTCATTGTGTCAAGAAACTTTGATTTTTTTTTAACCTTATATCTCGCCATGTTCATAAGCTGAATATTCAATCACTCTTTGTCAAACTCAATTTGATAATTCATATTGTTGAAAGTGAAGAGCAGTAGCAATTAGGAGGAATTGCTCCCACGTGTTATAAACATGTACAAACTTTATTCAATATCTCATAGTATATCTTTGCCTTGAATCTTTGATATTTTGAGACACATGTCCACCGTTTAGCTTTGTAATAATGTTTTATCTTCTCAATTTTTGGCTATGTGCAATGTTTGAGAATTTCAAAGCCAAGAACATACTGTTCGCTTACAAGTCCTTGTTTCTTTCAATTTAGCTTACTAACCACTTGAAGAAGTTCATCATTAAACAAAGCCATGAAACAAACAAAACATCTTTTGTTTCTTAATAATACTTGAAGAATGGATTAACTTTGGCTCTCCTTGGGTTTCGTAGGACTTGTTCTTCATTTTTTTTTAGTTCTTGAGCTCAACAGTCAGTTTATACCTATGACTAGTAAACTTTATGTATTGACACTCCTTCGAATCATTTCAGTAATATGAGTAGTTGAGACGTCAATACACCTTTTGCGCCAGGTGACCCATCACTTTCTTCCTTGTACACGTTAGTTGTTTCGTTCGTTTTTTTTTTCTGCAGGTCCGCACGCTGTTGAACCACGCTAAACAAAAAACGGCAACAAGGAGATAGAACCTATAATGGCATAGATATATACTCGTCAATAGCGCGTGAAGATAAATCCTTCAACGGAGGGTGGAGATATATTCGTCAAGGAGATATATTTATCAATGGCGTGCATTATTGTACCCCTCCATGGCGCAGCGACGCAGTCTTCTATGGCGCGGAGACAATTGTCTTCTATGGCGTGGAGACATGATCTTCTTTAACAAACTTTGCTCCATTTGAACCACTGATTTTATACCCATTAAGATGACATCTCCACTTATAATCATTAACGATTATTATGCAACATTGTCTCTAATTATTCCCTATGCTTTGCACTAACACACTTATTTTTTTGTATATGCACAGCTCAAATATGGTTCACTTCAGAGATTCTGCTTCTTCCAAGCCTAGGTGTCTCGTTATTTCAAACCACAAAGGTAACAAGATGGAGACTCGATTGTCAATTGACACACCACTAGTTGGGCAATATGCATCTACTTGGCCACCATTGGCTGACCCATTCCCTTCACTGGATTGGACTCTTGAATATTGTAGTCGCCCTCCAAAGGCGTGGTCTCTTTGCTCTCCCAATCATCGCGACACCAATATTGCGAGTCCTCTTCCATGCTTGGGACGACGAATCCTCAAAGGAGAAACCAATTGGAGTGACACTTAATCTTTCAACGGCGAATTCCACTTCATTCCCGGCTATTGGGAGTGGGCAGACGATGTCCTCTGTAGATTCCAAAATACTTTGAAAGCTACAAATATTTATGATGCTGTATATGCTTCAATGTTTACATATGATCGCAACACAAATATTATGCAAGCTTTTTACGAGGCGTGGTGTCCGCTTACAAATACTTTGCTTACTTCGCATGGGGAGCTATCCATATCTCTTTGGGATTTATATACGATTGGCGGTCTTCCTATGATAGGATTTCCTTATGAGGAAGCCGTCCCAAATACTGAGGAACTTACAAGAACAGATGACAAAGACAAAAGATTCCTTGCACTATCATGTGAGCACTTGTTCGACGCCTTCCATCAGCTTCAAGAGGGAGATAGCAACCCAACTGTCCCTGTGACTAAATGGATACAATTTTGGAGCAACAAAGCTACCAAGCACCATCAACCTCCATTAAGGAAAGAAAAGAAGGTTGTTCGTCCCAAGGCAACACATAATCCTTCTAAAGACATCAGCAAAGTTGTAGCTAACTGGACGAGCGCCGAAGAGGCGTTATTTGCTAAACTTGGAGCTAAGGGCCATAAGAGAGAGGAGACATACTTGGCTGCCTTTTTAGCCTGCTAGTTATGTACTTTCGTGCTACCTTCGAAGGGAGGCGATTTCATTCGGCCTGGGACTTTTAAAGTTGCGAGCTACCTAGCAAGCGGACGAAAAATTGGCCTTGCAGTCCCAGTCCTAGCTAGCATCTACAAAGGTTTAAATATGATATCAGAATGTTCGCAACTTGATTCTATTGATGTTTCCTTCCCATCCCATTATTTGTATGGATGGTTGGCCCACTACTTCAAAACTAATTATGTGTTACCCAATGGACCAACTATTCCTCTTATGACTATATATTCGGGCGAAGGTGGTGCCAAGTAATTTGAGAAAGATGAGGCGATGACGCGCATTCACAAAGGTGATGCTGCTATATGGCTTTCTACAATGCCTGAAAGACTTAGCCCGTTTCATTATCATGATAATATCAGTGCGCAAGAGTTGGATACAATTTACTTCATGAGCCTTCGATCAAACTATCTTCCGCTGAGAGATGGACACTCCTTCATTATTGAACATTATAGTCCTTACCGTTTCGGCCGACAATTTGGTTTCCTTCAAGATGTCCCAGGTTACTTGATTCAGGATCTTCGCACTTCTTCTCTGGAAGAAGGGATTAGATTTGCAAGACTTTGTGTGATGACCAACTCCAAATCAAGGGCAATTTTTCATCCAGCATGAAAAAGTCATATACATCCATGCGGAAACATCATTCATCTAATTATACATCTTGGTGGAATAAAGTGCATGGAAGCTTTCTGGAAGACAATATACAATTCTTGGTGAATGCTGGTGGACCGACCATAAGTGCACCCTTGGAGGATATAGATCAAGAGTACAACAAGGAAGTCGTAGTGGTTGACGAGCCTCTTAATTTGAAGGTTAAACGATCAGGACATCGTAAAGGTCAAGGAAAGGAACCCCAAGTTCCTACAGAGGTGTCAAAAGAAGAAATACTTGTTCAAGACCATCAAGGGGACAGCGAATTTCCTTCATTGAATGATCACGTCAAGGATGCTCAATCTCCAAACAAAAGATCATCCCAAGATAAAGATGGGAGCAGCAATGGAGATCGTTGTTGGAAGCATAAGAAAGCACGTGTAGAAAAGCTGGAAGACACTAATGAAAGTGCAATTGAAGTTCATAGCACTGGAAGTCTTTCAAAGACACTGATAGTTTGCAGCGAGAAAGTAACAATTTCGAACTTCTCATTTTAAGCCATGATCAAGCAACTTGGGTAATTAACTTTTCCTTTTATTTTTTGTGCAGGAAAATGGCGCTGAACATTCTACTGCTAAGCTGGACGAAGAAGTATCTTCTGCTCGCCAAGATGGGGGATTATCAAGGTCAATTTCTAATTCCAGTAAGGCTCCTCTCGCACCCTCAAAGTCAACTACTGGCATATCCATTTTTGAAGGAAGGAGCGTTGTCTTTAATCGAAAGAAGAAATATATTTATGGTCTTTGGGAGGACATCCGTGACAACCTCTCTGAAATTAACTTAGACTCCATTTCGAAATTTGAGAAGGAGATCAAGCCAATTTTTGAAGAAATGCAGGAATCGAATATCACTGATTTTTCACCTTTGAAGAACTTGATGGACTCCTTTTTAGAGCTTGCTACTTCATATAATCAGGAACGATCCAACTTGGCTGATAGGACGAGCAAAGCTAAGAAGCAAGAACTACTTTCGGTTGCCAATGAACGTATTAACTCATTCAAGTTAGAAGAAACTGAGAAGGCTGAGTTAATCTCTTCGAATCAAAAGTTGCTGACATCCACCAAGATTAAGCTGAAGAAACTACAAAAAGAGAAAAAGCATCTTGAAGCCATTATCGAGGCTGCTCAAAAGGAGATTGAGGAGATCAAATCAAAAGCTTCATCGGTTGAGAATGATATCTCTTCATATGATGGCATGGAGTTGCTGACTGCTGACGATACTGCTCATTTGGAAGAAAAGCTGGAGCGCGTAGAAGCTAGCCGCCAAGAGTTGATCCGCTACCAGTTATCTCTAGATTAGACTATGCACATCATTTTGTTTTGCTTTCTCTTTTATTGCACTTGATTAAATAGCAGATATTTTCATCATAAATAAGATTCTCTTAGTACCTTTGGATTATGTTGCGTCCCTTTGATTGCGCCTTTAATATTTTATTCTATACAGTATTGCGCACTTGTGATGGAAAATTCATATCTTGATGCATAAATGTCCGATTCAAGATAACTTCATCTTTATAGAAACGAGACTCGAAGATCTACGGGATATCCAAAATTCAGATACAGCCAACTTCAAGAGCGTTCTGGGTGAATTTTTTTATCGTAATTTTAATTTCTATCGTGTTCACATCCTTCAGCGCTGCGCGATCGCACCAAAATATTCATAACTCAACGCAGGTGTATCTGAATCGCAAAACGTTTATCTTTCTAGAAAATAGACTTCAAGAGCTGAAATATATCCAAAATGTAGATGTATACAACTTAAGGATTATTCTAGATTAATTTTTTGAAGTCAGCCTTTGATTTTCATCCCGTCCAGACTTGCATATTCGCGCAACTTAGGCAAAATATTCATAACTTGTAGAATATGAGTCCGAATTACAAAGCGTTTAACTTTCTAGAAAATAGACTTCAAGATCTAAGATATATCCAAAGGGCATATGTATACACGTTAAGAATTATTCTATATGAATTTTTGAAGTCAGCCTTTGATTTTCGTCGCGTCCAGACTTGCATATTCGCGCAGCTTAGGAGAAATATTCATAACTTGTGGAATATGAGTCCGAATTATAGAGCGTTTAACTTTCTAGAAAATAGACTTCAAGAGCTAAGATATATCCAAAGTGCATATGTATACACATTAATAATTATTTTAGATGCATTTTTGAAGTCAGCCTTTGATTTTCATCCCGTACAGACTTGCATATTCGCGCAGCTTAGGCAAAATATTCATAACTTGTGGAATATGAGTCCGAATTACAAAGCGTTTAACTTTCTAGAAAATAGAATTCAAGAGCTAAGATATTCACTGAATTTGTCTTGAAGAATGCTTTGATCTTGACTTTGAAATCTAACATAAGCTGCTATTAATCCGCCTTACTCCTTGGGGTCGCAAGCTTTGATAATAAAAACTTGATATTCAAATAGATGCATGGAGCAAGACATGGGAGAGAACTCTTTTCCTTCTTCCTCCTTCATATGTGAAGAAATTAAGATGGTATCATCACGTCATGCCGAACCCACCTTTTTGTATTTATGCGACTGAACTTAGAATGAAACTCTAAGCTGCCTACGTACCTCGGTGAAGAGGATCAAGTCATTACGTAGTTCGGTACAAGTTGTTATTTTTTTTTTCTTTTTATTTTTTTTGTGTCCTAACTTTTGCCTAGGCCGCCTCTTTCGAGGTTTTCAACCTAGCAGACTTTTTTTTTTGTGTCCTAACTTTTGCCTAGGCCGCCTCTTTCGAGGTTTTCAACCCAGCGGATATTTTTTTTATTTGGCCGTGCACAGTTTATACTCTTGCGGGCCAGGAGTAACTTGCAGTTTATGCTCATGCGTCAAGGAGCGATCTTCTTCATGGATAGTACCTCTTCAAGAATTTCCCGTTAATGGGACCGATTCTTTTTCCTTTAGCATCAATAAGCTTATAAGCACCACTTGAATAGGCTTCTTGCACAACATATGGCCCGTCCCATTTTGCAGTGAACTTGCCCCCAGATTTATGGGAGGTGATGATGGGCCTTCTTAATGCAAGAACTTGATCACCAACCTGGAAGGACCTTTGGCGAACCTTTTTATTGAAGGCACGAGATAACCGAGCTTGGTAACATTCGAGACTTTGCTGAGCTTCAAGTCTTTTTTCATCAAGAGCCTCCAACTCTTCAAGGCGCAAACGAGCATTTTCTTCATCAGTGAGCCCTTCTTGGATAGCAAGTCGCAACGATGGTATTTGACGCTCTAGTGGTAGGACCGCTTCAACACCATAGACAAGCGAGTAGGGAGTTGCCTGTGTTGGCGTGCGCTGAGTCGTCCTATATGCCCATAAAGCTTCTTCCATCCTATTATGCCAATCTCACTTGGACTTGGAGAAAACTTTACTCAACAATTTGCATAAAGTCTTGTTGAATGTTTCAGCTAGACCATTAGCGGCAACATTGTACATAGAAGACTTACGCTGCTTGAAGCCAAAGAGATCACAAATACTATTCATCAACCTATTGTCAAATGGCTTGCAATTATCCGTTATTATATAACAAGGAATACCAAAGCGGTAGATGATGTTTACTCGGATAAAGTTTGCAACCTTCTCTTTCTTCACTTCCTTAAGAGCGACGGCTTCTGCCCATTTCGAGAAGTAATCAGTTGCAGCCAAAGTGAACAAGTGTCCTTCAGAAGACTTCGGCAACGGTCCGACAATGTCTAGCCCCAAGCGTCAAATGGCCAAGATGCGACGGTCGGGTGTAACACTTCTGGTGGTTGATGTATAAAATTTGCATGGATCTGGCAAGATTTGCACCGTCGAGCATGGTCCAAACAATCCTTTACCATCGTTGGTCAATAATATCCCATCCTTTTTATGTGGAAGTGGAGTTTCGGCCCAGACTGATGTGATCCACATACCCCAGCATGCGCTTCTTGCATAGCTTGAAGCGTTTCATCTTCTCCTAAATATCGCAAGAGCACTCCTTCAAATGATCTTCTATATAGAGTATCTTTGTAGTAGAAGAAGCGTGGAGCTCGGCGGCGAATTTCAGTTCTCCTTCTTGGATTTTCTGGCAGTATCCCATGACTCAAGTAGTTAATGATAGGTTGCCGCCAGTCTTCCTCGTCGACTTCAGAAACAGCAACAAGATGTTGGAGATCATTCTTTTCGACCTCGTCATTGTCTAGAGGTGGCACTACCCATTTTTGGCAGATAGTAACTTTCGTCTGATCAGGCAGGGCAAGTGTTGAAGCTAGATTGGCTAGGGCATCAGCTTTCTTATTCTCCCTCCTTGGCACATGCTGAAGAGTTACATCACCAAGCCATCCTATCAACTTTTGTGCATAATCATGATAGGGACGCAACTCGGGCTTCTTTACCTCGTAGCTACCTAGAAGCTGATTGATCACCAACTTAGAGTCTCCAAAGACTTGCAACTGCAATTGTTTCATGTCGACGGCCATTTCAAGCCCAAGTATGAGTGCTTGATACTCTGCGACATTATTGGAGCAATGTTGAGTCAAAGTGAAGGAATATGGCAATACTTCTTCTTGGGGCGTTACAAAAATTACTCCAGCACCAGCTCCATCACGATGTGAAGCTCCATCAAAATACATCTTCCAAGATTGCTGAATTTCGACGAACATTGCATCTTCATCAGGTAACTCATCAGTCAGCTCCCAACCATCAGGAATTGGATGATCTGCCAAAAAATCTGCCAATACTTGTCCTTTGACTTCCTTTTGAGGGATATATATAATCTCAAATTGTTGAAACTGGAGATACCATCTTGCCAATCGATCACTAAGGACAGGCTTTGACATGACAAACTTGATGGGGTTTGCTCTAGAAACCAGTCGTACGATATGAGCTTGAAAGTAATGCTTCAACTTTTGAATGGAGAAGACTAGTGCCAAACATAACTTTTCGATTGGCGAATACTTCAGCTCATTTGGTGTCATCATTCTACTCAAATAGTAAAGTGAATTTTCCTTTCCTTAGCTATTTTATTGAGCCAAAAGTGCCCCCACTGACTTTTCTTGTGCTGCAATATATAATATCAACGGCTTTCCAGGTATTGGAGCTGCTAGCACGGGAGGCTTCATCAAGTAGGATTTGATGCTCTCGAAGGCATTGCTGCAAGCTTGATCCCATTCGAAAGGAGTACCCTTCTTCATGAGACGATTGAACGGCTGACACCTCCCAGCTAGATTTGAGATGAATCTCCTAAGGTAAGCTATTCCTTGCAGACTTTTCAATTCATGGAGATTTCTAGGCTCGGGCATCTTTACAATTGCATCTACTTTTGCTCGATCAATTTCAATGCCTCGATGTCGTACGATAAAACCAAGAAATTTTCCAGAAGTAACTCCAAATGCGCATTTCAAAGGATTCATTTGAAGTTGGTACTTTCGCAACAACTCGAACACCATTCTCAAATCTTGCAAGTGGTCCCCCTTTCTTCTAGATTTTACCACCAAGTCGTCAACGTAGCACTCTACGTTCTTATGAAGCAAGTCATCAAAGATATTCTGCATAGCTCTTTGGTAAGTTGCTCCAACATTCTTCAAGCCAAAAGGCATCACTTTGTAGCAATAAATACCCTTAGGAGTTCGGAACGCCGTGAATTCTTCATCCTTAGGCGACATACGAATTTGATTATAGCCGGAGGAGCCATCCATAAAAGACATAGCCTCATAACCAGTAGTTGCATCGATCATGAGTTCTGGGATAGGCAGCGGAAACTCATCTTTAGGACATGCATTGTTGAGGTCCCTAAAATCGACACAAACTCAAATTTGGCCATTCTTCTTCCTTACAGGGACTACGCTTGAAATCCATGTGGGGTACTTGACTTCGCGAATAAAACCAGCCTCAATGAGCTTGTTGACTTCATTCTCAATCAAAGAGACCAAATCTGGTCTAAAGTGACGTTGGGCTTGTTTTACGGGACGAGCGCCACCCTTGACTGCGAGATGATGAACTGCCACTTTTGGGTCCAAGCCAGGCATCTCTTTGTAACTCCAAGCGAAGACATCCTTGTACTCTTTCAACAGCTCCACATAAGCATTTTCTTCATCGGCTGCCAGCAAAGCACTTATATAAGTAGGCCTTGAGTTTTCGTCTGTGCCAAGGTTAATTTTTTTCAATGCGTCAACTGTTGCCTTTACCCCTTCCTCTAGCTCAGGTGGAGCATCTGTAGCATCTTCTACTTCATGAGGATCATCATTGTTGAATGATATGTAGTGACAACAAGAAACATCCTCCAATTCATTTATGATCCCATTTGAAGGTAGAACACTTTCCTCTTCTAGTGCGATGATGTGATATGAAGATCCCACGCTTTCTCCATCTTCATCACGCTCCTTCGTGTGAACTATAGTATGAGTCTTGGCCTTTAGCACATTTCCGCACGAGACTATCAATTTTTCTTTGCGTCTCATTCTTGAAGGGATAAGACTCTGACATTATCTAGAAGCGGCATGCACTTTCTCATTTTTAGATTTCCTTGGAGGCTTGTTCTTCTTATTCAAAGGTCCCAATCTATTAAAGACAGAAGTTCTTGAAGATGGTTTTCCCAGCCAATCAAAGACGGAAGGCCTCTTACTTGAAACTTCAGGCTCATCTTCAGCAGTAATGTAATTAACGCTCGCCCTTCTTATAGAGATATGAACCGGTGGAGGTTTCTCGTAACCCAAGCCTTTGCGTGATTTCTTCATGGTACTTTCAGGTAAAAGCTTCCCTAATGTAGATGGTTCATTGGGATCATATCCAGCCTTTGCAAACAACTTGTAAGCATTCGGATCAAACCCCTCATTTGTGCGCTTCGTAGGGAGTTCTTTATTCAGTGGTGGATTTTTAGCCACAAAACCACCAAGCAACTTTGAGGTTAGCTTCATTGCGTCAATTCGCCTAACGGGGAGAGTTAATCCTTTTAGCTGATCACTTTGGAGATTAGATGATTGACCTTCTTCTTTCTTCAATTTTGGAAAGTAGCGGAGCGTAGCACTTATTTTCTTGCTTGAAGCTGCAACATTTGCTTTATGCACGTTACCTTGACTGAAGAGAATTTGATCTCCATCAGCTACAACTTTTGCTTTACCAGCCGCTACCTCAGCCCTTTTAGCTGCGAGTTCGGCATATTTGGTTGTTGCTTCGTTATCAGCTTTTACTCCACCCACGACATTCTTCAAGTAGAATTTTGCATCAGCGAAGTGTGCCTCTACTTCGGTAAATGGCTTGTCATCGGCAACGACCGTCTTTTCGACTCCACCCTCATGATATTTTAGGCATTGGTGATAAGTGGATGGAACCACTTTATTCTCATATAGCCAAGGCCTACCAAGTAAGATATTATATGAAGTCCTTGCGTCGATCACATGCATCCATGCGCTTGAAGTCATCTCTCCAATGGTGAGATCCATTTTTAAAGCACCTATAGCCCTTTGCCCCCCTTGGTTGAATCCTTGAATAAACAGGCGACTTTGCGTTAGTTCTTCGGTAGAGACGCCAAGTTCCTTCAGCGTGCGGATAGGCAAGATGTTGACTCCAGATCCTCCATCAAGTAAGATTCTATTCACTCTTTGCTCATTAACATAGCCAACCACGAATAAGGGACGATTATGAGGAGTCTCACCAAGTAGAATGTCATCATTCGTGAAGGTGATCTTTGCTTCACAAGTATTTGCTTCTTGGGAGATACGTTCAATAAGCTCTTCTGATTGTACCGGTGGAAACAACTCTGAAGTTTCACTCTTCTCTTCTTCTTTATCAGCATTACAACACGAAGCCTTAGTATCACCCTTAGGAATCTTCGTGCAAAACCAACTTGGAATAAATTCTTCCAAAGTCACTGGCTGACGCGACTTTTGATAGTGGTAAACCTGCATCTTTTCCTTTCGTGGATGTCGAATAGCATTTTGCTTTCTTGTCCTTTTCACCATCTTTTGCCTTGTTGGTTGCTTAGCTGATTCACTGCGTGACTTCATTTTGTTGCGACTCCGCCGAGTCACTAGTATCCAACCTTCATCATCTCCTTGATCAGTTTGAGCTTTACCTTCTTCCGATGATGCTTGCTCCAAGCTCCACACATTGAGTTGTAGCGATTGATTTATTAAGATAGGTTCAAAGTCACCAAACTTGATCATGACTTCATTCTCTTCATATCCTTCAGTGAAGTTGCAGGTAATCACAGGGTCGTGCGAGCCAAAGAAGATAGAAACCTGGTTCACGTCTTCCTTCTCATCTTGCAGTTCAATCTTCCCTTCATTGGCCAATTCCATTATTTTATCTTTGAAGACGAAGCATTTCTCGAGTGAGTGCCCCACAAGTCGATGATACTTGCAATAATTCGGATCATTCGTCTTTCCAGCTTCATTGGGACGCTTCATCTCTGGTAGCTCAATGAACTTTAACTCCAGAAGTTCATCGAAAATTGCGGGAACATCGGAATCTAGGAATGGATATTCCCTTTCTTGCATCTTCTTTAAAGCCAACTTTCGACTTGGCTTGTCCTTAAAGGAAGTTGCCTTCACACTTTGCTTCTTGCTTACCTTTGTGGTGAACTTCAAAGGTGCAGCATCAACATTCATAGATTCTTTATTTTCGGCCTTGGGCGCCACCTTGCTCCATTTCTTGACTTCTTGCTTGTCTTTTCCTCTGCGAGATTCATAGACAGGCGGTCCTTCACTTCCACTGGAAGCGATGCTTAACTCCATATCATGAGCGCGTGTGGCCAATTCCTCAAAAGTCCTAGGCTTTATTCCTTGCAGGATGTAGCAGAGCCCCCAATACATGCCTTGAATGCACATCTCAATTCCTGAAGCTTCACTGAGTCTATCTTTGCAGTTAAGACTTGCATGCCTCCATCGATTGATAAAATCAATAACTGGTTCTTCCTTTCGTTGGCGGGTATTCGTGAGCTCTATCATGCTCACAGTATGCCTTGTGCTATAAAAGCGATTGAGAAACTCATGCTCCAACTCCTCCTAGCTATCAATAGAACCAGATTCGAGGTCCGTATACCAATTAAAGGCATTTCCCTTAAGGGAGCGAACAAATTTCTTGACAAGATAATCTCCATAAGTTCCAACATTATTGCACGTTTCAACGAAATGCGCCACATGTTGCTTTGGATTTCCCTTGCCGTCAAACTACTGGAATTTTGGGGGTTGATAACCAGCGGGCATTTTCAAGTTATCAATCCTTGCAGTGTACGGCTTCGCATATGTGAGAGAAGACTTGGAAGCAACCTCGTACTTATCCTTAATTGTCCCCATAATAATCTCCTCTAGCTGATCCATTGGAATCACTCCATCAGCAGAAACTTGGATTTCCTTAGCAAGTGTCGCTTGCTTCGCTGGAGTATTAATTACTTCTTGAACTTCTGGACGCTTCCCTGGCGCATGGCTAGATTCGCCCTCCATCATGCCTTCCATTTTGTTGATGCGAGCGTCTTGATCTTTGACATAGTTTGTCAAGCTATCAATCGCCTTTGCTAAGCTTGCAAGTTGTTCCTCCATCGTTAAAGTATTAGTCGCCATCGCTTGCATGGCTATTGGAGATGATGGAGAGTAGCATGAATTTTCCCACAGATTAATCCTTGATTTGCCTATGTCCGGCGACACGGTTGGAGATGATCCAGCACTCGAATCATCATCACGTCCTTTCATGATTTTCTTCTTAGATCCAGAAACGCTAAGCCGAGCTAAAGCTCTTTCAACAATTTCAGCAACGTTGCTTTCTTCCTCCAATCCACCAGTAGAAGATACAGCTCCTTTCGAAGATGAAAAATTAAATGTTGGAGTCAATGTGGACGACACTTGGAGTGCTTGTTGTCCAAATAAATTTGCTTTGTTCCTCGTAACTGGTCCAAAGCTTCCCTTAGTAGCATTCATGACGCTCTCAACTTCAGAGAAGAACTTAGAGTTGGCATCAAGATCATGAGGCCAAGCAGATTTTGCAGCAGCATCAGCAGATTTTGAGTTGGTGTTCTTAGAAGCCATCTCAATGTTATTGAACTTTGCGAGTTGAAAGTTGAGATGAGAGGTAGAGATTGTCCCACTGGGCGTGCCAAAATTTGTAACAAGTAAATTCGCGTCAAGAAATAAATAAATAAATAATCAAGACAAGAAAATATTGTAACAACTGTAGTATTTGATTTCAATATATTATGAGTAGTACAATCTCTATAATTCCTCTGATTCGTCTTTTCAACTATAAATATTACAAGTAGAAATCCAAGGGCTTTTGAGCCTGATCCTGAATATCTTCCTTATAATGAATTTGTAGAAATAAATCCAAGAGCTTTTGAGCTTGATCTTGAATCTTCCTTATAATGAATTTGTAGAGATAAATCCAAGGGCCTTTGAGCTTGATCTTGAATCTTCTTCTTGATGAACTTGTAGAGAAATAAATAACTCCTTGAAGATTTATAGCAATTTGCAGCCTTTGATCCACGAGCTCCTTATTGCTTTTTGTTATGAATTCCTCCTTCTGATTTCTTCTCCCACAAATGAGGGATTTGGCCCCTTTATATAGATGTGGGGTGGAGTGGCCACCAAGAAACCCTGACGGGCCAAGGCCCGTGGACCAGCCAATCAGATTTAAGCAGTGACAAGGCTGCATTTTATTGGCCGGAACATGTCACTTGTCCACGTGGCGCATATTTATTGGCCTTTTGGACTTCACTTGGATTGCCATGTCATTTGGCATATGGCATGATCCTATTGGCTCTTTTATTTGACTTGGCGCCACGTCACTTGTCACGTGACACTGCCTTGGGCCTTTAGGATATATATTTGGGCTAACAAAGTGGGCTCATCATCTGTGGCCCAATGAAATTGGACTTTTATTAGTTAATCCAATAAAATTATACGAGCCCATTTTACCTATTTGGACTAATATATCTTGAATTTAATATATAGCCAACTTATTTCATGGATTTAAATCCAATAAAATTTATTTGTCTACAGAGTGACCATTTGAGAAATTTACTCTGTCATATGATGCTCATTTCATTGAAATGGATACAATATGTGAGCTCATGTGATCAAGGTTCTAGCTATAGGTAGTATAGTTAGCAATGTTTTTGATTATGCATGGTATTATATTTTGGCAAAGTGTAATGACCTTATTTATTTTATTTTTAATTATGTCAATAAGGTATTTGTTTGTTTTTAAAAATATTTTGGTATTGAGTTTAAGGGGTAAAATATGCATTTTCCCGTTAAACACAGTGTTAAAAAGAGTAGTACGGATCTTGAAAAAGCGCAAATAACAAAGTGACTGACCTGAGGCTTCAGGTGGGTGGGATAAACCTCAACAAACGCTACAATGAGCTAATCACTCTTCTTCTTTTAACTCACAGTACCAATACCCAAAATGGAAGCAACGCCCGTTCTGCTCTGCTCAAATATACCCTCCTTTGGCTCTACAGTGTCAAATCGCAGCATCTTTTCATTCAGACCTTTTAACAAACAGATAGAGCGCAAGTTTTGCATAAACAACTTCAATCCCTACATAAACCCTGCAACATCAAAAATTAACTCCAATTGCTTACTGCAAACCTTACATTCTCCTCGTCAATTCTCCGTAGCGCCGCGTAGAATTCCGTTGTTACTACCTACTGTCCAATGTTCATTTTCAGATACAACAGAGACAAACACGCAAAACCCATCATTGAAAAGCCTAAATGGGTTCTCTTTGGACTCAGTAAAGTTGGTTTTTTCGCAATTGACCCCGTTTGGCTTGTTTAAGTGGTCTTTGGTGTTCTCCGTTGCTATCGTGGCAACGAAATGGACTGTGAATGTACTGCTGAATCCATTCTTCTGGATGTACTTTAGTATGACATGGTTATTCTGGCCATGGTTGGTGGCGTTAAGCCTCGGAGGTTATAGTCTTTATTGCTTAAACAAGCATTTACGTGGCGAAGCTAATACGCTAGAGCAATTTGCTATTGTTACGTCAGCTTTCACTTGGCTTACACTTGTCCCACCAGCACATTTCAATGGTTTTCTTGAAGGCTGGCCTGTTGTGTTCTTTTTTGTGTACCATTATTTCTTTTTCTTGAATGTGAGTGTTCGAAAACGAATGTATGGTGATTATAACCCAAGAGAGCATGATCCCAAATGGGATATTAGCTTACCCAATTGGCACAAGTTGTTGTTTTGTGCTGGTGTTATGGTTGGTCACTGGCTTGCAGCATTTGAAGGGCCAGAGTTACATCTTATTCCTGGTGGATGGAGCAATGTCGGTATTTGGGTTTTGATTATGATGACTTTGTTTATGCAGTATCATTCCGCATTGTATTTAGCCAAGTATTCAGAGAAGGTGGTTGTGCCTACTGCTGTTGTACAATTTGGCCCGTATCGGTTTGTCCGCCATCCTATTTATGCGTCGACCGTGCTTTTGTTTGTTGCTTATTGTGTTGCACTTAGGGCGCCTGTGAGTGCTCTCTTCATTGCTGTCGTTTGCTCCTTGTACTATGGGAACAAGGCGAAGTTAGAGGAACGTTTAATGGTAGAGAACTTTGGTGAGAGATATATGGAGTATGCAAGTAAGGTTACATACAAGCTTATTCCTTTTGTTTACTAGTGCAAGTTGTTCCTTATTTTCTTTAAAAAAACAGTGCAAGTTGTTGCAGTTACATGATGTTTTCAGGTGTAAAGGGGAAGGGAATGAGAATATGAACAGTGCAATTGGCTTTTGTTTGTTGTTTCAAATGGAGTCTCCTTTGTTGTTTTTTGTTATCGGTATTTCTTGTTTACTAGTCTTTTTTTGACTTACTTAAGGCCACTTGTATCCTCCATGGTGCAGCTTTTCTGTGTTGCTCGTTTTCGTTGCTGAACATTCTTGAATAGCTTGACAGAGATGATCATTCCTGTAATAAGTTCTTAGAATTTAGGTTTGTGTATTCCATTGTTTTTAGGTAGCTTGTGCATTGATGGCGGAAGAGTTGACACAGTTGGCTCTCTCTCCAATTGATTTTCTATTGCAATGTGCCTTTAACTCAAATAAGTCGTCTATTTTGAAAAAACTGTGTGTTGATACTCAAGGTGAACCTTTGATATTTATATATAGATAATTGCGACTTATAAGTAGGCATCTGGAAATTCTTTGCTTCGTACTAGATGAATTGCAAAGAAGTGTCTAGAAATGCCCTAAAGCTTACATCCTCTCTTAGGGATACCATTCTTGTTGAAAATGGTCTTCTTCTGCAATCAGGATCCAGCAAACAGACTAAGTTGTACATTTCCACGCTAACATCTTACCTACTTTACCGTTTGTATTACATGGGAATACATTTACAGGGTATATGTCTTTACTATTCGCCTTTGCCTAGAACGCAAAGAGCCGGAAATATATATGTTTAATGATATGATATTTCCTAACCTGCTTAATACGTTAGTTGTGATGTTATGTCCTATCATAAATGCTGGGAATTACTTGGAAACAGGCTTTGCTGGATTTTTGTTTGGTACTTCCCTGTATATTCTGGCATATATTGTCTCTTTAAAAGCTCGTTTAAGTCGTTAGGATTTTAGCACCTACCAGAGTGGCATATCTTTTACATCCTGATTTTGCTCCATGTGTGTTGCTTTTTGATCCTTTGCTCATAGACCTTGTTATTTGGTCCATATTTAGTGCCTACATCATGTCATTATCTTTTGATAAAAACCTGGATTTACTTGAGATTATAAATCACCTTCGATCTTTACCTTTTTAATTTTATTCTATGCTTGAATTGTGGTATCAGTGATGTAGTCCTCATAATGGCTATTCTCCAAAATCCAAGTTGAATTGCTCGACAATAATCAGTAAGTACCTAATTAATCTCTAATAGTAAATAGCACCACACTTGAATTCTTTAGTATTAAGCATCACCTGGCTGGGTAAGGTTCGATCTCGTGAGGTGCACTTAACCTCATACATCACATGTTGCGCCTTTACTACTAGTCCAAAGCCCTGGAGTGACTGCAATTGAATTAATTGGTGATGTCCGAATGATTCTGCTGGATTTTGCTTGATACTTCCCTGTTAATTCTGCCCCCCATTCTCTATTCAGTTGCTGGTTTGTTATTAGGACTTTAGCACCTTCGGAGCAGTGTATCTCTTGATCCTGATTTCTTGCCATGGTAGTTACTTTTTGATCCTTTGCCGGGAAGAAATTGTTATTTGTTCTATAGTGTTGTATATCATGTTGGTGTCTGTTGGATAATACCTGGATTTTCTTGAGGCTTTAGATCACGTTCATGTTTTACCTTACTTTTTTTTCTCCATCTCCGTGGCGGTCTCACTGATTTAGGCAGTTTACTCGTAACTGCGCTTCTCCTAAGTACAAGTTGATATTGCTTGCAGAAATCAAAAGAACAAATTCTGGTGAAATTTCTGGTCATAACTGTATTCCCTAAAATTTGTGTTCAGTTTTAACAATTAAATTTATATTTGATTAGACACAAGCAACCCTTTATATCAAGATTAAGCGTCATGGATTTAAATCTACGTTACGTATGTTGTGATAGTTATGCAATTAATTGATAAACTAGGCGATACTAACAGTAAAGGTTAGGCCAAAGATGATTATAAAAGCAATAAAGAACAATAATGAAGTAAAGCAATAAAGATCTAATTAATCATCAGAGGAGCTTGTGGTCCAGTGATAGAAAATAATGTATGTATCCTTAAGAGCCAAGCAATGAACAAAGCATTATGATAATGGCAGTAGCAGTATGTATCCTTAAGAGCCAAGCAATGAACAAAGCATTATGATAATGGCAGTAGCAGCGAGTACGAAGGAGCAATATAAATATTCAGAAGCTAGGGGATTTACAAATGAGGGAGAAGATAGTTATTTATAGACTTAGAATCATAAAGCTAATGGAACTCTGTCTTCCCACAAGAGTAAGGATTGAAGCCCCCTTAGCTCCCTTCGACTGAACGACAGAATTCTTTCACCGCGCTCTACTTCCTTAGGGGATGAGAAGATGGCCAGTTCTGCCCGGCTTCCCCGCTTGGCTCCTCTTTGCTCCTAGTAGACCTATTTTGGCTATTACCTTCTCCATTACTATGTTCTCATACGCAGGAATACCCCTGTTAGCCGGCTGTTATCTCCTTCACGACATGCTGTTGTCGTCGCCATATTCTATATGTCACTTAGTCATCTCTGCCTCGCTGCGGGTCAGCACCTCTGGACAGGGGTTAGCTCTGTAAATGTGTAGAGCCGTCTTCCCACTGATAAGAAATGATGTTAGACGTGATAAAGCCTCTTCTCGAAAATAGAGGAATAAATTGAGGTGCCAAGCTTATTTGCTTTAACGTCCAGTTAGCTCTTCTTCAGATTGTCTAGGATGGAGACAGTTAGGACAACCTGTTCGAAACCAATCCATTGGGTGAGCTGAGCTGCTGTCCCTGAAATTCGCTCTCTGCCTAACACGTCATCGGGCACTACGCATCACGCATCCGGCCTAATTTTGGCCAATACAGGTTGTCCCCCCGACTTTTGAGTGAGTATTCGTGCGTGCTCTGCAAGTGGCTGAAATTTTGAGCGGGAAAACACGTGGCTTCATCTCAGCCGAGTATTTTAAAACCGCAGTTGTCACTTTAACTTCCAATCGTGGCCACGTGCGTGTCATCGTGCGGCTGTCAGTGTCCTACCAGTTATCGCGGTAATCATTACCTACCCTCTATAAAAAGGAACTTTTGGTTTCTTTTCCACACTTCATAACTTTGAAAACTTCTCCATCTTTCTCAGAGCAAATTTCCTATTGTCGCTTTCGTGTTTTCTACCGAAATTTTGTCAAAAATCTTCCTCTTTTATTTCTTTCAACTTCTTGCTTAAATGGCTTTTGAGAAATCCCAAATTCTTCACAATTCTGGTGTTGATGCCACTGTTGCCGAAAAATCTATTGCTTCTGCCACCACGGCGCCGCTACGAGCTAGAGCGGCAAATTCAAAAGTTGTGGTTGATAAATCTTCAGAGCCCAAGGGAAAGGGCAAGAAGAGGAAAACTAAAAGGTATGGTTCGGAGAAATCCTACTCTTAACTTCTTCCAAAAGAATTTAGTGTGGATGCTTTTAACGTCCACAAATTTCTGGGAAAAAAGCTGGCAAGAGGAATATTCTAGTGTCGACTGTGCGCTGCACCATCATACCGACACTATGGACCGATTCTGAGAGGAGTGTAAGTGGGAGGATGGAGTGGTCGAGGTTATATGCCCATTGGAGGCTATAACCCTTGCCAACCATGGTAAAGGCTGTACCCTTGTTCTTACTTACCCCTTCGCGACTCAAATTTTGCCCACTGGAGAATTTTCAATCATTCAACCACCAATGGATTACTCACATACCGGGTTACCAAATGAAATGCTAATAGGCTAAAAAAGGGACAACTAGTGGTGTTTTTAGAGTAAGGGTATATGAAGAGGCTCAAAAGGGTTCCAAAGAACGCCTAAGATCATTTCCAAGTTTGGCACTGTAGACTTCCGGAAAACTGTTTCACCGTGCTCGAAAATCAAAATATTTTGAGCATCAAATTTTGCCTAGAGCACAAGCCGGGCAAGTTCTAGGCCTCAACTCAAACATGTGAATCCACCATCTATCCTCACGCATACGCAAGTGGGTTAAAAAACTCAACTCTTAACAACACTTGCTACTTGTAAAGTCCTAATGGTCCACTAGGAATCATGTCAATGACTCCAAAGCAACAAATGAACCTAGAGTCATCGACCAAGATCACCTATTCACAAAGTGAACATTCCATAACTTGTCTCATACCATAAGATTCAAATGAAATGTTGGTACTTCATGAGACTTCCAAACCAAAACCACAAGACAATTTCATAAAAACTACTATGGGCACTACTTGGTTCAAACAACCACTTCCGGAGAAACCAAGCAAAGAAAACTGGAAGCTTATTTAAAATGAAAAAAAATATAAGAACTTAACTAAATATGCTAAAAATGAAAGTAACATGCACTATATACAATAAAAAAGAAGAGGTTCAAATTCAATCATGCCAACAAGTCATTCAAAAAGAAAGTGTGTCAAATTATCCAAAACATAACATAAATGAATTTAAACCTCCTTTCCCAATTAAAAACTCTCGCACTATCCCTAATGCGAAGTAAGCACAAAAATAAGCACAAAGGGGGATAAAAAGAACTCCCTGACTTCTTCAAGCAACTTGTTTTCCTTTGCCTTCTACATGCACAAGTGGAGGCTTTTCTTTGGAATTCTTCTTGTCATGCTTTGCTTTCACCATTTCATCAATTGATGCTTGTCTAGCCAATTGGACTTCTGTTTCTTCCCGGAGCAAATTTAGGTCAACTTCTGAATCCTCTTTATCAAAGGCAATGCACAATATAGTGCTCAAGTCTCTCTTCATCTTCCTTGCTTTGTGGCGCTTTTCTCCCCATTTGTTTCTCTTTGAACACTTCTTTGAGCTTCTTTTCCATGTCCACTTGTGTCTTTGCCATGAGTTGGATAGCCCTGTCCATCATTTGCAATGCTTTCTTATTACTTCCAATGTCTCTTGTGTTTGCTTTCACGACCTTTGCAAGCTTGGACAATGGATCCATAACCATGTTCCTTTGACGGGCTTCTGGTGGCTGCATCTGTGGCATCCGAAGCAACGAGGATTTGAACTCTTCCATCTTCATATCTAACCCAATCAATCCTTGAGTCAATTGTGTCAAGGCAACATTTACATTTTGTGGAATTTGAGGATGAGGTGCTCTTAAGGTGGAGGGTCTGCCCGAAGGTGTAGCAGTACTAATCTTAGTAAGGGCATGCCCATCTTGCACTGAAGGAGCTGAGGGATGGAGTGGATTGTTCACGTCCTCAATGGCAAACAGATCAAACTTTTCATTAGGGAATGCATAGTTGTCATCACCAACATTATCACATCCTTCATCCATCAAGTATGTTGTCAAGGTGTTAGAGTAGGGGAAATCATATGATGCGTGGCATACCTCAAGGCCGTTCACTAGGAGTCAAGCAAAGTTGATTCAAGACACCCATCTTCATTTGACTTGGAGGGACGTGGATGAAGGATCCGAGAGTAGCCGGAAGATCATGCTTTTGAGTGCCATGGATGGTGGATCACTTAGACCACTTGAAGAGGCATCCGGGGCACGTTTGGAAGCAAATCAAGAAGCTACAGGAACGGGCGGACCGCCTACTCAACTAGGCGGGCCGCCTACTTTTTGATCACTCTCTGGATCTTGCTCCAGGCGGACCGCCTCTGTAAAACGGGCGGATCGCCTACTCCAAAGAGGCTGGCGGCCCAGTCCAAGTAGGCTGACCGCCTACTCCAAGAAGGCTGGGCGCCTACTTGGGCGCCTAGTGTGCTGAAGGGTGCGGAATTCCTAGTTTTATGCTATGTTTTGGACAACTATAGCCCTACGAGGCCTTTATTGTTTTAACCCACTTTAGGGGTATTTTTGAGCTTTCATTATATGTAAGTGAAGTCTATAAATACTTCACAAACCTCTTCAAACCTGAGCTTACCTTTGAATCTTATGAATGATGAATAGAGTTTATCTCTTTATTGAAGAAACCCTTTTTTTGGTTGCTTGAATTCACTAGTGGAACCTAGTTGAGTCTTGAACCGAAAACCCGATCATTCTACTTGCGAGTCCCGGGTGCGACTCGAGGGTGGTTGCATAGTGTAGGTCCTTCTAGACGCCGATTCGAGGGTATCTCGGGACAAGTTCCCCGGGGTTACTTCGAAGGGAGTTCGAGAAGTGTCTCGCTCTCCTATCTTTATTGTTTTGTCGTAATGATCCTTATCATCTTGGTATCAGAGCAAGGCTCGGGTTTTGTTTCTACAAATCCCCGACCCTTGATTCTTCGTGCCTAGGTTGGTTTCGATATTAGGTTCTTGTTTGTTATTGAAGAAAAGGAGAAAACACAAAAAAAAAATATGATCATGGATTCTTGGTTTGATAGACCCATTGTGTGATTGTTATTGGGGTTTGTTCCTTATTGGAAACCCGTTCTTTTGGTACCCTAAGCATCCAATTTGAAGTGGAAACACAAGAATTGAAAATTTGAAACCCCTTGAAAATTTAAAAATTTGAAACCCTAAGCTTGAAGTTGATGAATATGGTAGATTACTTGTTTTTTGATTGGGGTTTGATAAAAGTTGTTGGGGTTGGTTCTTTGTGATTGAAACAACATTGGGGTACCTTTGAATTGCTAAAACAACGTGTGAATTGTTGAATTTTGGGGTGCAAAACCAAGAAAATCGTGTCTGAAACTGTGCTGAAGCTTGCAGTGGGCGGGGCGCCTAGTGCAGGGGGCGGACCGCCTCTTTTTGTTGAGCTCTCTGGATTTTGCTGAGGCGGGGCGCCTACTAGAGTAGGCTGACCGCCTACTCTCCTCTGCAGAGAACCAGGCGGACCACCTACTCAAAACAGGTGGGGCGCCTACTTCTGAAGGGCGTGGTTTCGGGTAGTTTTTCGTAGGATCTCTTGTTTCTTTGATTGCATTGCTTCTAGCTAGTACTTCTTTGAGTAATCTTACCTACTTGAATTGTGCTAGCCCTTCTAAGCTATTAGGAAACTCAAGCCTAGACCGGAGACTAGAATTCAAAGAAGACTCGTAGTCTCTTTTGGCTCAAGTCCGCACTTAAAGAGCTTATCGTTCCAATAGAGTCATATCAACTCCACTCACCCCGGAGTGCATTTGGCTCTTGAGTCGAGTGGTTAAGTTGAGGTTTACTATTCAACTTAGTGAAGCTTTGGATTCAAGCAAGAGTGAAATAGCCACCACCACTAAACGAGTGATCCGAGTGAAACACTTGTGAGGGAGTGAGTGAGGTTGTTTTGCTAACGTTTGTTTCTTGTGTAGGTACAATGTCTACCGAAGGAGAAGACTTTACTAAGAATGCCCTTGCTACTATCCTTGCCAAATTGGATAGTATGCACTTGAGCATTGAAAGCCTTGAGAGGGTGAACTCTAGTGCTCTAGTTGAGCAAGGGACTTCCAATGTCCAATCGGAGAAAGGGACCCCGAGTGTCCAAGTTGAGAAAGGGACCCCGAGTGTCCAAGTTGAAGTCTCAAGTACTCCTAACTTTACCCCGGAGCAAGTTAGCCATGTCATTGAATTGCTCAATCAACAACGGGTAAAGTAGGATCGAGAAAGAATTGAACGAACGGGCATTCCCCATATCTTGGACAATCCCCCAAGAAACATTCCACTACCAAGACCCATCCGAAATGTGCAACCTCTTGAGCAAGTCGATGAAGCTCAAGAAAGGGAGGAAGCCGACTATGGTGATGATATGTATGGGTTTGATGATCACTTTCAACCAAGGCGAGGTATGAATTGGGGTCGAAATGTGGATCGAGGTAGGGGCCGAGGTTGAGGGCCACCTATGGGGTATGTCGGAGGGAATGCGAGGAGGGAGTATGGTGTGAATGAAGATCACTATGGGGGCCAACCGGAGCCTTTCCGTGGGGGTCGTGACAACAACAACCTCAATAGTGTGAAGCTTAATCTCCCAATCTTTAAAGGGAATTGTGATCCAAGTGCCTACATTGAATGGGTACTACTCATGGAAAGGATGTTTGACACAAATGACATGACTGATGACAAGAAGGGTACTTATGCTATTTCATCCTTTGAGTCCTATGCATCTACTTGGTGGGAATCCGTCAAGAGATCAAGGAGAAGAGCGGGAATCCCCGTGAATGTGGGTTGGAATGACTTGAAGGGTATCATGAGTATCAAGTACATCACTCCTAGATATCGTCAAGAGCAACTCAAGAAACTTTATGAGTTGAAGCAAGGTGTCAAGACGGTGCATGAATATTATGATGAGTTTGAAAGAACTCGAATGGCCTTGGATATGGACACCGAGGATGAGGAGCAAGCCGTGATCCGTTTCATGAATGGGTTGAGCTATGGCATAGCTTCACAATTGAGATTACATGCTTATCTTTCACTTCAAGAAGTCCTTGATGCCGCTATTCAAGCCGAGCAATGGCTTGACAAAGAAAAGTCCAACCGTAAGAGTAACACTTCTACTTCCATGAACAAGCAAAAGGATTGAAAAAATCCTACTCCCAATGCAAAATTCACAAATGCGAGTGGCCCTAGTGGAGCAAGTGCTAGCAAAGATGTGAAGAAGCCGTTTGAGAAGTACACACCCAATGTTGGAGGTAATTCTAAAACCCAATTGAATACTCCTACTTCTTCTTCCATTCAATGTCACAAATGCAAGGGGTATGGACATTTTGCCAAGGAGTGTCCTACGAAAAGGACCATGGTAGTTGGTGAAAATGCATATGAACAAGAGAGTGAACCGGAGGACGATGAGGGAGTAGAGGGAGATGAGGGAGTAGAGGAGGGTGATCAAGATGACACGGTGAAGGATGAGGAACCTCATACCTTTCTAGTTGTGAGAAGGAGCTTAGGAGCCATGATTGTGGAGGATGGTGAAACCTTGCAAAGAGAAAACCTTTTCCATGCTAGGTGTCGTGTTAAGGGTGTTGTATGCTCTATGATCATTGACTCCGGGAGTTGTGCTAATGTTGTGAGTCAATCTCTTATAACCCAATTGAAGTTGCCTACCGTGAAGCACCCCAAGCCATATCGATTGCAATGGCTTTGTGAATGTGGGGAGCTAAAAGTGGTGAAGCAAGCAATGATCAAGTTCAAAAAGGGTAGTTATGTTGATGAGCACTTGTTCGACGTTGTGCCCATGCAAGCTTGCCACCTTCTCTTTGGAAGGCCTTGGCAATTTGATCGACAAGCGGTTCATGACGGGTGTGTCAACACTTGCACACTCCAACATGAAGGAAGGAAATTTGTGTTGAAGCCCCTAACTCCCAAACAAGTGAGTGATGACTACAACCGGATGAGGGAGTTGAGGGAGGTGGCAAAGGCCAAGTCAATCATTGAGACTAGCCCTTTGTCCAAAAGCATGGTGGCAATCCCACCTTCTTCTTCTACCGGTGGCATTTGTGCCATGATGCAACCGGGCGAGATCTTAAAAGGAAATGATGGCACCAAGTTTCTCCTATGCCTAGTGCACAAAGGTATGATCCTAAACTCTAATTGTGAATTTTCTTCTAACCCTTTGCCTAGTGTGTTTGAGAATGTCTTGAAGAATTTTGGGGACATGTTCCCGGATGAGATGCCGGATGGATTGCCTCCTTTGAGGGGCATTGAACATCAAATAGACTTTGTCCCGGGATCTCAAATCCCAAACAAGCCGGCCTATAGGAGCAATCCGGAGGATACAAGAGAATTGCAAAAGCAAGTTGATGAGTTGCTCACTAAGGGCTTGGTGAGGGAGAGCTTGAGTCCTTGTGCCGTACCCGTGATCCTTGTTCCCAAAAAGGATTGCACTTGGAGAATGTGCGTTGATTGTCGGGCCGTGAACAAAATAACGGTAAAGTACCGTCATTCCATTCCCCGACTTGATGATATGTTAGATGAATTGAGTGGTTCATGTGTGTTTAGCAAAATTGACCTTAGGTCCGGCTACCATCAAATCCGGATGAAACCCGGGGATGAATGGAAAACCGCATTCAAGACCAAGTTTGGTCTCTATGAATGGTTGGTGATGCCCTTTGGGCTCTCCAATGCACCTAGCACTTTCATGAGGCTAATGAACCATGTTCTAAAGCCATTCATCAACAAGTTTGTGGTCGTCTATTTTGACGATATATTGATCTATAGCAAATCAATAGACGACCATGTTGATCACCTTAGGCAAGTGCTTGAAAAGTTGAGGGCCGAAAAGCTCTATGCTAATTATAAAAAGTGTGCCTTTGGTGTTGAGAAGGTAGTCTTCCTTGGGTTTGTTGTGAGTGCCCAAGGAGTGGAGGTGGATGAGTCTAAGGTAGAGGCCATACGTGATTGGCCTACTCCTACTACCGTGACTCAAGTGAGGAGCTTTCATGGTCTTGCTAGCTTTTATAGACGATTTGTGAAAGACTTTAGCTCCATTGCCGCTCCACTCACCGAATTGGTGAAGAAAGACCAACCTTTTGTTTGGGGAGAGCCTCAAGAGAAGGCCTTCCATGAGTTGAAAAGTAGGTTGAGTACCGCTCCTCTATTGCAATTGCCCGACTTCTGAAAGACATTTGAGGTTGAATGTGATGCCTCGGGGGTGGGAATTGGTGGTGTTTTAATGCAAGATAGCAGACCCATCGCCTACTTTAGTGAGAAATTGAAAGGGGCCTCCTTGAATTATTCTACATATGACAAGGAGTTGTATGCCCTTGTGAGAGCCCTTGCCCATTGGCAACACTATCTTTGGCCTCGAGAATTTGTAATCAAGAGTGACCATGAGTCACTCAAGCATCTAAGAGGCCAAGAGAAGCTCAATAAGAGACATGCCAAGTGGGTTGAATTCATTGAGTCTTTTCCCTATGTGATTCAATACAAGAAAGGGAAAGACAATGTTGTGGTGGATGCGCTTTCGAGAAAGTTTGCTCTAGCCACCACCCTAGCCTCCAAGCTCATGGGTTTTGAGAGCATTAAATTGATGTATGCTCATGACCCAAAGCTAAAGAGTGTCCATGACACTCTAGAGAAAGGGGAGAGAGTTGACAAATACCAATGGGTTAATGGTTATATCTTAAAAAATGGTAAGGTGTGCATACCCGAGTCCTCTTTGGAGGGAATTGTTGATTCGTGAAGCTCATTGTGGGGGATTGATGGGACACTTTGGGAGAAACAAGACCTTGGCCATTTTCATGGAGCAATTCCATTGGCCAAAGATGGGGGTTCAAGTTAAAAAGTTTTGCAAAAATTGCCTTGAGTGCAAGCATGCGAAATCTAAATCTAACCCCCATGGTTTGTATACTCCTCTCCCCGTGCCTACTAGTCCGTGGGTTGATATATCAATGGATTTTGTGATGGGATTACCACGGTCTAGGGGGGCCATGATAGCATTTATGTTGTCGTGGATAGGTTCTCCAAAATGGCTCACTTCATTCCTTGTAAGAAGTGTGATGATGCACAACATGTTGCCTCTTTGTTCATTGACAATGTCTTGAAATTGCATGGTGTGCCTCAAACCATTGTAAGTGATAGGGATTCCAAGTTCCTAAGCCACTTTTGGAGAAGTTTGTGGGGTGCCCTTGGCACCAAGCTCTTGTTCTCTACGTCCCACCACCCACAAACGGATGGGCAAACCGAGGTGGTAAACCGGACTTTGGGTGCTCTTCTAAGGGCCATGACCCGAGGTAAGGCCGGGACGTGGGTTGATAAACTTCCTCTCATGGAGTTTGCCTACAATCGTACATTGCATAGCTTGATTGGCATGACTCCATTTGAATGTGTGTATGGTTTTAATCCCTTGATTCCCCTTGATCTAACCCCTTTGCCAAGGGAAATGGTTGCTAATTTTGAAGGGAAAAGCCGAGCAAAGGCTATGATTGATCTTCATGCTAAAGCCAAGAAGAACTTGGAGGAAGCCTATGCAAAGGTTGCTTCCAAGAAGAACAAGGGAAGGAAGAAGCTTGAGCTCAAAAAGGGAGATTGGGTGTGGGTACACTTCCGTAAAGAAAGGTTCCCAAACCGTAGGAAAGGGAAGTTGGCACCCCGTGGAGATGGACCTTTTCAAGTACTTTCCAAGATCAACAATAATGCCTATGTGATTGATCTACCCGGTAAGTACAATGTGTCAAATACTTTCAATGTGACTGACTTGACCCCTTTTGATGTAGGGAATGATGATGTCGGAGAGGAGGAAGCCATGGTTTCGAGGACAAAACCTTCCCAAGAAGGGGAGGATGATGCGGGGCATACCTCAAGGCCGTTCACTAGGAGTCAAGAAAAGTTGATTCAAGACACCCATCTTCATTTGACTTGGAGGGACGTGGATGAAGGTTCCGAGAGTAGCCGGAAGATCATGCTTTTGAGTGCCATGGATGGTGGATCACTTAGACCACTTGAAGAGGCATCCGGGGCACGTTTGGAAGCAAATCAAGAAGCTACAGGAACGGGCGGACTGCCTACTCAACTAGGCGGGCCGCCTACTTTTTGATCACTCTCTGGATCTTGCTCCAGACGGACCGCCTCTGTAAAACGGGCGGACCGCCTACCCCAAAGAGGCTGGCGCCCACTCCAAGTAGGCTGACCGCCTACTCCAAGAAGGCTGGGTGCCTACTTGGGCGCCTAGTGTGCTGAAGGGTGCGGAATTCCTAGTTTTATGCTATGTTTTGGACAACTATAGCCCTACGAGGCCTTTATTATTTTAACCCACTTTAGGGGTATTTTTGAGCTTTCATTATATGTAAGTGAAGTCTATAAATACTTCACAAACCTCTTCAAACCTGAGCTTACCTTTGAATCTTATGAATGATGAATAGAGTTTATCTCTTTATTGAAGAAACCCTTTTTTTGGTTGCTTGAATTCACTAGTGGAACCTAGTTGAGTCTTGAACCGAAAACCCGATAATTCTACTTGCGAGTCCCGGGTGCGACTCGAGGGTGGTTGCATAGTGTAGGTCCTTCTAGACGCCGATTCGAGGGTATCTCGGGACAAGTTCCCCGGGGTTACTTCGAAGGGAGTTCGAGAAGTGTCTCGCTCTCCTATCTTTATTGTTTTGTCGTATTGATCCTTATCATCATAACCATTAGATTTGGCTACTTCCATAATTGTCTTCAACATCTCTGCTCCCAAGTTTACCTTGATTCCTGTCATAACGCACCCAATTATTACTGCCCTCTTTAAGCTTATGAGCTTCTCTAGTTGGAAAGATCCTAGAGCTAATGATGGAGTACCATCCCTTGGCCTCAAAGTTCAGATCTGGCCAAGTGATTTGCACTCCTGCCCTCCTCCATGCTGGGGTTTTCTCTCTACCAATGATAGGAGCTAGCCACTATTTTTGTGCTTCATCATTCATTGCTAGCTTTGCCATATGGTCTTTGGGATGAAGTTTGGAAGCCCCAAATGTTCATTCAAGGCTCTTGCAGAGATTTCTACTGGATTGTCCCTACGCACAACTCTCCCTTCTTGTTTTTTTCTCTTTCCTAGCTCAACATATAACTCCAAGATCATATCAGTGTTAGAATCACTCAAGTCCTTTGTGAACATCGTGGCCCACCCAGTGTTGATGAATGCTTGGTGGAACTTTGGGCTGAATCTCTTTAACCTATTAGTTCCTATCACCCTTTCACAGATGAGTAGGTTTGCAAACTCATCTTCCACCTACTAAATATAGGTATCCTCAGAGGAGAAGGAGAGGGAAGGTGGAGACTCCTCTCTTTGCTTCCTCTTTGATCCACTTCTTCTTTTTGGAGGCATGTTTGCTGCAATAGAACTCAAATAGCTTATTAGTTTAAAATAGAAAGTGTATGATTAAGGTCTTCTTTGAAAGCATAGTAGTGTCTCAGAAGACAGGAAGAAAGGGTGGAGACATGTTATAAGGGCGGCCGCCTCTCAAGTTCACACTTAAAATTTTCTTGAGGATTTGGGGAAGGGGCGACCGCCTTAACAAAGGCGGCCACCTCTTACCTGAGGGGCGACCAAACCTGAAAGGGCGCTCAAAGTCCAGAGAGTTGCATTTTTTTGTACTTAGTCAATTTTCAGTGCACTAAAAAGGGCGACAACTAAGGGGCGACCTCCTCTTGTCATGAAGGCGACACACTCTTAAAAGGTGACCTGAAAGGGCGCCCAAACTCCAAAGGAGTGCCAATTCCATACTTAGACAATTTTTAGCATATAAAAAGGGGCAGTCCCCTAGTTAAGGGGCGACCACCAAATGCTCAACCTCAACTTCTTGAGAAAAGAGGCGGCCAACTCTGTAAGGGGGCCCAAACTCCAGAGAGGAGTATTTCCCATACTTAGAAAACTTTTGAGGTCACAAGAAAGGGCGACAACCTATAGCAAGGGCTTTCGCCTGTTCTCATGCACTTCTCTCTTGAGAGATTGTCAAGTAAGACGGATTGGGCGCCCCCACAAACAAGTTGCGGCCTCTGTCTCAATGCTCAGCATGTAGTTGGAACCATAAGAATGGGCGGTCGCCCATCAAAGAGGCGACCGCGTGTTCTTGAGCTTTCACTAGCTCAAGATGCAAAACACGAAGAGAGGGTTGTGACCCATTAAAAGGCGGTAGCCCTTTCTTCGTCTGCAACAATTTTTATGGGCACATTTCCCAAAGTTCAACAGTTAAAGCACAACAATGGTCATGAATACCCATTTTTGTTTCTCTCACTAAGCAAAAGTACTCCCAACTCTCAAGAACAAGAATTAATTCACAGGTAAGCTCTTCCTTCCCCCACCATCCTAGTCCATGCTTGGTCGATTTCAAGTTCAACATCTAATTACGACCTACTCATAAAAATTAAAAGTTACAGTAAGAAATTAAAAAGCTAAAGTTGAGTGAAAAGCTTACCGGATTAGTAGTGCACTAGAATGAAGTGAGGATTGTTTGTTGTTTGTTGTTTGTTGTTTGTGTGTATGGTGGTTTTTTTTTCGAGATCAGAATTTATGGGGGGTAGCCGGCGGTTATCGAAATAGGAAAAGGGGAAGATGGGAGACATAGGGTCCCTTTTATACCCCTGATGGGTTGAGGCCCAAATAGGAAGGGCGACTGCCTCTTGATGAGGGGCGCTCACCCATGCACTGGTCATATAGCCAAGATGGCTTCAAATAACGGGCGGTTGCCTAATGGTGGGGCGACCACATGTTGAGTAAAGGGCTACCAACCAGTCAGGGGAGCTCTGAAAGGGCACTCAAAGTCCAGAGAAACCCATTTTTGACACTTAGCCAAATTTTTTAGGCTAAAGAGGAAGGGCGGCTGTCCAATCAAAGGGCGGCTGCCCAATAAAAGGGTGGCGTCTGTGTCAAAAAGAGCTCTCAAACGCTGCAAGGGCATTAAAAAGGGAGACCAAAGTCCAGAGAGCCTCACATCTGATACTTGGAAAAATTTTCATTCTTTCGAAAATGGGCGGTCGCCCTTTTGAGAAGGTTACCGCATGTTCTAGGCTCTCTGGTGGTCTCCTGAGCTAACTCACCATAACAATTTCAAGGTGCGGCCGCCCATGCATGGGCCGACCTCCCTGTTACATGCACTTCCAGATTCATGCACAGTCTCAATCCAGCTGCTACTCATCCTTGACACCTAAAAAAAACAACTAGTTAGCTAAAAACCTTGGGTTGCCTCCCAAGAAGTGCATTAGTAAACGTCGTGGCACGACATTGACCCTTTAGCTCAAGGATCTATCAACACTATCAAGGCCACCATCTTGGTGACTTCCATAACTACCAAGTAATGTTTTGCTCCGTGCCCATTCACTCTAAAACTCCTACCATCGTCACCTTCTAAATCAAGGGCACCATAGGGAGAAAAATTAACAACTTTAAATGAGCCACTCCACTTTGGCTTCAAATTTTCCGGAAACAATTGGAGACGGGAATTAAACAACAACACAAGATCTCCCACTTTGAATTCTCGATTCCATATCTTCTTATCATGCACAATTTTCATTATTTCCTTGTACAACAAGGAATTTTTATATGCATTGAACCTCATTTCATCAAGCTCATTCAATGCATCCATTCTAGATTTCGTGGCTAGCTCCCAATCCAAATTGAAATTTTTCAATGCATATAACGGCTTATACTCAAGCTCAATCGGGAGATGACAAGCCTTACCAAACACCAATTTATAGGGAGACATACCTCTTGGAGTCTTGTAAGCCATCCTGTAAGCCCAAAGTGCATCATCCAATTTCATGGCCCAATCCTTTTGGTTTGCTTTCATTGTCTTTGCCAATATTTGCTTGATTTCTTGGTTACACACTTCAACTTGTCCACTAGTTTGTGGATGATATAGAGATGAGACTTTATGCTTGACGCCATACTTCTCAAAAAGCGATTCAAATGCCTTGTTGCAAAATGAGAGCAACAGGGGTCTTTCTCAGTTGCTCCATAATGGAGTAATCTTGCACTTTCATCTTCTTCAGGAATTATTCTCATTCTTTCTCAGTGTTAGGCTCCTTGATCGAGCCCTGATTTTCTCTAGCTGGCCTTACTTTCCTCAACTCTTTCAAGGTAAAGCACCGCAGTGCCAAACCGAGTGAAGATGCTCTTTTTCAAGAACGTTGTGACACTTTTTGCTTCACTATTTGGTATAGCTATCGCTTCCACCCACTTGGATACATAGTCAGCGACCACCAAAATGGACCTTATTCCACTTGAGCTTACGAATGGAACCATGAAATCAATACCCCATACATCAAACAATTCTACTTCCATGATAAGATTTTGAGGCATTTCATGTTTCCTTGACGGACCCCCGACTCTTTGACATCTATCACAGCTTTTTACAAATGCATGAACATCCTTATAGATGGTAGGCCACTAGAATCCACTCTCCAAGATCTTTGAGGAGGTTCTTATGCCACCATGATGCCCACCATATGAGGAAGAATGACATTCATTTATAATCTCCCACTGCTCAACATCCGGAGCACATCTCCGGATCATCCCATCCGCACAAATTCTAAACAAATAAGGTTCATCCCAATAGTAATGACAAGCATCCTTCATGAGCTTCTTCCTTTGATTGTACGAATAGTCATCGGGCAAATCTCCACAAATCATAAAATTGGCAATCTCCGCATACCATGGTATTTTCTCCAAAGTCACCGCAAGTACCCTTTTATCTGGGAAACAATCATTAATTTCTCCATCTTCACGAGGTCTCTGCCTTTCTTCTAATCTTGACAAGTGGTCCGCCACTTGATTTTCAGTCCCTTTTCTCTTTTTCGCCTCAACATCAAACTCTTGAAGCAATAATATCCACCAGATCAAGCGGGGTGTGGAGTCCTTCTTTCTCATCAAGTAGCGAATGGGCGAGTGGTCGGTATGAACAACTACCTTGGACCCCATCAAATAAGCTCAAAATTTCTCAAATGCATACACCACCGCTAAAAACTCTTTCTCGGTGACCTGTAGTTCAATTGGGCACTATTCATGGTTTTACTAGCATAGTAAATAGGATGAAAGATCTTTTCAATTTTTTGACCCAACACGGCATCAAGAGCCACATCACTTGCATCACACATCAATTCAAACGAAAATTCCCAATTAGGACTCACAATGATGGGCGCGGTAGTGAGCCTTCTTCTCAATTCTTCAAATGCTTTGAGGTAATCATTATCAAACACAAATTTAGCCTCTTTTTCAAGCAACTTGCATAGGGGATGAGCAATCTTCGAGAAGTCTTTCGTGAATCTTCTATAGAAACCCGCAGGACCAAGGAAATTTCTCACTCCCTTCACGGTTGTGGGAGGTGGAACCTTGGAAGTCACATCTACTTTAGCTTGATCCACCTCTATCCCCTACTTGGACATCTTCTGTCCGAAAATGATTCCTTCTTCCACCAAGAAGTGACATTTTTCTCAATTAAGTACCAACTTCGTTTCTTCACATCTTTCAAGTACCAAATCTAGGTTGTGTAAACAATCAGGAAACGAATCACCAACCACAGAAAAGTCATTCATAAATACTTCCAAAAAGTTTTCCACCATGTCATGGAATAAAGCAAGCATGCACCGTTGGAATGTGGTGGGTGCATTACAAAGACTAAAGGGTATCTTCATGAAAGCAAATGTCTCATAAGGACAAGTGAATGTTGTTTTCTCTTTATTTTCCACTTCAATAGAGATTTGGTTGAACCCGAAATACCCATCAAGGAAATAATAATAACCCTTCCCGGACAACCTATCCAACATTTGATGAATGAACGGAAGGGAAAATGATCTTTCCTTGTAGATTTGTTGAGATTGTGATAAACCATGCAAACTCTCCATCCGGACACGGTCCTAGTGGAAATGGCTTCACCCTTCTCATTATGTACAACAATCACACCACCCTTCTTAGGCACACATTGGACCGGTGATTGATATTTGGCTATTTTATCTATATTTTGAGGGTGTTTTTACCATGCTCTAACAGTAAGTCTAAGAGTTTATCTGCAAAACTATCAAGATTTGATACTAATTAAGTTGTTTGGTGTTGTAGGAACTGAACATGGTGACTTGAGGAAGAAAGTGTAAGTTTTAGAGTTAAAAGTGGAGATATTAAAGACTTCAAGTGATCTGTGTGCCACGCGAGTAACACGGGAAGAAATAGAGTCTTTGCTTAGAAGTGGATAAAAAATTCTAGCTCATTTAGGCTGAATACACGAGTACCACGCGAGCTGCAGTGTTTGAAGAAATTGAGTCCGCGTGGCACGCGGGCGCCACGCGAAGCAGAAAATTCTGGGCAAAAATATAAAGACTTTTTAGACTATTTGCTTAGTTTTCTACAGGGTATACAAGCTTCTCTTGTCTCCCTTATGAATTTTAGACTTAAAAAGAAGCAAAATGGAGGCTAGAGCTTTGGAGACTTCAAGAACACAAGAGTTTTTCTTAAATTCTTTCTTCATTTTTGTAATTTATTCGTTCATGAATTATATTGACATGATCATCATGAACATGAGTGACTAATTCATGTATTATAGGGTTGAATGAACAACTCCACTACTTATTTGCTATGAATATTTATTTAAATAAATGAAACTTGTGAATTCTTCCTATCTAAGTGTTTATGTTTTGTTTGCTATTGATTGGAAGGGACCCCAATTTATTATCCCCTTTATTCTTGTGTGTCTAGGGATAGATTCATTAGTTAGGGTTAAACACTTAGCAATATTTCAACCTAAAATCAAGGTATTACTTAGGTTCTCATTAAGGTGATTTGTGACCATTGACCCTGATTGTGAACCATACTTGTAGTCCTATGTATCTTCATTGATTAATTAGGAAATTGGTTGGTGAAAGTTACAATTATTACACGGGAGTAAATAGTTGTGAATTTGGAGCAAGTGTTCAATAGGAAGAACCAAGTTGAATTTATTAAAGCATTATTCTAACACATAGGTAGGAGTTGGGCAGATCAATCCTAGGCTTTACATTCTTTGAATCAATCTTAATCTCTATTAATTGTCATTTACTTTATTATTAATTTCTATTACTTAGTTGTTACTACAAAATCAATCTTAAATAAAAAAACCCTTAGAAGTTAGTTGATAGGTAAATTAGTTAGGATAACAACTAGATTTCAAGTGTTCTCTATGGGATTTGACTTCGAGACTTTAAGTACCGAGCTATATTTACCGTGACTGCTTAGTCCCTTTTATAGGACGTAGTGCTTAGTCCCTTTTATAGGACGTAGTTGGGCGTGATCAAATTTTGGCGCCGTTGCCGGGGAACACAGTGTTATTTTAGTTGTTAAAATAGCTAGTTTTATTTCTCAATTGACTTAACTTTTGTCATCTTGAACTAACTCTTTGGAATTTGTGTTCTTTAGGTGTATGCAAAAGACAAGATCTCAGTATGCAGAGTTGAAACCGTTTGACCCAGAGATTGAGAGGACATTCCACGCCTTGAGAATGGCAAATATTGTTGACAATACACTTTGAAAATCAGAAACTAAAGAAATTGAGATGGCTGAAGATTTGGCGCTTAATGCTTTTGCACAGCCTGTGGCTGAAAACTTGGCTTCTGCTATTCGGTTTCCAGAATTTGAAGCTGACAGTTTTCACATCACCCAAACTGTGGTTAGTCTGTAGTCGAATGCTGGGCTGTTTGCAGGTAAATATACTGACGATCCTCAGAAGCATTTTAAAAATTTCATAAGGGTATGTGAAACTCAGAATCATGCTCGAGTTTCGGCAGAGGTGGTGCGATTGATTCTATTCCCATTCTCTTTGACGGATGATGGTAGTGACTAGTTCGATTCTTTGCTAGTCAATTCTATAACTTCGTGGGAAGAGTTGGTGATCAAGTTCATGAAGAAGTTTTTCCCACCAAAAAAAACTGCGAAGATGGTTGATGAGATACTCATGTTCAGGCAGACCCCGCTCGAGACTTTGCCAGAAGCTCGGGAGAGGTTTAAGGGTGGCTTGCGAAAGTGTCCCCATAATGGAATTCCTAATCAGATGTTGGGACAAAGAATTTACATGGGCATGAATTATCAAATTAAGGGCAATTTAGATGCAGCATCTGGAGAAGCATTCTTGAGTAAAACATTTGCTCAAGCGAAGATTCTACTTGATGTTATGGCTCAAAATTCAGGCTGGTTCACTAGAGATGTGTCTACTGGCTCAAGTCCAAAGGTATTAGCTTCTTGAATTGACAATGAGGTTGAAGAACAAATGTCAAAGCTGCAAACTACGCTGGATGTGGCCTTAAAACAATTCAATGAGAACATGCTGAAACTTTTAACCAAGTGGATACACCCGATCCCGGTAATTTTGTTGACTCTAATTTATTGGATTATATTGAAGACGTGAATTTTCTGAACTATGGGCAGAGGCAACAATACAAACAACAAGGTCCAGTTAGGCAGGCACACCAGCTAGTTCTATACAACACTGCCGGACCACAGGGTCAGCCAGTTTCTTACTAGAGACAAGCACCTTACAATAATCAGCAACAAATGGTGTTACCTATGCAGCAGGCTAATGACATAGCTGAGATTAAGAGCATGGTAAAGTCTATGATAGGAGTACATAAGAAGATGCAAGATCAAGTAACAACCCATGACACTGCCATTAAGGGAATAAAGACTAAGTTGGGACAACTAGCCATTGCTTTGAACAATAGACCTCAGGGTGCTTTGCCAGGAGATACAATGGTAAATACAAAAGATGCAAATCCTAATCAATTGATGGAAGTTAGCTTGAGGAATGGTAGAGATCTAGATAAAGAGCAAGAATAGGCTAAGGCAGCAGTGTCTAGTATGCCAATAGCTGACCCTGTGGATGTTCCAGCTAAAGTTGCTAACAAAGATGAAGCTGAAAAAGAGACTACACCTGACCCTGTGACTAAGCCAGCTGAAAAGATAAGTGAAGAGGAATGTGTAAAGCGTAAGACACCACCACCCCTTATTCCCAAAGGCTCGTAAAACAGCAAAAAGAAAGCCAGTACAAGAAATTCATTGATATGCTTAAGAAATTACATTTTAACATACCTTTACTTGAAGCCATTAGAGATGTACCTGGCTATGCTAAAATGATGAAAGATATTTTGTCTAGGAAAGGTCACTTCCCCCTTTCCTTTATCGATCAGATGCTTGACAGATTAGCAGGGAGGTCCAATTTTTGCTTCTTAGATGGTTACTCGAGGTATAACCAGATTAACATTGCCCATGAGAACCAAAAGAAAACTACCTTCACATGTCCCTATAGCACCTTTGCTTTTCGAAGGATCCCCTTTGGTTTATGTAATGCGCCAACCACTTTTCAAAGGTGTATGATGGCTATTTTTACGGACATGTTGGAGGATCTTATGGAAGTTTTTATGGATGAATTTTTTGTGGCAGGTAATTCTTTTGATGATTTCTTGATTAATTGAGAGAGAGTGTTGAAAAGGTGTATTGAAACTAATCTTGTGCTTAACTGGGAGAAGTGCCATTTTATGGTATAAGAGGGGATAGTCTTAGACACCAAGTGTCATGTAAGGGGATTGAGGTTGATAAAGCCAAAGTAGAGGTAACTAAGGAGTTGTCTGAGCCCATTTCAGTGAGGGCAATTCGTAGCTTTTTAGGCCATGCTGGTTTCTATAGGAGGTTCATTAAGGTCTTCTCTAAAATCTCTCATCCCTTATGTACATTGGTTGAAAAGGATCACCCCTTTGTTTTTTTTAATGAATGCAGGTTAGCTTTCAAGGAGCTAAAGGAGAGGTTGGTTTCAGCACCAATCATTGTAGCATCTAAGTGGGAGGAACCTTTTGAGTTGATGTATAACACAAGTGATTATGTTGTGGGTGTAGTGCTTGGGCAAAGGAAGGATAAAATAATGCACCTAGTATGCTATACCAGTCGCATGCTGAATGGAGCGTAATTGAATTACACCTATACTGAGAAGGAGATGCTAGCTGTAATATTCGCCTTTGACAAGTTTCGTTCATACTTACTTCGTTCAAAGGTGGTGGTGTATACAGACCATGGTGCAATCCAGTATTTAGTTGAGAAAAAGGACTCCATGCCCCATTTTATACGGTGGGTGTTGCTGTTACAAGAGTTTGATTTGGAGATCTGTAATCATAAATGTACTGAGAACCAGGTTGCAGACCATTTATCTAGGATTGAAGGAGCTGAAAAGCGAGTTGAGGAAGGCGAGATTTGGGAGAATTTTCCGAATGAGCAATTATTGGCTGCTACACTAGAAGAAATTCCATGGTATGCTGATATTGCAAACTATCTGGTAAGTGACATAATTCCTCATGATTTCGACTCTGCAAAAAAGAAAAGGTTCTTGTATGAATGTCGATCTTATTTTTGGGATGAACCTTATTTGTTTAAGATATGTGTTGATAACATGATCCGGAGATGTGTCCCCGAGATAGAGAAATCTTCCATTTTGCAGGCATGTCATTCTTCACCTTATGAAGGACATTTTGGAGGGACCCAGACAACTGCTAAGTGTTGGAAGCAGGCTTCTTTTAGCCTATTCAAGGATGCTAACATTTGGATCCGGGCTTGTGATGAGTGCCAGAGGACCGATAATATCTCTCGTCTTCATGAGATTCTTATGAAACCAATCTTGGAGTTTGAGGTATTTGACATGTGGGGGATAGATTTTATGGGTCCATTTATTAGCTCTTATGGGAACAAATACATACCTGTACCAGTGGATTACGTCTCCAAGTGGGTTGAGGCTGTTGCTCTCCCTACTAATGATGCCAATGGAGTTATTCGATTCCTTAAAAGGAACATCTTCTCTAGATTTGGTACTCCTCGGGCTATCATTAGTGATTGGGAAAGTCATTTTCGCAACCAAGTGTTCAAGAGGTTACTAGAAAAGTATGGAGTTTATCATAAAGTTGCTATACCTTACCACCCGCAGACCATTGGGCAAGTTGAGATCTCAAATAGAGAGATTAAAAGTGTACTTCAAAAGACTGTAAATGCTACCGGGACTGATTGGGCGAAGAAGCTGGATGATGCTTTATGGGCTTATAGGACTGCTTACAAGACACCTATAGGCATGACGCCTTACAAGATGGTGTTTGGGAAGGCATGTCACTTGCCTGTGGAGTTAGAACATAGGGCTTTGTGGGCTCTTAGGAGAGTAAGTTTGAATTATGACTCTGCAGCATCTGGTAGGATCAATGAGTTGCACAAACTTGAGGAGAGACACTTTCAAGCTTATGAGAGGGAGAGATTATACAAAGAGAAGATGAAAAACTTGCATGACAAGAGGATAACATATAGGAGTTTTGAGCTGGGTTAACATGTACTGCTTTATAAATCTAGACTTCATTTGTTTCCTAGTAAGTTTAAGTCGAGGTGGTCTGGACCATTTAAAGTTGTTCAAGTAGCACCTCATGGAGCTGTGGAAGTGGAGACAGAAGATGGTTCAAGACGAGTTAAGGTAAATGGGCAAAGGTTGAAAAGTTATTATGGAATGGAAGAAGAGGTCAAGGTGATTTCTGTCTTGTACTTTTACGATTGATTGAATCTTGCATAATGTTGTGTATAACTAAGGCGCTTCTCGGAAGGCAACCCGTGTTTGTAATTGTAAACAAAAAAACTATAAAAAAATATAAAAAAAGTAAAAAAAAAAAAAATTAAAATAAATAAGGCGTTACGTGGGAGGAAACCCATAATTTTTAGTTCGTATCCATCGTTTGACTTATTTTTAATTTAATTATAGGGAATTAATGATTGATTGAGTTTTGTAGGATTACTTGACAGTTCCAAAGTTTGTGGAATATGTGAAGTGAATCAAGATAAAGAGAGCTGAAAAATGGCAGGAAACGAGGTCAGTAACTGTTGAAGGAAAAAAAAAAGAAACTGGAGCTCGTGGCACGCTAGTACCACGAGAGAAATCTTGGCCTGAGGCTCATTTCAGTCTTGTGCCACAAGACTAGCGCGAGTAGTTTTTAAGGGGGAATAAAATGATTTACAGCTCATGGAGCCTTAAGGACGAGCCCACCACGCGGATCAGGTAAGTGATTTTAACTTTTAACCCACCCCAGCCCCAAGTATAAGACCCGATTCCTACTTTAACATAAGCAAAAATCACAATTGAATCTCCATTCCCCCTAAAAGCCGTCATGTACAACCTTTCCCCCCAAAACCCTTCACCCCATCGCAACCACCACCGGCGAAGCTGCCACTGCACGCCACCACCACCTATCGTCGGCATCCATGTATATGCTTCCTCTCTCTTTGTTTCTCTTGTTCGCCGTCTTTCTCCCTCTCTCCTACTGTTCTGCCCCTGTTCCCCGTCACACCCCTGTTCGCACCAGTCTATGGTTCCGTCAGCTTGGTCGGACCCTAGACCTCTCCCTTTCCCCCCATCGATACCTTAGATGTTTTCCTTGCCTCCCCTCATTCCACTGTATGTTAAATATGTGTTAGCCATGGCATCTTGATGGAAAGTGAGTGTGTGCTGCTACTGTGTGTTTATTGACTTGGAATCTTTGGTAGTTTCTGTTTTTGTTGTAACGCATAAGTTTCACTTATTTGTGGGAGTGCCATTATACATTAATCATTACTCCTGAGCTAATTAAACAGTGGCTCCTCATATGTTCGATGAAATGCCACAAGGGCTTGTTGAATGAAGCAGTGATGTCTGAGTAACCAACTTCCGTTATCGTCAAATTTGAGTTATGGTAGATGCTTGATTGTTTATATGTGCCACTTAAAAAGAGAAAGATCAGATTGCGTTTAGCCTATGCAACGGCTACTATGTCTAAGGAAATCTCAGATTGTGTAAGTCAATATGCCTAAATTCTACGTGTGGGGGCACAAAACTGAATTGCTCATGTGTGAATTGCTATAGCAGACTTGTTAGCATTCCTATATTATAAGCTAGGCACTGCGTGCTAAGTTGTAGTTTTGATTTTTGGGGTTGTTCTGCTTTATTACTTGGTTGTTTTATCTCTGGTTGTAGAAGTTTACTAGAATAGGACGTGTACGAAAGATTAATGGGAAGGCGCAGATCCAGCCTGAAAAGGAAGTTGATTCAGAGCAACAACTTGCGGCTAAGCGGCGCAAGACAGTTTCTCACACTGTTTGGTGCAATGATCAGGCCGAAGTAAATTACAAAGAGATTTGTGGTAAGAGTGTCCTGAGTGAACCACCTATTGATATTGAGATGCGTAGGAGAAAATTTCCAGATGTGCTAGAGGAGATTGAACGGCAACAGTGGAATATGTTGCTAGCTGGGTTTGGTAGGGCCAATGCATCTTAGGTTCGTGAGTTTTTGCCAAACTGGAGGATGTATATTGATAATGTGGTGAATGCTCGGGGATAAATGGTTGACTTATCCTCTGACAAGCTGAATGAGTTTTTGGAGCTCCCACAGGTTGAGAGCTGCACTTCAGCCTATTGAGGATGCACCAAACATTGATGATATCAAACATGTCATATGTGATGATAATCCGAAGGCTAAGTGGAAGGCAAGTGCAGGGTCTACCCATAACACCTTGGCTTTCAAGTATTTCTCTATGAAAGCGCGAGTGTACTTGAGATTTGTTTGCTTGTGTTTGATTCCCTGTGAGCACATGATAGACATACAGCGCCACCTATGATTTGATGAAAAGTATTGATATTAATGTGGGTTATTTGATGTTTCGGAAGTTGCAGCGCACTTATGAAAATATGCAGTGGCACTTGTTCTTTTCTAACACTTTGACAAAATATATGAGGTCGTTGAAGGTACCGGTTGATGACGGAGACCAAAAAGAGATAGAAAATCCAAAGAAGATTGATATCACAAATGTTAAGAGCCCAGATGAAGATAGAGCAGAGAAGTTATCTTATGAGCGACGTTTTGATAGAATTGAGCGGATGCTACTGTACCAGTGGCATGCTTCAGAGCTTTATATGAAGATGAAGGGCGTGGATCTTACTCCTCTTATGACTAAGCTGCCTTATACTGATGATGTGCACCTGCTAATTGGCTTTCCGCCTGAGGTTGAGTTACCTGATGCTTCTACTATGGTTGCACCATCCTATGTAGTTTCTACTCCTTCTCTTTCTACCCTTGTGGATGCTACGAGGGCTGTTGCCACCCCTGTTGGTGGGCTTGTTGATACTTTAGTGGCTGCTGTGACTACTTCTGATGTTGTTCCTGGTGCACGTCCTGATGCGGGCACCAGTTGTTCTACTATGACTGCTTGACAGGGAGTAGTACCACCTTACTTGTTTTTTTTTTTTTAAATAGTGTAGTGAGGACACTGTATGATCTTAAGTGTTGGTTGAAAGTTTATTTTATTGGTACTTGTTTATTCTAGTATGTTTTCATATTTTCTTTTCGCATGATACTTTTTGATTTTTCTCTTGCTTTTTAGTTTTTGTTGGGTTTGTAATATCCTGAATATTCATGGCCTGTAAAAGAATAGTATTCAATAGTCAGTAGTTCATTAATATTAAAGTAAATTTTTTAGCTTAGTCAATTCTTAGCATACCAATAATCTCTTTGGGTTTTCTTAGCCTTGGTTCTTTCCCATTTAGTTATTTTTATTGAACCAGGCATTTTTTTAGGTTAGATATAAAAAAAATATTAAAAAAAAAGCCTAAAAAGAGTTCAGAAGGAGGAAAAATGGAAAGGAGGCAGAAAAAGAGATAAGTGAGGAATTCGAAAGGCAGCCATTAGCTACAACTACCTACATATTTTTGAACTTCCTTTTTGGGTTCATAATTAGGTATTGCAAGGTGAAACTAAAATGATCTTTGAGTTCCATGTACAATGTGTGGTGTGTTTATTTGTATACTTCTCATTGTTTCATATTAAGTCTAGACGTTGTCCTGCTTGTTGTTTGAGACAAAATCCTAGGTAGTCTTGATCTTAAGAATTAAAGTAGGTTTTCTTTGGCCCGCCAGTTTCTAAATTAGCCTACCCAATGAACATATTCCGTAGTGTCCCCAATTTGAGCCTATTGACCTTTTCTTTAGCAACCTGAATTGCAAGCCCTATCCATTTTTCTATTTACCTCTCTTGCTACCCATTTTCCACCTAACTACTTTAGGTTGTGTGATTGGTAAGATGGTCGGTTATTAATAAGAGTTGTGTACTTGGGAAGAAAGTTGCAAAAGAATGAAGGAATAAAATACTTGATATTCTCCTCGTATAAAAAGATGTGAAAAGTATAAAAAAAAGTGAAAAAAAAGAGTGAAAAAAATCTAAAAAGCAAAAAAAAAAAAATATATATATATATATATAAAAGAGACGATGAATTGATGAATAAATGAGGAGAAAGAAAGGGATAAAAGAAGGGTTAGTAGATATGAACAAGAAAACATTGGGAAGCGCTACAATTACATGAATATGTGAGGAAAAATTGGTAGTTAGTGATGTTTAAAGTGTTTGGGGGAAGAATTAGTCACTATATACCCAAAAGTGTACCATACCTTACCCCAAGCCAACATTGCAAGCTATGGAAAACCCCTACTTGACTTTTGATTGAGATTCCTTTATTAGTGGATAACAATAAAACGGGCAAGCCTATGGTACTTTTCTGTGACACATGAGAAATTTCTTTGTAAGTGTGAGAGTGTTTAATATTTGATATGCCAAATATTCTCTTGAAATCATATGTTGTGTGTATTGGGGGCATTTTATTGTTGTGAGGTACATTGGAACTTGAGTGGTCTGTCTACTTTCAACACTTGGCTATGACCAAAAGAAAAGGTGTTTGAATTTCATGGGTGAGATCGGTTAAGTTGTTTGTCACGGGTCCTTATCCAATCTTGATGTCTTGCATGGTTTTTGTGTATTCTTCTTCTTTGCTCTAGGACGAGCAAAAGTCTAAGTGTGAGGTAGTGGTATTTTGCTATTTTACCTATATTTTGAGGGTGTTTTTACCATGTTCTAACAGTAAGTTTAAGAGTTTATATAAAAAAACTATCAAGATTTGATACTAATTGAGTTGTTTGGTGTTGTAGGAATTGAACATAGTGAATTGAGGAAGAAAGTGTAAGTTTTGGAGTTAAAAGTGGAGATATTAAAGATTTCAAGTGATCTGTGTGCCACGCAAGTAACACAGGAAGACATAGAGTCTTTGCTTAGAAGTGGAGGAAAAATTCCAGCTCATTTAGGCCGAATACGCGAGCACCACGCGAGCTGAAGTGTCCTAAGAAATTGAGTCCGAGTGGCACGCGGGGGCCACGCAAAACAGAAAATTCTGGGCGAAAATATAAGGGCTTCTTAGACTATTTGCTTAGTTTCCTACAGGGTATAAAAGCTTCTCTTGCCTCTCTTATGAATTTTAGACTTAAAAAGAAGCAAAAAGGAGGCTAGAGCTTTGGAGACTTCAAGAACACAAGAGTTTTTCCTAAATTCTCTCTTCATTTTTGTAGTTTATTCATTCATGAATTATATTGACATGATCATCATGAACATGAGTGGCTAATTCACGTATTCTAGGGTTGATTGAACCTCCACTACTTATCTGTTATGAATATTTATTTTAATAAATGAAACTTGTGAATTCTTCCTATCTTAGTGTTTATGTTTTGTTTGCTATTGATTGGAAGGGACCCTAATTTATTGTCCCATTTATTCTTGTGTGTCTATGGATAGACTCATGAGTTAGGGTTAAACACTTAGCAATATTTCAACCTAAAATCAAGGTATTACTTAGGTTCTCAATAAGGTGATTTGTGACCATTGACCTTGATTGTGAACCATACTTGTAGTCCTATCTATCTTCATTAATTCATTGGGAAATTGGTTAGTGAAAATTACAATTATTATACGGGAGTGAATAGTTGTGAATTCGGAGAAAGTGTTCAATAGGAAGAACCAAGTTGAATTTTATTAAAGCATTATTTTGACACATAGGTAGGAGTTGGGTAGATCAATCCTAGACTTTACATCTTTTGAATCAATCTTAATCTCTATTAATTGTCGTTTACTTTATTGTTAATTTCTATTACTTAGTTGTTACTACAAAATCAATCTTAAATAAAAAAATCCTTAAAAGTTAGTTGATAGGTAAATTAGTTAGGATAACAACTAGATTTCGAGTATTCTCTGTGGGATTCGACCTCGGGACTTTAAGTACCAAGCTATATTTACCGTGACTGCTTAGTCCCTTTTATAAGGCGTAGTTGGGCGTGATCAGTGATACCCATTCATTATCAAATAAGGGTTTTACAACACCTGAATCCAACCACTTTATGATCTCCTTCTTGACAACTTCTTGTATGGCCGGGTTCAACCGCCTTTGATGCTCAACCGAAAGTTTCAAGCATCTTTAAGAATAATTTTGTGTTTGCATACTCCCGGATCAATGCCTCTAATGTCGGAAAAAGTCCAACCAATACCCGAATTCTCTTTCTCACAACTTGTAAGTGCTTTTCTTCTTGAGATTCGTTTAAATGGTATGAAATGATTATGTGGAGAGTAGAGTTAGGACCAATGCAGGCATATCTCAAGTTACTTGGCTAACTTTGAGTTCAAGAGTGAGGGGTTCTTCTATGGAGGGTTTAATCGGTGCAACTTTTTGATTCTCAAGATCAAGAGAGAGTTTCTTTGAAGAATATGTCTTTGTACCAAAGCCTTCCAATGCTAGGACACATTGCTTCACACTTTCTTCATCATTAACATCCATATTCCATAATACGGATGCCAAAGCATCAAATACCCATGTTAAGCTATCTTTTTTTACCAATGCATCCACAATTACATCAACAAAAGAACACGATGCATCTTTAAATGGTTGCCTCATTAACTTGAAAATATGAAACACCACTTTCTCTCCATCGAATCTAAACGTCAACTCCTCCTTCTCCAAATTACACAATGCTCTTCTCGTGGCCAAAATGGTCTCCAAAGAATAATTGACACGTCATAATCAACGACACAATTCAATATGACTAAATTATTAGGGAAGATAAAGCGATCCACCTTCACAAACACATTATCAACCACACCAATTAGCCTTTTCATAGAACGATCGGCCATTTGAAGATTTATTGAGGTCGGTGTTGGTTCTTTTCCTCCCAACATTTTGCAAGGGCATAGGGCATAAGATTGATGCTTGCCCCCAAATCACATAATGCTTTCTCAAAGTGTCTTTCCCCAATAGTACATGGTATAGTAAATGCACCGGGGTGTTCCATCTTCATTGGTATCATATGGGAGATAATTTCAGTACATTGGTGCGTGACTTTTTACGGTTTCAAATTCCAAAAACCTCTTCTTTGTCACTAAATCATTCACAAACTTTGCCACATTCGACATTTTCCCTAAAGCATCTACCAAAGGAAGGTTGATAGAGGTAGAAGCAATCTTCTTCCAAACTATCTTGGCATGATCGGCTCTTCTCAATCTCTCATTTCTTTGAGAAAATGGTGGAGTGGGTTTGGAATAGTAGTTTTGGTAGGAATGGCTTCTTTGGGTAGTGGGGTTTGTTTGGTGGATTTTTGGGTAGTAGTGGGTTTTGGTAGAGGAGTTTCCTCTTCAAGAGGAATTTATTGTTCTTTGATATTTTGGGGCTCCACCTCTTCTTGAATTCCATTCCCATCATCTTCAACACTCAAGATCTCCACTTTTTCTCTAGCGCTTCAAGCCCAATTGCTATATCATCACCTACAATCTTGGGATCATCCCAAGTTCTTCCACTTCTAGTAATGATAGCCATTAACTGATCCTTACCATGCCTCTTAGTATTCACCACCGTATCACAGGACAATGCTCCTTGTTGTCTTTGATTCACTTGATGAAACAATTGGCCATATTGAGATTCAAGCGACTTGATAGAAGTAGAATGTGATTGCACGGTTTGCTTCATATCCTTTATGTCACCCGAATTGTCTTCTTGGAGCTTCAACAGCTTCTCCATCATTCCTTCCAACCTTGAATTCTTTGGATTGCTTGAACTTATTTGAGATTCATTAGAACCTCTTTGATTGTCATTTTTCTCTCTCCCTTGATTGGTACCATTCCACTTATGAGTGTTGCCTCATTGATTGTAAGGCTTCCATTGGCCTTGAGCTTGATAGGCTTATGATCATATGGAGGTCTCCTCATCTTGCTCCTGAACTTGTTGAGAAGCATTAAGATAATTTGCCTCCTCATCTTGCTCTTGGCCACCTTAGTTTTGTATTTGCCCTTCTTGTCCTTGAGGCACAAACCCCATAGGAACATAGCAAGGTGGAGCATAACCCATAGGATATGGTTAATATGAATAACTGGCACCATGATGAACTTCTTTAGGAGCTATATCAACGGCATTCACTTGTTTTGCTGGTTCTTGATTTTGCTTCAATTGGCTCTTTGCAAGCAACTCAACCGTGGTGACAAGTTGAGTCATTCTTTCTTCTTGAGATTCAATTGCCTTTGTCATTGCATCATTGTTGGGATCATATGTACTTGGCCTTCTTACTCTTGAATTCCATGCTCTTGATTGCTTTGTGACCTTGTTGATGAGGTAGGTTGCTTAATGAAAAGCACCCTCCATTAAGCCTCCTTGAGCAACATGGTTTATGGCTGTTTTGTTGTTGTTATCAAGACCACTATAGAAAGTGTCCAATAAAATTCTATTCGGAAAACCATGACTGGGACAAGAATGAATGAGCTTGAGAAATCCATCCCATGCTTTGTGCAAAGGATCACCTACTTGTTTTTGGAAATAATAGATATCATCTCTCGAGTCCACAAATTTACCCGGTGGAAAATACTCATCAAGAAAAACCTTCACCAACTCAACCTAAGTGTGAATACTCCTCTTTGACAAACCATCCAACCAAGCCCTATCTTTCCTTTTTATAGAGAATAGGAAAAGCCTAAGGCGAGGAGCCTCATCGGTCAGGCCGACATGCTTGTTAAGAGTGCAAATTTCAAGAAACGTTTGGAGGTGTTTATTAGGATTCTCCTCTTCTTCTCCTTCAAACAACCCTTGATTGTCATGTGAATTCATAGTGGCCGATGGCATTTGGAAGTTAGTCGTGGCTCTAATGGGTGGAGGCACAATGGCTCCACAAAAACCATCATCATTGGCATGCTCCCTTCTTTCATTTCTTCTAGCTCCTCGACCTCCTTGAGCTTGAGCATTTGGTTGTGCTCCATCTTCATGCTCTCCATCAAGTATTTCAGCATTTTCTTCAATACCAACATCCTCCATATTTTCATTGACCGGTGGAGGAGGAAGTGGATCATCTCCTTGTGGGTTAACCCCACCTCCCACTTGATTAGGTGGGATTGCTTGTCTTGGCGACATTTTCGATAAATACCTACAAAGTCAAAGAAAATTAAAACCAATAGTGAAAGGTGCTTGGATTAAGCTAACTAAAAATAAGAACTTAAACTATTTCAACTTAATGGTCTACTGAAGTCCCCGACAATGACACCAAATTGTGACATGACCTGATTAAGGGCGATGGGTCACAATTATCCTAGTCAATTGCAGGGATCGAACAGAGAGACATGCACGAGACTCAATATAGTTGGATTTGTTCGAGTTCCATGGGCTTTAGCAAGTTAATCCTAAAATTTGGCGTGTAATCGAAACTATTGCAAATTATAGGTAAATTAAAGCGAAGTTGACAATTTAGAGAAAAACTACGACACTAACTTCCCCTAGCCCTCTAATCAAATGGATGTAGTTCTAAGATTCTTCACACTAAGGTCACCCAATGGACCTTGCTCGGATATACCTAACTCACTCCTCTCGGTGGTGAGTTGAGACTACCAACTCTTGCCCTCTTGGTGCTAAGAGTTGATGCTTTGAGTGCTAGCAATTAGACCCAAGTAAGGTATGTCGACACCCAATTTTGTCCCTCCTTTTCTCCATAATTAGCTATTTTTTATTTAAAGGTGCAATATTGTCTGTTTGAGCGAATTCACATTAAGAAGCATGTATTTACCTGTGATTATACCCTATTTATACGTTATAAATTTAATCGTAATTATATTATGTAATTCGGCATCATATAAGATATATGTGAAGTACGTTTCAAGCTATGATTATTTGTGAAATTACTGTATTTATAATATTTATTAATTATATGTGATTATTTATATTTAATTATTTTATATGTTCATTTTCTTATCTTTATACATAATATGTATGCTAAAATATTTTTATTTTTGCACTGTTGAGTTAATTATCAGTCCAATATCTCAATCCAATTTTAATTCTTTTGGGATTAAAATTCTTTTAAAAGTTTAAATTATTTCATATCTTCCCCTTTGAACCTAGACAAAAGGTGGTTCACACTCACATCACACTCAATTTTTCTAGTTAATTTCTTACCTTTTTGGACAAAATCTCCTAACCTCAATCTCTCCTGATTTCAAAAATCTTACCCCAATGTCTCCAAATCAAAAACCAGTAAAATTCATCCGAATCCCCTAAATATCTCCTCCATGATCTGATCCCTAAACTTGGGGAATCACCCAACGGATCTCTCCTCCCTTACCTATATCTATACATACACCCCATTACACATGAGACATACACCATTATCCTTCATCTTCTCCAATACTCACACACACAAACACAAAAGCAGATCAGAAACAGAGGGGGGTACATACACAACCAACAGAGACTATTTTTTGACACTCATCGTCTTCATCTTCAATACCCACACACACCAGTACACGATGGACAATACATTCACTCCCCCTCTTCTCTCTAACACACACCCACATTATATAGATATACACAATACACAAAACACATACACACCATCGGATACTACCAGTGGGAGAACCACCAAGCACACACACACAGAGTGAGGGAGTAATACAATCCAATACATACACCCCCAAATGAGACCAGAAACAAAGCAAAAAGGGAAGGGAAGGATTTGAAGCAGGGGACATCAGAAAGGGGAAACGACACTGGTAGCCGCGGCGGAGGCTCATCGCCTGTGGCCATTTTCTTGGTTGAATCAGAAAGTGAAACGGGGAAAGGGGGTTGGGGTGGTAGAAACGCTATCTAAGCAGTCGCTCTTCCTCCCCCGCTCCGACGTGTCTCCGCTTGTGACGCCACCGCCTACTTCGCCGAGATTTCTGACCGGCGATGGTTCTATGTTTGGAAATGGATCTGGTTGTTTCCATGGCTCCGTTGACTCTTTCACTGAGTCGTTGCATCTGCTACTATTTTGCCCCTCTCCAAGAATTTCTTTTGCTGGACAACTTTGTTTTCTTATTTCTTGTTTTCTTGCCTCGTCATTGGTTCTATTGTTTGATTAGCTATGTTGATGAAGTACTGATGTATCCCTTTGAGATTTTCTGCAGCTCCTCTTGATGTTGTGGTGTTTGGTCAATGCTATTGTTTATAGACACGGTGACTGGTTTAACTGGATACTATGCCACGATTCCACTTGTTCTTAATGTCCACCGAAATTGAACAGATTCTGCACTATGTTTGACTTGTCTTGGTCTATACCGATTTCAACAAATTCTGGTTCAGTTGATGGCCTATGAAAGACACTAATTTTGAGGCTTACTGACTGATTTGAAACAGATACTACACGGCCAATGACGTTTGGAGGCCCATACAAGTCCCGTCCCGAATTTAACGTCCCTTACATGTCCCAAAAACAAGAAAGGCGATGACGATAACATTTATATATACAATGTTGAAAAATGAATGGGATAGGCAACAACACTCACACTTGGTATGGCAACACGACCGGCCGGTGTGTTTGCAGCGGTGACGGTATCCTTAGCCTCCCATCTCCCGAATCTGAGCCTAAACTTTCAAAAATTCTCTTTTTCCTTTTGTTTTCCATTTATTACTATCATAATTACTATTTTCATTACTACTAAATTTTTTTTCATTATTATCTTTATCTTTATTATTATTATTATTATTATTATTATTATTATAATAATTATTATTATTGTTATTATTACTTTATTCTACTTTTATTTTTTCTTTATTTTATTAGTTATAATACTAACTTATTTTTTATGCTTTTGCGAGGTACATTCACAAAGAACGAAGTCCATGGCGAAGATTGAATACTTATTTATTTATTGTTTATGCAATTATTTGTATATAAATTGTATATTATAGTAGAAATTATTTTATTTACTCTTGGTTTATTATTGAATCCTAATTATTTAGTCCGGCTGGGAACCACTCTTAGTGGAATCTGAGAGTTGCCTTACACCTTCCTCTTGGGTTAATTTGAACCCTTACTCAGAATTTTCGGTCCGAAGGTTAAGTATCGGAGTTAACATTAAAATTGGTTAGAAACAAAGTAGGTGCCCTAATACGCCTAGTTAAAAAATATGTTAGGTGGCGACTCCAAGTCTTTACCCGTGAGTTCCAATAAGTCGAGCCCTATTTCGAACTTTAACCAGTTCGGGGAAAAATGGGTGTCGACAAGGTATCCTCCTCTCGGTGTTCAACACGTTAACCCAGGGTAAAGGCAAAACACCTACCCCCGGTACCCCGTCACTAAGCTTCCCATTCCAAGATTCACCCTCTCGGTGTAAATCTAGTACTATTGATCTCAACTTTAGTTGTACACATCAAGTTGTTGTAATGGAATCAAAAGTTGTGAAATGGGGTATTCCAAGGTGCTTAGAAGCTTATTATGTTATACCTATTCGATTATTTGACTAGGGTTTTGTTAGCACCCTAGTGAATGATTTAGCTACTCATACTAAGTAATGATTCAAGACTTGAAAGTAATGACATATGCATTGAAATAGTAAGGTAGAAATTATTTTTACAAACAATGGTGTTGTTCTTCACAATACAAGAAGGCTTGACCAAGAAGTAATAGTATTTGTCTCTATCTTGCCTCTCAAGTAAAGTAAAGTGTAAGATACTTTGAAAAACCTACTTCTAGCTATGTATAGTGTTTTCTAAAAATAATTACAAAATTGCCATTTGCAGGTTGGGCTGTAGCCTTTTTCACAGGGGGCTGCGTTCTTGGAGTTGGAACAGGCGAAACGGATGCAGCCTCTTGGATAAGGGCTAACACCCTTTTCTGGAGTTGTCTGAGAGGGAGGCCATCCTTGATTAGGCGAACGCCCTTTCTTCTTTTCCATGAGAGGGTGCTGAGCAGCACGAGCATGTGGTCGCCTCTTCTTCAGCATCTTTTCCTTGCAAGATACAGTGGGCGCCTGCCCCTTGCATGGGCGGTGGCATCCTGACAAGGTTCCCAAGCAATCAACTTCTCTCTAAAGGGCGGGGGCCTCTTCCATCGCCTAGCTTGGCACTTAGCATGGTGTTCCCCATCTAAGAAAGGGGAAGTCGCCCTTAGCATAGGCGGCCACCACTAGATTGTTTCTGCAGCTTTTCTTGAACTTAATCACTTTTCTTGGATTTATTGTTCTTTTTGGTTTCGACTCTCTTTGTACGGCTTTAATACTTGAAAGTAAGAAAAATGCATCAATCTGTCCTATAGATTGGTTACTTTTGGATTCAAAGAAAAAAGTTTAAGCGAGTTAAAGTAAGCAAAATGCTTATGTATCAGCAGTATAATCAACTCCATACTGCTCAAGATAACCTAGGGCCTCTAGATTATGCTAGCATAGATCTAGAAATTCATATGGTTTATCTGATGCATGGACCGAGAATGTCGGAGGTTCAAGCCTAATGAAATGATGTAGCCTTTTCGGATTCTTGGCCTGGACTGGCTGACCAGCCTGAACAACTGCATGAACAACACCTGCTGCCTCTGGAGCATGGCTACCCAGAGCATGAACTGTTGGAGCTACATTTGATACTAGAATAGGGGTCCCTGAGCCTGAGCACCAACATCAGCAACCTGAGGAGCTGCTAAGGAATACGAGGTCCTTGGGGCATCTGTACCGCCAAGAATCTCATAAAAACATCATGTAGAGATAGGGGAACTACGAAGCCCAGCTCCCCTGCCTACAAGGAGTTGTCACAACTGGGGTCTCAACAGCTGGATTGTCGGCACGGGGGTTTACCATTACTACGAGGGAATTACCTAAAATAAGATTTAATTTCCATCAAGAAAACCGACGCATGATTATGAAGGAAAGAAGGGAAACTTCTTAAATTCCATCACAGCCTCTCGTAGATAAGTACGTATCGTACCCATCAGCGGGACTCTACTAGATACTGTCTTAGTCCAGATAGACTCTAAACCGAGCTTTGATACCAACTGACATAACCTAAATTTTTGACTAGGCTGTGAGGGCACCCGACATCCTTTTCTATTTTGAACCGTATTTACCTCATTTCAGATTCGATTAATGGATGAATCGAATAAGTGGACCACCTGGTTGTTGATCTCTATTATATCAGTCGTTGACCCAAGGTTGGCCAGGACGTCAACTTCGATGTTCTCTTCTCTTGGGTTTTGAATTATCTTCCACTCCGAAACACAAGTTAAAATGTTTTTTATCTTTGCCAAGAATAGCTGTATTCTTGGCTCCCAGGCGGTAAAGTCTCTTCGTATCGCATTTACTACCAGCTGCGAGTTTCTTTTAATTTATGTCTTTCGACTTTCAGCTCTCTAGCCAACACGAGACCTACAACTTGTCGCATCCTATTTTTACCCGAGCCGGTTAAAGTTTGAAATAGGGCTCCACTTAGTGGATAACTCACGGGTAAAGAGTTGGAGTCGCCAACTAACATATTTTTTAACTAGGCGTAGTAGAGGACCTATTTTGTTTCTACATAATTTTACAATTAAATCCGACACTTAGTCTACGCACCAGAATTCTAGGTAAGAGGTTCAAGTTAACTCGAGAGGAAGGGGTTAGGCACCTCTCAAGCCCCACCAAATGTGGTTACTGGCCGGACTTTATATTGGGATTCAAACTAAAACTAAGCAGTTAAGCAAATAAACTAAGTAACTAAGAATAGATGAATAATTTGAATGACTAGTAAAATATGCATATGGTATTAAGTAAAAAGGTGCGATTTGCTAATGGCTTCCTCCTTGGAGAATTACACCTTGCAAAATAAAATAAATTAGTTAATATGTAATAAAAATAAATATTAAGAGTAAATAATAGCAAGTAAGGTTAGAAGCATTTTTGGGGGTGTTGTTTTGAAGATGTTTGTCCAAATGTACCTCGCGAAAAACAAATGAAGTTAAGTTAGTAAATAATTAATAATAAAACAATGATAGTAATAATAATAGTTATAATAATGATAATAATAATAATAAAAAAATAATAGTAATAATAGTTATAATAATAATAATAATAATAATAATAAAACAATAATAGTAATAATAATAGTTATAATAATGATAATAATATTAATAAAAGGTTCTCAAAGTGTTTTCTTCAAAAATAGACCGTCTTCCATTCGAATTTACTTCGCAAAAATATAAGAAAAAATGAGTTAGTAACGATAATGACAATAATAATAATAATAATAATAATAATAATAATAATAATAATAATAATAATAATAATAATAGTTTAAAAATATAAAGATTAGTAATAAAAATAAAATAAAGGGGGAAAGGGATTTTATAAAAGTGTCGGCTCAGGTTTGTATGAATCGGCTAGAGGTTAGGGACGTCGGTACGGCTGCAAGCACGCTGGCCGGTCGTATTACCATGCCAAGTGCCGGTCCCACCACTCTATCACCGACTCATACACCGTTGAGTTAATTGAATTGTAAGTTTTGATTATGACAAAAAGGACACAACACTTAAGTATAACGTACAATTGCAGGACTTACAAGGAAGATCTCTGTGGAGGATTTTAGATGGAAGGGAGGATTGCCTGTCGACAATTAGAAGAGTCAGCTATGGAAAGTTGATCTATTAGGCGCGCTAATTGTCCCAAATCTGCTCTTGTCTTATTCTTTACGAAGATATTTATATCTTCTAGAGAATCAAATCTCTTGGGTCGATCTCTCCTTCCTCAATTCTAGTAAATCATATCCTCGTCTTCCTCCATTGATCGTGTGACAGATCTACCGTATCTCAGTCTCAACGGGCATCTCTGATTGATCACTATTTATACGAGTAGTTTGCTGGAGACTTTTACGCTTCTACTTACAACCTACTTTCTCTCTTAATCTTTTACTTACCACACTGTATTCCTAAGAGTCTACGAGTGATCAATAGAAATGAAAGAGAGTTCTTGTAGTAAGGTAATAGTTGTGTCACAGAAGTTGGTCTGATTATCTATAAATTAGACAAGATTGTTGGTGGTGAGCGAAGGGATAAAAACCATATGTGAAAGGACGTTTTTGGTTAACGACAAACCATAAGTGTACTTGTGTTCTACAAAGAGTTTGAAGAGAGATAACTCCCTTGTGACCCAAGTGGACTGGATTAGGAACCATTTGGTTCTGAACCAGTATAATATCACTGTGTCACTTACTCTTTATCATTGCTTTTATTTCTCTAACTTTTTTAATTGTCACCTAAGTCAACTAATAAATTGATAAGTCGACTGAATTTATAAGTCTGAACAATTCACCCCCCCTCTTGTATTTATCAATTGGTATCAGAGCTTGGACTCACAATATCTTTGTTTTGCCTTACAGCAAGTGAAAAAAGATCATGTCTTCAAACGTCGTTAATGGAGCACTTTTTCAAGAGGGAACTTCTGCCACCCGACCTCCTTAGTTCAATGGTAAGAACTATGGTCATTGGAAGATTCGTATGGAAACATACGTTAAATCGGTTGACTTTAAAGTCTGGCGTGTCATCAAGAAGGGACCCTTTGACATTCCTACTACCAAGCCATCAAATAAAGAAGGAGATCCTCAAAATGTTTCGGCTTATATTGATATGGATGATTATACTGACGAACAGAGAGAGGTTATCCAACTTAATTACAAAGCTGTGAATATTCTTTACAATGCTATCAGTGGTGAAGAATATGAAAAAATATCCAGTCGTGAAACTTCTAAAGAGATATGGGATAAACTGGAAGTTACCTATAATGGAACTATCAAAGTTAAAGAAACTAGAATTAATCTTCTAGTTTATGCGTATGAATTATTCCAAATGAAGGATGGAGAGTCAGTGGAAGATATGTTTGCTAGGTTTAGAAAAATCATTGGAGAACTCAAAGCCCTCGGAAAGATTTATACCAGTGGTGAACAAATAAGAAAAATTCTGAGAAGTCTTCCCACCACTTGGCAACCAAAGGTCATAAATATAGAAAGTGGAGAATTGAATAAGATCTCATATGATGAACTCAGAGGTGATCTGATTGCGTTTGAGAAAACTCATCTGAAACGTAATGCCTTGGAAGAGAAAAAGAAAACTGTGGCCTTCAATACTACAGTGGAAGAAGTCGACTATGACCAGGAAATTGAAGAAGATGATATTCAAGAACAGCTTGCCATGATGTCTAGGAACTTAAATGGTCTAGTTAATCGAAGAAGACAGTTCAGAAAGGGAAAGGTTCCTTTAAAAAAGGATCAATCAAGTTACAAAAATGAAGGACGTTGTTTTGAATGTGGCAAACAAGGTCACATTGCAAACATTTGCCCTGATGCTAAAAGAAAAGAAAGGAACAGATCTTACGCAGCATGGAGCGATGAGGATGTAGCTGATGCTGAGCAGGAAGAAGCAGCAAACATTTGTTTCATGGCCTCAGACAACTCCACCAGCAGTGGAATTCCATCAAATGACTCAATTGAGGTACGTTGTGAATTCTGTATTGAAAACTCTAGAAACCTAGATGAAGTTTAGATGAACTAGAAAAGGCACTTAAGAAAATTACGAGATTAAGTAAAGAGAAAAAGGAATGGAAAATGAAGTTGGAAGTAGTTGAAACTGAAAATGAATTCTTAAAGAAAGAAATGAATCAACTTAAGTTCAAACTCAACAGTCATCGAAAATCCACTAGTCATAGCTCGGTAAAATATAATAGCTTCTACATATCTGCTAAATCTTCCACATCCATCTCATCTATCACGAAAACTCAAAATATGCCTATTTTCTATCATTGTTGAGAACCAGGACATGTGTTTCGAAGATGTCAAAAGAGAAATCATGGAAAATGGATTTGGAGACCAAAGGTCAAAAGTGAGGCTAGCACCACCTTGCATACCTAAAAATGCTTAAAATATTTGTTTTGCAGGGACACCATAAAAGGACAATAAAAATGAGAAAATGGTTTCTTGATAGTGGATGCTTCCGACATATGACTGGTGACAAACAGCTGTTCAAATCTATAAGGAGAATTGATGGAGGTTCTGTTAAATTTGGAGGTGACGCCAAAGGAAAGATCGTTGGCATAGGTATTATCTCTTTAAGCCCCTCATGTGACATCAAAGAAGCCTTTCTAGTTAATGGACTAAAGCACAATCTTCTGAGTATTAGTCAAATATGCGATGGTGGGTATAAGGTAAAGTTTGAATCTAGCAGATGTATCATTCATGATAACAAAGTTAAGGTTGTTCTCTCTGGTTCTAGAGAAAACAATATTTAAGTTCTGAACAATGGTAAAGCATCGCCAGGTAAGCATTTATGTCTTGCATCCATTGCAAATGATCCCTCGACATGGCATAGAAAGTTAGGACATGCTAGTATGTCTTTAATTGAAAAATTTTCAAAGCATGATTTAGTCATTGGTTTACCTAAACTAAGCTTCTCTAAAGACCATATTTACGATGCATGTCAGTTAGGAAAGCAAACTAGAACCTCATTTAAAGGAAAAGATATTGTCTCTACATCTAATCTACTTGAATTGCTGCATATGGATCTGTTTGGCCCAACCAGAACTACTAGTATAGGAGGCAAGAGATATGCATTTGTAATTGTTGGTGATTACTCACGTTTTACTTGGGTTATCTTTTTGTCTCATAAAGATGACGCATTTAAAAGTTTTGAATTATTTTGCAAGAAAGTTCAAAGAGAAAAGGGATACTTCATCTCTACCATCAGAAGTGATCATGGAGGAGAGTTCGAGCGTAAGGTGTTCGAAGAATACTGCAATTTTCAAGGGTTCACACACAACTTCTCCTCACCTTGAACTCCGCAGCAAAATGGTGTTGTAGAAAGAAAGAATCGAACTCTCCAAGATATGGCCAGAACCATGTTAGTTGAACATTCCCTTCCAAATCAGTTTTGGGCTGAAGCTGTAAGTACTGCTTGTCATATTCTAAATAGGTGTCTTATTCGTCCTATACTTCATAAAACCCCCTATGAACTCTAGAAAGGTAAACGATCCAACATTAGTTATTTTCATCCTTTTGGGTGTAAATGTTTTATTCATAATAATGGGAAAGATAATCTTGGCAAATTCGATCCATGTAGTGATGAAGGTATATTTTTAGGATACTCTACCACTAGTAGGTCATACAGGGTTTTTAATAAAAGAACACTATCTGTTGAAGAGTCGATGCATGTTCTCTTTGATGATTCTTTGACTAGTGTTGAGAATCAATCAACAGCTCCTGAAAGTTCAGCAACTACCACTGAGCCTCCCAAAACAAAAGCTCAAGAAATTGAAGAGTCAGTTCCTATCTTAAATCAGTCTGAGTCAACTACTCTTGCAAACCTCAAAGAAATGGAAGTCGTTGTACCAAATGAATGGAGAAGTGATCCTGAATACCCTCAAAAATACATCATTGGAGATCCACGGGAAGCTATGAAGACCATAAATTCTCATAAATCTAACTTGGCTTTCATTTCACAGATTGAGCACAAGAAAATAAACGAAGCCCTTCAAGATGAATCATGGGTTTAGGCAATGAAAGAAGAACTCGATCAGTTTGAGAAAAATCAAGTATGGAAGCTGGTTCCCAAGCCCAAAGGAAAATCCATCATTGGTACAAAATGGGTGTTCCGAAACAAGCTGAATGAAGAAGGTAAGGTGGTAAGAAACAAGGCTCGTCTAGTTGCTCAAGGATACTCTCAAACAGAGGGAGTCGACTATGACGAGACATTTGCCCCTGTTGCCAGACTTGAATCTATTCGAATGCTTTTAGCTTATGCATCTTTCAAAAGATTTAAACTATTTTAAATGGATGTAAAAAGTGCTTTTTTAAATAGTTTTATAAAAGAGGAAGTCTATGTCAGGCAACCTCCAGGTTTTGAAAATCCTGAGACACCTCATCATGTTTTCAAATTATCCAAAGCTCTTTATGGTCTCAAACAAGCTCCTAGAGCTTGGTATGAAAGACTTAACTCATTTTTGCTATCACATGGTTTCTCAACAGTAAGAAGTAACAAAACCCTATTTATTCAAAAATCCTCTATTGACATTCTCATTATACAAATATATGTGGATGATATTATTTTTGGCAGCACTAATCCTGCTCTATGCAAGAATTTTGAAGCACTAATGCAGGGAGAGTTTGAGATGAGCATGATGGGCGAACTCACGTTCTTCCTAGGACTTCAAATCAAACAGTACGAAGATGACATCTTTGTTTGTCAATCCAAGTACACTAAGGAACTCATTCTTAAATATGAGATGAATGAAGTAAACCCCGCTAAAGCTTCCATGAGTCCTGTCACTCATCTGGTATGTGACACCAAAGGTACGGATATCAATGCGTCTCTTTATCAAGGTATGATTTGTTCATTACTCTACCTAACTACTAGTCGACCGGATATTATGCTCTCAGTAAGTGTCCTCGCTTTCAGTCAGCTCCCAAAGTATCTCATCTTACTGCTGTCAAACGAATTCTTAGATATCTTGTTGGAACAGTGAATTATGGCTTATGGTATCCATGCAAAAATTACTTTGATCTTATTGGATTCTCAGATGCTGACTATGCAGGTGATAGAATAGATCGTAAGAGCACCAGTGGTGCAAGTTTCTTTCTTGAAAAATCTCTTGTTTCGTGGCACAGTAAGTGTAACGACCCGATAATTAATAAATATTATTTTGTTTTAGTTACTCCTGTAATGTTTGGTACATTTATTTTGATTACTATTTTAAGGAAATTATTTGTGTAAAGTAAGAGTTGGAAGAAGGGGTAGAAATATAATTATGAGTAGTTGTTGGAGACACTACCCCTATTAGTTGGTATTTAAGTAGAAATATTTATAAAATAATAGTGGAGGGGTGGGGTTTACAGTTCTTTTGGCGTGCCTTAGTATTACATCGTACAAAATTAGGTTTTAAGAGTATGAAACTTATTGGGGTGAAAACACAATTCGGCAGACACAGGAAGGAACTTCAAGGATTTTGCGCAATAGCATATATGAAGAAGTTTCTGTTTACATTGTACTAATTAATTGGTACTATTAGTTAAGAGGGGAGAACAGACACATTGCGCAAGTGTTGAAGTTGTTTAGGGTGGGATAAATAATCAATAAACTTGTCTTAGGATAGTGCGATGATTGAGAGTATAAAGAAATGGTTGGAATGATGGACAATGATTGGTATTTGTGTTATGGCGTTGGGATTTAAGATGCTGGTGTATATTTCCATTCATTTTGTAATCTCTTAGCAATGGTGTTCAATGATTAGATAATTATGAGGGGACATGATAATATAGCAATGGTGAAGTAATGATAATGTTTTTGAGGAAACCTAGTAATACAATAATCCTTGGTGGATCATAGTGAACCAGAACGTCATTAGCATGTTTTCGAACTAAATCTTGAAATCTCAGTTTATATTTTCAGTTTTAACTTTCCTTACCTAATAGGGACTATTAATTATATTTTCCATACAAGGTTATAGTTTTAATTTAGAGTACAATACTGACATAATTACAATGCAAGGTACGGTCTTTGAGATGTAGAAACAATATTTAATCCTAAGTGATGTAATTTAGTGAATGTAATTTGTACGGGTTTGGGGAGAGTTCTAGAATCAGGAATTTGAACAAATATAATATATTTATTAATTATGTATTCCAATCTTTGACTTAGAACAAAACCGTTTGGAGGAGATTCGGCGGGGAAAAGAGATTGTTAATTAGTGTATACTTCTTCGGACAGAGGTAGGTGGGTCTATCCCTTTCTTTGGTAGAACTAGCCCACGCGGGATATTGTACATACGTTCCTTGTATGTGCACTGCCCTAGGTGTAACCGTTTATACCTCTTCGTTGTATTTAAATCTTTACTTAGAGTATGTGTAGTTTTCTTGGATTGTGTTTACTCCTAGTTGTTGTTTAAAGTATTGCAAGTTATGTGCATGTTTGACATGACAATTTATGATTTCTTGATATGTCGGAGCTGGTCCAATTGATGGTATTTCGGAGTTTGTCCATTTGATAGCCTCGGAGTTGGTCCACTATCTATTTTAGAGTTGGTACATTAGATAGCCTCGGAGTTGGTCCACTATCAAATCTTTTCGGAGTTAGCCCACATATTCTGCTGGTTTATGAAATGAGTTTAATTGCTGGTTCTTGAATGAGATTTATTGATGTTGAATAGTGTGATTGGATGAACTATTTAAATAGTGAATTATAACATGTTTCTTTTTCTCCCTCTTCTATTCTGTTAATTTATTGCTTAGACTAGTTTTCTGTCTTTCATAGGAACTAGTCTACCCACCTACTAAGTCCTTTTGACTTACGTTATTTTCTTTATTGTTCTCTTATTATCTGTTCGGGCAGATACGGTTCCGAGTACCAGCGAGCCCCATGGCCAGAGTTGAAGATTTTTTATTGATCAGCAGTGAGCCAACCATTCTCATTTCGTGGTGGCGTACCTTTCCATTGTTTCATTTCTGTCATTTATTGTTTCAGACATTTGGGATATTTTATTCAGTATTTATCTTATAGATGTTCATGGCTTATGGTAGAAGACTAGACATTTCATTTGCACTATGGGATATTCTGTGTATTTCAGTAATAAAAGTCACAACTTTAATTTTATTATATTCTTTATTTAATATTATTGAGGTTAATTGTTAATATAGCGAGTGGGTTCGCCCGATGGGGTTGTTCGGATGCCCTCACGACCATCCAGGATTTTGGGTCGTGATAATTGGTATCAGAGCCCAGGTCTAGTGTCCTGATAAGTCATGAACAGTGCCTAATAGAGTCTTGTTGATTGGTACGGAGACGTCTGTACTTCTGTACGAGGGGCTATATGGCATTTTGTGAAAAATTTCCCTTCATTCATCCTTCTGTTTCGGGCGTACAGATTTTAAGTCAAACGCTAACTTATTCCACTGTCTAATTCGCAGATGGTTACTACTCGTGCTTTTTCATCACAGCAAGGGGTGAATGCGCCAGACGCAACAACAAGAGTACAGGCACCTGAGGTAGTACCACCGGTGCAGGCTGCCTCGAGAGGTGGTGGTAGGGGTAGTGGTAGAGGCCGAGGTAAAAGACGTGGTAGGGGTGGTCGTGGAGCTCATACTCAGACAGCCACCCAGCCTAGGGCTAGGGCCACTCATGCTGCAGGGCAGGATGCTCAGGATGATGATCAAGTACCAGAGGATCCACTAGTTGATCCACCAGTTGTACCAGACGCTCAGGGAGGTCGGATTCCTATTGATGTGGAATTTATAGCCACCCCGGTTCTTCAGAACACTTTGGTGCAGATATTGGGATTTCTTAAGGCTCAGTACCCTCAGGGTGTACCGGTTGATCCAGCTACTTCTCGTGATCAGGCTAGGGTTGGTATCCAGACTCCGGTTACGCACACTCCAGAGACTCAGGCTGCTACAGGTGTTCATGATCCAGATGTTTTTATAATTGGTGGGACGCCTCAGACCACAGGTCAGGGTATTGACACAGGTAGACTTCACCAGTTTAAGAGGTTGAAACCGCCTACTTTTTCTGGTACAGATGCTTCTGCAGATCCACTTGACTTTATTGAGAGTTGTGAGGAGATGCTATCTACCTTGGGTTTTCTTCAGGAACATGGAGTGGAATATACGGCATTTCAGCTCAGAGGGCATGCTAAGGCTTGGCGGAAATCTTTTATGGCAGGCAGGGAAGCTGGGTTACCCAAGCTCACTTAGACAAAGTTCGTGCATAAGTCCGATGAGGTATTCTTGCCTATGACCTTGAAAGATGAGAAGCACAGACAGTTCGAGAAGCTTTGCCTGGGAGACATGATAGTTACTCAGTACTATATTCGTTTCACAGAGTTATCTCGATTTGGGGCTATATTGATTCCTACCACGGCAGAACAGGTGAAGAGGTTCATTGAGGGTCTTTCCCCTCCTTTGAAAGATCGTATGGCACGAGATGTGGGTTCTGGGATTTCTTTTGAGCAGGCAGTCGAGACAGCCAGGAGGATTGAGGGATACCGTATTCAGGATAGAGAAGAGCGGGACGGTAAGAAGTCCCGTGGTTCAGGTAATTATTCTGGAGCCTCATCTGGAGGCAAGGGTTCCTACGGCAGATTCTCAGATAGGCAGGTTTATTCTACATTACAGGGATCTCAGGTCGCATCTATGACTCATCAGGGGCAAATTCAGTATGCTCCTCATTTAGAGCAGGGTCATTTCCAGATGCCTTATCAGGCCCAGCCATATCGTCCTGGTATTAATTGTCATCATTGTAAGGAGATTGGACATTTTAAGAGGGATTGTCCTAAACTTCATCAGGCTATTAGTCACCTAGCTCCTCAGTCGCAGGCATTGACCCGTTCTCCTGGTATTTCTGCAGCTCCTTTGGCCTCTAGGGTCCTCCACAGCCAGGCAGAGGTCATGGGCGCGGAGGTGGCAGTTATCCTAGTGGTGGTCATTCTAGTGGTGGTAATTCAGGCTGTGGTAATTCAGGCCGTGGTTCTTCTGGTGGTGGTCATTCAGGTCGTGGTTATTCTAGCGGTGGTCACCCAGGCTGTGGTCATTCTTGTAGTGGTCGATCAGGCGATGGATATTCAGGTGGTGTTCACCCTCAGGCTCAGACTAGGGATCAAAATTATGCTCTCCCAGCTAGGCAGGATGCGGTGGCATCCAATACTGTGGTCACAGGTATGATTTCTATATGTGGTCGTGATGCTTATTCACTTGATGAGACTCAAAATGCGGAAAGTAAAAGGATAAAGAACGAGACGTAACTCGATCTCTAATCCCAAGTAGCAACGGAGAACTGGTTCCGCTACACCCCGGGAGAAGGACAAGAACACCTACGCTATGCAACTACCCTCGAGCCAACTAGGACCCGCAAGTAGAATGATCGGGGCGGGGTTGTTAGGCAACTAGAATCCACTAGAAGTAACAAGTCCCAACTAAGGTTGGTTTTCATAAACCCAAAGAGAATCCACTCTTTACAATATTCAATTCATCATTCAACATAAACTAAGTGTAAAATAAACTAGGCTTGGCTATTTATAGTGTTTCCCAAGCTTACACAAAGACTTAACTACCCTTACTAATAAGGTTCAACAAATAAGCCACGTAGGGCAAAATAGTAAAAGTCTACTAAATCTGCGAACTGGGAGGGGCGCCTGGGCTAGGTGGGGCGCCTGGCTTATGCTGAGTCTGGGCGGGGCGCCTGGGGGTAGGCGGGGCGCCTGGGGTAGGCGGACGCCTGAGCTGGGGCCTAGGTAGGCGGGGCGCCTGGCACCATTTTGCACACTTAGGCAGAAAGCTTCCCAGGCGGGGCGCCTGGGCTAGGCGGGGCGCCTAGCTGTGCTGGGCCTCCTTCCTCCTCCTTAGGCGTGGAGCCTAATGATGAAACCATCTGGAACACTTCCAAAGCCCTTGACTTCAAGTCCATTGTATCTTCCAAGCTTGGCACAAGTCGGAAAGTGTTGGAAAGTGTCTTGGTGCAATTTGGGTCTCATCATCCTCCCCTTCTTGAGAAGATTTCGTCCTCGAAATCAATGCTTTCAAGTCCTTGGCATCATCTCCTCGAGGTGCCCAATGCTCTCCTCCCTTGCAACTCTTGATCGTCACCTTGACATAGGTCTCTTCCAAGATCTCCCTTGCCTTAACATGGAGCTTAGAACCTACAAGCAACGACAAGCAACACAAGAATTCCTACTTTGAAAGTAGGTTAGTGCAAGAAGTGTGGAAAACACACTCTTGTGATATAACCAAGCATCAATTAAAAGCACAAATATCAAGTCTCCAAAGAGAACAAAAAGTACTTGATTAAAGATCATCATGCACCTATCACAATAGGGATCATATAAGCCATGGGGATATGAAAAATGCAAGATCAAGCTATCAAAATCCCCTTGAACTTTGAGTTCAAGATCAACAAACCAATTTATCCTTGAGGTGTGATCAACGTGTGGAGTGGAGTGAGTCAAGTAACCCAACATGCAAGTAACATCAAGTACTCCACTCCCCTTCTTTAGAGCATACTTACTCACACCAAGGGATTCCCTTTCACCTCCAATTTCATCACCTAAGCAACCCTTCTCAAAAGACAAGCTCTCAAGGAAGGCATTGATGATAGATTCTTCTTCATCATAACCCCAACTAGCAATCGTAGGGTCACTCAAAGAACCATCTACCTCACCCAAATTCTCAAACAATGGGTTGCCTAAGGAATCAATTCCTTCACACCATGGGGGTTCCAATTTGCTATTCACCCTAGTCCGATACAAGTCATTACCACTAATGAGAATGCCTTCAAACAATGGATTAGTATAAACATGCATCTCACTATCATGATCAAGCATAGACAAGTTGTCAAGACTAGGTTTACTTGAGGAGTCATCGTAGACAACCTTGTCCAATTCATGCAATTTGGACTCCTCAAGGTCAAGACCATCCTTACCACAACACATTGGTCCATCAAATAGAAGCATATCAATTAGGGAATGATCAACTACCTCATCTTTCCCTATGTCAAAGGTTGGCGGTGTGTCATAGCAAAGGTCACAATCATGGTCAACTATTAAATCTACACTAGGGAAGGGTTCAATGAACAATGAGCTCACATCATGATGTGGCATAAAATCCCTTCCAACTAGTGTTTCACAAGCACACACAAGTTGACAACTAGACTCTTCACTAGTGGCATATTCACTAGATGCATCACAAGCTCCAACTAGTGTTGAGTCATTACAAGACAAGTAGCTAGTGGGTTCATGAAAAGGGGAAGCAACACTTACATTTGTAGTACTTCCTTGATCACTCACAAGGTTTGAAGTGTCATATGCAACTCCTCCTTCATGAAGCTCACATTGAGGCTCCAATGACTTGTCTCCAAATGTACCTACACAAGAACTTTCACAAGAAAAAGTAGAAGATAAAGAAGGGTTAGAATAATGGGTGCTCTCACTCTCAATTTTTCCTTCCTCACCTCTCATCTCTCTCAATTTTACCTCATGGTCAAGTGTAGTTTGAGGTGACAATCCCCTCACATCACTCCTCAAAGCCTCTCCTTTTTCCTCTCTTGGATTGTCACCGGTCACTCCCTCACTTCTCTCTATCTTTTCTCTCTCATTTGAAGTGGAGTGACTCTCATTTTCATCATGCATTGGCAAAACAATAAGATTGTTTGCCTCGGGTTCAAGTACAATGGGTGACTTTGCTTTAGCCTCTTCCCTCAACTCCTTCATTCGTTTGTAGTCTTCCCTCACTTGCCTTGGAGTCAAAGGTCTAAGCACATACTTTCTCCCATCTTGCTTGACCGTATAGGAGTTGGTCCGGCCATCATGCACTACACACCTATCATGTTGCCATGGTCTCCCAAACAATAAATGGCATGCTTGCATCGGGACCACATCAAACATGATCTTATCCTTATAGCTCCCAATGCTAAACTCAATCAACGCTTGTTTCACCACCTTTAGTTCACCACACTCGCTAAGCCATTGTAAACGATATGGTTTTGGATGCTTTAGAGTGGGTAACTTCAATTGGGAAATCAAGGTTTGGCTCACTATGTTGGTACAACTCCCCGAATCAACAACCATTGAACATACTTGGCCCATTACTCGGCACCTAGCATGAAAGAGGTTTTCCCTTTGATCATTTTCCACCTCCTATTCCATAACAATGGTACTCAAGCTTCTCCTAACCACCAAGAACATTTGAGGGCCATCATCCTCTTCTACGGCCTCCTCACAATCAACTTCCTCATCCACCCCTACTTCCTCCTTTTCGGACTCACTTTCTTGTTCATACACTAAATTGCCAACCACAACCATGTTTCGCTTTGTGGAGCATTCTTTAGCAATATGTCCATAGCCCTTGCACTTATAACATTGAGTAGAAGTAGAAATAGGATTACTCAAGCGAGTTTTAGAAGTACCTTCCAAAGGTGGAGTAGTCTTCTCATATGGCTTCTTCACTTCTTTGCTAGCATTGGCACTTGGAAAGCTTACATTTGGAGTCTTCCACTCTCTTGGTTGGTTCACGGGAGTAGGAGTGCTACTCTTGTAACGGGTGGACTTTTCTCCCTTAAGCCATTGCTCGGCTTCAATAGCGGCTTCCAATAGATCTTGAAGTGAAGGATAAGAATGCAACCTCAATTGAGAAGCTATACCATAGCTCAAGCCATTCTTGAAACGGATCATGGCTTGCTCTTCATCCTCGGTCTCCATATCTAAGGCCAATCGGGTCTTCTCAAACTCATCATAGTACTCATGAACCGTCTTGACACCTTGCTTTAGATCATAGAGCTTCTTGAGTTGCTCTTGTCGATATCTAGGAGTCACATACTTGGTATTCATGAGGGCCTTCAATTCATTCCATGTCACATTCACATGCACACCCGCTCTCCTTCTTGTCCTCTTTATGGATTCCCACCAAGTAGAAGCATAAGACTCAAAGGATGAAATAGCATAAGTACCTTTCTTCTCATCGGTCATCTCATTTGTGTCAAACACTCTCTCTATAAGTAGAACCCATTCCATATATGCCTCCGGATCACAAGCTCCCTTAAAGGATGGAAGATTAAGCTTCACACTATTGAGATTGTTGTTGTTGTCACGCACCCCATAGTTAGGCTCCGGTTGGCCTCCATAGTGGTCATCATGAGCAACATATTCTCTCCTAGCATTCCTTCCATCAAATCTCATGGGTGGCCCTCGACCTCGGCCTCTACCCCGATCCACATTTCGACCCCAATTCATTGGCCTCCTAGGTTGATAAGGAGCATCATACCCATAGGCCTCATCACCATACTCGGCTTCCTCCTCTTCTTGAGCCTCAACAACTTGCTCAAGAGGTGGGACAAACCTAACGGGTCTTCGAAGTGGAGCATTTCCTTGGGGATTGCCCAAGTTGAGAGGATTGCTCTCTTGTTGGGGATTGCCCAACCCACGCTCTCGTAGAGCTTCAACTTTGCTTTGTTCATACCTCTTGTTTAGCTCAACAAAGTGTCCGGGAGTCATAGGAGTGCTATGACTCGTGCCCTCTCCGGATTCAATTTGGACACTCGGGGTCCTCCTCTCACCGGTCTCAACTTGATTCCTCTCGACGGTTTCAAGTCTCAATGAGATATCCTCCAATTTAGCCATAATGGTGGCCATGAAATGCTTCATGGGATCATCTCCATCATTTGCCATTGTACCTACAAAGAAGCAACAAACGTTAGTAAAAGACCTCACTCACTCCCTCACTTGAGTTCACTCGGATCACTCTTTTGGGGGTGGTGGTGGATATTTCACTCGGACTTGTTACCAAAAGCTTCAAGGAGTTGACTACCAATCCTCAACCCAACCAACTATTCACAAGCCAATTGTACTCCGGGGCGAGTGGAGTTGATATGACTCGATGAACGCTAAGCAATTTGAAGTGAGGACTTGAACCAAAAGATGCTACGGATCTTCTTTGAATTCTAGTCTCCTTTCTAGGCACGATGATCCTAATAGCAATTAAAAGGTTAGCACTATTCAAGTAGAACGGTTACTCAAAGTAGCACTAACTAGATGTTATGTTATCAAACAAAGGGAAATGCCTATGAAAATCTACCCGAAACAACACTTTCAGCTCTCAGGTGGGGCGCCTGAACTCAGGAGGGGCGCCTAGGCTGTGCAGTATTCCAGGCGGGGCGCCTGGATCTAGGCGGGGCGCCTGAGACTTAGGCAGTAGCCAAGTCAGGCGGGGCGCCTGGCTTAGGCGGGGCGCCTGGCCTGAAGCCTTTCCCAACTCGTTCCAAACTCGTTTCAAGTCGATTTTCAAGCTCCAAATCCGATGTTTTCAACTTGTTTTCACAATCCAACGATACCCAAAGTTGTTTTTGATCTTCCTTAACAAACCCCAATCACATTAACATCCAAACAATCAATCAATTTCAAGATTCAATGCCAAGAACTCAAGAACAAGGGGGTTTTTCAAAGGGTTTTCAAAATGGATTGTGATTCATCAAACTTGGTGTTATACATACTCAAATCCCACAAAATTGGTACCGAATCGTTTGTTTTTCAATGAAGATCAATCCCCAATATCAAGTTTTCAATCAAACATCAATCCAACCCAAGAATCAAGCCAAAATTCATCAAGAACAAGTTCTTCAAGGGTTTAAGGGGTTTTGGGGTTTCAACTTTTCAAACTCCACCAATCCAAACAATTTTGGTACCCAAGTAACGGGAATTCATCCACGATCAAGAATCTATAATACCCATATCATAAATCATTCAAACCAACAAGATACACCAAATTTTTGTATTTTCAATTTTTCAAAACCCGAGCCTTGCTCTGATACCAAACTGATGAGACTCAAAATGCGGAAAGTAAAAGGATAAAGAACGAGACGTAACTCGATCTCTAATCCCAAGTAGCAACGGAGAACTGGTTCCGCTACACCCCGGGAGAAGGACAAGAACACCTACGCTATGCAACTACCCTCGAGCCAACTAGGACCCGCAAGTAGAATGATCGGGGCGGGGTTGTTAGGCAACTAGAATCCACTAGAAGTAACAAGTCCCAACTAAGGTTGGTTTTCATAAACCCAAAGAGAATCCACTCTTTACAATATTCAATTCATCATTCAACATAAACTAAGTGTAAAATAAGCTAGGCTTGGCTATTTATAGTGTTTCCCAAGCTTACACAAAGACTTAACTACTCTTACTAATAAGGTTCAACAAATAAGCCACGTAGGGCAAAATAGTAAAAGTCTACTAAATCTGCGAACTGGGAGGGGCGCCTGGGCTAGGTGGGGCGCCTGGCTTATGCTGAGTCTGGGCGGGGCGCCTGGGGGTAGGCGGGGCGCCTGGGGTAGGCGGACGCCTGAGCTGGGGCCTAGGTAGGCGGGGCGCCTGGCACCATTTTGCACACTTAGGCAGAAAGCTTCCCAGGCGGGGCGCCTGGGCTAGGCGGGGCGCCTAGCTGTGCTGGGCCTCCTTCCTCCTCCTTAGGCGTGGAGCCTAATGATGAAACCATCCGGAACACTTCCAAAGCCCTTGACTTCAAGTCCATTGTATCTTCCAAGCTTGGCACAAGTCGGAAAGTATTGGAAAGTGTCTTGGTGCAATTTGGGTCTCATCATCTGGGTTCCACTTATTCCTATGTATCGCCATATTTTGCTGCGGGTTTCAATGTTGATTATATGCTTATTAATGATCCTTTTTTTTCGACACCGGTTGGAGAGTCTATTATGGTAGATCGAGTATATCCAGGTTGTGTAGTCTCTATCCAGGGTCAGCAAACCGTTGTTGATTTATTAGTTCTTGACATGGTAGACTATGTGTGATCATGGGTATGGATTGGTTGGCATCTTGTTACGCGACTCTTGATTGTCATGCCAAGACAGTTCGTCTTTCTATTCCAGGTGCACCCTCGGTTGAGTGGCACAGTTCTTATCTTGCACCTTCAGGCAAGGTTATCTCTTTCATAAAGGCTAGATAGATGTTAGGCAAAGGGTGTTTAGCCTATCTAGCATTGATCCGAGACACCAACATTGAGTCCCCGTCTATTGATTCTATTCCTATTGTTTGTGAGTTTGCTGATGTGTTTCCAGAGGATTTACCGGGTGTTCCTCCTAATAGAGATATTGAATTTGTCATAGATGTTGTTCCGGGTAAACAACCTATCTCTATTCCTCCTTATTGTATGGCTCCTGCTGAGCTGAGAGAATTAAAGGAGCAGTTGCAGGATTTACTTAGTAAGGGATTTATCAGACCTAGTGTTTCACCTTGGGGAGCTCCAGTATTATTTGTTAGGAAGAAAGATGGCTCAATGCGGATGTGTATTGACTATAGGCAGCTGAATAAGGTGACGATAAAGAACAAGTATCTGTTGCCTCGTATTGATGACTTGTTTGATCAGCTGCAAGGGGCTAAATTCTTTTCTAAGATTGACTTGAGATCTGGTTATCATCAGTTGAAGATTCGTGAGAGTGATATCCCAAAGACGGCCTTCCGGACCCATTATGGTCACTATGAGTTTCTGGTTATGTCATTTGGGCTTAAAAATGCCCCGGCAGCTTTTATGGATTTGATGAACCGAGTGTTCAGGCCTTACTTAGACTTATTTGTCATTGTCTTTATTGATGATATCTTGATTTATTTTCGTAGCCGAGCGGAGCATGAGGAGTACTTGAGAGCTGTTATGCAGACACTTCGTGTTCAGAAGTTGTACGCCAAGTTCTCTAAATGTGAATTTTGGTTAGATTCTGTGGCATTCTTGGGTCATATTGTGTCTAGTGAAGGCATTAATGGTGATCCGAATAAAATTGAGGCAGTTCAGAATTGGCCACGACCAACTTCTCCGTCAGAGATACGTAGTTTCCTTGGGTTGGCAGGGTAATACCGGCGATTTGTTCAGGGGTTTTCTTCTATTGCAGCTCCGCTGACCCGCTTAACTCAGAAAGCTGTGCAATTTCGATGGTCAGAGGAGTGCGAGGCGAGCTTTCACAAGCTCAAATCCTTATTGACTACTTCTCCAGTATTGACTCTTCCTACTCGTTCAGGTGGGTTTGTAGTTTATTGTGATGCCTCTCGTATCGGTTTGGGGTGTGTCTTAATGCAACATGGCAGGGTTATTGCATATGCATCGAGGCAGCTGAAGGTGAGTGAGAAGAAGTACCCTACCCATGACTTAGAGTTGGAAGCGGTTGTGTTTGCAATGAAACTCTGGAGGCACTATCTTTATGGTGAGCCTTGTGAGATTTTCACTGATCACAAGAGCTTACAACACCTATTTAATCAGAAGGATTTAAATGGTAGGCAACGTAGATGGCTCGAGTTGATCAAGGATTATGATCTTATCATTCGTTATCACCCGGGAAAGGCCAATATTGTAGCTGATGCATTGAGCCGGAAGTCTATGGGTAGTCTTGCATATTTGCAGTTTTTGACTAACCAGAGGGTTAGAGTATTCAGCCCAGCACCTGACAGGGTGTTTGCTTGTATGATGACCCAGTCTTCTCTTGCCAATCAGATCAAGGAGAGGCAGTATGAGGATTCTTATTTGCTAGAGTTGCGAGATACGCCCCTAAGTGGGGGAGCGTCAGAGTTTACAGTTGGTGATGATGGTGTCCTTCGTCTCAACAATCGTTTGTGTGTTCCTAATATTGATGACTTGAGGTGGTTGGTATTGGATGAGGCACACAGCTCACGATATTCCATTCATCCCGGTACCACTAAGATGTATCATGACCTTCGTGAGTTATACTGGTGGAAGGGAATGAGGAAGGATGTTGTTGAGCACGTGTCTCGATGCTCAAACTCAGCAGGTCAAGTACGAGCATAGAAGACTCGCAGGTTTATCCCAGGCATTACCTATTCCCGAGTGGAAGTGGGAGATGATCACTATGGACTTTGTTGTTGGTTTGCCTAGGACTTTGAGACAGCATGACTCTGTTTGGGTGGTGGTTGATAGACTTACCAAGTCTGCTCACTTTATTGCAGTGAAGACTACATATTCAGCAAAGAAGTTGGCTCAAATTTTTATTGAGCATATTATCCGATTGCATGGTACTCCACTTTCTATTATTTCTGATAGAGGCTCTCAGCTCACAACACAGTTTTGGCAGTCATTTTAGCGAGAGTTAGGGACTAAGGTTCAGCTTAGCACTGCATTTCACCCATAGACGAATGGTCAGTCAAAGCGGGCTATACAGATACTAGAGGATATGTTGAGAGCTTGTGCGCTGGACTTTGGTGGTCATTGGGATGACCATTTACCCCTAGCAGAATTTTCTTATAATAATAGCTACTAGTCTTCTATTCAGATGGCACCATTTGAGGCTTTGTACGGGCGTAGGTGTCGCTCTCCAGTGGGATGGTTTGAGTCTGGTGAGGTGATTGCTGTAGGTCCAGATTATGTGCAGCAGACTTTGGATAGGGTACGGATTATTGAGGATCGCTTACGGACTACCCAGAGTAGGCAGATATTATATGCAAATCGGAGGACCCAGGACTTGGTGTTTATGGAGGGTGATTTGGTTTACTTAAAAGTGTCACCGATGCGAGGTGTGATGAGATTTGGGAAGAAAGGTAAATTGAGTCCTCGTTTCATTGGCCCGTTTGAGATTATTCAGCGTATTGGTAATGTTGCTTATAAGCTTGCCTTACCAGATTCGATGCCGGTTCATCCAGTTTTTCATATTTCTATGCTTCGGAAATGTGTTCATGATCCTACTCACGTTATTGAGGCGAATATAATTCAGTAGGATGAGAACCTCGCTTATGAGGAGGTCCCAATTGCTATAGTTGAAAGGGATATTCGAAAGTTGAGATCAAAAGAAATTCCCCTAGTAAAGGTGCAGTGGCGAAACCGTCCACGTGATGAAGCTACTTGGGAGATTGAGGCGAGTATGCAAGAGAAATATCCGTACTTATCTGAGACTTCAGGTATGCGTCATGACACTTGACTGGTAGAGATTTATTTATGTCTTTTATCTATTGCCTCTTATATAGGGCCTAGATCCTTCAAGTATCGTTCGAGGACGAACGATTATTTAAGTGGGGGAGAATGTAACGACTCGATAATTAATAAATATTATTTTGTTTTAGTTATTCCCGTAACGTTTGGTACATTTATTTTGATTACTCTTTTAAGGAAATCATTTTTTTAAAGTAAGAGTTGGAAGAAGGGGTAAAAATATAATTATGAGTAGTTGTTGGACCAATTAGACACTACCCCTATTAGTTGGTATTTAAGTAGAAATATTTATAAAATAATAGTGGAGGGGTGGGGTTTACAGTTCTTTTGGCGTGCCTTAGTATTACATCGTACAAAATTAGGTTTTAAGAGTAAGAAACTTATTGGGGTGAAAACACAATTCGGTAGACACAGGAAGGAACTTCAACGTTTTTACGCAATAGCAGGTATGTAGAAGTTTATGTTTACATTGTACTAATTAATTGGTACTATTAGTTAAGAGGGGAGAACAGACACATTGCGCAAGTGTTGAAGTTGTTTAGGGTGGGATAAATAATCAATAAACTTGTCTTAGGATAGTGCGATGATTGAGAGTATAAAGCAATGGTTGGAATGATGGACAATGATTGGTATTAGTGTTATGGCGTTGGGATTTAAGATGCTGGTGTATATTTCCATTCATTTTGTAATCTCTTAACAATGGTGTTCAATGATTAGATAATTATGAGGGGACATGATAATGATAGCAATTGTGAAGTAATGATGATGTTTTTGAGGAAAGTTAGTAATACAATTATCTTTGGTGGATCACAGTGAACCAGAACGTCATTAGCATGTTTTCGAATTAAATCTTGAAATCTCAGTCTATATTTTCAGTTTTAACTATCCTTACCTAATAGGAACTATTAATTATATTTTCCATACAAGGTTATAGTTTTCATTTAGAGTACAATACTGACATAATTACAATGCAAGGTACGGTTTTTGAGATGTAGAAACAATATTTAATCCTAAGTGATGTAATTTAGTGAATGTAACTTGTACGGGTTCGGGGAGAGTTCTAGAATCAGGAATTTGAACCAATATAATATATTTATTAATTATGCATTCCAATCTTTGATTTAGAGCAAAACCGTTTGGAGGAAATTCGGCGGGGAAAAGAGATTATTGATTAGTGTATACTTCTTCGGGTAGGTGATTCTATCCCTTTCTTTGGTGGAACTAGCCCACGCGGGATATTGGTCATACGTTCCTTGTATGTGCACTGTCCTAGGTGTAACCGTTTACACCTCTTCGTTGTACTTAAATCTTTACTTAGAGTATGTGTAGTTTTCTTGGATTGTGTTTACTCCTAGTTGTTGTTTAAAGTATTGCAAGTTATGTGCATGTTTGACATGACAATTTATGATTTCTTGATATGTCGGAGCTGGTCCAATTGATGGTATTTCAGAGTTTGTCCATTTGATAGCCTCGGAGTTGGTACACTATCTATTTTAGAGTTGGTACATTAGATAGCATCAGAGTTGGTCCACTATCAAATCTTTTCGGAGTTAGCCCACATATTCTGCTGGTTTATGAAATGAGTTTAATTGTTGGTTCTTGAATGAGATTTATTGATGTTGAATAGTGTGATTGGATGAACTATTTAAATAGTGAATTATAACATGTTTCTTTTTCTCCCTCTTATATTCTGTTAATTTATTGCTTAGACTAGTTTTCTGTCTTTCATAGGAACTAGTCTACCCACCTACTAAGTTCTTTTGACTTACGTTATTTTCTTTATTGTTTTCTTATTATCTGTTCGAGCAGATACAGTTCCGAGTACCAGCGAGCCCCATGGCCAGAGTTGAAGATTTTCCTATTGATCAGCGATGAGCCAACCATCCTCATTCCGTGGTGGCGCACCTTTCCATTATTTCATTTCTGTCATTTATTGTTTCATACATTTGGGATATTTTATTCAGTATTTATCTTATACATGTTCATGGCTTATGGTAGATGACTAGACCTTTCATTTGAACTATGGGATATTCTGCGTATTTCAGTAATAAAAGTCACACCTTTAATTTTATTATATTATTTCTTTAATATTATTGAGGTTAATTGTTAACATAGTGAGTGGGTTCGCCCGATGGGGTTGTTCGGGTGCCCTCACGATCATCCAGGATTTTGGGTCGTGACAGGAAGGAACGAGATTGTACGGCCCTTTCCACTGCCGAATCATAGTATGTTGCACTAGGACATTGCTGTACCAAACTTCTTTGGATAGGCAAGCAATTATCTGATTATGATTTATTTTTTAAACCTATTCCTATGTTATGTGATAATACCAGTGCTATTGAATTATCCTATAACCCTGTTGATCATCCTAGGACAAAACATATAGATGTCTGTTATCACTTCATTAGAGGTCATGTTCAGGATGGTGATGTTGACATTGCTTTCGTGAGTACAGATTTTCAATTAGCTGATATTTTTACTAAACTTCTTTTAGAAGAAAGATTTTGTGCCTTATGTGATTTGCTTGGCATAATTCCAGATCCCTATTAAACTGATTGTGTCCTTAAATATGGTTGGCATTAATTGATTTTGCTATCACAATATATATTACCATATATATATATATATAGGTTCTCTATATGTGTCTATTTATTTGATATTATTACCTTTACCTTTTCTCCTGTCATTATTACTTTTTGTCTCGAGTTTGAAAAGGTGTCAGGCGGCGTTGCATCGGGTTCCAAGGCACTGCACTGCACCCCTTCCCTTCACATCACGTCCCTTCACTTCTGCAACTCTTCCCCTCACACGAAACCTTCCCTCTTCCATCTACCCTCCTTAAATCATTCACTACCCATCACCATTAAAATGGCCAAAAAAAACTTCCTTCTCTGCTCGTCGCAGTCAGCGCACAAAATCCAAGCTACCCACAACCTCCACCACTCCGGTGCAAGTAGATTCTGACCACTCCGAAAATACAATGTCGAACTATGAAAGCCTTGACAGAAACCCTAATCTTTCAAAGAAATCTGGCAAACGACCCATGCAGAGTGATGATGGGGATTGTGTGAAGACACCCAAGAAGGAGTTTTCTCTTGCTGATTTAGATGAAACTTTGGACTTCTGAGATACCTCTGCTCATGACAAGCTTGATGCTATCAGAGATAAACCTCTGGCCCATGGGAGACTTGTTGATTTGGACGCCATGAAATCTCTAAATTGTGATCTCAAACCTTGGTTTGATGCTCAGGACTGGTCAAACTTCTTCTCCACTGACTCCGCTGACATTCCTGAGGATCTGGTAAGACTCTTTTATGCAAATCTTCGCCCTTGCTTTTCTGGAGGTTTTGAGACAATGGTTCTGAACACTAGAATTGTGATTACCAAGGCTATTCTGTGCCGCATTTTGGGATGTAAGCTTTCTGGTTATTCTGAGTTCTTTAAAATTTCATGGCCCTCTGATTTTGAAGTATCTTTTGAGCAAGCCAAAACTTTTTTATGTGAAAAGTCTGATATTCCTGAAGGCCAACTTGGACCCTTGGACCTATCTTTTAAAATTCGTGTTCTTGCACACATTGTTGGTACTACTTTGCTTCCCAGGACAGCTTCACTTAGTTCTCTCTCACAACGTGATACCTTGATTGTCTACTGCTTGGTTACTAAGAAGAAACTAGACTTGGCTGCCTGGATTATTGAGTATATGCTTGAAACTATTGCTGAATGTGCATCTCTCTCATATGGGTTAATTATTACTCGAATTCTGCATTTTTATCATGTTGACATATTTGCCTAGAAAACCTGTTCTTTGACTACATGCTATAATTCTCGCACCTTTGCATCTATGGGTTATGTTCGCATTAATGGTTTTTGGTTTCGCAAGGAAACTAAGCCTCCTAAACCTGCCAATGACTTGTCCATCTAAATCCTCTATAAAACTTAAAGATGCAATGACTGATCTTAATGACCTGCTACTTAGCCTGCATTTCAAGAGTGACAAAGCCTCGGAAGACATCAATGAACTAAAACTAGATGTTGGTAGGTTTTCTCTAAAGTTAGACACTGCTTTGACTGACTCTACTGCTGCTATTAGACAAGTACATGCCAGAATTGATGCTGTTTCTACAGATGTTCAGGCTCGCATTGATGCAATGTCTAGGGATGTTCAAACTAAGCTGGACAGGGTGACTAACAATGTCGTGAATGCTCTTACATATTTCCTTGCTCCTCGCTATTTCTATGGGTCTGTAATATGTTGAATGATTTAGACAATTGTTTTAATCCTTTTTGCTGATGCCAAGGGGGAGAACAGACTTATGCCCTCTAGCATTCATGTAAATTAAGTATCTATGTGATTATGGTATCCTTATGGCTATGGTATATAGGGCTGCTCATACTCAGCGGGAGTCAACTAACCTTCAAGTCCCTAGAGTCTTCTATTTGATTTCTTTTATTGCAGGTTGCATATACTCAGGGGGAGCCGACTATCAAGATCCAATAGTCGACTATGCTGAAAATGGGAGTATCCTGTCACATCCTCCTTTACTTTTTGTCATCACCAAAAAAGGGGTGATTGTTGAGTTAATTTAATTCTAAGTTTTGATTATGACAAAAAAGACACAACACTTAAGTATAATGTACAAATTGCAGGACTTACAAGGAAGATCTCTGTGGAGGATCTTAGATGGAAGGGAAGATTGCCTGTTGGAAATCAGAAGAGTCAGCTATGGAAAGTCGATATATTAGGCGCGCTAATTGTGTGGGAGTTGTCCCAAATCTGGTCTTGCCTTATTCTTTACGAAGATATTTATTTCTTCTAGAGGATCAAATCTCTTGGGTCGATCTCTCCTTCCTCAATTCCTGTAAATCATATCCTCGTCATCCTCCGTTGATCGTGTGACAGATCTACCATATCTCAATCTCAACAGGCATCTCTGATTGATCACTATTTATACGAGTAGTTTGCTCACCCCCCCCCCCCTCTTGTATTTATCATATACGTCATCATAGCCTTTTGTTTTAGGGACGCGAGAATGGAACTGTTCAAAAGTAGTATCGTGTTCACTTTAATCAAATAGGCCTCAAATAAATAATTATTTTCCTTGGACATAATTGATATAGCATCCGTCAATTCATTGTGTGTCCGTCAATTCATTGTGTAGCGTCAAATAAAATATATATTCTCATAGGCTTATTTTTATAACTTTCCAGATCTGTACCAAAACCAAACCCAAGCGTAATAGAGTCAGCGCGGCTGCAACAATTCTCTATTAAAACGATCAGTACTAATCAAAACCCAAAAGTAACAGAATTTTACCATCAGGCATGGACTGAAATGTCCAAACATAACAAGATCCATCCAGCCCTAGAACCTGCAGTGAATTCATCCAAGCAAAACAAACTGAAACAAGATACGATTAATCCTAGAACAAAATAGCATAATGATGATGTGATAATCAGATTTTAGAAAAAAAAAAAGAATTCTTCAAACAGATCCATAAACGAAACACCCAAAGCTCGGAATCCGAGCAGCACCAAGGACGAAGGAAGCGGTGCGTCGGGGAAATGGTGTTTCCCGGTGAATACTCAGATTCATGGATCCGCTGTTCAAATGAAAGAGGACCGACCGGCGGCCTCAGGCGGCGCCGCTGCTGCCCCTTTTCTTTTCTGTTAATTTCAGTGATACACCAGGCTGGAGCAAAGGGAAAAGAATCAATATGTCATCGGCGATGGGCTCCAGTGGTGGTGGCTCGCTACACCACTACCTTTAGTGGTGTTTATGTCGTTCTCTTTCCCGACCCCCTTCACTAGTTTTTTATCATTATCCCATCCCCTGGTGCCCGTTAATTTTGTATGAGTGTGTGTGTATGGGTTTCGATCTGGTAATGTGGGGATGGTGGGTTTGTTCTTGTGGTGTATTTATATAGTGTATGTGTCTAGTGATTTTTGGATGTGGACATCTTGGACTGTGTTGATGTGAGAAGAAGGGAGACGAAGGGAGCTCATTCTAACTTTCTGTAAATCATGTTGTGTGTGGGTGGTGTAGGTATTGGTTTGTGTATATGGGAAACAGGTGTTATCGATGTGTGTTGGAGATGAAAAATGGGTATTATAATTTTGCAAGAAAACTAGAGGTGGTGCTGTGCTTGTGGTGTCGGGATGTTTGATTGAATGTGATGATTTTTGAGGGAAAATGGGGACGATTATAGGGAGGAGGCTTTGCTGATTGTATGTACTGTGTTTGTGGGGAAGAAGCAAGGTTAGGGAGAAGACCAGGCGCGTGTGTTATATTTTAGGCCCCCCCATGTGCTAATGAATTGGTGTGTTTTTAAAGAATTGAAAAAGAATTAGGGGTTGATTTGGGGAGAGATTTTGGGGGAATAATTTGAGGGATTTTGAGTGATTGAGGGGATTAAGATAATGATTTTCCCCAATTAAAGGGATAGGAGAATTTAGGAGGGAGATTTGAGTGGGAAGATATTTTTGGGCTATATTTGGTCAAGATTCAAGGTAGAATTAGGAAGAAGATTTAGGATTTAAAATTCAAATAATAAGGGTGTATTTGGTTAACAATTTGGTCTAGGTTCAAAGTAAAATGTAATTCAATAAATAAAAATAAATAAAGATAAATAAAGAATTTTGGTAGTAATTTTGAAATATGGAAGAATTAATAATAAAAACGAATTTGGACACCTTCTCTTTAATTGGCCGATATTTAACTTAAAGGTACAAGAAAATAAAGTTTTATATATATATATATATATATATATATATATATATATATATATATATATATATATATATATATATATATATATATATATATATATATATATATATATATATATATATATATATATATATATATATATATATATAAACATTAAATAAACTCAAATAAAATTATTTAAATATATATAATCATAGATAATTACTAATTTGCACAAATAATCACAAATTGAAACAAACTTGACATGTGGCCTAAGTGACGCAATTATATAATATAGCCACTTATAAATGTACTAATTTTCACAAAGAGTCACAGTTTTGACAAATAACCTAAATGATGCAAAAATTACGTAATATAGCCACATTTAAGTATGTAATATATAAGTAGAGGATAACACACGTAAATGCATGATTTATAATGCTCAGTTTACACAAATTGTCAAATTGCACCTTTAAGTTAAATTATAGCCAATTTTAGAAAAATGAGGGATAAAATTGGGTGTCAACACAATTCTAGAATGACATTTTACCTGTGTGAGAGATTTATGACGCACGATTTTAAATGTAAAGATTAAACTTATCCCAGTATGTAAAGTTTAGATTCGTATACGCTTTGCCTTTCGACGGGATAAATGAAGAATAAAGCAAAGGTACTAGCGAAGATGAGATAACTCCAATAGATCGAGCGTGGGAAAAGAGGCTTATAACCGTCCTAGTTATAAAAATATGGCGCGCTACACACCTATAAAGAGGAGTTTATATGTACATAGTTTCCACTTCGTCTCGATAAACGAGTAAACTTGCCTCCAATATTGCCTTGATTGAATGGGGAAGAATTTGGGGAGCGAATTTTATAAATGCGCACGACTCAAGCAGATGGGCACGATTAAAGACGAAGACACGCACGATTGACGCAGATATGTTTGGAGGTACAAAGTAGGTATTAGCTGGAAGGGAAATGCGAAATGACATCCTAATTCATATTGATGGATTAGGCAGATTACTTGTGGGAGTATGAGATGATTGGCTTCGGGCGTGTCAGAATTCGACAGAATATGTATTTTGATAATAGGACAAAAGCATTGTCGAAGTCGAGATAACATCGATAGATCGAGTGTTGTGAAATAGGCTTGTAAATGTCCTAGTTATGAAGATGTGGTACACAATAAACCCATAAAGAGGGGTTTACTTGAGCACATTTTCCACTATAACTCGATAGAAGAGTCATCTTGGCCTCAACATTGTCTTGGATGAACTGAGGAATAAGGCACGATGAATATGCATGATTCAAATAGATAGGCACGATTAGGAAGGAACACGGAGCTGGTGCCTAATCGACGAGGAAAGATTAGGTAGATCACTAGTGCGAGTATGGAACTGTAGCTTTGAGTGCTTTGGAACTCGGCAAAATAGGTAGCTCGTGGGTGTAGCAAAAGCATTGTCTATAAGATTAGGCCTTTTGAATTCGGTTTTGGGATGAAGCTTCATATGTGTTTGAGGTTTTATGGTTGCACAATTGGTAGTGATTTTTGGAGCAGGTGTGAGAGTGGGACGCAGGGGTTTGTCGAGATATTTGAGAGTCCCTATAGCAAAATCAAGACAAATGAAAATTGAGATAAAAGTAAAGATAAAGTAAACTCCCCTGTTGAGTTGAGCTCTTCCTTGTCCGGTCCGCTTTCAGGTGCTCAGTGCTAGGGAATGTTTGATCCTCTCTTCTGCGGGATATCAATTTGCTAAGTGCTTCTCGTTAGGAGGTAGTTGCTTTGTCGTGCTGAACTGTTGTTTGATCATCTTGTCAGCTCCACACCGGATTGTATGTCCATTGTTTTTGTCCTTTAAATATGTGTCTGTCATGTCAAGCTGTATACTTCTTTTGTATTGACCTGTGTATCTTTCCATGCAGGGTTGCCTATCATTCTTTTATTTTGGTTGCACACCCTTTGTCATGTTGTCCCTTCAATGGGTTGTCTACCCTCCAGGCTGTCTTTATATTACAATGTCAAAATTTGCATGGGGTTGTGTGCCCTCCGCAGTGTCAGTTTTGACATCGGGCTGTGTACCCTCCGTCGATGCATCGGGCTGTGTACCTTCTGCAAAATTAAAATACAAATCGATATCGGGCTGTGTACCCTCAACAGATGCTTCGGGCTGTGTACCCTCAGCCAATTTAAATGCAAATTGATATCAGGTTGTGTACCCTCAACCGACGCTTCGGGCTGTGTACCCTCAGCTAATTTAAAATGCAAATCGATATCGGGTTGTGTACCCTCAATCGACGCTTCGGACTGTGTACCCTCAGCTAATTTAAAATGCAAATCGATATCGAGATGTATACAATCAATTGACGCTTCGGGCTATGTACCCTCAGCTAATTTAAAATACAAATCGATATCGGCCTATGTACCCTCAACTAATTTAAAATGCAAATCGATATCGGGATGGGTTCCCTCAGTCGATGCTAATGAAAATCGATATCGGGCTGTGTACCCTCAATCGACGCTTCGGGCTGTGTACCCTCAGCTAATTTAAAATGCAAATCGATATCGGGTTGTGTACCCTCAATCGACGCTTCAAGCTGTGTACCCTCAGCTAATTTAAAATGCAAATCGATATGGGGCTCTGTACTCTCAATCGACGCTTCGGGCTGTGTACCCTCAGCTAATCTAAAATGATATAATCGACATCGGGCTGTGTACCCTCAGTCGATGCATCGAAAGCAAAGTAAAGTGTAACAAGTAGGATGCTATTGGTATGTCATGTGATGTGCTAAGGAGGCTATCATGTTGCTGTTATAAGGACTTTTCTTGAAAATTTTGAGGGGACCTCAAAAATATCTTTCCCCGTGTCATGTTTGCGACTTTTAGAGTTTTTGAGGGGATCCGCAAAAATTCTGCCCTAGTTTATTATTTATGACAGATCACCGAGAAAAGATGGTTGCATTGTACTGAACACCAATGTATTGACTAAACTCTGTATTCGCCCTTCAGTGCGACGATTGGGTGTATTGATGACTATGAGTATGTTATATTTTGCATATTTAGACTGGAGTTTGATATTTGGATTTTGTCGGATTTTGAAGGTTTTCAAAAATGGTATTTGTTTTAGGTTATGACCGGATGTTTTCGTGCTTCAAGCCTTTTTTTTTAAAGTCATGGAGCTAACTTTGATGGATTGACCTTTGTCAAAAGTATGTTTGCGGTTTGGGAGTTGCAGTTTCCCTTTGTTGGTTCTTTGTCGTACTACTGTTTTGCTTTGGGTCAATCAGACTTTGAACTTTGTGTTTCAGTGCTGGATGTGTTGCGGTGTCATGGTATGGAATGTTTGAGTGTAGCTTTTATTGGATCGAATTTAAGAATGGACATCCAGGGAGTAGTTTGTCTGCTGGTTGCAATGTCATTTGATTGGGCTAAAGGAATAAAGGCATGAGGTTTTGTCATTTGGGTCTATCCTTTATTGTGTTGAGCCTGACAGGCTTGTGGTTAAAAGTCTTGACAGAGGGGGTCGTTTATTGTGTAAGTTTGGGTGCAATATGAGGTTGTGAGTTTGTCAGCTTCGGTTGTATAATGATCGGACTTCTTGGTTGTGACTCTCGTGTGAGTATAATGTAGGTTGTACGGTATTGGGATTGTCTGAACATTCTTTGTATATATGTTGATGGTTCAAAGGACTTTGCGGTAGGGGAAAGTGTTTTCAGCTTGGCTTGCCGTTTCGGCTTTTTTGAATGGAGATTCTTGACCGATTTCAGTGTTCAAGCGCGAAGAAATCTTAACAACGTGGTGAAATGAACAAAATTGTGTGGGCATGTCAGCAAAGACTTGGAGCAAAAATGACACATGAGCTTAAGAGAATGCCTAGACCGCGGATGACAGATTAGCGCTCGAATTTGGAGGTTATGATAGATCGTATAGATATCACAAGAGATTGCTTAAGTGCTTTATGTAGCAGTCAAGGCAAGGATTTTGGTCAAACGGCCGACGCTTATTTAAGGGGGAGGTGAGGAGTTGAATGTCAATGAAAGGCGATAAAGATGTTGTATAAGGAATGTATTGTGTTGTGTAACAGAAAAGGATGTTGGCTTTTGTCGAATGCCAGGACCTTGAGTGCATTTGTCATCCTTCCTTATAAATTTGTCTGTCATGATGGCTATGTGTCCTCGAAGAGATACTTAGCGTCTTTCAAACTTGTCAACCAACTTCTGGAATATAGTCTTTGTACCAACTTTCTTGTTAGACAATATCTTATTGTTGAGCCGTTGAGTTTGATGTAGGTTGGCTATGTATCATATTCATTCTTAGATTGTTGCATCTTGTTGTGGATGTCGTCATGAGAATTCACAAAATATTGTAAATGTCTCAAACATGCTTCCAAATGCTCTAGGGATCTCCAGGTTTGTCATATGATGATGGCTTTGTCATTATGTTTTTGTCTCTTCTTTGCAAGTTGAATCAGCTTGCTTGTTTTGATTGTTGTGCACAAGTATTTGTTACACCTCTGTCTTTCCAATATTATCTTTCACTAGCCCTTTAAATACTTGGAGCGAGTTGGAAAGTGCTTTGCGTCACAGTTATGTATTGTAGGTGGCGTGATTGTGTAGACAGGTGCAACAAAATGATCCTTGGATGTTGGTGTCAAAAGGTTTTGAGGTGAGCCATGTGTGCCTTTGAGTTTGACCGATATTTTCCTTGCCTTGTCAGTTTCTCTCCGTGTGTATAGTGTTTGCTGGAACATTTGAGGTACTAGGGCAATAAGCCAGACAGTTTCTAATCTCTTGAACGATTGAGAATGGCATTCAGCTAGTGGAGTTTAGTTTCTTTTTGGTCCTTGGTTTGCATCGGGGCGAAGCCTAGGAGGGCATGGTGGTGTATTTTGGTAGTTGGCTTGAGCGTTTTACTGGTAGGGTGTATGAGCTGGGATGTGGAATATATGTCAAGCGGGTTGAGCGGGATATTTAGGTTGTATATGAGGGTAAGGATAAAATGGTAGCGCTGTTTGATAGTAGTGGTTGAAGGTAGGGTGTTGAATGGTTGCGACAAAAGAGACTTTATCTTTCCTCTATTGAAAAGGTTCGTATTTTCAGACTAGCTAGCCTTATTGGTTGTTTTTAGTGCAGTGGAGGTAATGTAGAGATAGGAGAGGGCTGGTGGGAACTGTTGTGAAAACTTCCTTATTTCAGAAAATCCCTGACAAGTGCACTCGCGTAACCATGTCCTTTGCCTTGGTACTCAACTCGAGCCAACCTTTTGGTAATCGACATTGAGTTTGGTAGGTGAATTTAGAGACAGTTTGGATATGCGAAAGATTTTAAATACCAGGATTTGATCATAGAGTAGATAGAGGAGGTGCCTCAGTAGGCGATTGAATTTGGAGAAAGAATTCTTTCGGAAGAACGAGACTCATAACAACAGACGAATTCATGCAATGCACACATATCAAATAAGAAATGCATCCTATAATATGAAGGACCGTTTTACGTACGATGATTTTGAAAAATGCTTTGTACCACATGCATCATTTCGTTTGCTAACAAAATAGTTAAGAGGTTCTGGGGTATGCTGGGATTTGCGAAAAGTAATGTGAAGCCTAAAGATAATATTACATTTATTGGACTTTTGTTACATCGGCTGATATTGAAATAGTACAAAAGGTGGGAAACATTGCTAGAAGGTTAGATCATGGCCTGGTGAACATCTTTCACGCTGATCCATCCCTAGAGGATTCTTCTTCTTCTTCTTTCTCGGACGAGCCTTCCTCGGACGAGCTTGCATCTGATGAGTATCCTTGAAAAATGATGTTGTCTGCATCAGTTAAGAGCCGGGATATGTCAAATGTGAAGTTCTTCAACATTTCCCAAGCCTTTCTTCCTTTCTCCTCTATTCCTTTGTTTGTCACAGAGTTCATCCCCTCGCTAGCCCTACGCCGATAGACTCTATGTGTTTTGTCAAGAGTCCTGCCTTACTACGCCATTTAATTTTTTCTTCGTTCTTTGCTTCGACCAAACTTTGCTTCTTTGCTATTTTCCCTCGTGCCCTTGCCAGTTGTTTGCGTAACCTTTTGTACTCAGATTCTAACTCATCAACATTCCTTTTCCTTTTTGTTGTTGCATTTGGTTGAATTGCCCTTGCTATGTATTTCCTAAGCCAGTCTGGGTAATCTTCATCATAGCTAGCATCAAACATGTCTTTTCCAACAGTCTTGATTCCCATTCGTCGCCTTTCTTTCCAAAGTTTCGTTATCTTGTCTTTAAATGGGATCACTCCTCCGAGAATATTTGCTTTGAAACTTTTGATGTCTGCAATTTGGGGTACAGTCTGCTTTCTCCCTGCTTCTCTAAGTGTCCTTAAAGGAGTGTATGGATAAACTCCTCTAAAGCCCAATAAGATGAGAAATGAGTCTCTTTTGGATCGTATGATTACTGTTGTACTGGGAAAGTAATCAAAAATCTATTGAATGTTTTCAGGTGTCTGTTGACAGAACATATGGTGCCAAGCATTGGACGTTGTTGGTCAATCCCACTTCTCGAGAACGTTGTCCATGCGGCGGTATGAGTCAAGATATAGTTTTCTTTCGGTATGGAATGGAAATCTTTGTCTGTGGTATCCATCCTTTGCAAATGCTCCATCAGCCAAATTTGTAAAAGCAGATTGCAACCTTCAAAGAAACCAGCACCCTTCTTGCATCTTTCTAAAGCTCGGGACATCTCTACAACAATCGTCGGTACCAAAGTGTATTTCTTGTTAATGTCTTTGAGTAAGGCATCAGCAACTGAGACCATGCAAACATCAACTCGTCGTTTGTGTTGTGGAAAGACGATAGTCCCTAAAAAGCTAGTGACAAAAGCAAGTAAATTTCGCTCTTGCCAATCTGCCTGGTCAATGTTGAAATAGCCTTCAGATTCTTGAAATGCTTCTCCATACCCAAATTTGATGTAGAGGGAAAGTTAGAGAAATTCCCGATTACCGTATACTATCTGTACATAATTCGGGCTTAAACCCGACCATTTCGAAGAACTCCTCTGGTGTAATGTTCTTAGGCATCAAGACTTCTTCGCTCTCAAATGGTAATTGAGCTAACCCACCTATTTCCTTTAGTAATGGTGTTAACTTGACACGACCCGGAATCCGGTTAGGCCGTGCGGGAACCCGACATCCTCCCCTAGACCCGTCGGGCGAACCCTTACCAAGTAAATCAGAAAAATAAATATAACAATTCACAAATAAGGACAAGACTTAAAAAAAATCACAGACATACTGATACCTCTAAGCTGTACAAAAGAAATTACAGCTGACTACCCAACATACTAGGTTTAGGGCTATCCAGACTAGACATCTAAGAGTACAAAAGAAGACAAATACCTCCTGAAGGGAGCAAAATGCAACTGAAATAAAACCTAATAAACTGGTGGCCATCCGGAATAAAAGCTGGCTCACCCTGACAGCTGAAGTCGTCTGCGCTCCTTTACAACGTGGTGAACTCAATCCTGGAGCGAACCTGCCGAAACGAAATAGATAGACAAGAAACAAACAACAAACAAGGGTGAGTCAAAAGGACTCAATAAGTGGGGCAGACTAGCCACCTCAAAGAATAGGATAGCTAGCCAGGGAGAAGAAACAGATAAACCAAATTCCTCTTATTTAAATTATAAAAAGGCAGAGCCAAATAACAACCAGAAACACATATGAAACCATAAACTCAACCAGGGATACGAGCCAGAAACATATCAACAAATAAGCAATGCACATATAAGCAGGACAGTAGTCACGTATCGTAAGTATACCCAATGGTATGAAATGAGATGAGATGAAATGAAATGAAATGAAATGTGATGCAAAGGGTCACATGTGCCCATAATCCCATCCTGAAGCGGAATACTCCTGCACTCAAGGGGAATCCAATCTGATAACCAACTGGAGCAGAATACTCCTGCTCCTGGGGCGGAATACTCCTGCACCCGATATAGTATAAACCAGAGGCGGAATACTCCTGCACTCTCCTGGGGCAGAATACTCCTGCACCCGATATATGTAAAGCTGAGGCGGAATACTCCTGCACTCACTATCTGACATAAGAGCGGAATACTCCTGCTCCTGGGGCGGAATCCTCCTACCCTCAATATGATACAATGGAGCGGAATCCTCCTGCTCCTAGGGCAGAATCCTCCTACCCTCAATATGATACAATGGAGCGGAATCCTCCTGCTCCTGGGGTGGAATACTCCTGCACCCAATATGATATGCAATGTAATGTATATGAATGACATATAATGCGTATGAATGCAATATGATGCAATAATAACCCTTCACCGGGTGGGACTCTCATCGATAGCCGGGGAGTAGATGCCAACTCACAGCCAGAGTACAATATTCGGATCCTCAATGCAATACAAACAACAGGACGTAACATATAATATACAATATAAATCCAAAGCTAAGGCGTAATGAGTATGCCTATCGGCAGCTACACACGTAAGGAACACATGGTAGAAAATCCACGAGGCCGGTGCCTCCAAAGAAATGGATATAAACACTTACCTCTTCCAAAAGTTAGTACGGCTAATCAACAACCGCTTTATCCTTTGGTTTCCTTGCCAAACGATCTCACTCTATTCAATAAGCTAAAATATATATATCAATTTAGGCTAAAAGCTTCATTCCTCACATCTTAGGGAAATCCGGTTAGGAACCTGATACCCACGCGATCGGACTGTGTGTCCAATGTCCAGCCTCTATGGGGGACTCCAAATCACACATAACATGATCACAATATAAGTATAAGCATGTATGAAGCATAACACATGTGGAAACAATAGATATGGACTCAAAGGCATGTGAAGAAAACTTTGGATAGAATTATGGACACAACCTAGAACTCAGAATTTGTCCAACTCTTTGAATTTTCATAAAATTTTCGGCAGAGTTTCCCCTGAAACTGGATGATCCGCAAAAACAGAACCAGCACTATACTACACACGGGAATGGATACCCGGATAAACTGATAACATAAACATGTTAAATGGATAACAAGATGAAACGACTGGATGACATAACAAATCCGCTGATAGAATATCTGGACAGCACCACTGTGCTGCCTTTCGACCTAATTTTCAGAGTGTTGATTAAAGATATAGACTTCATGGTCTTCATGAAAGTTGTAGATATATGTCTTATGATTCTGGGGATTCTTAAAGCATCTTAATATCAATTTTGTACAAGGAGTTATGATCAATATACTAACAGCTGTTCAAAGATCAAAATTTTCCAGATTTTTGAAACGTTTTGTCTTGCTGATTCGGACATCTTTCACCTTGGATTTTAGTACCAAATTAAGTATATACAAGGTTTCCTTGATACCATACAAGTTTCTCACAAGAAACACTAAGTTTAGAATTAAGAAAGGCTTCAAAAGCTAAAAGATACATGCCTTGCCAAAAGAAAGGTTTAGTCTTTCATACCTCTGATGCTTCTTGCGTCTAAACCTTGTTTTCCTTGAATTCAATACCTTCTAAAGCTTAAAAAAGCTATAATACAGCATTTGGATACTTTACTTAGCCATGAAGTAATTATAAAACTCAAGCTATAGACGAAATTGAAGGTTACCTTAATCGCGTAGAGCGTTTTGACGCAATCTGTCTTCAATTCGAGTTACGATTGGCGTCCTTCTTCAAAATCATAAAAGTGGCTTAACCCTTCATTGAAGAACTGTTTCTCTCGTGTATTTTTTGGAAATAACGAAAAGGAAGACATGTTTTCCTTTTATACTTGAAATATTTCAGTTTTAGTCCTCTTTTGCGTTTATGTCCTTTTTTCTGGCCTGACTTCTGATGCTCATATCTTCTTATCCAGATATTGTATGAAAAAACCGTCAAAAGTTTTGGAAACTATACTCCAAGACCTTCAATTTAGTATATGATATGTCCCCAAAAGACCTCATATAATACACGAAATTAATTGCTGAAAAGGCTCTGTTACAAGGCAATTCCTTAGTCGGTTTTTCCGCAACTTAAATTCGATTTTTCCCAAACTTTATATTCAATATATAAACATCTTATATGGTAATATTATGACTTTAAAATCACTTAAATCATTCTTAACATGTCATTAAAATGATATATGTCACTTTGGACATATGGGGTGTAACAATCTTCCCCCGTTAGGAACATTCGTCCTCGAATGTTAAATAAAGTACGTAGAAGCATTAAGCAATGATCTATTATATACTTGTAGCAGTGAAGAGATGTGAAAGGTCAAATTATTTAACTTTCGGTATTTTAGTGGAAGCTAGCCGAACAACCTTGAAATTCACTTTCGAAAAAGCACAAAAGTTACAAATAATCATACGAACCTAACGGCGCTTTCCGATTTTGAATCGGAGCTCGTTCACCAAAATCGAGCTCGAAAATCTCTTTTTTGTATTTATCGACAATAAAAACTGAAACCTTCTTCGGATGCCTACCAAACGAGGTCTGATTTAGCTCAAATTTTACAGACAGGTCCTAATGGACATTACGAAGTTTTTTTCTTTTTAATTATCGGCACGCCAATCGGAGTCCTAACTTCCGAAACGACTAACCGAGGTCGTTTCATTCTCCTCCACTTAAACTCTTGTTCGTCCTCGAACGAGCCTAAGTTTAAAGAAAATTCCGCACATATAACAAAAGAACTTTCACGACCTTCATAAGCTATCCCACAGACGTTATCTCATGATTGCAGAACCAGAATTATAACATGAACACCGAACTCTTGGAATAAAACATATCTGGATAATATGATAACATCATTGCCAAACTTATTCGGACTAAGCTGACCCTTTCTCGATCGTGAGAGAAGAGTTCTATATTTTCGAAATGAAGATACACGCAACTCTTGATGGGCTAACATGATTCCACCAACGAATCACCTCGTCGATATACTTTTGATATAGAGCAGGTCGATGAAACAAAGAATTAGCTTACGCTTCAGCAACGCCTTTGAGATTTAATATTATGATTCGGCATCAATTGGAGGAAGACTCCTCCACTTAGAGCATAAACTCATACAAATAATTTGAATAGAAATAGTCATCCTTGCACAACCTGCTGGATTAAGGAAGACTTAGCTGAGTAGAGAACGCGGCTCAGACCTGAGCTACCAAATTACTCTCTCGAGTTACCAAACAGCTGCAACTCTCGAATTCATAACTCCATACATTTTCTATAAACACCACTGCCTGATGGATCAAATCAAAGGTCAAATGACGCCTCTCATTACCCTTAGTAGCCTTGAAAAACAACTATGTTACCCTGTCACCTTGACACACACTTTGGCTCAATACAGGGAACATCAATAGAGGCTACTAACCGCCTAAGCTTTACCAGTGCCGAACAAAGAAGAGATGGAAATAGACAGATGATAGAAATAATTAGAGCTATAGGAAGCTCTTCTTCTTATTTATTTGGCTACCAGAGCTAGACTATTTATGAGTCAGGCTAACCGAAGAATCGCAATTGAAGAAATAGACATTGAATGTGCTTTATGGAACAAAATCTATGTCAATTTAACCTTCCTATAAAAAGGAAACTCCGACAATTTACCAGAAAACCCTTTTATGCTGAGACAAACTTGTAGAATAACATGACTCTACTAGCGTCTTGAACCAAGAGGAGACACATAGATCGAGTATTACTTACTAACCACTTTACACCGAAAGAAACAATGACACTTTCTGATGGTGACAAATAAGAATCCCATCATCCTACCGATACTGAGTTCCTACCGATATTGACACTATAACAGAATGAGGCATAACAAAATGCCAAGCAAACAATACCGATACACACTCACAAATCTCTCGCATTTAAACCAGATAAACTAGTAGGGTCATCATAAATGCGAGGAATAAATCATACAAGAAGCTCACCCCTCTACCACAACAGATTTTTAATAGAAATGCCATCCCAGAAAACTATGGAAATATGATAAGACAATCATTTCTAAATCGATCGGAAAAATCAAAGCTTACACATATATAAGTGAGCTAGAAATACTTGGGTGTACTACATCGGATACCTCAACATCCTGCCAGAATGGAAGTTCATTGAACTACCCCTGCAGCTGGGTTGAGCCACTACCTTGACAATCACTTTCTGAAGAACCATTGCCACAACACTCTCAACCTCTACTGGATGGTGGAATTTCTTTTGCTGATTGAGATCTTAATGGAATTCCCTGCGACAGTGCAGGTGCCTGATGACGAGAGAAAGGACGACTGCAAACTTGCCGGACTAAGGAAGAACTCCGCCCAAAAATGACAGGCTCACGATAGTGATAACACCTTTCCAGTGACAATGGAAGCTGGATAGATTGTTGATAGACTATAAAGAGAAAAACTAGGTCTATCTTAATGTACTACTAGCGTATTTTAAGAATTATGCTCTACCAGCTGAGATAACCTGGCGGGTGACCTCCCAAAATAATCAGAACTCTTACCTTCAAACGAGGTATGGTGCCCACCAGGGCCGCGGGATTTCTCACTCTCTCGCTCTAACTCTTCCCGCTCTAACTTATGGTATGCCTAATACCTTTGAGTAATATCAACAACGACATCAAATGAAGTCCCAACCTCAATTTTTCGAGCCATCTGGGATCTCAAGGAAGGAGAAAGGTCACCAATAAATCTTTGAATCTCTCAAAAGGCTCATGGACTAGTTCTAATGCATATTCAGCCATTCTATAGAATTCAATCTCATATTCTGAAACTAACAGGCTAACCGATAGGCTACACTGTCCAATCCACTCGAACTGGCAACACTTTTCATCTCGTTCGCTACTCGACAGGAACTTTTCCACGAATCTAGAAGAAAAATTGAACCAAGTTAGCTAATAAGAGAGAGAGGCCCACCAATTCAAGGTTGGACCCCTGAAACAGGAAAGAAGAAAAATCAACACAATACCGCTCGATATAATCAAGAGCCTGAAGGATACGCTGACATCATTTTATTTTAAAAAAATCTTACACAGGGATTATCTGATGCATGGCTTGAGAATATCAGAAGGTTCAACTAGATAAAATAATACAACATCTTCGGATCCTCGGACCGAGCTATTACTTGGGCTTGCTAACCAACCAGAATAATTAGTGGCGCAACACATGCTGCCTCTGGAATGTAATTTACTGGGGCAACATCAGGAACTGGAACTGGAACAAGAACTCTCTAAGCCCAAACATGTGCATCTGTGGCAACCTACTAAGCTGCCTAGCGAATAATAGGTTGTTGTGGTATCTACATTGCCAAGATTCTTGTAAACGCATTGTAGAGAGCCAAGGGAACCACAAGGCCCTGATCCCTTACCCATCGCGAGCTTGTACAACTGGGGCCTCCGTAACTAGGTCGTCAGCACGATAAAAAAATCTCGGGGCTTCGTCAGTGCTAGCCCGACCCTAGACTGCTTCATCTTGAAATCGTACCGTTTGCTGATTTGTCGCACGAGGGTTCACAATTACCATGAAGGAATTAAAAAAATACTTTAGCATCCTAGACCGACGCACGATCAGAAAAAAAAGGAAGTGAAACTTCATAAATACCATCATAGCCCCTCGTAGATAAGTAGATAAGTACGGACGTCTACATACCCATCAGCGAGACTCTACTAGACACTATCTTAGTCTGGATAGACTCTAAATTAGGCTCTGATACCAACTGACTCAACCCGGAATCCGGCTAGGCCGTGCGGGCACCCGACATCCTCCCCTAGACCCGTCAGGCAAACCCTTACCAATTAAATCAGGAAAATAAATATAACAATTCACAAATAAGGACAAGACGTAAAAAAAATCACAGATATACTGATACCTCTAAGCTGTACAAAAAAAATTACAGCTGACTACCCAACATACTAGGTTTAGGGCTATCCAGAATAGACATCTAAGAGTACAAAAGAAGAAAAATACCTCCTGAAGGGAGCAAAATGCAACTGAAATAACAACCAATAAACTGGTGGCCATCCGGAATAAAAGCTGGCTCACCCTGACAGCTGAAGTCGTCTTCGCTCCTTTACAACGTGGCGAACTCAATCCTGGAGTGAACCTGCCGAAACGAAATAGATAGACAAGAAACAAACAACAAACAAGGGTGAGTTAAAAGGACTCAATAAGTGGGGAAGACTAGCCACCTAAAAGAATAGGATAGCTAGCCAGGGAGAAGAAACAGATAAACCAAATTCCTCTTATTTAAATTATAAAAAGACAGAGCCAGATAAAAACCGGAAACACGTATGAAACCATAAACTCAACCAGGGATACGACCCAGAAACATATCAATAAATAAGCAATGCACATATAAGCAGGACAGTAGTCATGTATCGTAAGTCTACCCAATGGTATGAAATAAGATGAAATGAAATGAAATGTGATGCAAAGGGTCACATGTGCCCATAATCCCATCCCGAAGCGGAATACTCATGCATTCGGGGGGAATCCAATCTAATAACCAACTGGAGCGGAAAACCAGAGGCGGAATACCCCTGCACTCTCCTGGGGTGGAATACTCCTGCACCCGATATAATGTAAAGCTTAGACGGAATACTCCTGCACTCAATATCTGACATAAGAGCGGAATATTCCTGCTCCTGGGGCGGAATCCTCCTACCCTCAATATGATACAATGGAGCGGAATCCTCCTGCTTCTGGGGCGGAATCCTTCTACCCTCAATATGATACGATGGAGCGGAATCCTCCCGCTCCTGGGGCGGAATACTCCTGCACCCAATATGATATGCAATGTAATGCATATGAATGACATATAATGCGTATGAATACAATGTAATGCAATAATAACCCTTCACTGGGCGGGACTCTCATCAACAGCCGGGGAGTAGATGCCAACTCACAGCTAGAGTACAATACTCAGATCCTCAATGCAATACCAACAACAGGACGTAACATATAATATACAAAGTAAATCCAAAGCTAAGGCGTAATGACTACGCCTATCGGCTGCTGCACACGTAAGGAACACGTGGTAGAAAATCCACCAGGCCAGGTGCCTCCAAAGAAATGGATATAAACACTTACCTCTTCCAAAAGTTAGTATGGCTAATCAACAACCGCTTTATCCTTTGGTTTCCTTGCCAAACGATCTCGCTCTATTCAATAAGCAAAAAAAAATAATTTATCAATTTAGGCTAAAGGTTTCATTCCTCACATCTTAGGGCAATTCGGTTAGGAACCTGATACCAACGCGATCAGATTGTGTGTCCAATATCCAGCCTCTATGGAGGACTCCATATCACATAACATGATCACAATATAAGTATAAGCATGTATGAGGCATAACACATGTGGAAACAATAGATATGGACTCAAAGGAATGAGAAGAAAACTCTGGATAGAATTATAGACACAACCTAGAACTCAAAATTTGTCCAACTCTTGAATTTCCATAAAATTTTCGGCAGAGTTTCCCCTGAAACTGGATGATACGCAAAAACAGAACCAGCACTATACTACACACTGGAATGGATACCCGGATAAAATGATAACATAAACATGTTAAATGGATAACAAGATGAGACGACTGGATGACATAACAAATCCGCTGATAGAATGTCTGGACAGTACCACTGTCCTGCTTTTCGACCTAATTTTCAGAGTGTAGATTAAAGATATAGAATTCATGGTCATCATGAAAGTTGTAGATATATGTCTTAGGTTTCTGGGGATTCTTAAAGCATCTTAATATCAATTTCTTACAAGGAGTTATGGTTAATATAGTAACAGCTGTTCAAAGATCAAAATGATTTTTCATATTTTTGAAACGTTTTGTCTTGCTGATTCGGACATCTTTCACCTTGGATTTTAGTACCAAATTAAGTATATACAAGGTTTCCTTGATACCATACAAGTTTCTCACAAGAAACAATAAGTTTAGAACTAAGAAAAACTTCAAAAGCTAAAAGATACATGTCTTGCCAAAAGAAACGTTTAGTCTTACATACCTTTGATGCTTCTTGCGTCTAAACCTTGTTTCCCTTGAATTCAACACCTTCTAAAGCTTAAACAAGCTATAATACAGAATTTGGGTACTTTAATTAGCCATGAAGTAATTCTAAAACTCAAGCTATAGACGAAATTGAAGGTAGCATAACGTTACCTTAATCGCGTAGAGCGTTTTGACGCAATCTGTCTTCAATTTCGAGTTACGTTTGGCGTCCTTCCTTCGAAATCATAATAAGTGGCTTAACCCTTCATTGAAGAACTATTTCTATCGTGTATTTTCTGGAAATAACGAAAAGGAAGACATGTTTTCCTTTGATACTTGAAATATTTCAGTTTTAGTCATCTTTTGCGTTTATGTCCCTTTTTTCTGCCCTGACTTCTGATACTCATATCTTCTTATCCAGATATTGTATGAATAAACCGTTAAAAGTTTTGGAAACTACACTCAAAGAACTTCAATTTGGTATATGATATGTCACCAAAAGACCTCATATAATACACGAAATTAATTGCTGAAAAGGCTCTGTTACAAGGCAATTCCTTAGTCGGTTTTTCCGCAACTTAAATCCGATTTTTCCCAAACTTTATATTCAATATATAAACATCTTATGTAGTAATATTATGACTTTAAACTCACTTAAATCATTCTTAACATGTCATTAGAATGATATACATCACTTTAGACATATGGGGTGTAACAATCTTCCCCCGTTAGGAACATTCGTCCTCGAATGTTAAATGAAGTACGTAGAAACATTAAGCAACGATCTGTTACATACTTGTAGTAGTAAAGAGATATGAAATGTCAAATTATTTAACTTTCGGCATTTTAGCGGAAGCTAGCCGAACAACCTCGAAATTCACTTTCGAAAAAGCTCAAAAGTCATAAATAAGCATACGAATCTAAGGGCACTTTCGGATTTTGAATCGGATCTCGTTCACCAAAACCGAGCTCGAAAATCTCTTTTTTGTATTTATTGATAATAAAAATTGAAACCTTCTTCCGATGCCTACCAAACGATGTCTGATTTAGCTCAAATTTTACAGACAGGTCCTAATGGACATTACGAAGTTTGTTTCTTTTTAATTATCAGCACGCCAATCGAAGTCCTAACTTCCGAAACGACTAACCGAGGTAGTTTCATAACTTTACACTCCCAAAGCGAAAGACTGCTCGGTCTGCATCCCAATAATGTACTACTGCTTCTATAATCCCTTCCATTGCAGTGTGCTCTATTAGTGAAATCATTTTACCCATCACCATTTTGACTCGGTCTTGTTGATCTATGCTTAGGTTTCCCCACCAATCTCTGAGCAACTGGGGGGTTTCAACAATCATGTCAAATGTTCTAGTGGCCGTGATCTTTTGGAAGAGGTGGACGACAGGGAAAGGGAGAAGAAAAATGCCTAAGATTTGCTTTAATGTGAGCAAAATGATCAACATGTGGCACAAGCTTTTGAAAACAATGCAACAGAGGATATGAAGAGATGTGTCGCTGTGGGTTGAGAACCCTTTAGACACTTTAGATGGAAGTTGCTAATGGACCTCTGACATGCCAAGGATGTCAATTCCTTATATTAAACGTGCTTTATGTGTCATCCCATCTATCGAACAATTATTTCTGCTTCGAAATGGGCTTTTAATACCCTTTCGGTTACCTTTTAAGCCTTTGAATAGCATTGAATACAGGATGATTCCAATCTTTTAGGATTAAACAGTCGTTTCTAATTCAGTTTGGGCTTTTAATGCCCCTTAGGTTACTTTCGTGCCTTTGAATGGCATCGAATACAGAATAATTCTGACTGTTTATGAATAAACAATCATTTCTAATTCAATTTGAGCTTTTAACGCCTCTTAAGTAACCTTTGTGCCTTTGAATGGCATTGAATACAGAATAATTCGGACTGTTTATGAATAAATAATCGTTTCTGATTCAATTTGAGCTTTTAACGCCCATTGGGTAACCTTTGTGCCTTTGAATAGCACTGAATGCGGAACAATGCCAATACACGGTCCACATTTCCCACGTTCAATCTTTTAAGCAAATGCAAATAAATCATGTTCAATGCTCTTTGGGGGTTAAAACTCCGTTCGGATTGTTTGAATAAGTTGGCATATCGGACTTGAGAACAAGTCGACTAATGATATGTCATGATGCATGATTCCTAACGCCGCTATTAAGGAATGGAGTTAGCTAGACCAGGTGTTATTATCCTCCCAAGTGGACGGCTCGGGAGCGGGAACATCTCAGATCAAATAGGTTCCTAGTTGTTTCCCCTAAAGGAATTTCTGTGAGGGGAGAGGTGACCGTAACCAACGTGTTTTCAACAAACGATTTAGAAGTTGCCAGAAGTGGTGGAAGATATGCATGATATGAACAAGTTTGAAATGTACAAATTTTGAAAGAAATGCACAAGTCAACCTCAGGAGCGGGAGTAAAATTAACACATAAAACAACAAGTCAGTATTGAGATAATAATTTCATATGAAAAGTAGATCAATACACATAATATGCATGATAGGCGTCATTTGATAATGCTTTTTAGACGAAGTTGGCTGATGGACTTTAATATGACAAGTATGTTAAGCCTTCTTAATTTTGATTATGGTATTTAAAATTGAACGAGTATTTTGCGTCATCCCATTTGTTCTCATAATCCAAAAAAATAAATGGAAAATAATTTTATCAAATAAATATAGAAATATCACATTTCCTCTTTTTAGGTAAATAGGGATAAAGTAGTGATCTTGTTGCATTAAAAGTAGAAGTAATTAATTTAAAATCTATGATTTTGTTTTCATAAAAGTAGAAAGATTTATTTCTTTCATAACCCAAAAAACAGTATTGTAAAATAATTGGTTTTGTTTGTATAAATGTAGAAATAACGACTTTAGGTAAATAAATAATTGATTTTGTTATGAGAACCCACTTTTATGTGAACAAATGGTCTACATTAGATACATTCAACTTTAAATAAATGCGCACATAACACATTTAAACCTCCCTTAGGGTCGAAAACCCGTTCAGTTCGTTCAAATATGGTGAACTAATAGACTTAGACATGAGCCGAAGTCAAAATTTTCCTAAACATGACATGATGCATGATCCCTAAAAGAGTCTTTACTAAAAATTGGGTAATTCTAGAAACGGTTCCCAAAGGCGGACGACCAAAGAGTGAGACCATTTGAAATTGTTGGTTGTACCACGGACCAACTATATTCCAAAATGTCCCTCCTAAAAGGCTTTTTTGTGGTGAAGCGACCGTGGGATCCACGTAATCGCCCGTGTGTATGCAAAGTGTCGTTTCCCAGGAGTGGGGAAAATGTGAGTGACATGAAAAATAATATAATCAAACAATTCAAGAATAAAACACATAAATTTGAAAATTTGAAAATAAACCTTAATCCTGCAAAAAGAAAAAAAAATTTAGTATCGAAATAAATGACAAGAAAATAAAGCAAGTAAAGAATCCCAATTAAAAGTACGTAATGGTTTGAACCTTGATATCCCCAGCAGAGTCTCCATTATGTTGCATCCTATTTTTACCCGAACTGGATAAAGTTCGAAATAGGGCTCGACTTATTGGGTAACTCACGGGTAAAGAGTTGGAGTCGCTACCTAACATATTTTTTAACTAGGCGTATTAGGGAACCTATTTTGTTTCTAGCTAATTTTACAATTAACTCCGAAACTTAGTCTACGAACCAGAATTCTAGGTAAGAGGTTCGAGTTAACTCGAGAGGAAGGGGTTAGGTACCTCTCAAGCCCCACCAAATGTGGTTATCGGCCGGACTTTATATTGGGATTCAAACTAAAACTAAGCAGTTAAGCAAATAAACTTAGTAACTAAGAATAGACGACTAATTTGAATGACTAGTAAAATATGCAAATGACATCAAGTAAAAAGGTGCGATTTGCTAATGGCTTCCTCCTTGGAGAATTGCACCTTGCAAAATAAAATAAAATAAATTAGTTAATATGTAATAAAAATAAATATTAAGAGTAAATAATAGCAAGTAAGGTTAGAAGCATTTTTTGGGGTATTGTTTTGAAGATATTTTTCCAAATGTACCTCGCGAAAAAACAAATGAAGTTAAGTTAGTAAATAATAATGATAATAATAATAAAAACAATGATAGTAATAATAATAGTTATAATAATGATAATAATCATAAGAAAATAATAGTAATAATAGTTATAATAATAATAATAAAACAATAATAGTAATAATAATAGTTATAATAATGATAATAATAATAATAATAAAAGGTTCTCTAAGTGTTTTCATAAAAAATAGGCCATCTTCCATCCGAATTTACTTCGCAAAAATATAAGAAAAAATGAGTTAGTAAAGATAATCACAATAATAATAATAACTGTAATAATAATAATAGTTTAAAAATATAAAGATTAGTAATAAAAATAAAATAAAGAGGGAAATGGATTTTTATAAAAGTGTCGGCTCAGGTTTGTATGAATCGGCTAGAGGTTAGGGACGTCGGTACGGCTGCAAGCACGCCAGCCAGTCGTGTTGCCATGCTAAGTGCTGGTCCTACCACTCCATCACCGACTCATACGCGTTATCATAGTCTTTTGTTTTAAGGACGCTGGAATGGGACTGTTCAAATGTAGTATCGTGTTCAATTTAATCAAATAGGCCTCAAATAAATAATTATTTTCCTTGGCCATAATTGATATAGCATCTGTCAATTCATTGTGTGTCCGTCAATTCATTTTGTAGCCTCAAATAAAATATATATTCTCATAGGCTTATTTTTATAACTGTCCAGATCTGTGCCAAAACCAAACCCAAGCATAATAGAGTCAGCGCGGCTGCAAAAATTCTACATTAAAACGATAAGTACTAATCAAAACCCAAAAGTAACAGAACTCTAGCATCAGGCATGGGCTGAAATGTCCAAACAGAACAAGATCCATCCAGCCCTAGAACCTGCAGTGAATTCATCAAAGCAAAACAAACTGAAACAAGATACGATTAATCCTAGAACAAAATAGCATAATGATGATGTGTTAATCAGATTTAGAAAAAAAAAGAATTCTCCAAACATATCCATAAACGAAACACCCAAAGCTCGGAATCCGAGCAACACCAAGGACAAGGAAGCGGTGAGTCGGGGAAATGGTGTTTCCCGGCGAATACTCAGATTCATGGATCCGTTGTTCAAATGAAAGAGGAGCGACCGTCGGCCTCAGGCGGCGCTGCTACCCCTTTTTTTTTCTTTTAATTTCAGTGATATACCAGGCTGGAGCAAAGGGAAAAGAATCAATATGTCACCGGCGGGCTCCGGTGGTGGTGGCTCGCTAACCACTACCTCTAGTGGTGTTTCTGTCGTTCTCTTTCCCGTCCCCCTTCACTGGTTTTTTGTCATTGCCCTATCCCCTGGTTCCCGTTGATTTTGTATGAGTGTGTGTGTATGGGTTTCGATCTGTAATGTGGGGATGGTGTGATGGTGGGTTTGTTCTTGTGGTGTATTTATATAGTGTATCTGTCTAGTGATATTTGGAAGTGGACATGTTGGACTCTGTTGATGTGAGAAGAGGGGAAACGAAGGGAGATCGTTCTAATTTTCTGTAAATCATGTTGTGTGTGGGTGGTGTATGCATTGGTTTGTGTCTGTGGGAAACAAGTGTTATCGATGTGTGTTGGAGATGTAAAATGGGTATTGGAATTTTTCAAGAAAATCAGAGATGGTGCTGTGCTTGTGGTGTCTGGATGCTTGACTGAATGTGATGATTTAAATAAACTCAAATAAAATTATACATATATATATATATATACTCACAGATAATTACTAATTTTTACAAATAATCACAAATTAAAACAAACTTGACATGTAGCCTAAGTGACACAATTATATAATATAGCCACTAATATTATAAATGTACTAATTTTCACAAAGTCACAGTTTTGACAAATAGCCTAAATGATGCAAAAATTACGTAATATAGCCATATTTAAGTATGTAATATATAAGTAGAGGATAACGCACGTAAATGCATGATTTCTAATGCTCATATTACACAAATAGTCAAATTGCACATTTACGTTAAATTATAACCAATTTTAGAAAAAGCAGAGGCAAAATTGGGTGTCAACACAACTACGGCCTCATATTTGGCCCCCTTCACAATGGAGGCACTGTCTGTGTAGAGGGTCCAAACTCCAGGATCCAGGCCTTTCATCAAGATTTCCTCCTTCTTCGCCTCTAGTAAAATCTGTGCTTTGAAGTCAGCTATGAAGTCGGCTAATATCTGTGATTTGATGGCAGTGTGAGGCTGGTAGTTGATATTGTATTCACTCAGCTCGACCACCCATTTTACTAGCCTTCTGGACAAATCTGGCTTGTGCAAAATACTTCGAAGAAGGAAAGTGGTGATCACAGAAATAGAATGGCACTAAAAATATGGCTTTAATTACTAGCCATTACAAGTGCAAGTACACATTTTTCTAAGTGTGGATATCTAGTTAGTGCGTCAAGTAGAGTTTTACTAACATAATAAATAGGATACTATTTACCTTTGTCCTCCGAAGAAGAACTGCACACACGACCACATCTAAAACTACAAGATGAATAAGTAAGCCCTCCCTATCCATTGGCTTTAAATGAGTGGAGGGTTTGATAGTGAGACGACCCCAATTTCGGATAGGCTGTGCGGGCATCCGACATCCTCCCCTAGATCCATTAGATGAACCCGTTCAACTAAATTAAACATAAACATATGCAAGAAACATATAAATAGATCAATCTCACATATCAAGTAATAATATCCTTATCAAGGACCAACTAGCTAACCAAAGGGAAGCAAGAATTAAGCGACATACAAATAGATCAATCTCACATATCAAGCACACCAATGACATAGAATAAAAATTAGGTATCACACAACAATCCTTGTCACAAAATGATATAAATGCAGTTGGGTACAATAGGGTCACATGTGCACGAATACCATTCTGAAGCAGACTTTCTTGCACTCCGGGGGTATTTGTCCTGATGCGAAATCCATCGCGCTATCAGGGGTGCGAACTCCATAGTGCACTTATGATCTGAACTCAAGAGCGCATCGGTGATACGAAGTCCATAGAGTATCGTTGATACAAAATCCATAGCGTATCAAGAATCACATAAAGTAATGCAGCATCAACTGTGCATCGACAATGCACAATACCATTCTAGCAATAATAGAGTCCTTCTAATATCAGTACATATTCATAACTATTACTAGCACAAGTCTTTTATTGCTAACCCGATGATGTTTCGAAGTTCACTACTTAATAGGGTTCTTCTATTCCTCAATCGATACCCATAATCATCCTATAACCTTTATTCGCGATGAAATGATAAATTAAATCTTAACAACTGATACAAACAATAGTATCACTTTACCCTCAACATTATATTTACACAATATAGTCTAACACCTGGTATTCACATCTACAATAGAGTATTCATATTCATTTCTCGACACTAAGCCTAATGTAAAACACTACCTTATAACACCACACAATGCAAAGATGCAAAGAAACACATCACAAAGCAGTACGAAACCAAAGATATAAAGCAAATAGAATCTTGGTGTAGTAAGTACGCCAGACGGCAGCTACGAACGTAAGAAACATGTGTGTAGATCATCCATAGGCCAAAGGATGACAAAGAGTAAGATGAAGCCACTTACCTTTAGTTTCGTGCCAAATCAATTATTGAACGAGCTCATTTCCATCCCGATACCTCTTGGAGCCACTTTATTCTAAGCCAAAGAAGAGAAACCTCATATATAAGTTCATATAGATTGGATTTTTAGCTATTAGCCAGAGAAGCAAGGAAATCATGAAATCACACCTAGACTGGGCTCGGCCGAACACCCACACATTATATATTTTGGAACTCCTCATACTCTCATAAGTCCAAGTATATCATTAGGTTGCAAACTTGAGTCCCATTTATATGAATATCCCGATTTATGAAGTCTAGGGTTCAAAACCCAACTTTCCCAAGCAAAATTCATGAAAATCTAACCATATAATCGTGAATGAATGAAATTAAGAATTCTAGGATGATAACCTGATGATATCTCTCGAATTGGCATAAAAAATTGCCTTGGAATCGAGAAATGAAATTGTCTTCGAATACCTATCAAACCTCTGAATGGACCTTACGGAGCTTTTAAGACTATAGACACGCTAAATGGAGTCCTAACTCCCAAAACAACTAGCCAAGGTCATTTTAGATTGGCAATTGATACGGGGAAACACGCGAAAGCAAAAGACGATATGAAAATGCGGAAGCTAAAACAAGATAGGCGATATCAATAAAGATATCGAGATAAAAGCAAGACGAGGCTTGAAACGTTTACCTAAGTAGCACCGAGGAACTTGTCTTGATACACCCCGGGTGAAGTTAAGGATCACCTATACTACACAACTACCCTCAAGAGACACTCAGCTCTTGCAAATAGAATGATAAAAGCGGTTTTGATAATCAACTTGGACTCTACCAAGTGAAATCATACCCGCTCACGGGTTCTTCATTGAGATTCACTCAAGAAATTCATCATTCTATATTCAAAGTTCTGTAAATGAAATGAAATGGCTAAGAGCTATCTTTATAGACCCTTCTAAGACTAAAATGATATGACTAAGATGCCCTCAAGTGAAGTCAATACATAAAATGCCACTTAGGGCTAAAATAGGAAATACACCCAAAACTAGTGAAACTCCCGTCTAGGCAAAACAGTGGTAGGCGGTTCGCCTCATGGGACTAGGCCCCCACCTCTTCTCAGCATGTTGGTAGTTAGCAGAAGGTGGGCGGTCCGCCTTTGCAGAGTGGGCGGCTGCCTCCTTGAGTTCCTGAGAGCTAGAACTTGGGTAGACGGTCCGTCTAAAGCTGCGGGCGGTAACTGCCTCTTTCTGGGCTGCCTTGGTGCGCTCCTTTTCGGCCTTGTGATGCTCTCCCTTGGCCTTGGATGCTTCACCCTTCGTCGAATCTTTGGGATGTGCCTTCAATTCTTCTCAAAGCTCTTGGTCTCCACTTTCTTGCATCCTTCGAGCTTGGTCCTTGAGAGTTGGCATCTTAGCTCAATTTGCCCCCTTATCATCATCCCTTTCTTGAAAGGATTTCGTCCTCGAAATCAAGGCGTCACCATTCATGGCATCTTCATCTCCTCGAGTTGCTCAATGCTCTCCTCCCTTGTTCTTCTTGAACGCCACTTTGGAATAGGCTTCTTCCAAGTTCTCATTTGCCTTAGCATAGAACCTAGGACCTACGAGCAACGACAAGCAAAACCAAAAACTCCTATTCCCAAAGTAGGTTAGTGCAAATAGTGTGGAAAATACACTCTTATGGTAAAGCCAAGTATCAATAATGATGAAAAAGCTCACGTCTCCCAAGGAGACGATAAGTACTTGACTTAGCAAAGAAATGCACTTAACATAAGAACGGGCAAAAAGATCATTAGGACATGGAATATGCAAAGATCAATTCATCAATAATCCTACAATCCCTAAGCTCTTTACCAACACACCAAACCTTCAATGCAATACCTACACAATGTGGTACAATGGTTTTGGCATGTTCAATTCTCAAAGTGTGGTCAACATGTGGGATGGGATAGGCAAGGTAGTTGAATTCACAACTAGCATCAATTACCCCACTCCCCTTCTTAAAAGGTTTCATACTCACACCAAGAGATACCTCCCCACCTCTAATTTCATCCTCAAGACAACCCCCCTCACAAGGTAAGCTCTCAAGGAAGGCATTAATAATGGCCTCTTCATCATCATAACCCGAACCAATAAGAGTAGGGTCACTAGAAGAATCATCCACCTCACTCGAAGCCTCAAACAAAGAGTTGTCTATGGGATCAAATCCCTCACACCATGGAGGTTCCAACTCATTTCCTAACTCTAGCTCGATATAACTCACCACCACAAATAAGGATGCCCTCAAACAATGGGAATGCAAAAGCATGAACCTCAATTCCATGGTCAAGCAAAAGCATAGTATCGTATCCGCACTTGAGGAGTCATCGAATATAATTCGATCCATTTTATCCATTATGGGCTCCTCAAGGCCACTACTTCCCCACTACAACACATAGATCAACCAAAGACAATTAAATCATTAAGGGCATGATCAAACAACTCATCTTCCCCTTTATCAAAAATTGGTGGTGTGTCATAACAAGGCTCACAAGTATAGTCAACTACCATTTCCTCACTAAAAAGAGGTTCATTGAATATCGAGCTCACATCATGATGTGGTTTATCAATCCTCTCAACTAGTGGTTCACATGCACACACAAGTTGATTAATCGACTCTACGCTAGTTGCAATTTCATTACATGCATCACAAGTACTAACTAGCATTGTGTCTTCACAAGACAAGGGATTATGATGCAACCCAAAACGAGCGGAAGCTAAACATGATACAAATATGCGGAAGCGATAAAAACAAGATAGATGATATCAATGATATCAGGAAACAAGGATTGGGGAGTCAAGAAACGAGAAGAAAGAACGGATAATTGGAATTCAAGACATGAATTAAATTACCCAAAAGGGAGAATGAAACTAGAACCTTACAAGGAATTCACGCTAGTGGTGAATCTCCATAGATTCCAAGTCGTACAAGATTCTTGAAGCCTCGGGCTTCAGACTAGAAAGGCTCGGCCTTCTCTAATTCTCTCTTCTCTCTATTCAATACAATGTGAACTAACTAATGAAATGAGCTAATGTGTTATTTATACATTTACAATGATAAATGGACAAAATTGTCCCTGAAGCTGATTCTGGTCCACTGCTCAACTCCAAGTCATCGCGATCGCGCTAGGAGACACGCGATCGCGCAGGCACCACTTCAAGGCATCGTGATCGCGCCAAGAGGCTCGCGATCGTGCAGGTCTTCATCATCCTCAGCTTTGCCTTCGCGTTCAGTTCGGCGCTATCGCGCAGAGTATCCCAGACCTCTTCGCGATCGCGCAGGTAGTGTCGCGATCGCAAAGAACAAATGTTCTTCGGCAGGCAGTGAGCTCCCAGTGTGCTCCTCTGTTTTGCCCTGTTTTGGGCTGCCCTGTTTCCTGCCCTGTTTCCTCCGTCCTCGGCGCTCCAATGCATGATCTTTCATGACGTTCCTGGAGGCTTAACTCGTATCCCTTGTGCTCTCGAGCTTGGCTTTTGATGGTTGTCGTTTAGACCATTTTAGGTTGCATCATCCTCCCTTTCTTGAAAGGATTTCGTCCTCGAAATCGAACCATCAAAACCTACAATCAAAGCAAGCACAACCAAAACTTCCTACTTCACAAGTAGGTTAGCTTAACAAGAATAAGTGCAAGTGGTGTGGAAAACACACTCTTGTGATAGAGCCAAGCATCAATACCTATGAAAAAGCTTATGTCTCCAAAAGAGACAACAAATTCTTGGCTCGACAAGAACAAGCACTCATAATCAAAACAAGCAAAGAGATCAAAGTCATGCAACATGTAGCAATCAAATGTACTATGACCCCTAAGCTTACTATCAACACACCAAGCCTTCAAATCAATTTTATCACAATATGACACATCAGCTTTGGCATGCTCAACACTCAAGGCGTGCTCAACATATGGGACGGAGTAAGTAAAATAGTTCAATTCACAACTAACATTGACTACTCCACTCCCCTTCTTAAGAGCATTCTTACACACACTGAGAGGTATCTCCTCACCTCCACATTTTCCTCCAAGACAAACCTTGCCACTAGACAAACTCTCAAGGCAGGTCTCAAACAACGGATTATCTATAGAGTTAGGCATTCCAATCCAAGGAGGTTCAACCCTATACTCTACCCTAGTTTGATACAATTCACCATTTTCATTGAAGGTGCTCTCATACAAAGGATTAGTATAGGCACACTTCTCAAGTTCATTGGCAAGCAAAGGTGAAGTTCTCAAACTAGAGACAACATCGACTCTTGAGGAATCATCGAACACAAGTCGATCTATCTCATTCTCAAGAGACTCCTCAAGGTCACAACCTTCCTCACTACGACACAAGATACCACCGCTAGCAAATAAGCAATCAAAGGGAAGAATAGGATAATCATGCAACTCATCTTCTCCTTTATCAAACATGGGCAGGGTGTCATAACAAGGGTCACAAACAAGGTCAACTTCAACATTTTCACTAAAGAGAGGTTCAATGAAAACCGAGCTCACATCATGATGTCGCTTTTCAACCCTCTCAACTAGTGGTTCATTTACACACACAAGATGACCCAAAGGCTCGACACTAGTTGCAAACATATTATATTCATGCAAATCATCAACTAGTATAGAGTTTTCACTAACAATATCACAAGACAAAGAAGTAGCATGCTCAAGGGAGGGAGGACTAACACATACCTTTGAAGTGTCATGAACGTCTCCACCTTGTAGCTCACATTCGGCATCTCCTTCACCTTGTCTTTCAATCTCGGAACATTGTTGAGGCTCCATCGGTTTGCCTCCAAGAATACCTACAGAAGTACTCAAACAAGTAGAAGAAAAAGATAAAGGGTTAAGGTTAGAATAAGGGGTGTCCTCACTCTCACTTTTTCTTTTTCCCTCTTTCTTTTCCCTCATTTTCTTTTCAAGGTCGGGTGTAGATTCGGGTGGTGACATCCCACTCACATCACTCATCACATCCTCTCCTTTTTCCACTCGAGGAATGTCACCAGTCACTCCCTTACTCCTCTCTATCTTTTGTCTCTCAAATTCGGGTGAATTGGGACGAGGCCCAAGAATACCCATAGCCGGAGTAGGTGGACCTTTCACGTCAACCCGGAATCTTGGACTAGGAGACTCATCACTTGATGTCTCTTTTTTCTTCGTTGGTGAACCACTCGGCTTTGGAAGTGGCTTCGGGCTCACCTTGTTGACATTCGTCAACTCTTTTGTAGCTCTAGTCCCACCATTTCTTGTGTTTGTAGGACTTCTCGTTGGCACTTTTCCAACCATGGAATGAAGTTCTCGATCCTTGCTCCTTTGTCTAGCCAAAGAAGGTGCACTATTAGGCACTTGGCTCTTCGCCCGGTAAGGCACAAAGTCATAAACTCTTTGCCCTACGCCCACAAGATACGCATCCTTCACCACACTATATTGCACCCTCTTCCCCTCCAACCACGGCTCACCTATCCACACATCAACATGACGTATGGGATACACATCACACCACACATAGCATTTATAATTCCTATGAGATATAAGTACCCGAGCCTCCTTAGAAACCCACACTCCATCATATTCATACGGATGCTCTAGCTCATGGCATGGTATCCTAAGCCTATCAACCAAAGAGGTGCTAATACAATTGGCATCGGTATCACCAATCTTGAGCAAGTATCCTCCAATACCATCTACTTCAACAACGAACCTACGTCTACCCAAGTCTTGTACATTGGCATCCAAGTGAGAACTTGAATGCCCACAAGTGTCAACTCCGACAACTTGGGTCTTCCTTATCCCTCCACTAGTGGCAACACCACTAGGACAATCTCCATTTCCCATCACTCTCCCAATATTAGAAATGTTGTTGGAAGTCGAGGAATGAACCTTGCCAATGGAACCCATAAGTGCCTCTAGCCTTGGTTCCATAGCCCATAGTACTACTCCTACTACAACCATCCACGCCCCTCACGACATACAACCCCTTTGCAGCAAAAGCAACACCATCTCTCAAACCACCCTCCATATGGGAATTAGAAGCATTAGGCCGCTTAGCATACCTAGAAGATGCAAACTTCTTCTTTCCCATGGAACAACCACTACCACCTCCCATACTAATGGAAGGTCCTCTACTACTCCCTTGTACTCCATTAGCAACACCAAGAGAAGATGCATAAGAACAATTCATATACTCAACATCATCATCAACTCTATCTATGTCACTATCATGCTCTATATCAAATTCTTCACAAGAAGAGTAAGTAGGATCAATGTACCTTGAAGCGTCACCATCTTCGATTTCTTGACTAGAAGCATAGGCATCATCACAATCTTCATCACAAGCCTCATAGTCTTCATCAATCTCACGATCATCATAGTGAACCGCTTCATCAACATAGGAGCCATGATTTCCATCATCATAGTAATGGCCATCGTCACCCTCACAGGAACCATAGCCTCCATCATCACCATACGAGTCATAGCAACTCGCATCATCGCTACATGAGCCATAATCCACTCCATCATCATTATCCGACATTTTTGCAATCACCAAAGAACAAAACCTCCCAAAAGTCACTCCCTCACGTGTATCACTCAATATATGTACACTCAAGAGCGAGGCCTTATCAACTTGGGAACCAAGGTAATCACAACTAGCATGTCCAAGTTAAAGTTTGGAATGGAATTAATGAGACTCGATGTACGGACGGCTTTTTAAAATGCGCACTTGAGGCCAAAAGGAGTTCTACGACTCTTCTTTGAATACTAATCTCCTCTATGCACGAGTACCTAATACGCTAAAGGATTAGTGTCTTTCAAGTAGGCCAATTACCTTCGAAACACTAACCAAGAGGTACGGTAGAAAACGGGACACAAAAGATTTGACTCGAATTGGCACCAAACGGATTCGGAATTGGATGAAATTTCGTTTGTGATCTAGAAACTCATCATATTTAATGAACCAATTGGAGTCATGATGTTTGGAAACTGTTCGGAAGCCGTTGCGAACGTTCTGTCCCAAAACTGGAAATCTGAAAAATTGTTTCTTCTTCGCTATCGCGTGAGACTCAGCGCTATCGCGAAGAACAAATTTTCAAAAATTTAATTTTTCTCTTCGCTATCGGAGGTTATCTCTTCGCGATCGCGAAGGGTTAATTTTTCCCCTGCGCTATCGCGTGAGATGCTGTGCTATCGCGCAGGTCTGCAGTGCAGAACCAGAATTCCGACTGCAACTTCAGTTTTTAGCACACAAAACCACCCCGACTCGACTTTTACTCAGTCCCAACGATACCCAATGGTGTTTTCAACTATAAAAACCAATTCCCAATGGTCTTAAACCTCTAACAAACAACACCAAATCTTCGATTCAAGTTTGAAGCGTTTTCAAGAAATTTTCAACTTTTGGATTTGATTTTTGAGTTTTTGAATCGTAACACCAAAACACGAGATATAGGTATCAAAACGACGGGAATACAATCAGGAACAAACCCCACTACTTTTTAACACCCGGGGATTCGATTCCAACAAGTTCCACCAAATTTTGTGAAGTTTTCAAGTTTTTCAATTTTTTTGTTTTTCTTCAATTTTCAAGAACAAACAACACAATCACAACAACGATAAGAACAAGACCGAGGTTTCGTAAGAACGAAGCCTAGCCGTGCTCTGATACCAACTGATGCAACCCAAAACGAGCGGAAGCTAAACACGATACAAATCTGCGGAAGCGATAAAAACAAGATAAATGATATCAATGATATCGGGAAACAAGGATTGGGGAGTCAAGAAACGAGAAGAAAGAACGGATAATTGGAATTCAAGACATGAATTAAATTACCCAAAAGGGAGAATGAAACTCGAACCTTACAAGGAATTCACGCTAGTGGTGAATCTCCATAGATTCCAAGTCGTACAAGATTCTTGAAGCCTCGGGCTTCGGACTAGAAAGGCTCGGCCTTCTCTAATTCTCTCTTCTCTCTATTCAATATAATGTAAACTAGCTAATGAAATGAGCTAATGTGCTATTTATACGTTTACAATGATAAATGGACAAAATTGTCCCTGAAGCTGATTCTGGTCCGCTGCTCAACTCCAAGTCATCGCGATCGCGCTAGGAGACATGCGATCGCGCAGGCATCACTTCAAGGCATCGCGATCGTGCCAAGAGGCTCGCGATCGCGTAGGTCTTCAGCATCCTCAGCTTTGCCTTCGCGTTCAGTTGGGCGCTATCGTGCAGAGTATCCCAGACCTCTTCGCGATCGCGCAGGCAGTGTCGCGATCGCGAAGAACAAGTGTTCTTCGGCAGGCATCCCAGTGTGCTCCCCTGTTTTGCCCTGTTTTGGGCTGCCTTGTTTCCTGCCCTGTTTCCTCCGTCCTCGGCGCTCCAATGCATGATCTTTCATGACGTTCCCGGAGGCCTTGACTCGTATCCCTTGTGCTCTCGAGCTTGGCTTTTGATGGTTGTCGTTTAGGCCATTTTAGGTTGCATCAGATTAACATGTTCATGAGAGGGTGAAGTAACACTTACATGAGTCGCTCCCGGGAGTACTCACATCGCTTGAAGTGTCGCGTTCAATTCCTCCTTCATGAAGCGCACAATGAAGATCTTCATTTCCTTGCCTTCCTTCCAAGGCAGATGGTTGAGGCTCCATTAACTTGCCTCCAAGAGTACATACACAAAAGCTATAGACTCAAGAAGAAGATAACATATGGTTAGGACAAAAGGTGCCCTCACTCTTAATTTGTTTTTCCTCTCATCTTCATTCTTTCAATTCGCTCTCATGTGCAAGTGTATGGGGATGAGGTCCAAGATTGACATCACCTCGCTCACTTTCCCCAACCCCCTCATTTGCCATGGATTGGCTCATAGGAGTAGTAGAATTACTCCTAGAGTGAGTAGTTACATCATCTTGGGAATGCCCAAGTTGTCAGAAATGCCCACTTGTTGGGGAGTGCCCAACGGTTGGGGAATGCCCAACATTCTATCTCTAGTGCCTTCTTCGGCATCTTTTTGGACACTCGGGGTGCATTCCTTTTCAAGGCTTTCAAACCTTGAGCTTATGGATCTCACCTCAGCCAAAAGGTAAGCAAAAGTGCTTACCGGGACCTGAATGGTATCGTAAACGTCACCGGCCGTGTACCTACAAAAATTAAAGACAAGAGAAAGAGGTTAGAGTAAAAACCCTCACTCGCTCCCTCACCTTTGGAATGTCACTTGGGTACACTCAATTTAGTGGGTGGTAGGATCTCTCAAACTTGATTTCCAAGGCTTCCTCATAGTTGAACAACTACCTCGATAACCACTCAAGTCAGACGAACTAAATACTCTTCGGGGTGAGTGGAATTGATGTGACTCTATGTACGAACGGCTATATAAGTGAGCATTTGAGCCAAAAATGTTCTACGAGGCTTCTTTGAGTTCTAATCTCCTCTACGCACGAATGTGCTTTTACGCTCAAGAGTTAGTGTCAATGGAGTAGGACAATTACCCAAGAAACACTAACCAAGAAGCCCAGAGGCAAAGAACAAGTGAAAACCTACGAAAAAACTACCCAAATGCTGAAACAGAAAGAGACGCCCCACCTCAGCTGCTTAGGCGGTCACCTGGTAAAGTCCAGAGAGGCCTCCAGAAAGAGGCGGTCCGCCCAAAATGGATAGGCGGTCGCCCAAAACTGGAATTTTCAGCAAATTCTTGCAACTTTTCACTACGTTTCAGCCCGGTTGTCTCCAAAATTTTCAATCGATTTCAACCCGATACATAAAATCAATGATACCAAAAAGTGTGTATACAACTATAATAACCAATACCCAATGGTTTTCAACTCCAAACAAAGAACAAAAGCTTCGATTCAAGATTGAAGCGTTTTCAAGAAATTTCAAACTTTTTGGATTTTGATTTTTGAAATTTTGAATCATAACACCAAAACACGATATATGGGTATCAAAATGACGGGAATACTATATAGAACAAACCCAGTACTTTTAAACACTTGGGGATTTGAATCCAACCCGATCTACCAATTCTTTTCAACTTTTCAAGTTTTTCAATTTTTTTTTGTTTTTCTTCTTTTCCTCAAGAACAAACACAACAACAACAACAATACTAACACGATAAACAAGGAGCGGGGGTTTGTAAGAACATAATCCGAGCCTTGCTCTGATACCAAGATGATATGGGGAAAACACGTGGAAGCAAAAGATGATATGAAAATGCGGAAGCTAAAACAAGATAGGCGATATCAATAAAGATATCGAAATAAAAGCAAGACGAGGCTTGAAACGTTTACCTAAGTAGCCGACGAACTTGTCCCGATACACCCCGGGTGAAGTTAAGGATCACCTATACTACACAACTACCCTAAAGAGACACTAGACTCTTGCAAATAGAATGATCAAAGAGGTTTCGATGTTCAACTTGGACTCTACCAAGTGAAATCATGCCCGTTCACGGGTTCTTCATTGAGATTCACTCAAGAAATTCATCATTCTATATTCAAAGTTATGTAAATGAAATGAAATGGCTAATGGCTCTATTTATAGACCATTCTAAGATTAAAATGAAATGACTAAAATGCTCAAGCGAGGTCAATACCTAAAAGGTCACTTACGGATAGAATAGGAAATACACCCAAAACTAGTGAAACTCCCGTCTAGGCAAAACAGTGGTAGGCGGTCTGCCTCATGGGACTAGGCGCCCGCCTCTTCTCAGCATGTTGGGAGTCAGCAGAAGGTGGGCAGTCCGCGTCTGTAGAGTGGGCGGCCGCCTCCTTGAGTTCCTGAGAGCTGGGACTTGGGTAGGCGGTCCACCTAAAGCCGTGGGTGGTCTGCCTCTTTTAGGGCTGCCTTGGTGCGCTCCTTTTCGGCCTTGTGATGCTCTCCCTTGGCCTTGGATGCTTCACCCTTCGTCGAATCTTTGTGATGTGCCTTCAACTCTTCTCCAAAACTCTTGGTCTCCTCTTTCTTGCATCCTTCAAGCTTGGTCCTTGAGAGTTAGCATCTTAGCTCAATTTGCCCTTTATCAGTAATGCTTCAGCTCCATCAGAGCCTGCTAACACCCTGGCATCTATTCGAAGCCTGTGTTATTCTTTAGAACAGTGAAAATTTTGTGACACCGCTCGAATGACCTCGAGATGAACCCATTGAGATAGGCTACTCGACTGGTCAACCTCTAAACGTCCTTGAGTTTTGAAAACATATTAGGGAGTTATTTCATGGTCTGGATCTTGTCCATATCTACTTCAATCCCTTTTTCCGACACGATTAAGCCCAAAAAACTTGCCTGACTCAACCCTGAATGCACACTTCTCTAAATTCACCTTCATTTTGAATTGCTGAAGAGTTGCAAATGTTTCTCTCAAATGATACATATGATCTTTGCTCTCAAAGACTTAACTAAAATATCCATCAATATAAACTTTCATCGACATTCCAATCAAATCCTTAAACATTTCGGTGACCAACCGTTGATAATGCCCTAATATTTTTGAGACTGAAAGGCATGACCATATAACAATAAGTCCCCTATCTGTAAAGAATGAATGTTTCTCCTGATCACTTGGTTCCATTAAAATTTGATTGTACCCCGAATAAGCATCTATAAAACATAGCAACTCGTGACCAACAACCTATTGATGTTCAAAAGCGGGAAAGAGTCCTTTAGACAAGCCTTATCAAGTCGGTCTAGTCCAAACATACTCTTCATTTACCATTATTTTTTTGGGACTACGACTGTTAGCTAACCACTCCGGGTATTTTACTTCTTGAATAAATCCATTGTTGAGCAGTTTACTAAGTTCTTCCTCGATAAATTTCTTTTTAAAATCGGCATTCGGCCGCTTCTTCTACCTCACCAAGCGATGTGACGGATAAACATTCAACTTATGAGTCGTGATTTATAGATCTATCCGGCCATGTCCACGTGCGACCAAGCGATACAATATGAATTTGCCTTCAGAAATGAAACAACTTTTTCTTTCAACTAGGGAGCCAGCTCTGAGAGAATATACACTTAGCGATCTGGTAAATCTTCAAACAACACAACGTCTGCAAAATCCTCTATAGTATAATCTTCGGCCTTTAGCTTATTTAGTTGTCAGCCAGAATTGTGACGAACTCTTTATGGGTCGGTATTGGAATTTCATCAACTTGCTTGGCCAAGGATCCCGATTGTTGTGATTTCTATTCAGAGGCTTTTAGGACGACTCCACTGTTGAGAGCCTCCGAATAGCATTCACGAATGATTTGTTGTTCTCCTTTAATATTACACACTTCCAACGGAGTCAGAAAGTTAACCACTTAGTGTAGGGTTGACAGCACCACACCAATCAAATAATCCATGGCTTACCCAGTATGACATTGTAAGCCATGTGTCTCTGCAAAACTTGGAAAACGGTCTCTCCCTTTACTCCTTCTGCATATGCTTTCAACGTAATTTCTCCTAAAGTTTTCTCGCTCGAATTATTAAATCTTGAAAGCACTGTTGACTCTGGCACCACTTTCTCGGACAATTGCATCTGCTCCACTACTCTAGATTGAATAATATTAATTGAAATTCCAACATAGACTAATTCTCGTATGATATCCAAATCATCAACCCTCTTGTAATTACTAAAGTATCATGGTGGGGGAATAATCTTTTGTCAAAATCGAATTCCCCGAACACAATATCATCTCTACTATCACTTTGCGTCCATTTATCATGCGTTATCAATACTCTGGCGTATTACCTAGCAGAGGTGTAAGTCACTTTGTTAACTTCAATCCTCCAGAAATAACGCTAGTCATCCTCAGGGCAGAAGGCTTCGGAAGCTGCGGCTCATCCCTTTTCTTATTAAAGCTCCGCCTACCCTTTTTAGTCAGCAAATCTTGTAACTCTCCCTTTTAAAGTAACTGAGACATCTTGTAGCGCAATACTTTTCCATTTTCGGTCTCATGACCGTGGTCGTGATGGAACTCGCACCACAAATTCGGTTCCCTCTTGGTCGAATTACTTTTCATTCCCTTCAGAAACTTCACTACTTTATCACCCTTCGATCTCAAAACATTAATAAGCTGTGAAGTTGTCACATTAAAATTATAGTTTGATATATTGGGAGGTGGTGGATCTTTTGGTACTTAGGATTGACCGGACGTCTCCTTCTTAACTGGATTTCTAAAGCCTTTGTTATCGTGTTCCCGACTTATCTGATAGGGAAGGCCGTAAGGCTCAAATTGAGCCTTCGGATTTCGCTTGTCGACGTCAACTCTTTGTGAAGATTCTAAGCGATTGCTACGTCGATGGTGATACTTTAGCATTCATTCTTCTTGCTCAATCCTTGTTTTTGAATTACACTTACAATGAACATCGTCTATAGTTTCCAGGGTATCCTTGCGGAATATTTCTTTCAACCTGTACACGCCATTGATACATTGCTATTCAAGTTGTTAGCAAACTCCAGAGCTACCCATCTCTCCTCGATAAAAGGAAGAGTCATTCTCTCCTTTGGGAACAGGTCCATAAACTCTTTAATAGTCACGTTTTGTCGTTATTGGATGTTAAGAATGGTCTCCACTCTTCTTTCTAACTTTTGAGCTCCACTGTGTGCCTTAATAAATTCCGCCACCATTTCATCAAAAAGACTTTGTTTCCCCCTCGGGCAGTAAAGTATACCAAGTCAGCGCCCCATTGGTGAGCGTCTCTGCAAACTTCTTCAAACACACCAAATTGGTTTCCTTTTCCATACGATCATTTTCTTGTACCGCAGTGTCAAATGTGGTGATATGATCCCATTATATTTTGGTACGTTGTCAAGCAACTTAAATTTATATGGTATAGGCAAAGGAGCGTCACTTGCTTTGTACGGTCGCTTTGTGAATTCTCTAATGTCTATTGTCTCCGATAATTTTTGTGCCCCCAGAAGTTTTTCCATGAATGCAGCCATCTCCTTGAACTTATTATCCATTGATTGCTTGAGCATTGTCTTAAGTGAAGCTATGTTTCTAGACTCAACCACCGCAGAGGCTGGATCTCCCATAGTCATGGCAGTCGTACCCAATCCTCCGTATTCTACTCCTGCTGTAGGTCCCCCTATTATTGCACCAGTCAGAGTGCCTGTGCGGAGTTGTGTCTGCTGGATTGGTGCTCCTTGATTCACAGAGACGGACAGAGTAACCAATTGCGAACTTACTCTCTCATTGATAGCAGTATGATCAACGAAAAACTTCCTCTGTTGTTCCTGTTGTTTCTTAAGAAGATTCATTAAACAAAAATTTTAATCTGTGGACCCAGTGTCCATCGAGATTTGACCTGAACCTATCGAAGTGCGGTTCAGAATCTGATCTTGTTTTTTTGTTTAGGGTTTCACCGTTCGTCTCTCTATAAAAATAGCTATTAGAGTAAAAGAAGCAGCGATGTCAATCTCTCTTTTTCCTTTTTTTTTTTTTTTTTTTTTTTTTGCTAAATTCAATTCACATGATTGAATACCACACACTAAGGATAAGATAGTAATACATATTTGAGAGATAGTCAAGCACTAGACTAATCTCCTATAAAAACATAATGCAACAAGCAAGCCAATAACAATAAGCTTGCACCCTTAATATTGTAAATCAAAACAATATGTAGGCATTACTTAATGCCAACATTTTATTACTGGCAGTATATAAAGAATCAAATATGTCATATGAAAATATAACAAGTATTATATTATTTTGATTATGCTGACTTTCATTATGATTTTATATGTGAACTTGTGGTTCAAATGCCAAGTGTGGATATCTTGTTGTTGGTGTTGTGCATATATTTTATATTCTATCTTAGCTACTTATATGTACAATCTTTTGATATTTGAAATGCTTTTTTGATCATCAATTCACGAAGACTCTATTTGGAGCTTGTCTATGATGCTTACTAGGTCACAAAATTCACCCCGTTTTCTTGGTTAATTTTCTTTCGCTATATTTTATACTAGTATACTTACCCGCGCGTTGCGCGGTCTTAAAAAAACAAATCAAAATATGGTTGAGTAATGCTTTCACAAAGGAAGAAAGGGAAATTTAACAGATTAATACTATAATAAGAACAAAATGAAATGTGCAGTACCATTGCTTTGCAGAGCTAAAAGGTCCCCCTTAAAACATCATGAAGGTAGGGATAATTGTGGCTGCAGAAAAAAAAAAAAAAGAGATATAAAGTATATAAGACCTGGTGATACTAAGCTCAAACAGATTATAGATATATTATTCTCTGTCAAAATTAAATAGCAGTACTCTCTCCAGTGTCCCCTCAAAACTTCAAAAAATCCGAAAGCCAACAACGTTATCAAAATTGCATATCTATGTTCACTTACATTGCTACAGCAAGTTTGTAGCGCTGCTATAAAATGTACCACTTACGAAAGAAAAAAATGACGCACAAGAACCCAACAAATTAAGAAGAAACTGAAATCTAAGGACCTATAATTGGATGAATTTACCGATAAAGAAAAAAAAACTAAAGAAGCTAAATATAAATTAGATGGCACGATGTCTTCAACAGAATGATGTACTATTGAAACTAAAATGGAGTTATAAATCTTGTGATACATATAAATGCAAAACCTTCGCATGATTAGTAATCTTAATTACATAAGTAACGTATAGAAGGATGAGATGCAGAAGTTTACCAATTTGATGCAATGATGACAATGAGAAGAACCTCGATCAAAGTATTTTGCAACATCATTCAAATTAATTAGCTAATAAAAATGGCTGTGCTATTTCTGTTATACATCAATCATCACTATTCCTCCATAAGTAAAGAATATATATAAAACGGTGGAATCCGTTGAATAGTATTTGCTATTCCTTTTAATTTCTTCATTAGAGTGGAAAGGTTGTGCATTTAACACAGTTGTAAGTACACATTAAATTATGTACTAACTCATTAATATATTATTTTTTTGTATTAAGAAAGATAAATTTCAGCTTCTAATTAGCTATAGAAGAATAAAGGACATGGAGAAACCAAAAATATGGTCAACTGAGACAATCCTTGGCCAATGTAGAACTATGCCGCCTCACTATTTTATGCACCAAAATTAATATATATCATATGAGTGAACAATAAATAAAACTACCAGGATGATCAGAAGTCTTGTTTGATTTCTTTTTTCCTTTTAAACATTTGAATACATATGAGAATTGAGAAAAAACAGTTGAGGAAAAAAAGTTGTTCCAATTTCATATTAATAAAATACATAAATACAACTGTCCAAACTTGCATAAAACTGCACAAAGTTGCAGCAAACAACTACTCCTACTAATTAACTGCAGCAAGTTGAAGAAATATCACTTGGAGCTACCAAAAAGCAGAGGTACCAAACTGCAGAAATATCACTTGGAGCTCCTCATTTTGTTGAGTTGATCGACTGCATATGTATGCTTTTAACTCTGCAGAGCTCCTCGCTGTCAAAGCTAGATGTAAAGCTAGATGTTTACTTATGTGTAGCAAAACTGTCTTTTATCTAGACAATTTTAGAAATGGGTAGAAGAACCAAACAAAGAGTGAAGAAAAATAAAGTAAAAAGAGGGAGGATGAAGAACCTGGATGGGTTCCATGAGAAATGAAGTTTCTCTTCTTTATATACCAATCTGATGGTTTCATGCATTTAATTAGAGAAATGAAAAGCTTGGGAGTTAAAGACAATGAAGAGTTCATAATAATCGACATTAAATGTCTTAGAACGTGAATTCTTCTCTATGCCTATCATTAGGGAAACGTCTGCATGGCTTATCTATCATTTAAGAAACGTCTACATAGCCCATTTGAGTCTATACTGGATTTAATCACTATTTTTCAAAGTAAGGTTAACATGAAAATTTGGGAAAAAGGGCCAAAAAAACCTCAAAAAAGATAATTATGAATGCTGGCCAAAGAGAGGTGCCACATCACTTCTCTTGAAGCTTAGCTTTATATAATATATAGATTTGATAGATTCTGTTAGGTTACTAGCGGATCCTGTGGCTGACAGATCGCAGCTCGTGCGTTAATAGTAGTAACTACTCTTGTCGTGGTCATATGACTTTCTTTTATTTCTTTTAATTAGATATAGTATCTTTCAGACAACCCAGTTGTACTAAGTTATTTTTACTCTTAGATCCTCATGACTTATAATGGGGGACTTAAACTTGGGTAGCTGTGATGTTTAGCGTATTTTAAATTTTTATTTTTATTTTTTATTTTATTTTTTAAAATTTTAAACCTGAGGTGTTAAGTTTTGTTTGTATTCAATAATTAAGTGAAAATATTGGTTAATATTTATTAAAGGTCTTTGCTCGATTGCAGTGTTAGTGGTGGCACCCAGTTTTGTCCCGCCTTTTGAATATTTGGCTATATTTAACTTATAGGTGCAATATTATCTGTTTAAGAAAATTTGTATTAGAAAGCATGAATTTATTTTTGTTATTCCAATTTATACATTATATATTTAATTATGATTATACTATATAATTTACATTATTTAGACTATCTGTCAAGTTATGGCTATTTGTGCAATTTACTGCATAAATAACTTTTAATAATTATTTGCGATACTTATACATAATCATTTTATTGGACCTCAATTATTTTATGTGTGCATTTATTTTTTCCCTTGTATACAATATGTGTGTGCGCGCGTGTATGTGAGTGTGTGTATTTGTGTTGATGTGTGTATGTATATATTTCTTATTTTATTCTGCACCTTAAGTTAATTATCAGTCCAGAATATCCAGTCCAATTTTATTCAGAGTTTTACCACATTCATTTTGAAATTTGAATTCTTTATGAGTTGTTCCGCAATCTCTAACCAAGTTCGTAAATCACTTATCTTTTCTAAATATCCTGTAATATTTCTTTTAATCAAAATCACTCTCCAAATCCCCTTTTAATGGCTCAATCCAGCAGATCAATCATCACCCATATATGGTTTCCTTGATCCACTGCCCTCCAACAGTCATAGTATCAATCAGCTCCAAAATTGGGCTCTTCCTCAACAGTTCTCTTTTAAAATGACATTATATAATGGCTTCTTGGTTTTGATATTAGGGACACGATATGCAAATAGATAAGCACAATACACACCATTACACACCTACAAAATACAGATCAAAATCGGTGGAAGCCCACCACCACCACTATTCCAAGACCACTAGAAAACACAGTGGGGGAGTGGTACAATACATCGAGAGAAGTGGGGGAGGCACGAATTGAAAAGGTGAACGGTGGAATCACCACCAGATCAAAAACCTTACAAAAAAATAAAGGGAGAACTGGGCAGTGAGTGAGGGGAAACAACAGTAGCAGTGACGCCATGGGTCACCAGTGGTGGGCTTCCCCGTTGTCTTGAATGGCGACTGGTGGTCTCGATTCATATCATCTTTGTCGTCTCTCCGGAAGCGGTGTACCCATTTCTCTGTTTCTGATTTTGCTATACATCTTCTGACTATGCTAGCTCCATTTGCACTTGATCTGTAGTGTTTGTTGTTTAGTCTGGCAGATTATGAAATTATTGAAACGACCGGGTTCTCGACTAGGCCGTGCGGCCACTGGACATCTTCTTCTAGACCCGTCTGACGAACCTTTTTTAAATGAATTTCACAAAAATAACCATAAAATCAATTTATAAATATGAAATAAGACCTAAAGAGACACGAACATACTTATACATAAGCTGTGGAGAAAAATTTACAACTGACTATCCAATGTACTAGGTTTAGAACTATCTAGACAGAAATCTAAGATTACAAATGAAGTGTAAACATCTCCTGGAGGGAGTAAATAACAACTGAGATAATAAACATAAAATTGGTTGTCATCCTGAAAAAACCTGGCTCACCCTGATATCTGAAGCCGTCTTCGCTCCTCAACCACATGGCGAACTCAATCATGGAGCGAACCTGCCGAAACGAAATAAATAGACAAGAAACAAATCGAGGGTGAGTCGAAAGGACTCAGTAAGTGGGGGCCGGCTAGCCACCTCAAAGAATCAGATATGCTAGCCAGGGAGAAGATAAGCAGGTAAACCAAATTCACTTTATTTAAACTATAAAAAGGCAGAGCTAGGTAGTAGCTGAAAACACGTAAGGAACCATACACTCGTAGACAACCAGGGACATAAGATCGACAGAAACATATAGGTAACCCGAAACATATGAACATTCAGAAATACATGACACATACTTAACACATCACACTACAGTCACACAATACCCAGCAGCCGGTGCAATGAAGTAGAATGAATGCAGTATGATGCAATGGGATCACATGCGCCTAATGAATGGAGCAGAATCCTCTTACTCCGGGGCGGAATTCTCCTACCCTCAATGTGATGCAAGGAGTGGAATACTCCTGCTCCTAGAGCGGAATCCTCCTACTCTCAGATGACACAACAACCCAACACTTATCCCCGGCGCGGGACTCTTATTGTCTGCCGGGGAGCACATATCAAACCCATCACTGGAGTACAAAAATACTATGCTTAAAGCTCAACCATGAAGATGTGATATGCAATGCCACACAATTCAAACAATGACATAAAAAGTAAGACTTGTGATCTTATAAGGATTTTCAACCTATAGATAGTTCTATCTTCTAATTTTTATTCATAATCATGCTCGGGCTTCTCTTCTCAACTCAATAATATGCTTATAGATCAACAATAGATATTCCTAATTATACTGGAGCCTCTATACTCAATGTGACATTCATGCGTCGCGGCCTAATAATTCAAGTTCATTTCCAACAAGATACTTTTATTCATAACTCAATGAGCCTAACATGATACACTTATCACAAGGTTGCATATCGCAAAACGATAAACTCTTATTCAATCAATTTCCATCGTCCAGTCTAACCCATTGCATTCTACTCATAATTTTAGGCTTATAGTTCCTCAATTAGTGTTCATAACAAACATAAATCTCATATCCCTAATTCGAAAATCATTACTGTACATTTTAACAGACATACCAAGTACACAGAACACGTTACGCTTACAGCCGAAGTATCATACTCCCAAATACACAGTAAACACAACACAATACTTAAAACCACAATAATAGTTATTCAGAAGCTCTGGCGTAATAAGTACGCTTCCTCGGCAACTACACACAAGAAAGATACGGCCATAGAATATCCATAAAGGCCGAAGGCCATAAAGAAATGATGAAACCACTTACCTTTTAATCTCGGACAGGACGGACTATTGAACAAACCTTTTTCCTCCCCGACGCCTTTTTGAACCACTTTCCTCTAAGCCAAAAAGATATCTTGCATAAATAAATGCTCACACACTGTATCAAGCTATTAGCCGGAGATGGAAGAAAATTATGAAAATGCCCCTGGGTCGAGCTTAGCTGGAAGTGCATAAATTTTACATATTCAGACTACTCATACTCCTACGAGTCAAAATATGCTATTATATTACATTTCCGATTTCATTTCATATGAATTCCCCAATTTTCAAGGTTAGGGTTCTAACCTCTTTCTTCCTAAGCTAAATTCATAGGAATCTAACTCGAAATTCATGAATTAACATAATTAGCTAGCTTGGAATCAATACCTGATGATATTCTCTGATTTGGTACCTTAACTTTCGCTTGGAATCACTTGGAAACACATGGAATTGGACAAGAAGAAAAATCAGCCGACATGGTCATTTTATACCCAGGAATCAGCACGCTCGCGCAACCCCACGCGCCCACGCGCCAACCTTTCTTCGTGGTCACGCTACTAGGTACGCGATCACGCTTTGAGGAACCCGAAACAAGTGTGGACGCGCCCCCACGCGCGCAATCGCGCAGCATTGTCCGAAAGTTGCAGAATTCTGCACCAGCACCTGCTGGTGCTTTGATTTGGGTCCAAACATGACCCTACTAAGCATAGAATGACCTCAAATTTTGTACACACAATCATCTAAGGTCATTTCATTCTCCTCCACTTAGACTCTTATTCGTCCTCGAACGAGCTCGAGTCTAAAGCAATTTTCACACAAATAGCAAGAGAACTTACTCAAACTTCATCAACTACTCTATAGACACTATCTCCTGATTATGGAATCAAAATTATAATTCGCACACCAGACTTTTAAAATAAAATATATCTGAATAATATCATAACACAATTGCCTAGCTTATACCGACTAAGCTGACCCTTTCTTGATCATGAGAGAAGAGTTCTATATTTTCGGAACAAAGACACACGGACCTCTGGATGGATAATTATGGCGGAATCACCTCATTGATATAGTTTTCGATATAGAACAGGTCGATGAACCTAATAATTAGATTATAGATTTAATGTTAGCCCTCAGTATTGGAGGAAGACTCTTCCACTTACAACAAAAACTCACACAGATAACTTGAATAGGAATAGTCATCCTCGCACAATCTACTGGACTAAGTAAGACTTAGCTAATAACAGAATACGGCTCAAACCTGAGCAACCGAATTACCCTCTCCAGTTCACAACTCCATACCTTCACCATAACACCACCACCTAATGGATCAATTCACGAGTCAAATGACACCTCTCATTACCTTTAGCATCCTAGAAAAAGAAAAAAAATATGCTTACCTGGCTACCTTGACACGCACTCTGGCTCCACATTGGGAATATCACAGCAGCTACTAACTGCCCAAGCTCACTAGTGCCGGAAGAAGGAGAGATGACACTAGACCGATGATAGGAATAATTAGAGCTTCAAGAAGCTCAACTTCTTATTTGCTTGGCTACAAAAGCTAGACTAAATCCGAGTCAAGCTAGCCAAAGAATCGCAATTGAAGAAATGAACATTAAATGAATTTTGCAGCAACAACATCCACGCCAATTTGACCTTCAAATAAGAAGGAAACTCTGACAATTTACCCCAAAAAACCCTTTTTTAACTGAGACAAGCTCACAAAATAACATGACTCTACTAGCGTCTTGAACCAAGGGAAGACACGTAGACCAAATATTACTTACTAATCACTTTATACCGGAAGAAACAATGACTCTTTCTGATGGTGACGAATAAGAATCCCATCATCCTACCAACACTGAATTCCAAGGAGAGGGGTAAACTGACTTGACATAATAACAGAAGGTGGCACAACAAGATGCCAAGCAAAAAATACTAACGCTCACTTCCAAATCCCTCACATTCAAACCAGATAAACTAGTAGGGTCTCACGATTACCAGGAATAAAATAGACCAGAAGCTCGCTCCCTCTACCCGCAACAGATTCTTAATAGAAACGACATCCCAAGAAATTATGGAAATATGATATGGCAAATTAATTCTAGATCAGTCAGAAGAATCAAATCTTACTCACATATAAGAGAAGAAGAAATGCATGGCTCTATTGCATCAGATACCTCAGCATCCTAAGCCGCTACCGTGATAATCACTTCCAGAAGAACCAGTACCACCATGCTCTTGGCCCCTGCCGGATGGTGGCATATCTTTAGATAAATTATCCCTAAATGAAATCCGCTACGACTGAGCAGGTGTCTGTTGGTGAGAGAAAGGAAGACCGTCTACTTGCCAAAGTAAGCGAAAACTCCTCCAAGGTGGCCAGGAAAACAACAATGATATCACCTTTTAGCTGAAAAATGAAAGATAGATAGATGGTTGATAGCTATACAAAGAAAAACTGAGTCTAATCTTGATGAAGTATAGGCGCACTATGAGAATCATACGCCACAAGGCAGATGACCTCCCACAATTATAAGAACTCTTACCTCCAAGTGAGGTACCATGGTGCCAACTAGGGCCACGGGATCTCTTGCTCACCCGCTCTGACTTTTCCTTCTCTAACTTATGGTAGGACTTAAACCTCCAAGAAATATCAAAGCGATATCAAATGGAGTCCCGGCCTCAATCTCTTGAGCCATCTGGGATGTCAAGGAAGAATAAAGGCCATCAATAAATCTTTGAACCTCCTCGGAAGGCTCATGGACTAGCTTCTGAGCATATCCAGCACTCCTATAGAATTCAATCTCATATTTTAAAATGGACAAGCTACCCTGTCCAATCCACTCAGACTGGCGACGCTTTTCATCTAACTCGCTGCGTGGAAGGAACTTTTCCATGAACTTACGAGAAAACTGACACCAAGTCAGCTTAGGCCAACCCTGCCTAGCTGATAAAAGTGCGGTCCACCAATCCAAGGCTGAACTTTGGAACTGGAAAGCAGTATAATCAATACCATATTTCTCGAGATGGCTAAGAGCCCGAAGGATACACTGACATCGTTTTAAAAACTCACCGGGTTTATCTAATGCATGACCTGAGAATATCTGAAGGTTCAACAGGGTGAAATAATGCAATTTCATCAAAAACTCAGACCGAATTATTACCTGGCCTAGCTGACCGGCCGGAACAGCTGGAGGCACAACATATGTTTCCTTTACAACATAATTTACTGGGGCAACAATAGGAACTTGAACAGAAGCTCCTTGAGCTCGAACATCTGCTTCTGTATCTGCGACAACCTGATGAGCTGCCTAGGGAATAAGAGGTTCATGCGGTATCTTCGGCACCAAGATTCTCATAAAAGCATCGTAGAGAGTCAAGGAAACCACGAGGACTTGCTCCATTTCCCACCGCGAGTTAGCACAGCTGCGGCCTACACAACTGGATCGTCAGCACGATCCATAACTCTCGTGGCTTAGGCAGCGCTAGCCCCAAGCTTGACTGCTTCATCCCGAGCTCCTACCCTGCGCTGATTTGCTGCACGAGGATTCATCATTAGTATGAAGGAATTACTGAATAAAATTTAACATCCCACAGGAAGAATGACACACGATTTGAAAAGAAGGAAGAGAAATTTCATAAATTCCATCATAGCCTCTCGTAGATAAGTACGGACGTCTACGTACCCATCATCGGGACTTTACTAGACACTGTCTTAGTCTAGATAGACTCTAAATCGGGCTTTGATACCAACTGACACGATCCGAGTTCTCGGCTAGGCCGTGCGGGCACGCGACATCCTCCCCTATACCCGTCGGGCGAACACTTTTGAATTGAATTTCACAAAAATAAAGATAAAATAAATTTATAGATATGAAAAAAGACCTAAAGAGACACGAACATTCTTATACATAAGTTGTACAGAAGGAGTTATAGCTGACTACCCAATGTACTAGGTTAGGGCTATCTAGACAGACATCTAAGATTACAAATGAAGTGTAAACATCTCCTGAAGACTGTAAAATACCACTGAGATAATAAACATAAAACTTGTGGCCATCCTGAACAAAAGTTGGCTCACCCTTACAGTTGAAGTTGTCTTCGCTCCTCAACCACATGGAGAACTCAATCCTGAAGCGAACTTGCCGAAACATAGTAAACCAATAAGGAACAAACCGAGGGTGAGTCGAAAGGACTCAATAAGTGGGGGCTGGCTAGCCACCTCGAAGAAGCAGATATGCTAGCCAGGGAGAAGATAAGCAGGTAAACCAAATTCACTTTATTTCAACTATAAAGAGGCAGAGCCAGGTAATAGCGGGAAATACGTAAGGAACCATACACTCGTATACAACCATGGCCATAAGATCGATAGAAACATATATGTAACTCGAAACATATGTGATGCAATGCAAACCAAGACAAGACCCTTTACTTGAAGTCAAGCCAAAGCAATCCATGATGCTCACATTTACTTGCTAGGGAAGAGTTTGGACGTGGAAGATGGAAGCTCCGGAACAAGCTTGAAGATCATGCATTGGAGCACCATGGATGGAGGACCGCTTAGACCACACGGAGAGGCTCAAGAGACACAAATTGAGGCACTTCAAGAAGCCTCAGGAAGAGGCGGACCGCCTACCAAAAGGGGCGGACCGCCTACAAATTATTGACTCTCTGGATTTTGTTGAGGCGGACCGCCTCCTGCTAGAGGCGGACCGCCTCCTGCTAGAGGCGGACCGCCTACTTGACTGGTTGCTCTCAGTAGTTTTATGGGGTGGACCGCCTAGTGGGGGTGGGCGGACCGCCTATCCTCTGTGCAAGCATGACGGGTTTCTTTTGTTTTTAGCATGTAATTCCTACTTTAGCTCTAAGTGGCCTTTAATGTTTTAACCCACTTTGGGGTTATTTAGGACCTTTCCTTAAAATTTGTAGAAGACTATAAGAGTCTTCATTAGGTCTTGAATTCATTTAGCTTACTTTGAATACACAAAACATATGAAATTCTCTCTATTGAAAACCCTTGATTTTGGCTTGATTTCAATTGGTGGATTTCGAGTTGAACTTCAAACCTCTCCGATCATTCTATTTGCAAGAACCTCGTGATTCTTGAGGAGAGTTGCATAGCGTAGGTGATTCTTTCCAATCGTTCGGGGTGTAACGGAACAAGTTCTTCGTTGCTACTTGGACTTTCGTGCGAGTCTCGTCTCGTCTCGTCTCGTTCCTTATCTTTTATCGCTTTCGTAGTTTCGATTGCATCAGTCGGTATAAGAGCAAGGCTAGGGTTACGTTCTTACGAACCCTCATCCTACTCTTCGTGCTTGTCATCTTTGTTTCTTGATTGTTTTCATGTTCTTGTTCTTGTTTATTTGAAAAAGAAGAAAAAAAAATTCAAAAACCAAAATCACGAAAAAAAAAATCACTAGATGTTCTTGGTTATGATGTTTTGTTTGATGATTGATATTGGGGATTGTTTGTTATCACATTCCCGTTGATTGTGTACCCACAAAACTTGTTTTAAGGTTGTGAATCGAAAATTTGAAAATCAAAGCCCCAAAAGTTGAAAACCCTAGAAATTGTTCAAAATTTTCTTGATTTGGAATTTTGTTGTTGGTTGATGTTATAAACCATTGGGGTTTTCTTGCAATAGTTGAATATACATTGGGGGTACATTGAATATACACCTTGGAAACGTTGGAAAATCGGGTGCCTAAAACCAAGAACACGGAGTTGAAACTGTGCAAGAAAATGCAGTAGGCGGACCGCCCCTCCTCATAGGCGTACCACCCAAAAAACATCAGCTCTCTGTATTTTTCATAGGCGGACCGCCCACCCTGCCTAGGCGGACCGCCTTCTCCTGGGAAGGCTTCCGGGTAGTTTGTTTCGTAGGCTTTCGTATTTTTTTTGTTTCCGTTACTTTCGGTTAGTAATTTGAGAGTAATTCTCCTACTCACTTAGTACTAATCCATTGAGCTCTTAGGATATTCATGCGTGTTGGTGATTGATAAATTCCAAGAAGACTCGTAGAATTTCTTTGGCTCAAGTGCTCACTTAAAAGCCGAACGTCCATAGAGTCCCATTGAATCCACTCTTCCCGAATAGCATTGGGAACTTGTTGAATTGTTTGGTTGTTGAGGTGGTTGTTCAACTCCGAGGAAGACTTTTGGAATCAAGCTAGAGTGAACCTACCCCAAACTTGAGTGAACCCGAGAGGCAAACTAAAGTGAGGGAGCGAGTGAGGACTTTTACTCTAATCTCTTTGCTTGTTTTTGATTGTTGTAGGTACAATGTCCAATGAAGGAGATGATACCACGAAGAATGCCTTGGCTACTATCCTTGCCAAATTGGATAGTATGAGCCTAACGATTGAGAACCTTGAGAAGGTGACTTTAAGTATCCAAACCGAGAAAGAGACCCCGAGTGTCCAAGTTGAGAAAGGGACCTCGACTGTCCAAGTTTAAGCCGATGAAGGTACATCTAGTTCCACCTTTACCCCAGAACAAGTTGTTGATCTACTTAGACAACAACGGGTAAAGGAAGATCGCGAAAGAAATGAACAAGTGTTGGGCAATACCCAACGAGTGAGCATTCCTCACATAATGGGCAATCCCCAAAGAAATGTTCCACTTCCTGGACCTATTCGAAATGTTCAACCTCTTGAGCAAGTTGATCAAGCTCAAGAAGGGGAGGAGGAAGAGTATGGTGGTAGTGAATATGGGGCTCCTAATCCGAATGGGAGAGCCATGAATTGGGGTCGTAATGTGGATAGGGGTAGAGGCCGAGGTGGAGGGCCACCCATAGGGTATGTTGGAGGGAATGCTAGGAGGGATTATGGTGGTTGTGGTGATAACTTTGGAGGCCAACCGGAGCCGTACCAAGGGGGTCGAGAAAATAACAACCTTAATAGTGTGAAGCTCACTATTCATTCTTTTAAAGGGAGTAGTGACCCGGTGGAGTACATTGATTGAAAGTTGTCCATAGAGCGAATATTTGACACCAATGATATGACCGAGGAGAAAAAGGCCAAGTATGCAATATCTTCTTTTGAGTCCTTTGCTTCTACTTGGTGGGAGTCGGTCAAGAGGAGTAGAAGGAGAAATGCCATGGCCATCAATGTTACCTGGGGAGAATTGCTTCGAGTGATGGATGAGAAGTATTTGACCGAGCAACACCGTCATGCCAAATACAAACACCTCTATGAGTTGAGCAAGGGTACAAGACGGTTGGGGAATACTTCAATGAGTTTGAGAAAATTCGGATGAGCCTAGACTTGGATGGAGAAGACAATGGACTGGCCGAGATCCGTTTTAGAAGTGGTTTGAATCGAGACGTAGCCTCTCAATTGAAGTTCCACAAGTATGACAACCACTATGACCTCTATGATGATGCGGTTGAAGCCGAGAAATGGCTTAAAGAGGAGAAGTCCACTCGCTACAAGAGTAGCACTACTACTCCCATGAGTAAGCCAAAGGAGTGGAAGACTCCTACACCAAATGCAAGGTTTCCAAATACAAGTGGTACAATTGCTAGCAAAGACGTGAAGAAGCCTTATGAGAAGTCCACATCACATGTGGGAGGTAACTCTAAAACTCATTTGAGCAATCCTACTTCTACTTCTACTTCTGCTCAATGCTATAAATGTAAGGGTTATGGACATATTTCCAAAGATTGCCCTACCCGGAAAACTATGGTTGTGGTGGGTGCATTGGTATATGAACAAGATAGTGAGCCCGAGGATGAGGGAGTAGAGGGTGATGAGGAGGTTCATATGGGGGAGGTTGCAATTGAGGATGATGATCCTCATGCCTTCCTTGTTGTGAGGAGAAGTTTGGGTGCCATGTTTGGGGAAGATAGTGAGACTTTGCAAAGGGAAAACCTCTTCCATGCTAGATGCCGAGTCATGGGTCTTGTTTGTTCTGTGATTATTGACTCGGGAAGTTGTGCCAATGTCATTAGCCAAACACTAGTTTCCCAATTGAAGATACCCACCTTGAAACGCCCAAATCCTTATCGTTTGCAATGGCTTAGCGAGTGTGGTGAATTGAGGGTGGTAAAGCAAGTCATGATTAAGTTCAAGATAGGAAACTATGTGGATGAACACATGTTTGATGTGGTTCCTATGCAAGCATGACATCTTCTATTTGGAAGGCCATGGCAATTTGATAGACATGTGGTTCATAATGGCCGAGCCAACACCTACACGGTGAAGCATGAAGGGAAAAAGTTTGTGCTCAAACCCTTGTCGCCCAAGCAAGTAAGTGATGATTACAAGCGCATGAGGGAATTGAGGGAAGCGGCAAAGGCTAAGTCGGTTGCTGAGACTAGCCCTTTGTCCGAGAGCTTGGTGGTGACTCCACCATCTTCTACCGGTGGCATTTGTGCCATGATGCAACTGGGTTAACTTTTGAGAGGAAATGATGGCAACAAACTACTCATTTGCCTAGTGTACAAAGGTATGATTCTTACTTCCGAATTTGATTATTCTTCTAACCCTTTGCCTAGTCCTTTTGAAAATATTTTGAAGGATTATGGGGACATGTTCCGGATGAGATGCCCAATGGATTACCTCCCTTGAGGGGTATTGAACATCAAATTGACTTTGTCCCGAGATCTCAAATCACAAGGAGATGTATGCCCTAGTGAGAGCTCTTGCTCATTGGCAACATTATCTTTGGCCTAGGGAATTTGTGATAAAGAGTGATCATGAGTCACTCAAACATCTTAGGGGCCAAGAGAAATTGAACAAGTGTCATGCCAAGTGGGTAGAGTTCATTGAGTCATTTCCCTATGTCATTCAATACAAGAAAGGGAAAGACAATATTGTGGCGGATGCACTTTCTAGGAAGTTTGCTCTAGCCACCACTCTTGCCTCCAAGCTCATGGGTTTTGAGAGAATTAAGTTGATGTAAGCTCAAGACCCTAAGCTAAAGAGCATTCATGAAGCTCTTGAGAAGGGAGAAAGAGTTGAGAAGTACCAGTGGGTTGATGGCTATATCTTTAAAAATGGTAGAGTTTGTGTTCCCGAGTCCTCTTGGAGAGATGTGCTAGTGCAAGAAGCACATTGTGGGTGCTTGATGGGTCGCTTTGGGGTGGATAAGACTATGGCCATACTTAAAGAGCAATTTCATTGGCCAAAAATGCGGCCTCTTGCGGAAAGATTTTGCAATGCTTGTTTAGATTGTAAGAAGGCCAAGTCTAGATCCAATGCCCATGGCTTGTACACTCCTTTGCCTGTACCTACTAGTCCGTGGGTTGATATCTCTATGGATTTTGTTATGGCTTTACCCCGGACTAGAGGAGGACACGATAGCATTTATGTTGTCGTTGATAGGTTCTCGAAAATGGCTCACTTCATTCCGTGCAAAAAGACTAATGATGCACAACATGTAGCTTCTTTCTTTATTGATAATGTATTAAAGTTGCATGGGGTGCCTCGCACCATTTTTAGTGATAGGGACTCCAAGTTCCTTAGCCACTTTTGGAAATATTTGTGGGGTGCTCTTGGCAACAAATTGCTATTCTCTACGTCCCACCCTCCTCAAACTTATGGGCAAACCGAGGTGGTGAACCGAACCTTGGGAGCTCTACTTAGAGCCAAGACCAAAGGTAAGGCCGGGACTTGGATTGATAAGCTATCACTCATGGAGTTTGCATATAACCGCACATTGCATCGTATGATTGGCATGACTCCGTTTGAGTGTGTTTATGGTTTTAACCCTTTGATTCCTCTTGATCTTACCCCTTTGTCAAGGGATGTGGTTGTTGCTTTTGAAGGTAAAGCTCGGGCCAAGGCATTGCTTGAACTTCATGCCAAGGTGAAGAAAACTTTGGAGGAGGCCTATGAGAAGATAGCAACCAAAACGAACAAAGGAAGGAAGAAGGTGGATTTCAAGAAGGGAGATTGGGTGTGGGTGCACTTCCGCAAGGAATGATTTCCAAACCATAGGAAGGGGAAGTTGGCACCAAGAGGAGATGGACCATTCCAACTGTTGTCCAAGATCAACAATAATGCATATGTGATAGACTTACCGGGTGAGTATAATGTGTCGAATACTTTCCATGTTAGTGACTTGACTTCTTTTGGTGTAGGTGTGATGCCTTGGAGGATGACGCCTTAATTTCGAGGACGAAATCTTTTCAAGAAGGGGAGGATGATGCAATGCAAACCAAGCCAAGACCCTTTACTAGAAGTCAAGCCAAAGCAATCCATGATGCTCACATTCACTTGGTAGGGAAGAGCTTGGACGCGGAAGATGGAAGCTCCGGAACAACCTTAAAGATCATGCATTGGAGCACCATGGATGGAGGACCGCTTAGACCACACGAAGAGGCTCAAGAGACACAAATTGAGGCACTTCAAGAAGCTTCAGGAAGAGGCGGACCGCCTACCAAAAGGGGCGGATCGCCTACAAATTGTTGACTCTCTGGATTTTGTTGAGGCGGACCGCCTACTTGACTGGTTGATCTCAGTAGTTTCATGGGGTGGACCTCCTTTTGGGGGTGGGCGGACCGCCTACCCCCTGTGCAAGCATGACGGGTTTATTTTGTTTTTAGCATGTAATTCCTACTTTAGCCCTAAGTGGCCTTTAATGTTTTAACCCACTTTGGGGGTATTTTTAGGACCTTTCATTACAAATTGTAGAAGACTATAAAAGTCTTCATTAGGTCTTGAATTCATTTAGCTTACTTTGAATACGCAAAACATATGAAACTCCCTTTATTGAAAACCCTTGATTTTGGCTTGATTTCAATTGGTGGATTCCGAGTTGAACTTCAAACCTCTCCGATCATTCTATTTGCAAGAACCTCGTGATTCTTGAGGATAGTTGCATAGCGTAGGTGATTCTTTCCAATCGTTCGGAGTGTAACGGAATAAGTTCTTCGTTGCTACTTGGACTTTTGTGTGAGTCTCGTCTCGTTTCTTATCTTTTATCGCTTTCGTAGTTTCGATTGCATCAATATGAACATTCAGAAATACATCGCACATACTTAACATATCGCACTACAGTCACACAATACCCAGCAGCCGGTGCAATGAATTGGAATGAATGCAGTATGATGCAATGAGATCACATGTGCCCAATGAATGGAGAGGAATCCTCCTACTCCAGGGGAAATCCTCCTACCCTCAATGGGATGCAAGGAGCGGAATCCTCCTGTTTCTAGAGCAGAATCCTCTTGCCCTCAGATGACACAACAAACCAACAGTTATCCCCGGCGCGAGACTTTTATCGTCCGTCGGGGAGCACATATCAAACCCATCACTAGAGTACAAAACTCCTATGTTTAAAGCTCAACCATAAAGATGTGATATGCAATGCCACACAATTCAAACAATCACATAATAAGTAAGCCGTGTGATCCTATAAGGATTTTCAACCCATAGGATAGTTCTATCTTCTAATTTATATTTATAATCATACTCGGGCTTCTCTTCTCAACTCAATAATATACTTGTAGATAAACAATAGATATTCCTAATTATACTGGATCCTCTATCCTCAATGTGACGTTCACGTATCGCGGCCTAACAATTCAAGTTTATTTTCAAACAAGATGCTTCTATTCATAACTCAATGCTGAGCCTAAACTGATACACTTACCATAAAGTTGCATATCGCAAAACGATAAACTCTTATTCAATCAATTTCCATAGTCCAGTCTAACCATTGCGTTCTACTCATAATTTTGTGCTTATAGCTCCTCAATTAGTGTTCATAACAAACATAAATCTCATATCTTAACTCGGCAATTATTACTGTACATTTTAACACACACACCAAGTACACAGAACACGTTATGCTTCCAGCCAGAGTATCATACTCCCAAATACACAGTAAATACAAAACAATACTTAACAACACAATAATAGTTATTCACGAAGCTCTGGTGTAATAAGTACGCTTCCTCGGCAGCCACACACGTGAAAGATAAGTGCATAGAACATCCATAAAAGCTGAAGGCCATCAAAGAAAGGAGAAAACCACTTACCTTTTAATCTCGGGCTGAACGGACTGTTGAACAAACTTTTTTCCTCTCCGACGCCTCCTGGAACCACTTTCCTCTGAGCCAAAAAGATATCTTGCATAAATAAATGCTCACAAACTGAATCTCAAGTTATTAGCCGGAGATGGAAGAAAATTAAGAAAATTCCCATGGGTCGGGCTTAGCTGGATGCGCATAAATTTTACATTATACTATTATATTACATTTCCGAATTTATTTAATATGAATTTCCCAATTTTCAAGGTTGGGGTTCTAACCCCTTTCTTCCCAAGATAAATTCATAGGAATCTAACTCGAAAATCATAAATTAATGAAACTAGCTAGCTTGGAATCAATAGCTGATGATGTTCTCTAATTTGGTACCTTAACTTTCGCTTGGAATTACTTGGAATTGGACAAGGAGAATAATCAGCCGACATGGTCATTTTATACCCAAAAATCAGTGCGCTCGCGCTACACTGCATGCCCACGCGCAACCCTTCTTTGCGGTCGCGCTCTAGGTACACGATAGCGCTTTGAGGCATCCAAAACAAGCATGGATGCACCCCCACACGCGCGATCACGCAACATTGTCCGGAAGGTGCAGAATTATGCAACAGCACCTGCTGGTGCTGCGATTCGTGTCCGAACATGACCCTACAAAGCTAAGAATGACCTTAAATTTTATACACACAGTCATACAACACTTGTGTGGCATGCTCGCGAAGATGGATCATAAATCGGATCTTCGGAATTCAAGATGTGGGTCCTACAGAAAGTGGTCGATTTTTTGACTTCTAGAGCTTTAGTCAAAACTATCCGAACGACCTTAGATTTCGCTTCTAGAAGTTCTCATAGGTCACAAATGACCATACGATCCTAATGCAACCTTCAAATTTCAAATCGAAGCTCATTTACTCAAATCAAACTCGAAAACCTCTTTTAGCCTTTACAGAAAGCCGAAACGGAAACCTTGTCTGAAAACCTACCAAACGAGGTCCGAATAAACTCAAATTTTGTAGACAGGTTCTAATGGGCCTTTTGGAGCTCTTAAGATTGTTGGCACGTCAATTGGAGTCCTAACTCCCGAAATGACTATCTTAGGTTGTTTCATTCTCCTCCACTTAGACTCTCGTTCATCCTCGAATGAGTTTGACTCTAAAGCAAGTTTCACACAAATAGCAAGAGAACTTAGTCAATCTTCATTAACTACTCCATAGAAATTATCTCAAGATTACGAAATCAGAATTATAATTCGCACACCAAACTTTTAGAATAAAATATATCTGAATGATATCATAACACCATTGCCCAGCTTATTCTGACTAAGCGGACCCTTCCTTGATCATGAGAGAAGAGTTCTACATTTCGAAACAGAGACACACGGACCTCTTGATGGATTATCATGATTCTGCCAACAAATCACATCATTGATATACTTTTCGATATAGAACATGTCGGTGAACCTAGGAATTAGCTTATAGATTTAACGTTAGCCTTCAGTAATGGAGGAAGACTCCACCACTTAGAGTATAAACTCACACATCTAATTTGAATAGGAATAGCCATCCTCGCACAATCTGCTGGACTAAGGAAGACTTAGCTAAAAACTGAATGTGGCTCAAACTTGAGCTACCAAATTACCTCTCGAGTACACAACTCCATACATTCACCATAAGCATCACTGCCTGATGGATCAATTCACGAGTCAAATGACACCTCTCATTACCTTTAGAAGTCTTGAAATAGAACAATATGCTTACCCGGCTATCTTGACACGCACTCTGGATCTACATAGGGAATATCACTGTTGAACCCCAAAAATTACCCCGAAAAGGATAAATTCTGGAATATCGACAGGATGGACTAACTCTTTTGGAGTTTTTGGAGTCGCCACCCAATTTAAGGATAACAGGGAACCAAATTAGCAAATGCGTGCAAAAACTCTATTTTTATAAAAAGACGGTCTTTCTTTCAGAGATTCTAAAGGTAAGAGGTTTTATTAATTTCGGAAGAAGGTTTTTAAGGCACTTTCAAAATTTCGTAAAATACGGTTAATCCGACAGGTTTCCAAATATTTACAAGTGCGCTTTTCTTTCGGAAAGAATTATTTTGAATAATAATAATAATAATAATAGTAGTAATAATAATAATAATCAATTGAATAAAAAGCTTATTTCAAAAATATATATTTTTACTTGCACGCATTTGCTAAGATGGCCCCAATTTGCAATAAATTAAATAACGACTTCACAATAAAGGGTAATGCACATAAAGTAAAGCAATATACCAAGCAATCAAATATTATTGATAAATAAAATATTTTACACATTTATTTGCATAAATATCCAAGGAAAGTAATGCAAAGTTAAAGATAGAACCGGGAAATTGATCAACTCGCGGGAGCCTTGAATTTTCTAAAAGTCCTAAGTCTTATTTCTTGAACGCTCGAGCCCGAGCTCGATCTCAATTGACTCCACATCAATGCATATTCCTATTTGTAAGTTAGTCCACGAATTATTCGTACCAAAATGTTCCTCGCGAAAAATATGAAAATTAAACTGGATTAGTACGATAATAAAGTGTAATAATTTATGAAAATAAAATACTAATAATAAAATAATAAAGTAATAATAATAATAATAATAGTAATAATAATAGTAATAATAATAATAATAATAATAATAGTAGTAGTAGTAGTAGTAATAAAAATAATAATAATAGTAAAGGGGGTTTGTTTTTTCAAAATTTAGGCTCAGGTTTGTATGGCGCGTCGAATAGAGGCTCGAGATATTGATACGGCTGCAAACACGGAGCCCGGGCCGGTTGCCATGCCAAGTACCAAATCCATTACTCTATTCGACTTGTTTTGCCTCAAATACATACATTCATCATCGCCTTTGCTTTAGGGACAGGGGGACGGGACTGTTCAAGTGTAGTATCATGTTTGAATCAATCCCGAGGCCTCAATACGTGTGTATGTATTTTTTCATTTTCCATGTAGTATCATGTTCAAATCAGTATATAGTATCAACATGTAGTATCCGTCAAATCATTGTATAAGCCTAAAAATGCACATTACATTTTCATAGGCTTGGCATTTCCAATCATGGTATACCCATTCCAAAACCAAAGCCCATCAATTATCCAGCATAGGTAAACGGGTCAAAGAAATAATCCCACAAAATGAACGGGTCGAACAATTGCTTAAACGGGTTCCAATGGCAGATCAAATCCCAAAGCAATAATTTCAAGGTCAAAACGAGATGAATAGGGACAACATCGCCCGCATCGTCGACCAAGATTCTGGTGGAGCAAACATCACAACAGTCATAGAAAACAACGAAAATAAGTATAACATAACGGAATAGAGCAGTAGTCATGCGGAGGGGAGGAGCGACCGCCGGCTGCTTTTCCGGTGAGAAACGCAGCGGCGTCGCTGCGACTCAACTCCGCCAAAGACCTGTGAACGCAAACACACATTAACCAACAAGATCCGAAAAAGAAATAATCAGGGGACTTAGCCACGACGGCGACCAAATCCTGGCTGGATTTCTGGTGAAAACGGGAAACCACTTTGAAATAACGGGAAAGAGAAAAGGGCGACAGCCGGTGGTCTTCTCAGTCGAGAACCACGGCGTCACCACTGTGGTGCTTCCCCATTATTCGATCTGTCTCCTTTTCACCCTCTCCCTCTTTGATCTGTTGAATCCTCATTACCCCCCTGGATTCCTGTATATAATGGTAGTGTTGTGTTGCTATGTGTTTGTGAATTGTGATTGTGGAATTGGAGAGGGAAATTGGGGTATCTTTTCTGTTCTTGTCTCTTTTTTGTGTAAAAAGTGAGGATCATATAAGGGAGAGAGATGGTAAAAATGAGAAGATGATTAATAATAATGTCTCCCTTTTCTCCCTTTCCCTTTTGAGATCTGATTTTTGTAATGTGGGAGAGAAGGAATGTGATGATAAAAAATGATTAGGAGGCTAGGGATTTGGGATAAGGATATATATATATATATATATATATATATATATATATATATATATGGGTAAAATGATTAGGGTATTTAAAAATTGGGATAGGAAGAAACTTGTGTGTTGTATGATACGCAGGTTGCGTAGATAGGCCGAGATTTAAGATGAACAACGATTCTGACCATTTTCTAAAAATTAATAGCTTTAACTAATTTCGTAAATCAATTTGAAAAATTTTCTAATTAGATAAATGCTCCCAATATTTTACATGTTGTAGGTAATATAAAGCCGAAAATATAAAGTTGCTAATATTGAAAAACTTTGCAAACAATAGCCAAATTACGACAAAACGTCAAATTTTATAATTTCTTTCGAAAAGGGATATTTTTGGCTTTATATTAACACAAAATGCTATATTTTGAGATTTATATAAAAAGTAAGTGTCAGCAAATTAATTTCAAAATTTCGGGACAAAATTGGGTATCAACAATCACAACAGCTACTAACTGCCCAAGCTCGCTAGTACCGGAAGAAGGAGAGATGGCAATAGAATGAGGATAGGAATAATTAGAGCTTCAAGAAACTCATCTTCTTATTTTCTTGGCTACGAAAGCTAGCTAAATCCGAGTCAAGGTAGCCAAAGAATCACAATTGAAGAAATGAACATTAAATGAGTTTTATGCAGCAACATCCACGCCAATTTGACCTTCAAATAAGAAGGAAAATCTGACAATTTATGAAAAAACCCCTTTTTTTAACTGAGACAATCTCACAAAATAACATGGCTCTACTAGCGTTTTGAACCAAGAGAAGACACGTAGTTTGAATATTACTTACTAATCACTTTGCACCGGAAGAAACAATGACACTTTTTGATGGTGATGAATAAGAATCCCATCATCCTACCATCATTGAATTCCAAGGAGAGGGGTAAAATGACTTGACATAGTAAAAAAAGGTGGCACAACAAGATGCCAAGAAGTCAATACTAACACTCACTCCCACATCCATCACATTAAAACCAGATAAACTAGTAGGGTCTCACGAATACCAGGAATAAAATGGACCAGAAGCTCACCCTCGACCGCAATAGATTCTTTATAGAAACGACATCTCAAGAAACCATGGAAATATGATAAGATAAAGGAATTCCAGATAAGTCAGAAGAATCAAATCTTACTCACATATAAGAGAAGAAGAAATGCATGGGTCTACTATATCAGATGCCTCAGCATCCTGCCAGAGAGGCAGTGCCTCTGCAGCTAACCTAAGTCTCTACGCTGAAAATCACTTCCAGAAGAACCAGTACCACCACTCTCTTGGCCCCTGCCGGATGGTGGCGTATCTCTAGATAAATGAGCACTAAATGAAATCCCCTATGAGTGAGCAGGTGTCTGATGGTGAGTGAAAGGAAGACTGCCTACTTGCCAAAGTAAGGGAAAACTCCTCCAAGGTGACCAGGCTAACGATAATGATATCACTTTTTCGCTGAAAATAGAAGCTGGATAGATTGTTGATAGATGTAAAATGAAAAAATGAGTCTAATCTTGATGAAGTACAGGCAAATTCTGAGAATCACGCGCCACAAGCTAAGATAACTTAGCAGGTGACCTCCCACAATAATAAGAACTCTTACCTCATAGTGAGGTACCATAGTGCCAACCAGGGCCACGAGATCTCTTGCTCACCCACCCTGACTCTTCCTACTCTAACTTATGGTATGCCTCAAACCTCTGAGCAATATCAAAGCGATATAAAATGGAATCGGCCTCAATCTCTTAAGCCATCTGGGACCTCAAGGAAGAAGAAAGGCCATTAATAAATCTTTGAACCTCCTCAGAAGGCTCATGGACTAGCTCTGGAGCGTATCCAGCCATCCTAGAGTATTCAATCTCATATTTTAATACGGACAGGCTACCCTGTCCAATCCACTCAGACTGGCGATGCTTTTCATCTAACTCACTGCGTGGAAGGAACTTTTTCATGAATCTACCAGAAAACTCGCACCATGTCCGTTTAGGCCAGCCCTGCCTAACTGATAAAGGTGCGGTCCACCAATCTAAGGCTGAATTCTGGAACTGGAAAGCAGTATAATCAATACCGTACTGCTCAAGATAGCTAAGATCCTGAAAGATACACTGACATTATTTTAAAAATTCATGGGGATTATTTGATGCATGACCTGAGAATATTTGAAGGTTCAACTAGGTGAAATAACGCGACCTCATCAAACACTTAGACTGAATTGTTACCTAGGCTAGCTGCCCAGTCGGAACAGCTAGAGGGACAACAAATGTTGTCTTTTGAACATAATTTACTTGGGCAACATCAGGAACTTGAACAGGAGCTCCCTGAGCCCGAACATCTGCATGTGCAACAAACTAATAAGCTGCCTAGAGAATAAGAGGTTCATGCGGTATCCGCACCACCAAGATTCTCATAAAAGCATCGTAGAGAATCAAGGGAACCACAAGGCCCTGCTCCATTTCTCACCACAAGCTAGCACAGCTACAACCTCTACAAATGGATAGTTAGCAGGATCCATAACTCTCAAGGCTAGGGCAGCGCTAGCATCCAAGTTTGATTGCTTCATCCCGAGCTCCTACCTTATGGTAATTTGCCGCAAGAGGAGTCATCAATAGTATGAAGGAATTAATGAATAAAATTTAATATCCCATAGGAAGAATGACACACGATTTGAAAAGAAGGAAGAGAAACTTCCTAATGCAATCAAAGCCTCTCGTAGATAAGTATGGATGTCCACGTACCCATCAGCGAGACTATACTAGACACTGTCTTGGTCTGGATAGACTCTAAACCGGGCTCTGATATCAACTGACACGACCCGAGTTCTCGGCTAGTCTGTACGGGTACCCGACATCCTCTCCAACACCCGTCGAACGAACACTTTTGAATTGAATTTCAAAAAAGTAAACATAAAATCAATTTATAGATATGAAATAAGACCTAAAGAGACACGAACATGCTTATACATAAGTTGTAAAGAAGGAGTTACAGCTGACTACCCAATGTACTAGGTTTTGGGCTATTCAGACAGACATCTAAGATTGCAAATAAAGTGTAAACATCTCCTGAAGGGAGTAAAATACCACTGAGATAATAAACATAAAACTGGTGGCCATCCTGAACAAAAGCTGGCTCACCCTTACAGCTGAACTCGTATTCGGTCCTCAACCACATGGTGAACTCAATCCTGGAGCAAACCCAACGAAGTGAAATAAATAGATAAGAAACCAACCGAGGGCGACTCGAAAGGACTCAGTAAGTGGGGGCTGGCTAGCCACCTCAAAGAAGCAGATATGCTAGCCAGGGAGAAGATAAGCAGGTAAACTAAATTCACTTTATTTCAACTATAAAAAGGTAGAGTCAGATAATAGCTGGAAACGCATAAGGAACTATAAACTCGTAGACAACCAAGGACATAAGATCGATAGAAACATATAGGTAACTCGAAAAATATGAACATTCAGAAATACATGACACATACTTAACACATCTCAATACAGTCACACAGTATCCAGCAGCCAGTGCAATGAAGTGGAATGAATGCAGTATGATGCAATGGGATCACATTTGCCCAATGAATGGAGTGGAATCCTCCTACTCCGGGGCGGAATCCTCCTACCTTCAATCTGATGCAAGGAGCGGAATACTCTTGCTTCTAGAGCGGAATCCTCCTTCTCTCAGATGACACAACCACCCAACACTGATCCCCGGGGCGGGACTCTTATCGTCTGCCGGGGAGCACATATCAAACCCATCACCGGAGTACAAAACTCATATGCTTAAATCTCAACCATGAAGATGTGATATCCAATGCCACACAATTAAAACAATCACATAATAAGTAAGCCTTGTGATCTTATAAGGATTTTCAACCAATAGGATAGTTCTATCTTCTAATTTATATTCATAATCATACTCGGGTTTCTCCTCTCAACTCAATAATATGCTTATAGATTAACAATAGATATTCCTAATTATACTAGAGCCTTTTTCCTCAATGTGACATTCACACGTTTCCGCCTAACAATTCAAGTTCATTTTCAAACAAAATACTTAACTCAATGTTTAGCCTGACATGATACACTTATCAAAAGATTGCATATCGCAAAACGATAAACTCTTATTCAATCAATTTCCATAGTCCAATCTAACCATTGCGTTTTACTCATAATTTTAGGCTTATAGCTCCTCAATTAGTGTTCATAACAAACATAAATCTCATATCCATAATTCGGCAACTATTACTGTACATTTTAACACACACACCATGTCACAGAATAGTTACGCTTACAGCGGGAGTATCATACTCCCAAATAAAATGGACGTTCATTAACGAGCCTACAGAATGTTCATTACTTAATTGTATATTATGAGCCTACGAAATGTTTATTATTAATGAAACGGATGTTCATTAACATTCTTATGCGTACTTGTGTAGTTAAGCAGCAGGTTTTGTGTGCCTTTCTAGGCTAGTGTCTTTCACAGACGGGCGTGTGCACTGAGGGGCGCTTCATTTGCATCAGTAATTGATGGCTTAGGTTGTGCCTATGATAGACGGCTGTTTTGCGCCCACAATGGGACGACTTTATCCCGTGATATGTAATGGTGTATTTTTGCGTTCCAACTAGAATGTATGCGCTTGTATACTCGAGTATTTTAAGACTTTTTGGGGTTATGCGGGCAAGCGTCCCCACCGGCATGTAGGTACAATTTTTTGAATTAACGAGTTCAACTTATGAATAATGCCTAGTGGCTGAGCTAGACGTGGTCTAGCTCTAAGTGAGTAATTTACCCTACTTTTTGTAGCAAAAAGATGGTGTATTACTTCAACTTAGGTCTGGTTGGGGCTATTAATATTTGGATAGTAGATGGATCTGAAATGTAAAATTGACTTAGTAATATAGTAGTTTTATTGATGAATAAGGGTGAAAAGCCAGAAATGTTATGGGTCAGAACCCGCAACATAACTGAAATGTATGATTATACTGTAATCGAAAAGAAAGCTCGAGACTTAATTAAAGTGAATACCGAGAAGGATTGTACTTCCAACGTCGAACGGAACTGCCTGCCTCCGCAACTGTCTGCTTTCTGACTTGTCTTGGGGGAGTATTCCCTTGTCCAAGCAGTTAATCAGTGTGGGACCAATCAGGTCCGTGGGGTCAATTCAATCACTATCTACTAATCATTAGAATCAGTGCATTAATCCTCGGGCGCTTCGTCCTCGTTTGAGCTTTCCTCATGCCAGACAAACTCCCATTCGTGAAAGCTTTTCAAAAGTGTTTTGATTTTTTCTTACTGGTCTGGTGCACAGATGTCCGCCGTTGTAAAAACCTCATTCGCTAAACTGACCACCAATTGGGAACTACAGTAGAGGCTGACCTTCCTGCCCCTCAATGTGTAGGCTAAGTCAAGAGCTTGAATTATGGCTTCATATTCTGCTTTGATGCTTGTACCTTTTGAGGCCTTGTAGAAGACCTTTTCGGTGGGTGTTTCAACCCATAAATCAAGGTTGTCATCTTCTCCTTCGAGATCTATATCTGTATAGATTTTCTAGTGTCCGGACTCGATCGTCTGTACACTCTTGATTGATTTCTTTTCCTTTAGTGCTAGTTCCTTCACAAAATCTTAGGTGTACCCTTCTAGAGCCTATGACTTGACGGCCGTTCCTGGTTGATAAATGATATCATATTCTCCCAGTTCTTCAGCATATTTTGCCAACCCATTTGAGAGCCCAGGTTTAGAGAAAATTGTCCGTAACGGCACGGAAGAGACCACACTGACCGTATAGCTGAGAAAATAAGAACGCAATTCCTTAGTTTCCATGACTACGTCCGCAACAAATTGAACAGGTAGAGGCAAAAGCTTATCTAGGCACAAAAGTCCTTTACTGGCATACATTATGGGAAACTATCTCCCATCTTGTTCTCGTGTGAGCACCGAATTCCATGCTACTTCTGAGATTGAGATATACAGCAACAGGTGTTCCCCCTAGACTGGCTCGATTATTTTTGGAAGCTGCAAGAGTTGCACCATCACTTGTGTCAATACCAAGCTACAATGTATCAGCCACCAGGGTCCTTCCTGTTTCACCAGTACCTCGGAGAGCTCATACCATAATTCTGCTGCCTTTGGCATTAGATTGCTCATCTCCAACAACCGCTCCATCAACTCGTCGATCTCTATTCTAGCATTATGCTCCATAGATTCATACAAAAAGGATTCATCATTGACAATATTTACCTCAGCTATCGGCCATTTGTCGTGTCCTCTGTTGAACACAGGATAGTATTCAGGCAAAGGTCGTTCACTCCATAAGTCGCTAACCCTGTACAAGGTAGGGTATCTGAAAACTTGGTTGAGTGTTGAGGGTACTCCCTTTACACTGTGTATCGATGGTCGTCCCAGGATGACATCATATGAAAGGTTACAGGTTAGAACCTAGAAAGAGGTTATGCTCGTCACGCCCGTGATATGAACGGATAGAGCTAGTTCTCCAACAGGCTCCACACGTAGGCCACTGAAGCTGATTATCCCGCGAGGGCTCAGAATCATCTGATGGTGCTAGCCTATCTTCTGTAATACCTCCCACCATATAATGTTCACATTACTCCCTAGGTCAACCAAATCTCGCTTGATCTGAAGGTTGGACACCCTTATGGGGACGATGAGAGCATCTTGATGCTTTTCTTTATCTTCCAGGCTGAATGTAAGAGGGCTAACAAATGACCCTGGCCTTTCATTCCCCCAAGCTGTGATTGGTCCCGGGGTTGTGGAGATTGTGTTGGTGCTCCACTTGTCCCCAGAGTTCGGTGCTCTTGACCGCTTTGCTCCTTATTCAATCAGATCCTTAAGGTGTCCCTCCTTCAGTAGATGCTCAATTTCTAAAATCAGGGCCTTGCAGTCGACTGTAGCATCGCCATTCCTACGATGGAAGTCACAATATTCCGTTGAATTCCTCTCAATTTCCCCTTTTACGATCGGCGGCCACCACACTTTTAGGACTAGTTTTCTAAAGTGATTAGCAACTAGTTCCATGGTGTTAACTTGCAAACCAAAATCTCTAAAACTGCGGGGCACGGTTCATTTCTCCTGGGCCCCAATCCCCCTGGTGCTTCCCTGCTTTCCCGTTCCTGCTTGGCTCTGATTCTTCCCTTTTTCTCTTTTTCCATCTCCTTCTCCCTGTAGGGATGGACTTGCTGCTCGTTTTCTTCGTTCATCTTTTGGGTTATCGGAGTGCTCTGGCTCTAGGTGGAGTTTTTCAGTGTACCTCTAATGCAGGGTACTTCATGTTGTTACAAGGTGTTGGGTTAGACTCCACTGGAGTTCAGACTTTTGCTAAAAGCTATTACAACTATATTTTCAGGAAAAGGAAGCTCTATGAGTTCTTTTTGAAATATTTTAAGGTAATCCTTTAGTAATTCGTCATCGCGCTGTCGAACCTCGAAGATCTCCTCCATGCGCTTCTTCCGCTTATGGGCACCAGAATGCGCTTTCTTGAATAAATACTTCATGTGGGTGAATAACTCAATATAGCCCATTGGTAGCTCAGTGTACCAAGAAAGGGCGATCTTAGTCAAGGTCGAGCCGAACCTCTTCACCAGAGCAAATTGGATTTCTTCCTCAGACATTTCATTATTTTTTATAGCTGTATAGTATGCAGCGATATGCTCGTCCAGATCCGTTATCCTATTGTACTTTAGGTTGTCTGATAAGTGAAAGTGCTTTGGTATGAAGATCAGTGATGCGCTTGCTTTGTATGCATGTTTGTAAAACTTCTGCTCATCTACGGTAGTAACCTGGGGTGGAGCAACCGTCACGTTTCCAATCCAATCGTGGATGGCCTTCATCTCCTTTAGGATGTCTTAAATGATAGGTGTTCCTTTGAGGTATTGATTATTGACTGTCATTGAGCCTCCATAGGCGACATCTATGTTGAGCCTATGATTACCAACTGATGCTAGTTAATCGTTCACGGGCGTTGGTCCTCGCGGAGATGTTGGGCTCTGAGACGATCCAGAGAACATTGCTCCTAACTTTTGGGTCATGCCCTCAACCATGCTGACCGAGTTCTGCACTGCCCGTTCTGATAAGGTTTTGATTAGATTAACAAGAAAACCTCTAAACTCAAAATTACCTTCGCGTGGTTGATCGCCTTCGTCACTGGTTACATGGACTGGCTCCTTGGTAGGATCCTTCGGCTACACAATGGGATTGCTGGGATCCTGTGCGGACTCATCTACTGCATCTGTAGTGTTCTTTGGGATGTTTTCATTTTCGTCTGACATGACTACGCCTTTTCCTTCGTAGAATACCTATAATTGCGTCGGATCAACAATGGGTGCCAAATTGTTTATGCCTAAAATTATACGTCTAGATTAATCAATTAAATTTATAGAGGGTCACAAGCAATACAGTATAAATGATGGGAAGAGTAACTAGATAGAGAGAAAACTAATGAGCAAGAAAGTAAATAGTATTATTCCTTGAGAATTGGCGAATTCGATGTAAATTGTTTGATGTACAATACAATGTTAGGAGGCATATTTATAGTAGAGATTTATTAAACCTAAGGCGGTGGGATGTATGCCTTCCTTCCTATGCCCGTACAGCGTGAACGGTCGTAACTCGTGGAGCAAGCGTGTATCCTCTTTGTCCAGTGACTTGTAGGATAGGTCTAGTCTCACCAGCTTGACTCATATCCCCGCAATATAGGTGGCATAATTTTGCCCACACAAGCTCAAATTGAAGCAGAAACGACCGCTTGTTAGACGGGATGAGACATAATGTACATATGTCCTTTAGGAATTATATAAAAGCTCGACATCTTTGGTATGTCAAAAACCCATTAACAACCTTTGTCTAAAGTGTCCAAATGGGTTCTCAACCTTAAATGACACATCTCTTTATATTCCATGCTGCATTGTTTTTAAAAAAGCTAGTGCCATACATTGATCATTTACTCGCAATAAAGCGAATTTGAGGCATTTTCTTCTCCCTTTTTGTATCCTCCTTCACCTTTTCCAAAAGATCATGGCCACTAGAACATTTTACATAGTTGTTGAATACCCTCAATTGCTGAAAGATTTGTGGAAAAACCTAAGCATAGATCAACAAAATCAAGTCAAAATGGGGGAAATTTGATCTCGTTGATGGAGTATGCCGCACTAAAAGAGATAATAGAAGCAACTACTTATTTTTTGGATGCAGACCGAGCAATATTTCATTTTGGAGCGATAGAGTTGACACTGTTGCTAGAAGAAATAAGCGGATTGACTTAATTACTATTCGAAAGTGAGGAAATCTTGATGCCTAAAAACGTTGCACTTGAGGAGTTCTTCCGAGTGGTAGGGCATTAGCTCTAGTTATGCACAGAGAGTGCGAGACAGTCGGAAATTTCTTTGACCTCCCTCTATGTTAAGTTCGGGTATGGAGAAGAATTTCAAAAATTCCAAGATGATTTCAGCATTAACCAGGAAGATTGGCAAGATCGGAGGGTACTCGCTTTTGTCACCGAATTTTTTGGGACTGTCATGTTTCCTAAACATAAGGGACGAGTTGATGTTTGCATGGTATCAATTGACGATGCCCTACTCAAGGAATTTGTTAAGAAATACACGGTGGTACCTATGATTGTTGTAGAAATGTACCGAGTTTTAGAAAGAGGCAAGAAAGGCGCTGGCTTTTTCGATTGTTGCAATTTGCTTTTACAAATTTGGCTGATAGAGCATTTGCAAAAGATGAATAGTATAGACCAAGCTTTCCAGTTCATACAAAGGAAAGATTACATCTTGACTCATGCTGCTCGCATGAACAATGTTTTTGAGAAATGGGACCGGCCAATAACTATCAAAGGCTGGCACCACATGTTCTGTAGGTTGACATCTAAAAATATACAATGGATGTTCGACTACTTCCCCAACACTATAGTAATCACACGGTCTGCAGGAGCCTTATTTATCATTTTAGGGTGTTTAGAGGAATTTACCAATGAATTCCTTTAAGGGCACTTTGACAAGAAGGAAGAAAGCAGATTGTACCGCAAATTTCAGACATTAGAAGTTTCAAGGAAAAATTCTCAGGGAGATAATATCATTTGGAGACAAGTGACACGACCCGGAATCCAGTTAGGCCGTGCGGGCACCCGACATCCTCCCCTAGACCCGTTGGGCGAACCCTTACCAATTAAATTAGGAAAATAAACATAACACTTCATAAATAAGGACAAGATTTTTAAAAAAAAAAACACAGACATACTGATACCACTAAGCTGTTCAAAAGAAATTACAGCTCACTACCCAACATACTAGGTTTAGGGCTATCCAGACTAGATATCTAAGAGTAAAAAAGAAGACAGATACCTCCTGAAGGGACAAAAATGCAACTGAAATAATAAACAATAAACTGGTGGCCATCCGGAATAAAAGCTGGCTCACCCTGACAGTTGAAGTCGTCTTCGCTCCTTCACAACGTGGCAAACTCAATCCTGGAGCGAACCTGCCGAAACAAAATAGATAGACAAGGAACAATAACAAACAAGGGTGAGTCAAAAGGACTCAATAAGTGGGGTAGACTAGCCACCTTAAAGAATAGGATAGCTAGCCAGGGAGGAAAAAAACAGATAAACCAAATTTCTCTTATTTAAATTATAAAAAGGCAGCGCCAGATAATATCTGGAAACATGTATGAAACCATAAACTCAACCAGGAATACAAGCCAGAAACATATCAAAAAATAAGCAATGCACGTATAAGCAGAACAATAGTTATGTACCACAAGCCTACACAATGGTATGAAATGAAATGAGATGAAATAAAATGAATTGAAATGAAATATGATGCAAAGGGTCACATGTGTTAAATGGATGGAGCGGAATCCTCCTACTCCAGGGTGGAATCCTCCTACCCTCAATATGATGCAATGGAGCGGAATCCTCCTGCTCTTAGGGCGTAATCTTCCTACTCTCAATATGATGCAATGGAGTGGAATCCTCCTGCTCCTGGGGCGGAATCCTCCTGCCCCTCAATATGTGCAATGGAGCGGGATCCTCCTTCTCCTAGGGCGGAATCCTCCGACCCTCAATATGATGTGATGGAGCGGAATCCTCCTGCTCCTAGGGAGGAATCCTCCTACCCTCAATATGATGCAATGGAGCGGAATCCTCCTGCTCCTGGGGCGGAATCCTCCTACCCCTACTTATGTGCAATGGAGCGGAATCCTCCTACTCCTAGGGCGGAATCCTCCTACCCTCAATATGATACAATAAAGCGGAATCCTCCTGCTCCTAGGCCGGAATCCTCCTACCCTCAATATAATGCAATGGAGCGGAATCCTCCTTCTCCTGGGGTGGAATACTCCTGCACCCGATATGATATGCAAAGTAATGCATATGAATACAATATGATGCAATAATAACCTTTCACCGACGCGGGACTCTCATCGAAAGCCGGGAAGTGGATGCCAACTCACAGCCCGAGTACAATGCTCAGATCCTTAATGCAATACAACAACATGACATAACATATAATATACAATGTAAATCCAAAGCTAAGGCGTAATTAGTACGCCTATCGGCAGCTACACACTTAAAGAACACGTGGTAGAAAATCAACGAGGCCAGGTGCCTCCAAAGAAATGGATATAAACACTTACCTCTTCCAAAAGTTAGCATTGCTAATCAACAACCGCTTTATCCTTTCGTTTCATTGCCAAACGATCCCACTCTATTCAATAAGTAGAAAAATATATCAAATTAGGCTAAAGGCTTCATTCCTCACATCTTAGAGCAATCCGGTTAGGAACCTGACACCCTATTCGCGTACTCAATACGCAGACCAGGCCTATATACAAGGTTTAAGGTCACATAACCAAACCTTTAATAAATTACATTTATATGTTGCCATTAACTCACTGAGTACGAATATATAATCCACTATCGGGGTCCAATTGACCCTTTAAACTATTAATTGAACTTATTATATAATGTCTAATATCCCAATTTTTACCGTTAAAATATATTCAAACACACGTAATAAACTGAAATAATGCATTAAGATCATTACCTGAATGTTTCGGAGTGAAAATTCTATCTTTTCTCCGGCTCTTTTCTCATTTTCTGGAATTTTTCTCTTGGTCCCCGAGTTCTCTTTCATTTTCTAATTTATGTTTCTGTACGTATGTTTCTGTTAACATATATGTTACTCGGTCCTTAGCTTCCACCGCCTTAGTTTCTTTCCCTTTTTGTCTTTTCCTTTTTTTGTCTTTTCTGCATTTTCTTTTGTTTTGTATTTTTTTTTTTCACGAAAATTAAAACGGTACCCTATGATACTCGAAATAATTTCAACTTTTGCATACCAGTTATACAAAATATATGTAACATACTTGCTAAGGCAGATCTCAAATTGGACTCCTGAAACTCAATATGCAAATTAAATGGAAAAAAAAGTCTAATTAGATAACTTTCGGCATTTCAGCGGAAACTAGCCGAACAACCTCGAAATTCACTTTTGAAAAATAAAAAAAGTCACAAATAATCAAACGAATATAACGGCGCTTCCGGATTTCGAATCGGAGCTCAGTCGCCAAAACTGAGCTCGAAAATCTCTTTTTAATATTCATCGATAATAAAAATTAAAACCTTCTTCCGATACGTACCAAACAAGGTCAAATTTAACCCAAATTTTACATACAGGTTCTAATGGATCCTACAAATATTTTAAAATTATCGACACCATAATCAAAGTCCTAACTTTCGAAACAACTGATCGAGGTCGTTTCAACAAGATACTAGAACTTTAGAAAGAAAGGAATCGAATAGGATTCGAGACTATTCGAAACTAGCCGAACAACCTCGAAATTCACTTTTGAAAAATAAAAAAAGTCACAAATAATCAAACGAATCTAACGGCGCTTCCGGATTTCGAATCGGAGCTCAGTCGCCAAAACTGAGCTCGAAAATCTCTTTTTAATATTTATCGATAATAAAAATTAAAACCTTCTTCCGATACGTACCAAACAAGGTCAGATTTAACCCAAATTTTACATACAGGTCCTAATGGATCCTACAAATATTTTAAAATTATCGACACCACAATCAAAGTCCTAACTTCCGAAACAACTGACCGAGGTCGTTTCAACAAGATACTAGAACTTTAGAAAGAAAGGAATCGAATAGGATTCAAGACTATTGGACGAAATAGGTTTGACGCAGACTATGAGGAAGACTACCTAGATTGGCTCTGGAAAGACATGGTAAGAGCAATTCAACCTAGGACAACGACAAAAAGAAAAAGAGATGTCGATGAGTTAGAATCTGAGTGCAAGAAGCTACGAAAACAACTGGCAAAGGCACGAGAGAAAATAGCAGAAAAGTAAAGTTTAGTCGAAGCCAAGAAAAAAGAAAAAGACAAATAGTGCAATAAGGCAGAACTCCTAACAAAACACATAGAGTCTACAAGTGTATGGGCTAGCGAAGAAATGAACTCTGTGGCTGTTAAAGGAATGGAGGAGAAAGGAAAGAAGGTTTGGGAAATATTGAAGAATTTCATATTTGACATATCCCGGCTCTTAACTGATGCAGACAATTTCATCCTCCAAGGAGACTCATCAGAGGCAAGGTCGTCTGAGGGAGACTCATTAGACGAAGAGGAAGAATCTTCTAGGGATGGATCAGCATAAAAGTTGTTCGCTTGGCCATGATCTAATTTCCTAGAAATGTTTAGTCTTTTCCTTAACTTACACTGTTTCAATATCAACAAATGTAATAAAGACCAATAAAAGCAATATTTTCTTTCAGGCTCCAAATTTTGTTAGCAAGCGAAATGATACATGTGGCACGAAACGCTTTTCAAATCATCATGCATAAAACGGTCATTCACATTATAGATGTATTTCTTATTTGATATGTATGAATTACATGATTTTTTTTGTTGCTCTAGGTCTCTTTCTACTTAAATCCTTCCCCAAATTCAATCTCCTACCAATTCACCTTCACACCCGATACTGTACTCAAATCCCAATATTTGAAATCTTTTGCATGTCCAAACTATCTCCAACTCACTACCCAACTCAATAAACTATTATTCAAAAGGTTGGGTCAAATTGAATACCAAGGTAGAAGATATGGTTAAGCACAGTGCACTTGACAGTGATTTGTCAAAACAAGAAAAGTTTGTTACATCAGGCACTATGCCAATAGAGTAGAAAATTGACAAGGCAAGAGATATGTTGGTCAAAACCAAAGGCACACCTGACTTACTACAAGACTTTGCACTGATGACCAAGGATCATTTTGAATGTGATCCAAAGTATTTTTCAAACTTTCACCTATACGATCAAAAAAGGCGTAGGGGTTATTAGAAGTCAATATAGAAGTGAGAAACAGGGGGAATGTGTTTGATGTTTCAAAGGTTTATGCACAAAAATCAAAATTAGCTGGCTGATTCAACTTGAAAAAGAACGCAAAGACACAGTGATAAAGATTTCATTATATGACGGAACCAGAAACCCCTGTGAGTATTGGAAGCACATCCCCACCAACTAGCGAGTGCGGAACAAGACGATGAACTCATCATTAAATTTTCTGTTAAGACGCTTAGAAGGCCATCATTAAATTGGTACATAGAGAAAGACACGGGAAAATAGACTTCTTGGAGTGATTTTGATCGAAATCTTTGTTCGAGTGAAATGAATTTTCATGACAACAACTACACTGAAAAAGAAAATGCAATATGACCAATCTTCAAAAATAGTCTTAGGCATCAATTCGACTAGAGCACAATCCAAGGATGTACATGAGTTTGAACTACGCCTGATTCCTGGAAGTAGCGGGATACGTAGGCAACCCACACCGGGTTCGGTCTCTTGGCAACAAAATCTTACCCAACAAAGAGAGTTTGTGTCAAGATTGCGCAGCAGTTGGTTAACATGTATGAAAGAATTCTAGTATCAAAGACACATAGGGTTCATCACTAACAAATTTGCATAAAAAATGAAAAACACACTCAACGTCTTGTCGTTCGACAAAAGCCGACCTCCTTTTCAGTCCCACAACACAACATATTCCTCCCAACATCTTTATCACTTGTTCATCAAGATTAAACTGATTTATCTCCTGCGTAGGTTACTCTGACCGCTACATAAAGCACTCAAGCAATCTTTTGTAATCTCTATGCAATTTTCCATAGTCTCCGATCCAGCGTTAATATATCATCTAGGTCTAGGCATTCCCTTAGTTGCATATTTTTCTTTTACATGTTATATTGCTTTACAAGGTGCTGACTCTACTTGGTGTATTTTGTCTAAGGTGTCCTAGCATTTGAACATAAAAATTGGCAAAGAATCTTCATTAAGAAGAATCCGAAAAGGCAGGTCGAGCTAAAAACTTTTACCTTCTGGAACAATGTCTTTCGAACCACCAGCCGAGAAAATTTAGACAATCCCAATTCCACTGACGTACAACTTGTACTATGGACGAACAAAATCAGCTAGCAGTATACCCACACAAGAGTCGCAAGAAAAAAAATCCAATCCCTATACAACCAGAAACACCAAAACTCACAACCTCACACCACACCCAAATTACACAATAAACAACCTCCTCTATATCAAGACTTTCAACAAAAATCTTATCAGTCTTAACACCATCGATGACAGAGAAAAAAGACAAAACGTCACACCATTACTCCTTTAGCTTAATTAAAAGATATTGCAACCAACAAACGAATGACTCCCTAGATATTCATTCCAAATTTTGATTCAACAAAGATCTACACCCATCACCCAAACATTCAAGGACATGACATTGCGTAATACCCGACACTGAAGCATAAAATTCAGAATCTGATTGGACAAGAAAATACAATGGTACAACAAAAGCCGGCAAATGAAAGCTGCAACTCTCAAGCCACAAATACATTTTCTATACATACCAATCCATCAAAGTTAGCCCCAAGACATTTGAAAAGAAAAATACGAAACATGAAGACAACCCATCATAATCCAAAATAGGAACAATTTTGTACAATCTCCAAATCCATCAAATCCAAATACCAGACCTCAGTATGACAATGCAAGTATCCATATAATCAAAGTAATCGAGATACCCAATTGTCACACCAAAGGACAGATGCAGATTCAAGAGAATACTTTGGTGTTCAATGCAATGCAACCACTTTATTTCAACTAACGAATCTTTCTTTGAGAGCAGATCCTTTAACACAAACACAAGACTCGCAGGCAATCACAATGGATACAATAGCGCCTCAGCCTCGTCAGGCTTAAAATATAGCTACCAGCCTCGTTAGGCTTAAAATATGACGACTAGCCCCATCAGGCTTATAATAAGACGACTAGCCTCGCCAGGCTTATAATATGACGACTAGCCTCGCCAGGCTTATAATATGATGACTAGCCTCGTTAGGCTTAAAATAATGACTAGCGTTGTCAGGCTTAAAATATGACGACTTCCCTCGTCAGTCTTATAATATGACGACTAGCCTTTTCAGTGTTAGAATATGACGATTAGCCTCATCAGGCTTAGAATATGAAGACTAATCTCGTTAGGCTTAAAATATGACGACTAGCCTCGTCAGGCTTATAATATGACGACTAGCCTCATCAGACTTAAAATATAACGACTAGCCTCGTCAGATTTATAATATGACAATTAAGCATGTCCACCTTAGCATTGGACATACACATGTGTTTTGTTTTTGGAGGCACTACTACAATAGGGTGATCTATCAAACACAATAAACTAGGGCAGAATTTTTTAGGATTCCCTCAAAATTTTCAAACTTGACGGTCAAGTTCCCTGCTACTTCCGTAAATACGCCTTGGATGAGCCTATCAACCGTGTACCTAGAAGCACTTTTGTTTTCAACCGCCAGATGGTAAAGGAAGGCGCCATCCCTCATTTCTCTCGCAATCACAATAGCCATACAGTCGAATAGTTGAGTTAGATCCTCAAAATTTTCAAAAGACGCAAGCTGACACTGGGGTAAAATTTTGAGATTCCCTCGAAATTCATCAAAGGCCCAAAAAGGCAATAAATATGATAATCAACGTGACAGTGTTTCAAGCAATCCTACATGCATGGTAACATCATTCTAATATTTTTTAGTACTTCACTCTACTCGTTGCATGCAGGTATACAGCCCGACACAACAGACAAATATCTCCTGACGAGAGGCAATAGTAGCTCCTGACGAGCAGACAACTATCTCCTGACGATATGCACTAAGTAGCTTGTGATGAGCAGACATATATCTCTTGACGAGAAGCACTGGTATCTTCAGATGAGCAGACAAATATCTCTCGACAAGAGGCACTGATAGCTCCTGACGAGCAGACAAATATCTCTTGATGAGAGGCACTAATAGATTCTGACGAGTAGACAAATATTTCATGACATGAGGCACCGACAAAAAACAATCGACACTCAGAATGACATCAATTTACAGGGAAGTTTACTTTATTTTTATCTTTGTTTGTAGTTATCTTACTTCTACTGCAGGACACTCTTCGATCCCCCGATAATTCCTCGAGCCACTTCCCACTCTTTCACACTTGCTTTTGATAAATTGACTTCCCTATACAAAAACAACAATAACATACCAGGAACCATCCCAAAACTCCAATCAAGAAGCTCAATCCTTTCAATGATGGCTTTGCTAGACCCATAAACTATCTATCTTTCCAAATTCCGATGTACTCAAATATAAATTTCTATACTCAAACAAATTAAATAGTCCGCCTAATCTATCAGTTTGCATTCCGTTCCATTCGTGCCTACATGTGTCAATCGTGCATATTTTTTGTGCTTAATCGCGCCCATCTGTTTGAATCATACGCATTTACCGTGCTTTACTCCTCAATATTCACCAGTTTAGTTGAGACAATATTGAAGCCAAGATGTCTCATTTATCGAGTTGTAGTGGAAACTATGTCCATGTAAACTCCTCTTTATGGGTGTGTTGTACACCACATCTTTTTAACTAGGATGATTACAAGCTTCTTTTCCCAAGCTCGATCTATTTATGTCATCTCGTCTTAGACAATGCCTCTGCTATATTCACCAATCATATATCTCACCAAATTTCAAAGGCACTCAAGTCCAAACTTTTCACACTTTGACAAGATTGCTCTTGACATCTAAATCGTGCGTCATAAACATCTCCGACAGACAACATGGTATTCTAAAACAATACATAACCTGATTCACGTGAAATCCGAGATATATAGGCAATTCAGAGACTAGGGTTCGACCAAAAAACCCCAAAACTCTCATTTTTCTGTTGGCATTATTTTTCATCCGTCGTGACAAAATTTGCTACTCCGTCAACTATCTTTGCCCGAAGATTCTTTCATCATCTCCGGGCAAAGAGGGACAGCTGTTGACACCCAATTTTGTCCCTCTTTTTCAGATTCTAGTCGCTAAGTACGCGTTTAACATGTGTATTATATCAGGTAAATATTACTAAATAACATTTATGAGTTAATAGAAAATTAGATTTAAAAAAGAAGTGTAAGTTGTTGTAATTGAGTAATATGTCAATAAATACAAAAAATTATTATGCTGATTAAACGATCTCAAATACCTTATTGTGATTTATAATTTTTCTTCCAATTATAGAAGTTATCCAATCATCTTATTTCTTTAGGTATTAATTAGAAAAATATATTTGATACATGAAAATTTAAGTGTAAGATTAAGTTTTATAAAAAGTTATATGGTTAATTTATTTAACTTAAATTCATATATATATATATATATATATATATATATATATATGTATGTATGTATATAAAGGTCTTGCTAACATACTATATAGTTATAGTATGTTAGCATTGTATGCAACTTTTGATTCTTCAAAATGTCCTCATTATTTATTGCCACCCCATTAAAATTAAGGACTCTTTTTCCATTCAATAAAGTTCCGCCACATTTTCCATTCTACAAATTTTTCTTATCAGGCAATCCTCTGACTTTCATCTCCAACTATGGTTTTCAAATTCTAATTTCTTTTCCCAGTTGCTTTACCTTTGTCAAATACTGTATGGATGTAAGAGTTTAGCGTTCTATTGTCTGCTTATTCTTGTTCAAATTATTGTGTAAGCTTTTTTAAATAAAAGATATTTTTTTTTAATTCACCAGGTAAATCATTCTCTTTAACACAACAAATATGAAAGACATCTCCAATCGTGATTGGATGAGATATGCAACAATAATTTTTTATATGGGATACCCACAACAAAGTAACGAAACAAAGATTAAAAGAATTTTATAAATAGAACTGTTTTGTTTATGTATCAATGTAATTAAAGAGATCCCTTTTTTGATAAATCACAGTGAAACTCAAACTCTACCATGAATAAGAAACACACAATGTTCTAAATTATTTAGTTGAAAATCGGGGAAAATCAGGTGAAATCTAGAACTACTTCGATTGGGCTTTCAAAACTGATTTTGTAAAGAGAAGATGAAGCTCAAAATTTTCTTCAACTTTATCTCTGCAATTGTTGTTCGACATTCTGCTGCAAATTGTTCTTTGACTCATGAATGAGAAGGGGATGGTAGTGGAGTTACGGAAAATAATTATGAAAAGACAAGGTTTTTCTAGGACAAAAGAGTCCTTAATTTTAATGTGGTGACAATAAATAATAAGGGCATTTTGAAGAATTAAAAGTTGCAATGTTAACATACTACAATTATGTAGTAGTATTCTAACATACACACACTTGATTCAATCACCCTTTCATGATTTGAGATAATGTCAAATAAATTCTTTATTATCACCCGAAATGATAGGATATCTTTCGTTTCATATGCATTATCATGAAATGATTATTTTTAATTTAAATTCTGCATTTTAACATACTATAGAATTTTTTACTCAAAATTTTTTTCACTCTATCTCCTCCTCTATGCATTTAAGGACACTCTCTTAGTCTCTTCAGCTACAACTCTTCCTTCTAAGAATTCACGTGAGAGCTATTTTGTTCCTTGTTTATGCCATACGTGGCTAAACCTTAAAAGCATGAAAATCTTGTTATAATTTTTCAAAAAATAAATATAGAAAAAACAATCTCTCTAACTTCAAAATAATGAAGTACGTAGAAGGTTGTGTAAAAGCTATTAATAAGTACTCCTTTCGTTCTAAATTGAGTGTCTTATTTTTTTTTTTGGTTTGTCTCAAAATGAGTGTCTTTTTCTATATTTAGTAAGTTGACAATTTAAACAACAAATTTAAAGGACATTTTAGTATATTACACATATCTTTTTTTTAGAACCACAAAATTGAAAAGTTTCCATATATTTCTTAAATTCTATGCCCAGTCAAATTAAGACACTCAATTTGGAATGGAGGGAGTAATCATTTTCATGCGGCCTTCTTTTCTTAAGGTGCAAGTTAAAGCAACGACATTTTGTCTTAGTTTATCCTCCTTTGAAATACACAGAAGGATTAACACACATTGTATATGGTTAACACAGTGTAGCAGCTTTTAGAATTTAGATAGGTTACTGCTCCTCCCAAGTGTCTAGACAAAGCTCTATTGTTGTATGTATAGGCGAAAATCATTCCCCTGAAAGCCACCTGCTAGATTCATAATTTATGATATACTCACCCAATAATATTATTAAACATTCAGTAATTAAATTCTACCTTTTACAGTCATATCTCTACCTTCTAATAATGGAACAATTAAAATACCTGATTTAGGTGCCAGCATGTCAACATGGACATTGTCACATAATCACATTCATGGAATTTTGTAGATATAAATGTGAAAACAAGGAAAATATTTCTTCATACACACAAACACAATTAAACGAAAAAAAAAGAAGAACAAACTAAAAGGAGGAGGAGAACAAAGTTGAAGAGAGTTAGGCAAACATAACAATTCCTCAACTTGTTCTCTCGAAGGTTGTACATAATCCAATCAAAATACTTTTTAAAAAGATATAAAAAGTTCATTATCAGTTTTATATAACTATATGCAAAAAGAATGATTACTTCTCCATTTCAATGCAAAATTCTAAACTTTAAATCCATCGAGTTTCGTATTCAAATACAACATCATCACAAAATTGCCTTAATCTACAAGATATTGAAAATAATAAAATTATTAATGAACCATAATGATGTTGTTATCCAAGAAAGAATAAACTTATGAAGGATAAAAAATGATCAATATTTAACTAAGGTCTTTACACTTTTAATACATATGCGCAAACACGGCCCATATCTATGAGTACATGAATTGCAATAGTGACATGATTTTCTAAATATGGTGCAGATTGTAGTATTGAATGATTTTGTATAAGCTAATACATTATGTTAAAACGCACAAGTTCCATAATGATCGGACAAAAAATTGATAGAGCAATTAGAAACATCAATTTAAAAGGGATAGCTATTCTATAATATATAAATTCTAGATCCAAATTACAAAAACTCCAGAAAACTCACATTTAATTGCAACCTTACTACTATTGTACGTTTAAGCTAGTTTATCTTCCCAAAAATCGAAAAAAAATGTATAATAATTTATATAATCCCGGAAGGCAAATCACCTTGCAAAAAAGAAAAGATAAGGGTATTAACTAATAAAGAAAAATCTGAAAAAGAGAAGTGGAAAGACAACAATTCACCACAAATGGCTAAAAGCAAAGATTTTGAGAGTCTTGCTTGGTTTATTTTTCTTTAAAAAAATAATTTAGTAATAAATACAACAATTGTTTAAGATACTCTTTGATTAAATTGAGATAAATTGAATACCTGATCGCTTATATTCATAGGCTCAAAAAGATCATGCTCATGTTCATCATCATTCTTTAGGCTCTGCAAAATATATTAGAATAAGTAAATCAAAAGATCTATAAGGTTCTAGAAAAGTGGGCTTTGAATGCGAAAAATAAGTACTACTCCAATGATTATTCTCATAACCTACTTATATCTCCTGACACTACAAATAACAAATATTAAAGTGGTAATATTACAAACGCAAAGCTCTACTACATGCTACAAGGAATAAAAAGACAACAATAACAAGATACTACTGGATAGAAGAAAAGAAAAGTAAGAGTGGTTAATTTCTAATCCACATTTGGGGGATAAAAAAATTTCATTACCCTTCATATATAGTGGCAAGAAGAGGTTTTTTTGAAGTATCCTTGTCCATGTGAAATTGTTATGATCTTGGAATTTGGCACTACTAGAAAATAACGAATTCAGAGGAACGATACCGAGGGAAACCCTCAAACCCTCGGTATTAACAACATATCGGGTGAATTTTCTTGGTACGTGTACCTCGACATTCGCTTCTCATTAAGCACACCACCGAGGGAATTCCCTCCGTACTACCAAGGGATCTCCCTTGGTGGTCCCTCGGGAAACTTTTTTAGTGATTATAAAATTTTTACCGAGGGACGTTGTTAATACTCAATTTTGTCCCGAAATTTCTAATTGATGTCTAATTATTTTAAAAATAAAAGTAAGTTCATGATTTTAAAGGAAAAATGGCCAATTTTGCAATACACAACCTAATTCCAGCCCACCTGTGCAATCCTTAAATTTCCTAATCCATTCTAAAATAGGATAAAATCGTTCTTAACCCTAAATGCTAGCCTATTACTGCAACCAATACATATATACATTACCCCCATCCTAATCTACCCGACCCAAAAAAATTTCCCAATTCTTCTCATGAACCCTAACCCGCCACATCCATAATTTTCCTCAAATCCCCCCAAAATTTGAATCAAGTCACGCCAGAATTTGCTTCGTCAACAGTCCGCCTCGTTTCCACCACCAACACACCGTACAAAGCCCTGCTGGACAAAATCGTGGCGTCCATTTCAAAAGCTTCGATCTAGACCATTAGTTCTTGATAACGGGCATTTCGTGAAAGATAAGGATGGAAAGCGTACGATCCTTTTGGGGATTGACGATTTTTGCCCCTTATTTTTCAAGTGAAAGGTCTGATTTAGGGTCGAATTCAAAAATAAAAATCTCAGCTTCAAACTCTAGCGGGTCACGTATATATTCATCTTCTTTTGTCATTTTTAGGGGGTTGTGTCGACACCCATTTTTCCCTGAACCGGTTAAAGTTTGAGATAGGGCTCGACTTATTGGACTCACGGGTAAAGATTTGGAATTGCAACCTAACATATTTTTTAACTAGGCGTATTAGGGCACCTACTTTGTTTCTAGCCAATTTTAATGTTAACTCCGAAACTTGATCTACGAACCAAAAATTCTGAGTAAAGGTTCAAATTAACCCAAGAGGAAGGTGTTAAGCACCTCTCAGATTCCACCAAGTGTAGTTCTCGGCCGGACAAACAATTGGTATTCAAAATAAAAATTAAATAGAACAATTTTCATTATACGATGTCAGATACACATAATTGTATTTAAAATAAATGACTCGTCTTCTCTGGTTTCTTTCTTCCATAAGGAACTTCAACCAAATCGATCTCGCAAAAATAAAATAATTAGTTAGTATATCAAAAGCAAATTAACAATAATAAAATAAAGATTGCAAGAACGAAATATTAAAATGGATCAGGAGCGTTTTCTGGAGTGTCGTCTTCAAAATCATTCATCCGAATGGACCTCGCAAACATTATGAAAATGCATTAGTACGATAATAGTGAAGAAAAATAAATAATAATAATAATAATAATATATAAAATAATAATAATAATAATAATAATAATAACAATAATAATAATAATAATAATAATAATAATAATAATAATAATAATAATAAAGGGAAAATAGATTTCTTAAAAGTTTTAGGCTCAGATTTCATCGTATCAGGTAGAGATTTAAGGACGTCGATACGGCTGCAAACAACGGTGGTCGGTCGTGTTGTCATGCCAGGTACCAGTCATACACACTCTATGCTCATTTTGCAAAGCGTATACTCATCATCGTCGCCTTTTTTATTTTCAGGACACGTAAGGGACGGAACTTGTATTGGCCTCCAAATATCATTGACCGAACGGCGTAGTATCCGTTCAAATTAGTGCAAAGCCTCAAATAAAAAATATTTTTATAGGCTTTATTCAAAGCAGTATCTTTTCAATATTCAGTAGGGTCCACAGCGTTTAGTATCCGTTTAAATCAGTAAAATCATAGTAACACGAGGAAAAGTGTCACGAGCTCCTTTTCAGAAAAATAGAAATAGAGCAACTCAAAGCCAGTAGATTTAATAGCTCTTTAAATCCCTGCAAGAATACAATGTCATAGAAATAACGGATATCCATAAAAATGTAAAGAACCATTATCTCCAAGTAATACACGTGATAGCAATATCATCAAACGAGTCCAATGAATCAGAGAAGCCTAACACCAATCCAGCAGTCAAGATTCACAGCCACCGCTCAAAGGAAACCAATTTCCAAGACACAGCAGATCAAATTGATGGCATAAATTAACAAAAACATGACTCATGGAGATTTAGGCGAATCGATGAAGGAAAACGATAACACCCAATTCATAAAGTGAACTGTGGAGGTCCAATAAACAAATGGTACTCCTCAAAACTAAATGGATCCACGGCGAGGCGGAGGAGCGACAGCTATCGAGCGTCGCTACCGCCCCACCCTCTCGTGATCCTCTGATTCTCCGATATGCCTCCGTCCTTTTATTTCTGTTCGATCAGTGTGTGTGCGTGTTTGTTCTTATTTCTGTATGTGGGTTTCATGGTGTCTGTGTGTGTACTGCCGTGTAGAGGGAGGAGAGTGTGCTGTGATGGTGTGTGTGGGTATTGTAGAGTATATATACTGATGTAGTATCGGTGGAATTAAAAAGTGGAGGAGGAAAAGTATGTATTGTCTGTTGATACCGATCCGGGTGTTGATGCGTTGCCATGTTTCAGATCTTTGGATGTGTGTGTGTATGGTGGTGTCCGGATCTGTGTAGTATATATTATGGTGTAAAAGGGAGGAGAAGATGGAGTTGAGTGGGCGTATGTGTCTGTTCTTGTAATGGGTCCCCTCTTTGATGTGTGTTGATAGTGTGTGTTATATAAGAAACAAAACAAACGGTCATCAAAGAATTAAGCCAAGATTCACGGCAATTTCAAAAGCAAAGAGCCGAAATATATGGTTTGATTGGAGAAGATAATGAAGATTCCTCTTCCTTAAATGGTGGTAATGTACTTAGTAACAAAAATGGGAGAAGGGGAGATGCGGGTAATCGTTTGGGGCTAATGGGAAGAGATGTGGGGTCAGATTTAGGAAAGTGTAATTATAAATTGGAGAGGATAATCTGGGAGATGAGTAAGAGAGTGTTTTGTGATAAAAAAAATGGATTGTAAAAGATGTACTTGGACCCTCCCTTGTCTAGGTTCGAGATGGAACAAATTATTCAAATATGAATATAGAAAATTGAAATAGATATATTTTAATTGGACCTATTTTTAACTAGAGGTGCAAGATAAATGAAAAATATAAGTATATCTATTGTACAAAGAAAATAACACACATAAAGAACAATCAAGGTCGAATTAAATTAATTAAGTATAAATAACTACAAATATTTATTAAATGATATAAATGCACAAAATTGCACATACAACCACATTTTTACAAATAGCCTAAATGATGTAAAATTACATAATATAACTACAATTATGTATATAACATACAAATAGAAGATAACGTAAGTAAATGCATGCATTCTGATGCAAATTTGCTTAAACAGTTAAATACAACTTTTAAGTTAAATTGGTGTCAACAGCTGCTCCTTTTTCTCCGGGGATGATGAAAGAATTTTCGGGCAAAGTTAGTTGACGGAATAGCCAATTTTTTCACGACTGGTAGGCAAAAATAATTGAAAAGGGAAAATGAGAGTTTTGGGGGGGTATTTTTGGCCGAACCCCGGTCTCTGAGTTGCCTACATATCTCGGGTTTTACGAGAATCGGGTCATGTGCAGTTCTAGAATGGCATGTTGCCTGTATGAGATGTTTATGGTGCACGATTTTAGATGTCAGGGGGTAAACTTGTCAAGTATGGAAAGTTCATTTAAGTGTGCATCGAGATTTGGAGAGATAAATGGTTGGTGCATATAGCAAAAGCACTATCAAAGATGAGATAACGTCAAAATATCGAGCGTGGGAAAAGAGGCTTGTAATCGTCCTATTTATGAAAATGTGGCGCGCTACACATCCATAAAGAGGAGTTTACACGGACACAATTTCCACTATATCTCAATAAATGAGTCGTCTTGCCTTCGATATTGTCTTGACTAAGCTGGGAAATTCTGAGGAATAACGCACAATAAATGCACACGACTCAAACAGATGGGCACGATTAGGCATGAAAACACGCACGATTGGAATAGATAAGCAATGAATGGGAAAGAATACGAACTGACATCCAATCAGGAATGAAAGATTAGGTAGATTACTGGTACGACTATGGAGATTCAGATTTGAGCGCTTTGGAACTCGGCAAAATAGATAGTCTGCGGGTGTAGTAAAGGCATTGTCTATAGGTTTAGGCTTCTTGAATAGAATTCCAGAACGATGCATAGCTTGTACTTGTGATTTTGCGGTTGCACAATTTCGTGTGGGGTAGTGATCTTTCGGGAGCAAGTGTTCGAGTATGGTAAATGGTGCAGGGGTTTGCCAAGAGATTGGGGAGTGACCTGCAGCAAAACCAAGATAAATGCAAATAGAGATAATAATTAAGATAAAGTAAACTTCCCTATTGAGCTGAGTAGTTGTATGTCATGTAGTTGTCTAGTCTTTTTTCAGGTGCTTTCAGTGCTTGGAAATATATGTCTCTCCTCCGGGGATATTTGTTTGTCGTGTCTGGCTGCATACCCTGCGTACAACGAGTGAACTAAGTGCTCTAGTCGGGAGATGTTTGGCTGTCGCGTCGGGCTGTGTACCCTGCAAAAAAAAGTAAAATATATGTCGCGTCGGGCTGTGAACTGTGCGGATAAAAGTAAAGTGCCTGTCGCGTCGGGCTATGTACCCTGCGAACAAAAAGTAAAGTGCATGTCACGTCGGGCTGTGTACCCTGCGAACAAAAAGTAAAGTGCATGTCGCGTCGGGCTGTGTACCCTGCGAACAAAAGTAAAGTCAATTTCGCGTCGGGCTATGTACCCTGCGAACAAAAGTAAAGTGCCTGTCGCGTCGGGCCGTGTACCCTGCTAACAAAAAGTAAAAGTGCCTGTCGCATCGGGCTGTTTACCCTGCGAACAAAAAGTAAAGTGCCTGTCGCGTCGGGCAGTGTACCCTGCGAACAGAAAATAAAAGTGCATGTCGCGTCCGGCTGTGTGCCCTGCGAACAAAAAGTAAAGTGCCTGTCGCATCGGCCTATGTACCCTACGAACAAAAAAGTAAAGTGCCTGTCGCGTCGGGCTGTGTACCATGCGAACAAAAAGTAAAATGCCTGTCGAGTCGGGTTGTGTTCCCTACGAACAAAAAGTAAGGTGAAGTGCTAAAAATGAAATGCCTTTATCATGTTTGCAATGCTGCTAAGAAGGTCGTCGTGTTTCTGCTTTTATAATGCCTTCCTTCTGTAGTGCCTTCTTTCATGAATGTTGGGCCTCGGTCAAACTTTCTTCGATGAATTCTCAGTTTCTGAACTTCGTCTCACTTGAAATTTTTAGGGGATCTTAAAAATCTCTACCCCGGTGTTAGCTTGCGTCTTTTGGAATTTTTGAGAGGATCCTCAAAAATTCTACCCCAGTTTATTGCCTCTGATAGATCATCATATTAAGGTAGTGCCTGCAAAACAAACATAAAATATGTCCAATTCTAAGGCGGACGGGCCTATTGTAGTGGTGCCTGCAAAACAAAATATATGAGTTTGTCCTATTTTAAGCCAGACAGGGATAATCATCATATTCTAAGCCTGACGAGGCTAGTCGTCATATTCTAAGCCTGACGAGGCTAATCGTCATATTCTAAGCCTAACGAGGCTGGTCATCATATTTTAATCCTGACGTGGCTGATCGTTATATTATAAGCCTGACGGGGCTAATCGTCATATTTTAAGCCTGACGTAGCTAATCGTCATATTCTAAGCCTGCCGTGGCTAGTCGTCATATTATAAGCCTAACTGATGCCGGGCAATCCACCACGAGGAGACCATTCACTCGGAGCCAAGCCAAGGATGTCCAAGAAGCGCATTTACACTTGGTGAGGAAGGGCCTTGAAGAAGGAAGCGATTGGAAGCCGTTCCGGGTGCTCAAACTAGGCCTCACGCCTAAGGAAGAAGAGAGCCCAGCAGAGCTAGGCGCCCCGCCTACCCCAGGCGCCCCGCCTAGGGAGCTCACTGCCTAAGGCCCAGCGAAGCACCAGGCGCCCCACCTGGCTAGGCGCCCAGCCTAGCTGAAGGCCAAGCCAGGCGCCCCGCCTAGCTTCAGGCGCCCAGCCTAGCTGAAGGCCAAGCCAGGCGCCCCGCCTAGCTCCAGGCGCCCAGCCTAGCTTCAACATGTTCCAGGCGCCCCTCCCAGCCCCAGGCGCCCCACCTAGCTGCTGAACTTATGTTTCTTTTACTATTTTGCCCTACGTGGCTTATTTGATGAACCTTATTAGTAAGGGTAATTAAGTCTTTGTGTAAGCTTGGGAAAACACTATAAATATCCAAGCCTAGCTTATTTTACACTTAGTTTATGATTGATGATTAATGAATGTTGAACATGAGCAAGGCTCTTGGTTATTGAATGAAACCTTTTGTTTTGGGACTTGTAGTTCTTCTAGCGGATCTAGATGAATACTCTTCCTCTCCGACCATTCTACTTGCGTGCTCGCGTTAGCTCGAGGGTAGTTGCATAGCGTAGGTGTTCTTGTCCTTCTCTCGGGGTGTAACGGAACAAGTTCTCCGTTGCTACTTGGGATTAGAGATCGAGTTACGTCTCGTTCTTTATCTTTTACTTTCCGCGTTTGATTTCCTACATCATTTGGTATCAGAGCAAGGCTCGGGTTTTGTTTCTACAAACCCCCGACCCTTGATTCTTCGTGCCTAGTATCTTCTTTTAGTTTTTCTTGTTGTTGAAGTTATTAGAAAGGAGAAAATTGCAAAAAAAATTGAAAAAAAATTGAAAAATACAAAATTTGGTGTAACTTGTTGATTTGGATGATTTGTGATATGGGTGTTGTGGATTCTTGATCGTGATTGATTTCCCGTTACTTGGGTACCAAAATTGTTGGAATTGGTGAACCTTGAAAAATTGAAACCCCAAAACCCCTTAAACCCTTGAAGAACTTGTTCTTGATGAATTTTGGCTTAATTCTTGGGTTGGATTGATGTTTGATTGGAAACCTGTTATTGGGGATTGATCTTCATTGAAAAACAAACAATTCGGTACCAATTTCGTGGGATTTGAACATGTATAACACCTTCTTTGATGAATCACAATCCTTGTTGAAACCCTTTTGATAAACCCTTGTGTTCTTGAGTTCTTGAGATTGAACCCTGATTTGATTGATTGTTTGATTGAAAATTTGATTGGGTTTTGTTAAGGAAGATCAAAAACAACTTTGGGTATCTTTGGATTGTGAAAACAAGTTGAAAACATCGGATTTGAGGCTTGAAAATCGACTTGAAACGAGTTTGGAACGAGTTGGAAAAAGCTTCAGGCTAGGCGCCCCGCCTGACTTGGCTACTGCCTAAGTCCCAGGCGCCCCGCCTAGACCCAGGCGCCCCGCCTGGAACACAGCACAATCTAGGCGCCCCACCTGAGTTTCAGGCGCCCCTCCTGAGTGCTGAACGCATTGTTTCGGGTAGATTTTCGTAGGTATTTCCCTTTGTTTGATAACATAACATCTAGTTAGTACTACTTTGAGTAACCGATCTACTTGAATAGTGCTAACCCTTTGATTGCTCTTAAGTGATTCGTGCCTAGCAAGGAGAGTAGAATTCTAAGGAAAAGCGTAGAATCTTTTAACTCAAGTCCTTCACTTCAAAGTGCCTAGCGTTCATTGAGTCCCATTAACTCCACTCACCCCGGAGTGTGCGTGACTCGTGAATAGTTTAGTTGAGTTGAGGAGTTGCTAATCATCTACGTGAAGCTTTGGAACTACAAGTTGAGTGAAATATCCACCGCCACCCAAAAGAGTGATCCGAGTGAACACAAGTGAGGGAGCGAGTGAGGTGTTTTAACTAACTCTTGTTTCTTTCTTTGTAGGTACAATGGCCAACGAAGGTCAAGATTTCATTAAGGAGGCCTTGGCTAATCTTCTTGCCAAGATGGACCTCATGAACCAAAGGATTGACTCTCTTGAAAAGGGAGCGTCGAGTACTCAAGGTGAACATGGGACCCCAAGTGCCCCAATTGAAAAGGGGACCCCGAGTGTCCAAATTGAGACCGGTGAAGGCTCAAGTAGCCCTACCTTTACCCCGGAGCAAGTTGTTGAATTGCTCAATCAACAACGGGTAAAGGAGGACCGAGAGAGAATTGAACGAACGGGCATTCCCCGTATCTTGGACAATCCTCCAAGAAACTTTCCACTACCAAGACCCGTCCGAAATGTGCAACCTCTTGAGCAAGTTGTTGAGGCTCAAGAAGGGGAGGAAGTTGATTATGAAGACAATGAGTATGGGTTTGATGATCACTTTCAACCAAGGCGAGCTATGAATTGGGGTCGAAATGTGGATCGGGGTAGAGGCCGAGGTCGAGGGCCACCCTTAGGATATGGAGGGAGGAATGCTTGAAGGGACTATGTTGCTTATGATGATCACCATGGAGGTCAACCGGAGCCATTCCAAGGGGGTCGTGACAACAACAACAACCTCAATAGTGTGAAGCTCACTATTCCTTCTTTCAAAGGAAGTAGTGACCCGGTGGAGTACATTGGTTGGAAATTGGCTATGCAGCGTATCTTTGACACCAATGATATGCCCGATGTGAAGAAAACCAAGTATGCAATATCCTCCTTTGAATCTTTTGCTTCTACTTGGTGGGAGTCGGTGAAGAGGAATAGAAGGAGGACGGGTATGGCTATTAATCTTACTTGGGAAGAGTTGATCCGTGTGATGGATGAGAAGTACTTGACTAACCAATACCGGGTTGAACAACAAAGGCGTCTATATGATTTGAAGCAAGGTTACAAATCGGTTGGTGAATATTTCAATGAATTTGAGCAAATCCGAATGATCCTTGACTTAGATGATGAAGACAATGAGACGGCCATGATCCGTTTCAAAGGGGGCTTGAACCGAGACATAGCTTCACAATTGAAGTTCCACAAATATGATGATCATTACAAGCTATGTGAAGATGCGGTTGAGGCCGAGAAATGGCTCAAGGAGGAGAAATCCCTCCGCTACAAGAGTAGCACTCCTACTCCAACAAGCAAACCAAAGGATTGGAAGCCTCCTACTACAAATGCAAGGTTCCCAAGTGCAAGTGGAACAAGTGGTGCAAATGCTACCAAGGATGTGAAAAGGCCGTTTGAGAAGAACACACCTAATGTGGGAGGTAACTCTAAAGCTCAACTACATGCTCCTACTTCTTCTTCAATACAATGCCACAAGTGCAAGGGGTATGGTCACTTTGCTAGGGAATGTCCTACAAAGAGGACCATGATTGTTGTTGGTAATGATGCATATGAGAAAGAGAGTGAATCGGAGGATGAGGGAGTAGAGGGAGTAGAGGGAGATGAGGGAGTAGAGGAGAATGATTTGCTTGATGACACGGTGGAAGATGAGGATCCTCATACTTTCTTGGTTGTGAGAAGGAGCCTAGGTGCTATGATTGTGGAAGATAGTGAAACCTTGCAAAGGGAAAATCTTTTCCATGCTAGGTGCCGGGTCAAAGATATTGTTTGCTCTATGATAATTGATTCCGGAAGTTGTGCAAATGTAGTGAGTCAATCACTAGTGGCTCAATTGAAGTTAACTACCATGAAGCATCCTAAACCTTACCGGTTACAATGGCTTAGTGAATGTGGAGAGCTTAAGGTAATGAAACAAGCCATGATCAAGTTTAGAATGGGTAGTTATGTGGATGAGCATTTGTTTGACGTTGTGCCTATGCAAGCATGCCACCTACTCTTAGGGAGGCCATGGCAATTCGATAGGCAAGTGGTGCATGATGGTCGTGTCAACACCTACACGGTCAAACATGAAGGGAAGAGATTTGTGCTTAAACCTCTCACTCCTAAGCAAGTAAGTGATGACTACAAGAAAATGAAGGAGTTGAGGGAGGTGGCAAAGGCTAAGTCACTCATTGAGACTAGCCCTTTGTCCAAAAGCATGGTGGCAATCCCACCTACTTCATCTACCGGTGGCATGTGTGCCATGATGCAACCGGGCGAGCTCTTGAAAGGTAACGATGGCACCAAGTTTCTCCTATGCCTAGTGCACAAAGGTATGATCCTTAACTCTAATTGTGATTTTTCTTCTAACCCTTTGCCTAGTGTGTTTGAGAATGTTTTGAAGGATTTTGGTGACATGTTCCCGGATGAAATGCCGGATGGATTGCCTCCTTTGAGGGGCATTGAGCATCAAATAGACTTTGTCCCGGGATCCCAAATCCCAAACAAACCGGCCTATAGGAGCAATCCGGAGGATACAAGGGAATTGCAAAAGCAAGTTGATGAATTGCTCACTAAAGGTTTGGTAAGGGAAAGCTTGAGTCCTTGTGCCGTGCCCGTGATCCTTGTTCCCAAAAAGGACGGCACTTGGAGAATGTGTGTTGATTGTCGGGCCGTGAACAAAATAACGATAAAGTACCGTCATCCTATTCCCCGACTTGATGATATGTTAGATGAATTGAGCGGTTCATGTGTGTTTAGCAAAATTGACCTCAGGTCCGGCTACCATCAAATCCGGATGAAACCCGGTGATGAGTGGAAAACCGCATTCAAGACCAAATTTGGTCTCTATGAATGGTTGGTGATGCCTTTTGGGCTCTCCAATGCACCTAGTACTTTCATGAGGCTAATGAACCATGTTCTAAAGCCATTCATCAACAAGTTTGTGGTCGTCTATTTTGACGATATATTGATCTATAGCAAATCAATAGACGACCATGTTGAACACCTTAGGCTAGTGCTTGAGAAGTTGAGAGCCGAAAAGCTCTATGCTAATTTTAAAAAGTGTGCCTTTGGTGTTGAGAAGGTGGTCTTCCTTGGGTTTGTTGTGAGTGCTCAAGGAGTGGAGGTGGATGAGTCTAAGGTAGAGGCCATACGTGATTGGCCTACTCCTACTACCGTGACTCAAGTGAGGAGCTTTCATGGTCTCGCAAGCTTTTATAGGCGATTTGTGAGAGACTTTAGCTCCATTGCCGCTCCACTCACCGAATTGGTGAAGAAAGACCAACCGTTTGTTTGGGGAGAGCCTCAAGAGAAGGCCTTCCATGAATTGAAAAGTAGGTTGAGTACCGCCCCTCTATTGCAATTGCCCGACTTCGGAAAGGCATTTGAGGTTGAGTGTGATGCCTCGGGGGTGGGAATTGGTGGTGTATTAATGCAAGATAGCAAACCCATCGCCTACTTTAGTGAAAAGTTGAAAGGGGCCTCCTTGAACTATTCTACATATGACAAGGAGTTGTATGCCCTTGTGAGAGCCCTTGCCCATTGGCAACACTATCTTTGGCCTCGTGAGTTTGTAATCAAGAGTGACCATGAGTCACTCAAGCATTTGAGAGGCCAAGAGAAGCTCAATAAGAGACATGCCAAGTGGGTTGAATTCATTGAGTCCTTTCCCTATGTGATTCAATATAAGAAAGGGAAGGACAATGTTGTGGCGGATGCGCTTTCGAGAAAGTTTGCTCTAGCCACCATTCTCACCTCTAAGCTCATGGGGTTTGAGAGCATTAAATTGATGTATGCTCATGACCCAAAGCTAAAGAGTGTCCTTGACGCTCTAGAGAAGGGGGAGAGAGTTGAGAAATACCAATGGGTTAATGGATATATTTTTAAGAATGGTAAAGTGTGCATACCCGAGTCCTCATGGAGGGAATTGCTTGTGCGAGAGGCACATTGTGGAGGACTCATGGGTCATTTTGGTCGGGACAAGACCTTGGCCATCCTTCGGGAACAATTCCATTGGCCAAAAATGGGGACTGATGTTGAGAAACTTTGCAACTCTTGTCTTGAATGCAAGGCTGCTAAGTCCAAGTCGAACCCCCATGGTTTGTATACCCCACTCCCCGTACCTACTAGTCCATGGTTGGATATCTCGATGGATTTTGTGATGGGATTACCAAGGACTAGGGGGGCCATGATAGCATTTATGTTGTCGTGGATAGGTTCTCCAAAATGGCGCATTTCATTCCATGTCGTAAATGTGATGATGCACAACATGTTGCAACCTTGTTTATTGATAATATCTTGAAATTGCATGGTGTGCCTCAAACCATAGTGAGTGATAGGGACACTAAGTTCCTAAGTCATTTTTGGAGGAGTTTATGGGGTGCCCTTGGCACCAAACTCTTGTTTTCTTCGTCCCACCACCCCCAAACCGATGGGCAAACCGAAGTGGTGAACCGAACCTTGGGTGCTCTTCTTAGAGCCATGACCCGAGGTAAGGGTGGGACTTGGATAGATAAGCTACCTCTTATGGAGTTTGCCTACAATCGAACCGTGCATAGAATGATTGGCATGACTCCATTCGAGTGTGTGTATGGTTTTAACCCCTTGATTCCCCTTGATCTAACCCCTTTGCCAAGGGAAATGGTTGTTAATCTTGAAGGTAAAGCTAGAGCAAAAGCAATGATGGAACTCCATGCAAAGGCGAAGAAGAATTTGGAGGAAGCCTATGCTAAGGTTGCTTCCAAGAAAAACAAAGGACGCAAGAAGGTGGAACTCAAGAAGGGTGACTATGTGTGGGTGCACTTCCGAAAAGAAAGGTTTCCAAACCTTAGAAAAGGGAAGTTAGCACCCCGTGGTGATGGTCCATTCCAAGTGCTCTCAAAGATAAACAACAACGCCTACGTGATCGACTTGCCAAGTGAGTATCAAGTTTCTAATACTTTCAATGTTTGTGACTTGGTTCCTTTGGATGTAGGTAATGAAGGGGTCGTGGATGATGATGCCTCGATTTCGAGGATGAAATCTTCTCAAGAAGGGGAGGATGATGCCGGGCAATCCACCACGAGGAGACCATTCACTCGGAGCCAAGCCAAGGATGTCCAAGAAGCGCATTTACACTTGGTGAGGAAGGGCCTTGAAGAAGGAAGCGATTGGAAGCCGTTCCGGGTGCTCAAACTAGGCCTCACGCCTAAGGAAGAAGAGAGCCCAGCAGAGCTAGGCGCCCCGCCTACCCCAGGCGCCCCGCCTAGGGAGCTCACTGCCTAAGGCCCAGCAAAGCACCAGGCGCCCCACCTGGCTAGGCGCCCAGCCTAGCTGAAGGCCAAGCCAGGCGCCCCGCCTAGCTTCAGGCGCCCAGCCTAGCTGAAGGCCAAGCCAGGCGCCCCGCCTAGCTCCAGGCGCCCAGCCTAGCTTCAACATGTTCCAGGCGCCCCTCCCAGCCCCAGGCGCCCCACCTAGCTGCTGAACTTATGTTTCTTTTACTATTTTGCCCTACGTGGCTTATTTGATGAACCTTATTAGTAAGGGTAATTAAGTCTTTGTGTAAGCTTGGGAAAACACTATAAATATCCAAGCCTAGCTTATTTTACACTTAGTTTATGATTGATGATTAATGAATGTTGAACATGAGCAAGGCTCTTGGTTATTGAATGAAACCTTTTGTTTTGGGACTTGTAGTTCTTCTAGCGGATCTAGATGAATACTCTTCCTCTCCGACCATTCTACTTGCGTGCTCGCGTTAGCTCGAGGGTAGTTGCATAGCGTAGGTGTTCTTGTCCTTCTCTCGGGGTGTAACGGAACAAGTTCTCCGTTGCTACTTGGGATTAGAGATCGAGTTACGTCTCGTTCTTTATCTTTTACTTTCCGCGTTTGATTTCCTACATCACTAACGTGGCTAATCGTCATATTCTAAGCCTGAGGAGGCTAGTCGTCATATTATAAGCCTGAAGTGGCTAAAGTGCTATCATGTCTGTTGTGATTGCCTGTGAATCTTGTGTTTGTGCTGAAAGATCATACGTCAAAGAAAGATTCGTTAGTTGAAACAAAGTGGTTCTGCTGCATTGAAAACCAATGTATTGGCTTTAATCTACATTCATCTTTTAGTGTGACAATTGGGTATCTCGATGACTCTGATTATGTGGGTACTTGCATACTTAGACTGAGGCTTGGTGTTTGGATTTTGTCGAATTTGGAGGTTGTTCAAAATAGTATTGGTCTTGGGTTGTGATGGAGTTTCTTCATGTTTCGTGCTTTTATTTTCAAAATCACGAAGCTATCTTTGATGGATTGGTTTCTATAGAAAATGCATTTGTGGTTTGAGAGTTGCGGTTTCCATTTATCGGTTCTTATTGTACCATTGTCTTGCTTTGGTCAATCACACTCTAAATTTTGTGCTTCAGTGTTGGATGTTTTGCGATGTCATGGTATTGAATGTTTGAGTGATGAGTGTAGATCTTTGTTGGATCGAATTTCGGAACGGGTATTTAGGAAGTAGTTTGTTTGTTGGTTGCGATATCTTTTGATTGAGCTAAAGGAGTAAAGGTGTAAAGTTTTATCTTTTCGTCTGCCCTTGATGGTGTTGAGTCTGATAAGGTTGCTGTTTGAAAGTATTGACAGAAGGGAGGCTGTTTATTATGTAAGTTGGGTGCGGTATGAGGTTGTGAGTTTTGCCAGTCTCGGTTGCATAGTGATTGGATTTTTTTCTTATGATTCTTGTGTAGGTATAGTGCCAACTGATTTTATTCGTCCAGACTACAAGTTGCACAGAAGTGGAATTGGGATTGTCTAGATTCTCGATGTCCCATGCTGGTGGTTCAAGAAGCTTATTTTCAGTTTGGCATGCCATTTCGGCTTTTACTGAATGCAGATTCTTTACCAATTTCAGTGTTCAAAGTGCAGAGCAACCGTAAATGCGCAAAACTGCGTTAGCACATTAGCAAAGATTTGAAGCAAGAACAACACATAAAGCTTAAGAGTATGCCTAGACTACGGATGATTGATTAGTACTTGAATTTGGAGATTATAAAAAAGTGTATAGAGATTCCAAAAGATTGGTTGAGTGCTTTATGTAGCAGTCAAGACAAGGATTTTGGTTAAATGACTGATGCTCAGGTATGCAGAAGAGATATGTCTGGATAAATCTCGATGAAAAGGCGACAAAGATTTTGGGTAAGGGATATATATATGACTGAAAAAGAAGTTGGCTTTTGTCGAACACCAAGACTTTAGTGCATTTGTCATCCTTTCTTGAAAATTTGTGTGTCATGATGCCCGCGTGTCTTTGAGAGAGATACTCAATGTCTTTCGTACTTGTCAACCAACTTCTGTAATTCAATCTTCGCCTCAACTTTTATTTGTCAGGTAGATTTTGTTGCCAAGAGACCGATCCCGGTATATCATGTATATTCTTACATCGCTGCTTCAGTCAAGACCGTTGAGAGATTGGTCATATTGTATTCCTTTCTCAATGTAGTTGTTGTCATGAAAATTTATTCAAATAAAGCGTTTGACCAAAATCGCTCCAAGAAATCTGGCTGCCCCTATTTTGTATCAAATTAATTCATGGCCTTGTAAGTGTCTCAAATAGCTTCATCTTGAGTTCATCGTCAATACTCAGCAAGAGTTTCTAGCTCCGTCATATAATGGAATTTTTATCACTGCGCCTTTGCAATCTTTTCTAAATTGAATCAGCCTGCTAATTTTGGTTGTTATGCATAAACCTTTGTATCATCAAGCGGGTTCCAATCATTTCTCACTTCCTTATTGCTTTATGATAACTCTTTAAACGTCTTTTTGGCCATGAATAGGTGCAAGTTTGAAAATATTTTGGATTGCCTTAAATGTATTACAATATGGACTAGACCGACAAAATGATCCCCAAACATTGTGTCAAAACAAAGTATTTCGGTAAGTCATGTGTGCATTTGAGTTTGACCAACAAATCTCTTGCCCTGTCAATTTTCCGCTTTGTGTGTATAGTGTCTGCTATTACAAACTCCTCTTATTTTAAAAAATCCCTGATAAGTGCACTTTTCTTAACTAAATATTCTGCCTAGGTATTCAACTTAAGCCAACCTTTTGGATAATAGGTTTTTGAGTTCGTAAGGGATAGGGAATTATTAAGACATGCGAAAGATTTCTGACACCAGGATTTGGGCATAAAGTAGGGAGATAAGGTGCCTTGGTAGGAGATTGGATTTGGGAAAGAATTGACTTATGTAGAAAGAGACCTAGAGCAATCAAGCAAATTCACGTAATGTACACCTAGCAAATAAAAATGTATCCTATGACCGCTTTATGCATGATAATTTGGAAAGCGTTTTGTGCCACATGTATCATTTCATTTGCTACCAAATGCGGAGTCTAAAAGAGAATATTGCATTTGTTGAACATTGATCTTTATTACAATGGTTGATATTGAAACAACGTAAGGGAAGGAATGGACTAAACATCGCTAGGAAATTAGATCATGGCCTGAGCGAGCATTCTTCATGTTGATCCATCCTCAAAAATTCATTTTCTTCCTCTTCAGACGAACTTGCCCCTGACGAGTCTCCTTTGAAGATGATATTGTCTACGTAAGTTAAGAGCCGGGATATGTCAAATGTGAAGGGTTTCAACATTTCCCAAGCCTTCCTTCCTTTCTCCTCTATTCCTTTGTCAGCCACAGAGTCCATTCCTTCGCTAGCCCACACACCGATAGACTTTATGCGTTTTGTCAGGAGTTCTGCCTTATTGCGCCATTTGTCTTTTTCTTTGTTCTTTGCTTCGACCAAACTTTGCTTTTTCGCTTTTTTCTCTCGTGCCTTTGCCAGTTGTTTGTGCAGCCTCTTGCACTCAGATTCCAATTCATCAATATTTCTTTTCCTTTTCCTTGTTGCTCTTGGTTTAACTTCCTTGACTATGTCTTTTCTTAACCGGTTCTGATAATCTTCATCATAGCCTGCATCAAACCTGTCTCGTCTAATAGTCTCAAATCCCATTTGTCGCCTTTCTTTTCAAAGTTCTAATATCTTTTCTCTGAATGGTATCACTCCTCCGAAGATATCTGCTTTGAAACTTCATATGTCTGCAATTTGGGGTACAGTCTACTTTCTCCCTGCTTGTCTAAGTGCGCTTAAAGGAGTGTACGGGTAAACTCCTCTAAAGCTTACTAAAATGAGAAATGAGTCCCTTTCCGACCGTGCGATCACTGCAGTGCTGGGAAAGTAATCAAAATCCATTGTATACTTTCGGATGTCAACTGACAAAAAATATGGTGCTAACAAATTGCAGTTGTTGGCCGGTCCCACTTCCCAAAAGCGTTGTCCATGTGGGCGATATGAGCCAAGATGTAGTTTTCTCTTGGTATGGAATGGAAAGCTTGCTCTGTGCTATCCATCTTTTGCAAATGCTCCATCAGCCAAATTTGTAAAAGCAAATTCCAATCCTCGAAGAAAACAGCGCCCTTCTTGCATCTTCGTAAAGCTCGATACATTTTTGCAACAATCATTGGTACCAAAGTATGTTAAAGTCCTTGAGTAAGGTATCGACAATTGATACCACGCAAACATCAACTCGTCCTTTGTGTTCTGGAAACATGACAGTCCCTAAAAAGCTGGTGACAAAAGCAAGTACCCTCTGCTCTTGCCAATCTGCCTTGTTAATGCTAAAATAGTCTTTGGATTCTTGAAATGTTTCTCCATACCTAAATTTGATATAGAGGGAAGTCAAAAAAATTCCCGATTTCCATGTACTGTCTGTGCATAACTCAGGCTTAAACCCTACCATTTCGAAGAACTCCTCGGGTGCAATGTTCTTAGGCATCAAGACTTCTTCACTTTCGAATGGTAATTGAGTTAACCCACCTATTTCTTCCAGTAATGGTGTCAGCTCTACACTTCCAAAGTGAAAAACTACTCCGTCTGCATCCCAATAGTGTACTGCTGCTTCTATCATCCCTTTCACTGCAGTGTGCTCCATTAGTGAAATCATATTCCGCAACACCACTTTAACTCGGTCTTGTTGATCTATGCTTAGGTTTCCCCACCAATCTCTGAGTAACTGAGGGATTTCAGTAACCATGTCAAATGTTCTATTGGCCATGATCTTTTGGAAAAGGTGAAGGACGATAGGAGAAAGGGAGAAGAAAATGCCTAAAATTCGCTTTATTGCAAACAAATGATCAATGTGTGGCACAAGCTTTTGAAAACAATGCAACAGAGAGTATGAAGAGATGTGTTGTTGTGGGTTGAGAATCCTTTAGACACTTTAGACAAAAGTTGCTAATGGACTTTTGACAAACCACAGATGGCAAGTCTTTATATAATGCCTAAAGGATAAATACGCATTATGTGTCATCCAGTCTATCAAGCGGTCATTTCTACTTAAAATCAGGCCTTTAATGCCTTTTCGGTTACCTTTTGCGCGTTTGAATAGCATTGAATACAAAATGATTCCAACCGCTTAGGAATAAATAGTCATGTCTGATTCAATTTGGGCTTTGATGCCTCTTCGGTTACCTTTTGTGCCTTTCAATGACATTGAACATAAAATGATTTTAACCGCTTAGGAATAAACTGTCGTTTCTGATTCAATTTGGGCTTTGATGCCGTTTTGGTTACCATTTGTGCCTTTGAATAGAAATGAATGCAGAATAATTCCAATAAACGGTCCACATTGCATGTTCAATCCTTTAAGTACATGCCAATAAATAAGGTTTAACGCTCTTTGGGGGTCAAAACCCGTTCAGATTGTTTGAATATGTTGGCCTATCAGACTTGAGAACAAGTCGACTAATGATATGTTGTGATGCATGGTCCTAGAGTCACCACTAAGAGCTGGGTTGACTTAGACTGAATTTTATTATCCTCCCGAGCGGACAACTCGGGAGCGGAAACGTCTCAAACATCCTAGATTCCATGTTGTTCCCCATAAAAGGCATTTTGTGAGGAAAGAGGCAGTCGTAACCACCGTATTTTCAACGCACGATTTTGAAGTTGCCAGGAGTGGCGGGCGTATGAGCAAAATACACAAGTTTAAAATATGTCCAAGTTGAAATAAAATCAGTTTAAAATAAAATAAGTTTAATAAAAGGGAAGGAAAAAGGGATAGCAAAAGAAACAAGTTAGTTCCGAAAATGACATAATCGGGCAAGATAATTTGAAATGATGATGTGAACAAGAATTTGGAACATGGAATGCGATGAATGTTCCTAATGGATTTTTCTAAGAGTGAGGTTTAGACAAGGTTCTCCCAAATAGACTGTTTGGAATTAAAAAAAGTTTGGGACCGTTGGTTGTACCACGGACTCGACCTATCCCAAACTTTTTCAAAGGTGTGTTTACGAGTAAGAACAATCGTCAAACCGACACAACTGTCTTTCAAATATAGAGCATGAGTAAACTTTGCCAAAAGTGGCGGATATGATGAAAATTGATATATGTTCTTAATAGTATCTAGGAGTAGGTTTCTAGAAAAGGTTTCACCCAAGCGGACGACTTGAAAGTTGAAAGTACGCAAACTGCCAACAGCTTTGCTAGTTGGCTAATTTTGTGTACTTTTCTTAAAGGGTGCTTTAAAGTTGAACGACCATGGGTTCCACGCAATCGTTCGTGGTGTGTCCAAGTGTAAATATTCCAGGAGTGGAAGGACTGCAAATGGAATAAACAGTTACAATGTGAGTATAACCGAGAAATTTAAAGAAAGAAACATCAAAACTTCAAAATCTAAAGATGAACCTCAATCCTGCAAATAGGAAAAGAAGATAAGTTAGTCTCAAAAAATAATGAAAAAAAAAGAATCTCAATTAAAAATCCGTTGTGGTTAGAACCTTGATATCCCAGCAGAGTCGCCATTCTGTCGACACATATTTTTCCCCGAATTGGTCGAAGTTCAACATAGGGCTCGACTTATTGGTACTCACGGGTAAAGACTTGGAGTCGCCACCTAACATATTTTTTAACTAGGCGTATTAGGGCACCTACTTTGTTTCTAGCAAATTTTAATTTTATCTCTGAAACTTGATCTACGAATCGAAAATTCCGAGTAAGGAATTAAATTAACCCAAGAGGAAGGTGTTAGGCACCTCTCAGATTCCACCAAGTGTGGTTCCCGCCCGGACTAACAATTGGGATTCAAAATAAATGATTATAATTAAATAGAACAATTTTTATTATACGATGTTAGATACACATAATTGTATTTAAAATAAATGACTCGTCTTCTCTGGTTGCTTTCTTCCATAAGGAACTTGAACTACATCGACCTCGCAAAAATAAATTAATTAGTTAGTATATCAAAAGCAAATTAATAATAATAAAATAAAGATTGCAAGAACGAAATATTAAATTGGATCAGGAGCGTTTTCTGGAGTGTCGTCTTCAAAATCATTCATCCGAATGGACCTCGCAAACATTATGAAAACGCATTAGTACGCTAATAGTGAAGGAAAATAAATAGTAATAAAAGTAATAATAGAAATAATAATAAAATAATATATAAAATAATAATAATAATAATAATAATAATAATAATAATAATAATAATAATAAAAAGGGAAAATAGATTTTTTAAAAGTTTTAGGCTCAGATTTCGTCATATCGGGTAGTATTTTAAGGACGTCGATACAGCCGCAAACAACGGTGGCCAGCGTGTTGCCATGCCAGGTACCGGTCCTACACACTCTATGCTCATTTTGCAAAGCGTATACTCATCATCATCGCCTTTTTTTTTTATTTTCGGGACACGTAAGGGACCGTTCTTGTATTGGCCGAACAATGTAGTATCCGTTCAAATTAGTGCAAAGCCTTAAATAAAAAATATTTTCATAGGCTTTATTCAAAGCAGTATCTATTCATTATCAGTAGGGTCCCACAGCGTGTAGTATCTGTTTAGATGAGTAAAACCATAGTAACACGAGGAAAAGTGTCACGAGCTCCTTTTCAGAAAAATAGAAATAGAGCAACTCAAAGCCAGTAGATATAATAGCTCTTTAATCCCTGCAAGAATCCAATGTCATAGAGATAAAGGATATCCATAAAAATATAAAGAACCATTATCTCCAAGTAATACACGTAATAGCAATAACGTCAAACGAGTCGAATGAATCAGAGAAGCCTAACACCAATCCAAAAATCAAGATTCACAACCACTGCTCAGAGGAAACCAATTCCCAAGTTAATCTGGGAGTAACAGGCACAATAAATCAAATTGATGGCATAAATTAACAAGAGCATGAATCGTGGAGATTTAGGCGAATCGATGAAGGAAAACGATAACACCCAATTCATAAGGTGAACTGTGAAGGTCCAATAAACAAATGGTACTCCTCAAAACTGAACGGATCCGCGGCGAGGCGGAGGAGCGACAGCTATCGAGCATATGTGTCTATTCTTGTAATGGGACCCCCTTTTGATGTGTGTTGATTGTGTGTGTTATCTAAGAAACAAAACAAACGTTCATCAAAGAATTAAGCCAAGATTCAAGGCAAGTTCAAAAGCAAAGAGCCGAGATATATGGTTTGATTGGAGAAGATAATGGGGATTCCTTTTTCTCAAAATGGAGGTAATGTACTTAGTAACAAAAATGGGAGAGAGGGAGATACGGGTAGTCGTTGGGGCTGATGGGGAGAGATGTGGGGTCAGATTTAGGAGAGTGTAATTATAAATTGGAGAAGATAATCTGGGAGATGAGTAAGAGAGTGTTTTGTGATAAAAAAAATGGATATGTAAAAGATGTACTTGGACCCTCCCTTGTCTAGGTTCAATATGGAATAAATTATTCAAATATGAATATCGAAAATTGGAATGGATATATTTTAATTGGACGTATTTTTAACTAAATGTACAAGACAAATGAAAAATATAAGTATCTATATCATATAAAGAAAATAACACACATAAAGAACAATTAGGATCGAATTAAATTATTTAAGCATAAATAACTATAAATATTTATTAAATGACATAAATGCACAAAAGTGCACAAACAACCACATTTTTACAAATAGCCTAAATGATGTAAAATTACATAATATAGCCACAATTATATATATACGTATAAATATAGGATAACGTAAGTAAATGCATACATTCAAATGCAATTTTGCTCAAATAGTTAAATTGCACCTTTTAAGTTAAATTAGGGCCAATTATAAAAAAGGGAGGGACAAAATTGGGTATCAACAGGTTATTTGTTTAGGGAGCCAAAAAATAGAGGATTTTATATAGAGAAAAAAATACATAACATAACATCATATACATAACTTTTTAGTTCAAAGGTTTAAAAATTTAAAGGTAGTGCTACCGTTCCATTTGATTTTTGATTTTGCATTTGTGTCATCACTTCAACATTTAAGTCGTCGCTTCGCCTTTGAAGGCGTCGCACTTGTTTCGAGTGGTATCGCTTCGGATCCTCGCCCTTTTTAACTGCACTGCAGCATGTAAAATCTAAACTTTTACGTTATTTTTTTCTTGTTTTCATATCAGTTACAATGGTAAGTGTTGAGTTCTGTATAATATAATGTGTGAAAATTTGAAGTTTATGTGGTATTTGAATGATTTATTAAATGTTGAAATTTTACTATTAGTATGATCAATTCTAACATGAAACATGTCCTGAATATTTTGTCACTTTTTGTTAAGTGTCTATTGATAACTTGTAGCTGTCCCGTTTTAGAAGAGAGGAGATATAACTGTAAGTTGCTTAATATTGAATTCCTGCCATGTCTGAATCTGAATATAAGAGCTATGTTTACTTTTTTTTTTTCTAATATATAATCCTTCCAATGCAGATCCTTTCCTTATTTTATGAATGTGTTCTGTTCCTTAAGGAATGTGTTCTAGGAAGTGAAAACTTAATCTAATCATAGAAGTCTGGCTAAGTTGTCTTTAAATCTGAAATTTTATTTTTTTTGCGACTTAATAAGGAACCATATTCAAGAGTGCTGGTTTGTTTTGCTTGAATTGTCTAGGAGAAGTTTAAGTTGTGCTTCTTCCCTTCCCTTTCTCCTGTTTTCTTTGTCTTGAAATTTTCCATGTGCTGATCTGTGTGAGAGAATAGAAACGAGCAATAGTAGTTGCTCAGGTTTTGAAGGGGCCTGCTTTGGTTGTTTGGAAGCTGGATGTATGTTTCAGGGAGACTTTATGGTCCAGGAAGGCAGGGAAATTGAGGGGTCAGTTTCTAGTGAGATCTCTATGTGTAGAGGTTGTTTCTGAGAGTTGCAAGAAGTAGAAGAGTTCAGATCTGGTGGTTGTGAAGTGTGTGCAGTTTGTTTGGAGGGAGTTTAGTCCAAGGGAATTTGTTCCTGGTCTTCCTGGATAGTTCTGTGGGTTCAGGTGGTATAGTGAGATCTGTTACAAATTCAAAGTGTATAGGGAAGTTATCAGGTGGATAGCGCTGTCCCTGGTTGTTTCAAAAGGATTAAAAGAGGGGCAAGTGGTTGATTTTGCTTCTAGAAGGTGCTGCAGGTATTAGCTTGTGTGAGGGAGTGTAGGTTGGCCAGTGAGGGTGTAGGGTGGTGTTTGTTGTCTACAGGTTGTTTTAAAGAGAATTTAGCAGGAAAAAGAGTTGTTTTGCTTTGGTGTTTAGTTAGGGATAGTGAAGGAGTTCAGGGAGTATATAGTGGATGTGCAGTCAGCTTTGTTGAGTTCAGGTCAGAGAGTTTGTGAGAGTGTGAGGGTATAGCAGGGTGGTATAGGTTTGCTTTGGTATTGTTGTAGGATATCCTGATTGTTCAAGGGAGTTAGAAGAGTTTAGTTGAGGGTAGTAGGGTATTTAAGTTGTTGTAGGTGTGTGTGATGGAGTTCAGGTGGTCTGTGGGGCTTGTGAGGATGTGAGGTGGTTCCTGTCTTGTTTATTTGAGCCTAAGGGTCTATTCCTCTTCTCAGGTTCAACATATTTTTCCAGTTTTCCAACTCAAATGCATGAATCTTCGCCGGATCAGTCTTGTATCTTATTGGTCGTGGGTTCAGTTTTCTTCAGTTCAAGGTCCTATCATATAGTCTGGTGGTTTTTGTTGTTTACTTGGTTGTCTAAGTATAGAGTTTGTTATTCCTCTACTATTTCATGCCTGCTTCAAATGTTGAGTTAAAAGTAGAATAATCCAGATTAGTATGTGTGCGTTGCACGATTACTATGCTAAGTTGCGACTAGAATGTTTAGCAGGTGATTTGTTTACTAGCTCTTCAAAGATTCTGAATGTGCACTTGGTTAATTTCCTGGAGTTATTCTCTATTTGAACAGTTTCTAATCTGTATCTTATCTAAATTTTTGCATGGAACGAAATTGAAATTGCAACGAGTTTTAAAACTCAATGCACACTCTCGGGATCAAGTCTATTTGGATTATAAATCATTGCATATCTTTAGCGGCAATTTCAAGGCTGTGATTAACAAGTTGCTATCAAGGCTTGTTGACACCTAATCTTGTCCCTCCTGTTTCAATAGACATTATTCAGACAAATTGCATCGATAACGAAAAATTACCCTACACTCTCTCCTATCCTGAGTTATTATCTCATGCACGTACACCAATTAGGCTATTTTAGAAGCATTTCCACAAACGACCGCATTTTTTACAAACTTGCATATCTTGTCATAATTTTTCACAATTATTTCTATTTTAAGGAAGACACCTAAATCATTTCAAAATCTAAGATAATGGATTTTCTTAATTATTTAGCTTTAGTAATTACTTCTCTTATTTTTACAATTTTTATAAGCATTTTACATAATTTTTCCACTCATTTATACACATTTTGTACGCTTTTATACACCTTTTATACACTATATATACGCTATACATACACACACATCAGCCCATACCTCATTACCAATGTGGCTTTATCTCAACCGTCCACGTGTACAATCCGACGGCTGAGGATCAAGTTTCCTATTTTAATTACAAACGACCCCCAAAACCCTATTTCCCCTTTCATTTTCTTTTCCTCAGCCGTCATTGACTCTCTCTCTCTCTTCTCTCGCGAAACTTCACTGTTCACGCCGTTTTTCGGTATAACCCACCGGCGAAATGCGAAACAAATTACATCTCCGTGATCCTCGTCTCATCCGCGACAGAACCCGCCCCTAATTTTCCTAAAATGGTGAGGTCGAATCCAAACCTAAATCGCGAATCAGCTTCCGTCACCGGAAATGGAAATTCCGGCATTCTCTTTACTAAAATATGACCTGTGCCGGCTAATGGAGAAGAAGAACTCCCTCACGCACACCTGATTGAGATGGGCCAAGCCTGAATCCGGCTCCGATTGAAACGGGTAATCCTTTTTTTCTTGTTTGTTTGCTTCAATCTACGTGATGTCTATGTATTGACATGCTTAGTCGACTAATTGTTGTGTGTTAAGTTAATTAGGTGAAAAGTTCGTATGATTATTAACCCTTGGTTAGTTCACTAATTCAACTGGACATTACTGTGAATCTTTGCATGACTGAGTATCCTAGGTTATCTCTATTAGTCTTAAAAGAGTCAATATCTGTTTATGAATCGATCATTACTATCTATGATTTAGAGTGTATTTGTTTCCTTGTTCTATCAAGACATATGTTTCTCGTGATTATATGTGTAAACTTGAAAGGATGATTGGATGAACATGATTTTAGGGGGGGGGGGGGTCATGATTAGATTCAATTTGATTCTCTGATTGATAACTGAATGGAAGTTGTTTCAGTGGTTGACATAGTAACCATAGAATCCTGTCTAAAACTTGCTAAGTTGTCGTCTGATTTTTGAACCTAAATTAGTTTGAGACACCCTCTTGCACTAATTTTGAACTTGGCTATGTTATTATCTAAAGAGGGAGGGGCCTATTGGGTCAGATTCATGTCTATGTGATTTCAAGATCCTAATTAGTTCAATTGGAGATTCTAACTAGAAACAATATTGAAAATTGGTTATTTGATTGACCCATTACCAACTTGAATTCTTGTCAATCAATTAGGGATACTCTCTAGCCTAAGATATGATTGTACAGTTTGTTTTGAACCTAGACATTTTTCAAGCTAATAAGGGGAAAATGCATAATTAGTTAGGATCCTATTTTTCTTAAAATTGGGAGGCTGACTAACTTATTTTTGGAAGGAATACTTAAAGGAATCCCTTTTAAATCTGGAAGGCAATATTCCCTATCTTTTAAGCTTTGCCTGTTTGAATTTTGAACCCCAACCCTCACTTACATAAACTAGTCTCTTGGGACAAGTTGAGACACAATTCAGTACACAGAAATATACAAATACACTCACATGAACTTAGATTCTCTCTCTGGAAAAGACATTAAAAGCATAGAAGAATAGTGACTACTTGCTCTAGTTTTTGGGTTCTTTTCTGCATACTGAACACTTGTCCTAGGGGGAACACTGCTTGTTTTCTTCACCACTCCCTGTTGGCTATTGTTTTGACCAGGTATAAATCATGACTCACATTGTTACTTGCCCTCATGTTTGAACTGCTATGCTTATGTTCCTTTGAATGTTTCCTGCTTGTTTTACCCTTGTCTATGCTACATATTTGGAGCCCCGCTTGGCCCTTACTAATCTCTTTATGCAGTGTGTGTAATGATAGTCTCAAAGGCTATACAAGTGTTAATTTACAGGTTCTTTATGTGCCTAAAGGCCTAAGAAAGGGCATTCTCTTCTCTAATAAAATCTGAGCCTAGGCAGGCTACTCTCTAGTGCATACAGGGCACAGTTTGACCTCTGCTTTTCTTTGTTCTTTTCCCTTTAGAAACTGCCCCTATCCTGTATATTCGATAGGGATCCTGCCTGATTAAAACAGGGTATACCACCTTGGGTTTGTGCAAGTGGCTGCCCAAGGGCCATTGCTAACTCTCTCTCCTACTTGCTGCATTACTCATCATGAAAAGCAGACTTTATTGCCTAGAACTTACATGACAATGATAATCTGTCTGGACGTTGCTAGCATGAATAGTTTTTAATGTTTTAAGCCGTAACACTCGAAATTCTTTTGTGTAAATCTGGAATTTTTGAACAGGGGCTATTTGTGCTATGACTGCTTAAAACCAGACTGTTTCTGTAAATTCAACACTGCCCCTCGTTGCCTAAACAATCTGGGCCCGAAAATATTTTCAAATAGTGTATAGGGGCGTATAAGTGAATGGTTTCGACTATACGAGTATATAAATATTTTCTAAAGCCTAATACTATTAATTACTCATGTATTAGAATGCCTATACCTATATCTATGTGCGACAGCCCTTTGTTTGCATTTATGTGCTTATATAAATCCCATTTTTGAAAACATCCCACTTACCCATATCCTTTTCCAAAACAGACCCCCACACAAAAATAGCCATTAAGGTTAGGGCTCAAAAATTAATGACGAGTCACACCGACCCTAAATGGCTAACAATTTATTTTAAAAATAACACCCATTTGGTTTTGACCAAAATCTAAAATTTTTCTACAAAAAGTGTCTATTTTTGAAAAACTGCTTACCTGTGCAAAATTGATTAAAAGGCTGAAATTCCGCAAATAAGCTGAATTGTGATATCCTTTGCCGATTTAACCTTATTGGCGATTAGGAATTTATGTTAGAGGCCTTAAAACGCGATTAGGCGTGAAATATAAGTCGTATGTGTAAAACTTGAAGCCCATTTGTGTATGTGTTATTTAAATTTGCATGGATAGATTTAATTTCATAAATTGAATGCAAAATTGACCTTTCGAAGTTAGTATTGGATAAGATAATGTTCACAAATTTTCAAGGACATCCCATAATATAGACTCGGGCGGGAACCACCTTTCGTGGGACTTGGGGAAGTGCTTAACACCTTCTTCCCCGAGTCATTTGAACTTCTTACCCGTTGAATCTCTGAAACCAGACTAGTATAATAATTAACTCGACCTCAGACGCTTAGGTGGCCTAATACACCTTAGAAAACTATATTAGGTGGCGACTCTAACTCTTGAACTCAAACGAGTTACCCAATCAAATTCGAAATCCGACTCGCTCTGAGTCGAGTCTAAAATCCGCTATGACAGAATGACGACTCCGCTGGGGATATTCAAAGTCCTAACCATAACGAGTCTTTAATTTTGGGATTTATTTGATTATTATCTTGGTATTCATAATATTATGATTTCACTTTTTTTTTTCTTTTTCCCTTTTATTTATTTATTTGCATGAATTTGAATTTGATGTAACTTGGCATATTTCACTCATACTCCCCCACTCTTGGGAAACGACAGTTTGCACACACGGGGCAATTATGTGGATCACACGGTCGCTTCACCAGAAAAAACATTTTAGGAGGGACATTTTGGAATATAGTTGGTCTGTGGTACAACCAACAATTTCAAATGGTCCCACTCCTTGGCCGTCTGCCTTGGGAAACCGTGTCTAGATTTACACCACTCTTTGAATGTAATGAGCATGCATCATGCCATAGGAAGAGCTCCCCTTGAGCTGGCTAGTTTTCAACTTGTCCAAATTACTTGACGGGTTTTTGACCCCGAAGGGACGTTTGGACACGCTTATGTGCATTTGAGAGAAAAAAAAAAGAAAAAGAGTGAAAAGAAAAGTGAGACGAGAATAAAAACGCATTTTGATTTGTCCAATAATTCTCAAAAAGCGAGGGGGTTTTAATCCTTTACTTTTCTTTTTCTTTTTAGGTCACAATGAGTCAAAAGTTTCACCATTTTGGAATGACAATGGGCGCACCTCCTTTGTTAACTAGTTGGTGGAATAATTTATCATTGGGTGAGCAAACCGAAGTACGTCAATATTTGGGTCATTTGGTTTCCCAATTAGAAATGGAGCCATGTAGAGAGATGATTGAAGCGTTGGTGTCATTTTGGGATGAAGAACTAAATGTATTTAGATTTGGAGATGTTGAGTTAACTCCTTTGTTGGAAGAAATAGGAGGGTTCGTGTCACACACGGGGTTTGACAAACATCGTTGGCAAGGGGGTCGCATGCTAGCACCTAGTGTCCCCACAACTAAGGAGTTTCGCAAAAATTAGGGATGGTGGCAAGTGTGAATGTAGAATTTTTACAACAAAAGAAAATACCTTTTTCCTACTTCTACAACCGGTTTGGGTATTTGAGTGCATTCGACGACCGTAAAAAAGAGTTCAAGTACTACACTGATTGGAGGGGAGCTAGACCACTTGCACTCGCTATTTGTTTCTTAGGAGTAATGGTATTCTCTGAAAGCTCGAGTCACAACATATGTTCAAGGCTTGTCGTGAATGCCGATGCAGTATTTAATGGAATTGATGGTTATCGTTATGCTATAGTTCCTATGATAGTGGCAGACATTTATCGGGCTTTAGGTTGTTGCAAGAGACGAGCAAAATATTTCCAAGGTTGCAATCTTCTACTACAAGCATGGTTCAAAAAGCATTTGAGGAAAACGAGAAGTGTACAAGAATTGTCTAAGCCAACTGGTTCCAACTACTTGGTTGGAGAGCGATACGGGTTCCAAACTTCAAGCAGCCAAGAAATACTAAGAAATGGATAAAGTTGTTTGAAAACATAACGGAGGACTCAATTCAGTGGATGTTCACTTGGTTTCCTTCATCAGACATCATCATTAGCTCTGAGAAGGCACCTTTTGTGATACTTATGAGATTGAGAGGTCTCCAAACCTACCAACCATCGAGGGTGATGAGGCATGTAAGGAGGAAACAAATCATACCATTGATATCATACACGAAGGACTATCAGTTTAATTATACTGGAGATGTTGTTCCAAGAGTTGAGAGCATTAGAAAATCCTAGGTAGCAAGACAAGTTATGGGAGAAGAATCGTGTCACGACCCAACTTAGGGCCGCGACGGATGACCAACACTAAGTGTCGATCATCACTAATCCTACTGATAATATGCTAACCATTATAACTGATAAACAGAATAAGCATAAACCTAGCTGATAAGGAGTATGCAATGCAAATAGCTGACAAGGCTAACATAAGCTGACATACATAACATACTGACTGCACCACACAGGGACATATCTACAGGCCTCTAAGAGTGATGAACTGAATATACAAAGGACGAGATAAGGCCCCGCCATACCCAAGCTGGCTGACTGTACACATACCAAAAGATAAGTAACTCCGGGAGTAAGCGGAGTGACTCCAGTAGCTAATAGATGGCCTACTAACATGGTCCAAGCATTGATCTATCTGCACATGCGCGGCATGAAACGCAGCGCCCCAGAAAAGGGCGTGAGTACGATATGTACCAAGTATGTAAGGCATGAGCATATAATATGTCATAGCTGAATGAAAGTGTAGGCTGGAATATAAATATGTAAACATGAGCTGGAGCATAGCAATATAGCTGGAAATCTGAAGAACGTGCTAAACCTGATATGAATATAAGCTGAAGTCTAGCTGAATCTGAACCTGAAGACTGAGCTGAACTATACTGATAAATAACTGTAATATGACTGATAGCTGGTTACTAGAAACTGGAACTAATAACTGTCAACTGATACTGACGCTAAGAACTGGTGGCTGATAAAAGAACTGATAACTGTCAACTGATACTGACGCTAAGAACTGGTGGCTGATAACTGAGAACTGATAACTGGTACCGAGCTAAAGCTGAACTGTTATCTGAACTGGTACCTGTCTGGTGTTATGGGCTATATCCCCCCCAAATCAGGTAACTGAACATCTGAACTAGTACATGTCTTGCGTTATGGGCTGTATCCCCCCCAAATTAGGTACTGAAAATCGGAACTAGCCTCATGTATAATCATGCAGTCCATATTGTGGCTATATACGCATATATAACAAACCTGGTGGGTGTTATGGGCTATATCCCCCCCAGCCAGTAATATCTAGTCTCTCTGGTCAGAGTGTGAGAATGACACCCGATCACACTAGGTGTTTCAACTCCCGCCTGAACCAGAGGGGCTGTATCCCCCAGACGGGTAGTATCACACGCGACCGGACTGTGTGTCCAATGTCCAGCCTCTATGGGGGACTCCAAATCACACATAACATGATCACAATATAAGCATAAGCATGTATGAGGCATAACACATGTGGCGACAATATATATGGACTCAAAGGAATGATAAGAAAACTCTGGATGGAATTGCAGACACAACCTGAAACTTAGAATTTGTCTAACTCTTTGATTTTTATAAAAATTTCGGCAGAGTTTCCACTGAAACTGGATGATATGCAAAAACAGAACCAGCACTATACTATACACGGGAATGGATACCCGGATAAACTGATAAAATAAAAAAATTAACTGGATAACAAGATGAGAGTGGCGTAACAATTCCACGGATGTACAGAATTTCTAGACAGTACCAGCGTCCTGTATTGCATCATAGTTTTGAGGGTGCAGATAAAAGTTATAGACCTCATGGTCTTCATGAAAGTTGTAGATATATGTATTAGGATTCTGGAGATTCTTAAATCATCTTAATATCAATTTTGTATAAGGAGTTATGATCAATATACTAACAACTGTCCAATGTTCAAAACAATTTTCCAGATTTTGAAACGTTTTGCCTTTCTGATTTGGACGTCTTTCACCTTGGATTTTAGTACCAAATTAAGTATATACAAGGTTTCCTTGGTACCATACAAGTTTCTCACAAGAAAAACTAAGTTTAAAACTAATAAAAGCTTCAAAATCTAAAAGATACATGCCTTGCCAAAAGAAAGATTTAGCCTTACATACCTTTGATGTTTCTAGCTTCTAAACTTCGTTTCCTTTGAATTCCACACCTTCTAAAGCTTAAACAAGCTATAAAATAGAATTTAGATACTTTACTTAGCTATGAAGTAATTCTAAAACTCAAACGATAGACGAAATTGAAGGTAGCAAAATGTTACCCTAATCGCGTAGAGCGTTTTGACGCAATCCATCTTCCGTTTCGCGTCAAAATTGATGTTCTATCTTCAAAATCGTAAAAAAATGGATTCAAACTGAAAAAGCTCTGTTTATATCATGGTTTTACTGGAAATGTCGAGAGAGAGAGAGAGAAATTTCTCTTTTATAATAAAAACATTTCATTTCTAGCCCTCCTTTGCGCTTATGTCTCTTTTTCTGGTCTGACTTCTGATGCTCATATCTTTTTATCTATAAGTTATATGAGAACACCGTTAAAAGTGTTGGAAACTACACTCCAAGACCTTCAATTTGGTATATGATATGTCCCCAAAAGACTTCATATAACACATGAAATTAATTGCTGAAAAAGCTCCGTTACAAGGCAATTCCTTAGTCGGTTTTTCCGCAACTTAAATATGATTTTTCCCAAACTTTATATTCAACATATAAACATCATATATGGTCATATTTTACTTTAAACTCACTTAAATCATTCTTAACATGATATTATAATGATATACGTCAATTTAGACGTACGGGGTGTAACAATATTCCCCCGTTAGGAACATTCGTCCTCGAATGTTAAATGAAGTATGTAGAAGCATTAAGCAACGATCTGTTACATACTCGAAGTAATGAAGAGATGTGTATATTTGGCCCTCATGTCATTTTCAGCTTCCCAAGTTATTTCTTCTATATTATTGCTTTGATATAGCATCTTAACTAAAGGAATGTCTTTCGTCCTTACTCGACGAATCTGCCTCTTTAAATTGCAACTGGCACCTCCTTATTAGTCAACTGTTTTGTAATCTGTACATCCTCTACTGGTACAACTCTAGAAGGATCTCTGACACATTTTTTGAGCATGGAAACATGGAATACTGGATGTACCTCCTGAAGGTCTGCTTGAAGGTCTAACTCGTAGGCTACACGCCCAACTCGCCTGATAATCTGATATGGACTAATAAATCTAGGGCTAAGCTTTCCCTTCTTTCCAAATCTCATAACGCCTTTCATAGGTGATACTTTCAGGAATACCTAATCGCCAATATGAAATTCTAAATCTCAATGTCGATTATCTGCATAGGACTTCTGTCTGCTCTGCACTGCTAATAATATTTCCCTGATCAACTTGACTTTATCAATTACTTGTTGGATTAAGTCTGGACCTATCAATTGAGACTCGCCAACCTTGAACCATCATATAGAAAACCTGTATTTGTGCCCATACAAAGCTTCATATGGCACCATCTGTATGCTAGAATGATAGCTATTATTATATGCAAACTCTATCAACAGTAGGTGACCATTCCAGCTGCCTCTAAAATCTAACACGTAAGCTCTAAGCATATTTTCTAATGTCTGAATGGTCCGCTCAGCCTGTCTGTCTGTCTATGGATGAAATACTGTACTCAGATACACCTGTGTCCCTAAACCTGTCTGGAACGATCTATAGAAATTAGCTGTAAACTGGTGCGCCCCCGTCTGAAATAATAAATACTGGAATACCATATAGGCGCACTATCTCTCTGATATAAAGTCTGGCATAATCCTCTGCTGTATATGTAGTTCTAACAGGAAAGAAATGAGCTCATTTAGTAAGCCTGTCAACTATAACCCAAATAGAGTCATATCTGCTCCGCATACGGGGAAAGCCTGTAATGAAGTCCATATTCACTGCTTCCCATTCTATGATGGAATCTCGACTTCCTGTAACAAGCCACTAGGTTTTTTTTTTATGCTCGACTTTAGCCTGCTGGCAGTTAGCACACTGAGCCACAAATTCTGCTATGTCACGCTTCATTTCGTCTCAACAATAAATCTGCTTAAGATCATGGTAAATCTTAGTCGAATTAGGATGAACAGTGTATCTGGAATAATGTGCATCTGTCATAATCTGTCCACATAAATCTGCAACATCAGGAACACAAGGTCTATCTTTATATATAAGAACCCCGTCACTAGTAACCTATATAATAATTTTGGTTTTCTTCTGGCTATCTGCCAGTATTGAACTAGAACTGGATCCTCATACTGGCGCTGCTTTACTTATGTCACTAGGCAAGTAGTGGTTGCGTTCTGAACTGTAACTCTTGCGTCCTCTGAATCTATTAATCTGACATCCATGCTGGCCAACTGGTAGAGTGTATGAGCTAACTTTATTTTATCTGGTTGTAAATAAGATAGACTACCCATAGGCTTGCGACTAAGGGAATCAGCAACAACGTTCGCTTTACCTGGATGATAAAGAATGTCCATGTCATAGTCCTTCAGCAACTCTAGCCACCGCCTCTATCATAGGGTTAGCTCCTTTTGCTTAAATATGTACTGGAGGCTCTTGTGATCCGTATAAATATCAACATGAACACCGTAAAAATAATGTCTCCAAATCTTCAATGCATGAATGACTGCTGAAAGCTCAAGATCATGGATGAGGTAGTTCTGATCGTGCTTTTCCAGCTACCTAGAAGCATAAGCAATTACTCTTCCATGCTGCATCAAACACAACGAAGACCAATTCGAGAAGCATCACAGTAAATAACATAGCCCTGAGATCCCTCTGGAAGTGTAAGTACTGGAGCTGTTATCAACCTGTTCTTTAGTTCTTGGAAGCTGTGCTCGCAAGAATCAGACCACTCAAATTTAGCTGATTTCTTTGTCAATTTGTTCAGTGGAGCTGCAATGGAGGAAAAACCCTTTATAAACTTTCTGTAATAACCTGCCAAACCCAGAAAACTACGTACTTCAGTTGGCGTCGTAGGCATGGGCCAATTCTTCACAGCCTAGATCTTCTGGTCATCTATTTTAATTCTTTCTGCTGAAACTATGTGGCCAAGAAATGCCACTGAATCTATCTAGAATTTACACTTTGAGAACTTAGCATATAATTGTTGGTCCCGATGAGTACCCAATACTGTGCGTAGGTGCTCCGGATGCTCTGATTCAGACTTGAAATAGATGGGAATATCATCAATAAATATAATCACAAATAAATCTAAATAAGGCCTGAATACGCTGTCCATTAGATCCATAAATACTGCAAAGGCATTAGTGAGTCCAAACAACATCACTAAAAACTCATAATGGCCATTCCTAGTCCTGAATGCAGTCTTAGGTATATCAGATTTTCTAACTCTAACCTGATGGTAGCCTGATCGCAAATCTATATTCGAGAAGCACTTGGCACCCTGGAGCTTATCAAACTAGACATCAATCCTGGGCAGAGAGTATTTATTCTTAATAATGACTTTATTCAGCTGTCTGTAATCTATGCACATGCGTAGAGAGCCATCTTTCTTTTTTTTTACAAATAGCATCGAGGCTCCCCACGGGGAAATGCTGGGTCTGATGAGGCCTTTATCTAACAAATCCTTCAATTGCTCCTTAAATTCTTTCTATTATACAGGTGCCATCCTGAAGAACATGCCCCTGATGGCGTGCTGATGCTGAGCAAGCAACTGGTGATCTAGCTGGCTGGGCTGTACAACTGCCACCCCTAGGCGGGCAACCTTTCATGAAATAGCTGCCTCGCGACAAATATAACAAGTATCAACTCCTAACTGACATGGACCCAAGTGGCGTCTACCACAATCCGAACATCTGGGATATGTCTGACTGGCAGGTATAGAAGTACCACGACACTTTAATCTTGAAGTCAGTGATGTGTGACTAGATCTGGACTGAGGAGGTCTATCAGATCTAAAGCCACGAGACTATGTAGGTATACTAGCTGGTGGTTGTCTAACACTCTGCTATCTACTCGCTCCAGACGTTTCTCCAAACGAACCAGAAAATCTGCCCCTCTTGTCTAGCACTTTATCCCTGTCGGCTCTCTATTTCTGCTTCCTCTCCTCAAGTAACAAAGCAAATGCCTGAATGTTATGTTCATACATGACTGCATAGCAACTATCATACGCTCGTTCACTAGGTGTGGAGCTAGTCCCACTATATACCTGTGAATTCTATCCTCCATACTCACTACCACCGTAGGGGCAAACCATGCTAAAGAACTAAAGCAATAATTATACTCTTCTACACTCAAACTTCCCTGTCTCAAGGTCAGGAACTGATTAGCACGGGCTCCCTATGTCTCTATAGGCATATACTGATAAAGGAAGGTATCTGAGAATTCCTTCCAAGTCGTGGGAGTAGCATCAGGCCGTCTAGATAGCTCCCATGTCTGGTATCACCCTGCTGCTAGGTTATGCAATCTGAATGCATCCAACTCTACTAACTCTGTGTCTGACACGTGCATAACCCTCAACACTCTTGCTATCCTCAATAGAAAATCCTGAGGGTCTTCTCCTGTACGGGATCCAGTAAAGACTGTAGGCTCTAGCCTGATAAAATCATTGATCCTGGATCCAACATCTCCCTGGGCATTTGCACTGTGTTGTCTAGTCTGAGCAACTACAACACTAGTCGATAATCTGATGGCATCCCTCATTTCCTGCCCCTGACTATCAGGCTAAGAAAATAGAGGTATAGTAGCTGCAGTACCTCTAATATCACTCTGAACTGATAGGATCTGTGATGCCTCGGATGGAGCCTCAGGTCTGGACTCCTCACTCTCATCCACCTTAGGTGGCACTCTACTAATACCCTGGCCGGCAATAACCTTGCCCTTCTGGGCAGCTGTTAGTTTCTTTGGCGGCATCGCTTTGCTGAAATTACTATTGTTAGAGGGCTGAATTCTATAATCATGGCTCTATCGCACGATCTAGAGAAGAAAGAAAGACAACTGTCCTGAAGTGCCTTGTAGCCTCCTGTTCAAAAGTATGGCGCGCAACATACTCCTAAACAAGACTCTACTAGACACGGCCTGTAGACACCCTATGACTGAACTGCTCTGATACCACTTTTGTCACGACCCAACTTAGGGCCGCGACGGATGACCAACACTAAGTGTTGATCATCACTAATCCTACTGATAATATGCTAACCATTATAACTGATAAACAGAATAAGCATAAACCTAGCTGATAAAGAGTATGCAATGCAAATAGCTGACAAGGCTAACATAAGCTGACATACATAACATACTGACTGCACCACACAGGGACATATCTACAGGCCTCTAAGAGTGATGAACTGAATATACAAAGGACGAGATAAGGCCCCGCCATACCCAAGCTGGCTGACTGTACACATACCAAAAGATAAGTAACTCCGGGAGTAAGCGGAGTGACTCCAGTAGCTGATAGATGGCCTACTAACATGGTCCAAGCATTGATCTATCTGCACATGCGCGGCATGAAACGCAACGCCCCAGAAAAGGGCGTGAGTACGATATGTACCAAGTATGTAAGGCATGAGCATATAATATGTCATAGCTGAATGAAACTGTAGGCTGGAATATAAATATGTAAACATGAGCTGGAGCATAGCAATATAGCTAGAAATCTGAAGAACGTGCTAAACCTGATATGAATATAAGCTGAAGTCTAGCTGAATCTGAACCTGAAGACTGAGCTGAACTATACTGATAAATAACTGTAATATGACTGATAGCTGGTTACTAGAAACTGGAACTGATAACTGTCAACTGATACTGACGCTAAGAACTGGTGGCTGATAACTTAGAACTGATAACTGTCAACTGATACTGACGCTAAGAACTGGTGGCTGATAACTGAGAACTGATAACTGGTACCGAGCTAAAGCTGAACTGCTATCTGAACTGGTACCTGTCTGGTGTTATGGGCTATATCCCCCCCCAAATCAGGTAACTGAACATCTGAACTAGTACCTGTCTGGCGTTATGGGCTGTATCTCCCCCAAATCAGGTATTGAAAACCGGAACTAGCCTCATGTATAATCATGCAGTGCATATTGTGGCTATATACGCATATATAACAAACCTGGTAGGTGTTATGGGCTATATCCCCCCCAGCCAGTAATATCTAGTCTCTTTGGTCAGAGTGTGAGAATGACACCCGGTCACACTAGGTGTTTCAACTCCCGCCTAAACCAGAAGGGGCTGTATCCCCCAGACGGGTAGTATCACACGCGACCGGACTGTGTGTCCAATGTCCAGCCTCTATGGGGGACTCCAAATCACACATAACATGATCACAATATAAGCATAAGCATGTATGAGGCATAACACATATGGCGACAATATATATGGACTCAAAGGAATGATAAGAAAACTCTGGATGGAATTGCAGACACAACCTGAAACTTAGAATTTGTCTAACTCTTTGATTTTTATAAAAATTTCGGCAGAGTTTCCACTGAAACTGGATGATATGCAAAAACAGAACCAGCACTATACTATACACGGGAATGGATACCCGGATAAACTGATAACATAAACAAATTAACTGGATAACAAGATGAGAGTGGCGTAATAATTCCACGGATGTACAGAATTTCTAGACAGTACCAGCGTCCTGTATTGAATCATAGTTTTGAGGGTGCAGATAAAAGTTATAGACCTCATGGTCTTCATGAAAGTTGTAGATATATGTATTAGGATTCTGGAGATTCTTAAATCATCTTAATATCAATTTTGTATAAGGAGTTATGATCAATATACTAACAACTGTCCAATGTTCAAAACAATTTTCCAGATTTTGAAACGTTTTGCCTTTCTGATTTGGACGTCTTTCACCTTGGATTTTAGTACCAAATTAAGTATATACAAGGTTTCCTTGGTACCATACAAGTTTCTCACAAGAAAAACTAAGTTTAAAACTAATAAAAGCTTCAAAATCTAAAAGATACATGCCTTGCCAAAAGAAAGATTTAGCCTTACATACCTTTGATGTTTCTAGCTTCTAAACTTCGTTTCCTTTGAATTCCACACCTTCTAAAGCTTAAACAAGCTATAAAATAGAATTTAGATACTTTACTTAGCTATGAAGTAATTCTAAAACTCAAACTACAGACGAAATTGAAGGTAGCATAATGTTACCCTAATCGCGTAGAGCGTTTTGACGCAATCCATCTTCCGTTTCGTGTCAAAATTGATGTTCTATCTTCAAAATCATAAAAAAATGGATTCAAACTGAAAAAGCTCTGTTTATATCATGGTTTTACTGGAAATGTCGAGAGAGAGAGAGAAATTTCTCTTTTATAATAAAAACATTTCATTTCTAGCCCTCCTTTGTGCTTATGTCCCTTTTTCTGGTCTGACTTCTGACGCTCATATCTTTTTATCTATAAGTTATATGCAAACACCGTTAACAGTGTTGGAAACTACACTCCAAGACCTTCAATTTGGTATATGATATGTCCCCAAAAGACTTCATATAACACATGAAATTAATTTCTGAAAAAGCTCCGTTACAAGGCAATTCCTTAGTCGGTTTTTCCGCAACTTAAATCTGATTTTTCCCAAACTTTATATTCAAAATATAAACATCATATATGGTCATATTTTACTTTAAACTCAATTAAATCATTCTTAACATGATATTATAATGATATACGTTAATTTAGACGTACGGGGTGTAACAAATCGGTAGCATCAGAGAGGTACAACGCTGGATGCGAACCAAACTACAAAAGTTGGTTACGCTCTAGCATAAAAGGAAATGTGGTAGTGGGGCCTAGTCAAGGGAATGCTACGAGATCGTGAGGCGGAGGCTCAAATCCGATACTGAGAATTCATGTTGAAAGCTATTAAGATGGACAAAGAAAACAAAGAAGAGATTGAAGTATGGAGAAAACATACATTAGAGCTAGAGGAAAAGATAGAGGCGTTGGAGCGGAAGCTTGAACGATGGAATTCGGAGTATGCAGAGATAGACATTTTACACTTAGTGGCGGCCAAGGGATACTTAATCAAAACTATTGAAGAAGTCCAGAAGCTTACACGAGAAGCAAAAAGGGCCATGCTAGAGTAGGAGCGTGCTGCCTAGTCAAAGTATCATTTTCATTTCTTTTGTATTTTTAAAAAAGTCATCATGTACTGAATTTCAAAATAGATTTGGGAATTTATGAGAATAATTGGTAACAAAATGCGTATTTATTTTCTTTGCATCATGAAAAACTTAGGAAGGCTATACGTCCTTTGTACGTACTAGTCCATTAGTAAGCCCACGTCCAAATGTCGAAAGGGTTCTTAACCCGAAAAATGACAAAATTGCATCTCTGCATAGATTCGAAGAAACGTTTGCACAAGATATTGATCGTTTGCTTAAACATGATCAAGACTATAAGAATGTTTTGGTCTTTACCTTTTCTTGTTTTGTTTTTAGACTATGGCTGCAAGAGGTACACTTCAATTTGAGATTGTTTCCCGACCTCCTCACTTGATCAGACTCTGGTGGGAAGATCTGGCTGTTGTTTGTAAGGCTCACGTTCAAAAGGTGTTGGGAGAGCTGGTAGCTCTCAAGGCCTATACTACAATGCCTGGTCAAAGTTGCTACATATTTCTAGGACTACAAAAGGGCGGTGTTTCATTTCAACGGTTTGGAGTTGGCACCCATGTTGGAAAAAAATGGAGGACTACCAGGGTTAAAGCCTGGGCCTAAGACTATGGTATATCCCCGAGATGTGGATCCTAAGGAATTCATTGAACATTTGGGCGCTCCTAATGACCCATACGTCGAGGGAGTGAACGATGGAAAATTCACCTTGGAGTACTTGCATTCTAGATTTGGAGATCTAACGCTTTTGCATCAGTGGATTGGGGCTTGGAAAATTCAAGATTTGGAGTGGACCGAGTCTAATGCTTTCATCGTTGCTTTTTTGGGAAGCATGGTTTTCCCCCAGAAAGAAGGAAAGATCGACATAAGGTTGGGAAGAGTAGTAGAGGGATTATGCAAGGGCGCTCACAAGCGTCAAGTATGTTTGGTTCCGATGATTTTGGGAGAAGTTTATAGGGCTCTAACCAAATATAGAAGAGGAGGAAAGTTTTTTGAAGGATGCAGTCTTTTGCTGCAAATATGGTTGATAGAGCATTTGCACAGTGCCCCTATCAGCCCAGTAGCACCAAAACCGTCATGGAAAGGAGGGATCCGCTCACATAGCACCTGCATGGCTGGAACAGCGGCATGGGAGGACCCCACAAACATGCAAGGACGATATACCAAGCTTGAGGAGTTGCAAAAGGTACAATGGGTGATTGAAAACTATGCTGGCTTTATTGTTTCCATACAAGGTCAAGACATCACTTTCTTGACATTGATTGGATTCTGAGGAACTCATCACTATGTTCCTCTAAGAATCCTTCGACAAGTGGGAATGACACATCAAACTCTGCAGTTGACTGAGGGGAGAAGCTTCAATGTGGACATAAAGGACATTCAGCATCCGATGGTTGGTACTACATTGACAATGTGGGAAAAAGAGCACACTATGCAATTTTGTCGTGGCCGAGACAGTAGAGTTAACCCCGTGGCTACTGTAGCTTATCCTCAATGGCTTAGTGAAGATAGGGAGAGGTTCCGATCAAAGACTACGCTGAAAAGGAAAACCAAAGCTCTGAGTGTCACTGAAAAATACAAAAAGCTGCGACACGAGTTTGACCAAAGTAAGAAGGAGTTAAGGGTATCAGAAGAGAGGGAGACGAGGAGACAATACAAGGATAAGATTAAAGGGGATGAACTCAAGTATTGGACAGGCAAGGTCATGGCTGCGAGGCAAGCTGCTGGGAATATACAAGGTTTGCTCAAGGGATGGGGAGAGTATTTTAAGGCAGTGCCACTGGAAGAAAAGGAAGCAATGGGGATAGATATGTGTGAATTCTTCACAAAAGCTCTGGGAGACATGCAAGCTGGGAAGGATCTGATGGAGATGTTCGTCGCTCCTCCACCCATGAGCCTGGTTCACAAGCCTAAGGAAGAAGCCAAAGTGAAGAAAGAGAAAGAAGATGCTGGAACTGATGCTTGATTCAAAACCTCTTTGCTTGGCACATTAGTCTGGTCGTTCTAAGTAGAGTCATATTTTCTTTTTGTCTTTGTTTCCGTTTAGTCGAGTCGTTATCTTAAATTAGTGGTTGTAATAAAGCCAAGAAAATCAAATAAAATTTCGTTATTTTAGGTTTTTAGGCTTGTGTTGATTATGTTTATGCAAACGAAATGACGTGTTTTGTGAAAACATTACTTCGAATCTGTGATAGGTCTACCTCTGGCACAAAAGAGGCCCTCTGTATGATAGGACGCGATTTTATTAAAACTAACGTATACTCACATTTCCTTCCTTTGTTTTTGATGTGTTAGCCCCCAAGTCCCTAAAAGTTTGGTTTATGAATTTTGGCCGCGCCGTAATACCGGTTAAGATCCAGAGGATAAATCCCAACACCTCCCCCTTTACCTACAATAACAAGGACGAGACGTAATATCATGGTTGAGTTTGACAAAGTTGAAAATAGAACTCCTGAAAAGCAACATGTGGTCGCCTATGAAGACTATGCTAAGTTGGAACAGAGGTTGTTTGAGTTGGAGAATAGGGTCCCTCTTGCCCGTGCTGATGAGGTCATTAAACCAAACAAAATCACCCGCCCTCATGGCAAAGATCCACTATTCCCTGAAAAAGACATTCCTTACCCTATCTATAATGCACCACCAAAAGCACCGTAAAACAACTAACCCCCCCTTCACTGTTGAAACAAAAACCATTGCATCACCCACTAAAGATCATGACATGTACGCATGGACCAAGGAAGACTCAGAAAATACCAAGGAGCAAGTCCAATGGTTGGTAGAGAAGTTCAAACAATTCCAAGGCACCAAAGGAACCTGTGGGTTAGCTTATGAGGATCTCTGCATGTACCCTTACTTGAAACTGCCCGAAGGCTATAAGACTCCCAAGTTCAATATGTTCGACGGCAGTGGTGACCCGATGGCTCATTTGAGATCTTATTGTGACAAGTTGATTTGGGTTGGACATGATGAAAAGATCCGCATGCAATTGTTCAACCGCAGTCTGACCGGAGATGCGCTGGTATGGTACTCAAAGCAACAAACAATGAAGTGGACGAGCTGGGAAGCAATGGCTGGGGACTTCGTTGATAGTTCTGGGCACAACACAGATGCCATGCCCGATCGGTTCTATTTAGAGAAACTGAAGAAGAAGCCCATCGAGACCTTTAGAGAATTCACAACTAGGTGGAGAGCTGAAGTAGCTAAAGTCCAACCTCCTATGGAAGACGCCAAGATAGTGGCAACCTTTATCCATATACAAGAAGATGTCTACTTTTACAAGATGCTGAATCTACAAGACAAGAAGTTTGGAGACTTGATCAAGATTGGAGATATGGTTGAAGATGGACTGAAGACTGGTAGGATCGTTAGTTTGGCTGCACTACAAGCCACTAACCAAGCCCTACAAACTGGAAACACCACCACATCAAGAGAGAAGAAGGACGATGTCTCTTTCGTGGCTGCATTACTCTATCACTCCCCTACCCACAACCACTACAACCAAACACCTTCGCCATCACACCCATACATTTCACCCACATCCACCTACCCAGTCTATAATACTCAACCCATGTTCCAAAACCCACCACCACAAAGACCACCATACCCACAAAGCCCTAACTATCGAAACACCAATGCCTATCTACCAAGTCCTCACGCCAAAAACAACCTAAGACGTAAAAGAAACTATACCCCGTTGGCCGAATCCCGCACCCAATTGTTTGAGAGACTCAAAGCAGCTGGCTATATACAACCCGTGCCATTCAAAATGCCTGATAGGATGACACCCTACTTTGACCAAACAAAAACATGTGCCTATCATTCTAGAGGACCTGGTCACAACACTGAAAAGTGCTATGCCTTGAGAGATAAGATACAAGACTTGATTGATCAAAAGGTGATCCACTTGAAAACTCTAAATGTGCACAACAATCCCCTACCTAACCATAGAGACAATAGGGTGAATCTGATCGATTTAGACGAAGAATGCAATTTGGAGGGAACCATCGTCAAAGCAAAATGAAACATACCAGCGCTTGCTTCTGTTGCTCAAGCTGCTATGGCACCAGAGCCCATCGAGGTAGAATTGGCTCCAAAATTCTATGTTGATTTAGTTTCCCTGTACAGTGACACGGATGTACCATGAGACTACGAAATGGAGAAGAAGAACAAATCAACAGTTGAGACTGTTGCTGCACAAGGAATGACTAGAAGTGGGAGGATTTATACTCCCGAACATCTAGCTCAAGGAAGATGAGGTATCAGCGAAGAGGAGTCCGAAGAGTTATGAAAGAAAGTACAAGAAAAGGAATACTCCGTGGTTGAACACTTGGGCAAGATTCCAGCACAAATCTCTGTTTTAGCTTTACACCTCAAGTGGGAGAGCCACCGAAATGCTTTTATGAAAGTGTTGGACGAAGCACATTTTTCGGTGGACACCTCAGTTGAAAACTTAGCTAGCATGGTTGGACAAGTCATGGAGTCCAACCGAAACACTTTTCATGAAGATGAGTTGCCACCTGAAGGATTGAGCCACAACAAGGCTTTGCACGTCACTATCAAATGCAAAGACTGGTTCGTAGGAAGAGTTTTGATCGACAGAGGTTCCGGCTTGAACATATGCCCATTCATCACTTTGAAAAGAACAGAAATTGATCAAAGCAAGATAAGAGAAAACGACATGAAGGTGAAAGCGTTTGATGGATCATAAAGGAGAACTATTAGGGAAATTGACTTAATTATCATGGTCGGTCCCGTGGAGTTCACTGCCGAATTTCATGTCATGGACATCTCCGCTTCTTATAACCTGCTGCTGGGAAGACCTTGGATTCATATGGCTGGAGCAGTGCCTTCTACATTGCACCAAACTGTGAAGTTCGAGTGGGACCACAAAGAGGTGGTGGTGTTCGGTAAAGGGAAAAACTCCATTTACAATGAATAAACCATACCATCAATTGAAGGGAATGCTCCTGATGGGCAAACTTTTTATACTGTAGAGCTCGTAGGAGTAGTGCAAGGTACTCGAGGAGGACGTCGCAAAAACTACAACAAACGTTGGAACATCACAAACGCGGTCCAAGGAGGTTATACTGCACATTTCGCTCCCAAGTTGGCCAACACACCGCCTGGGATTGAAGAAAGGAAGAGAAACTTTTATAGCGCCTACTGGGATGGCCGAGGCAAAGGCTATGAAGGGAGAAACTTAATCTGGGACCAGTCATATCTGATTGGGGTGTGACTTCACGCGAATTTCGTGAGACCTTACCGGTTAAGACAGAGAAGCGACCGATGTACTCACCTAATGCTCGTCCCAATTGGAAGCGCATCTCTGAAGAAGTAAAGGGGAAGCAAGTGTGGCTAGCTAAAGCACCCGAACCTATGGAGGTCGTGATCGAAGAGCCATATGTGCTCCCACAACCTGCGAAATGGCTTGGAGACTGGGTTATAGACATCATGATAAAGCAAGGCTATGACCCTAGTAAAGGTTTGGGCAAGAACCTGGATGGCATGATCAAGCCAATTCAAATTGTGATAAGGCCCGACAATGACAAAGTTGGCATGGGTTACATTGTGACTTATAAGAAGAGCATGGAAGAAGCATCAATGGACTTCAAATTCTACTAGAAAAGCACCAAGACTCTCCTACATATTTCATCTCGTCTAGATACTTTGATGGCCAAAATGGGGAGGTATCTGCAGCGCAAGGAGTTAAGCCAAAGATAGCCGATGCTGAAGAGGACCTGCTGGCAGGAGTGCGAAATCAGTTCATATCTGATGAAAACTGCTATGTGATCCTAGAAGAACACGTTGAAACTCTTGGGCTGACAAAAGCTGGATCTGGAGCTACATTGAACAATTGGATCAGCAACGGGGCCCGAGCTTACAGTGGACCTTGGTAGAGCTTGGGGATAAAGTTTATATTTCCTAAAATAAAACCCGACTTTGTGTCGTGGAATTTGCATTTTTCTTTTCTGTCTCACATGTCTCCCTACAAACTTCATTTTGCAAGGATTCATAAATAAAATATCGCACTATTTCATTTAAATGTTTTTTAATCTTTTAGTTTTGTAATATTTTATTTTTCAGCATTCAAATTAATAATCTCATTGAGTGTACAACCGCAAAGTGTAATGAAACAATAGAGTTTGAAACTGAGTTTGATTATGACGATTTTGATAGAACCACACAAGAGGAAATCGAATGATTTGAAAATAAGCCTAAGCCAAACCTAGAGGAAACTGAGGTGATAAATCTAGGAGATGAAGAAACTGTGAAAGAGACAAGGATTAGTGTGCACCTCACCACCGAAGATAAAAAGTGGTATACTGAGTTTCTTAAAGAATATGAGGATGTATTTACTTGGTCGTACGATGACATGACTGGCATAAGCACGGATGTGGTAGCTCATAAATTACCCATCAATCCGAGTTTTTTGCTAATCAAATAAAAAGCCCGAACTTTCAAGTCGTCAGTTTTGTTGAAGATTGGGGAGGAGGTAACCAAGCAGCTCAACACAGGAATTTTGAAAACTGTCAAGTACCCAACTTGGTTAGCTAACATAGTCCCAGTGCCGAAGAAAGATGGAAAACTCTGAGTTTGTGTGGATTACAGGGATCTGAATAGAGCAAGCCTAAAAGATGATTTTCCTTTGCCAAATATAAACATCCTGATTGACAATTGCGTGAAACATGAACTACAGTCCTTCGTGGATTGTTTAGCCGGCTATCATCAAGTGCTCATGGATGAGAAGGATGCCGAGAAGACAACTTTCACTATATCTTGGGGAACTTATTGCTACAAGGTTATGCCATTTGGGTTGAAGAATGCTGGAGCAACATACATGAGGGCAATGACAACTATGTTCCATGATTTGATGCACAAAGAAATTGAAGTCTACGTAGATAATATAATCATCAAATCAAAGAAGAGCTCAGAGCACTTTGACAATTTGTGCAAGTTTTCAGTCGCTTGCGTAAATATAATCAGAAGCTGAATCCAGCAAAATGTGCTTTTGGTGTTCTGGCAGGGAAGCTTCTGGGTTTCATCGTCAGTAGAAGAGGTATCGAGCTAGATTTATCCAAGATCAAAGCCACCAAAGAATTTCCACCACCAAAGACCAAGAAAGAGGTCATGAGTTTCTTAGGAAGACTCGATTACATCAGCTGATTCATAGCTCAATCCACGGTCATTTGTGAACCAATCATCAAGCTACTGAAGAAAGACGCAGTAATCGAGTGGACGGAGGACTGTCAAAAGTATTTGATCGGATAAAGGAATACTTGTCTTGCTCGCCTGTGCTAGTCCCACCCGAGCCTGGACGACCTTTGATCTTGTACCTGTCTGTGGTAGATTCGGCATTTGGATGTGTATTGGGGCAACATGACTCAACTGGAAGAAAGGAGCAAGCAATATACTATCTGAGCGAGAAATTCACTCCTTACGAAGCCAAGTACACATTACTGGAACGCACGTGTTGTGCACTGACTTGGGTAGCACAAAAGCTGAGGCACTACTTGACATCCTACTCAACGCTGCTGATATCAAGGATGGACCCTCTCAAGTATATCTTTCAAAAACCAATGCCTACTGGAAAACTGGCTAAATGGAAAATGTTTCTCAGTGAATTCGACATTGCTTTTGTAACCCAAAAGGCGGTAAAAGCTCAGGCCCTGGCTGATCATATGGCCAAGAACCCAGTGGGAGATGACTATGAGCCACTGCACACCTATTTACACGATGAAGAAGTCATGTTCGTAGGAGGAGATATCACCGAGGAGTATGATGGTTAGAGGCTATTCTTCGATGGAGCAGTGAATTTCAAAGGAGTCAGCATTGGAGCTGTTAGTTTTAGAGACTGGTCAACACTATCCTGTCATGGCCAAACTGAGGTTTCCCTGCACCAACAACATGGCAGTGTATGAAGCTTGCATCTTGGGTCATAGAATGGCTGTAGAGAATATACAAGAGCTGCTGGCAATTAGAGATTCTGACTTGCTGCTTCACCAAGTCCGAGGAGAATGGACAGCAAAGAACTCCAAGATATTGCCATACCTCGAGTGCATAAAAGAGTTGAAGTAGAGATTTACCAAGATAGAGTTCCGGCATGTACCCAGGCTATAAAATGAGTTCGCAAATGCTTTAGCTACCCTATCCTCTATGATCAAACACCCCGACAAGAACTATATTGACTCAATACCTGTTGCGGTGAGGAAGCAGCCAACATATTGCTATTATGTAGAAGAAGAATCATACAGAAAACCTTAGTTCATTACATCAAAGGGCTCCTCAAAGAAGGCATCTAACCAAATGATGCAGTAAGTCTCCAAAAGAAGACGTAAAGGAGGTTAGCCACCGATTTCTTTTTGAACGGAGAAGTCTTATACAAAAGACACCTGATCTGGAATTGTTGAGATGTCTGGATGCCAAAGAAGCTGCTAAGTTGTTGGAAGAAATTCACTCTGGGACGTGCGGCCCACATATGAATGATTTCGCACTTGCAAAGAAAATTTTGAGGGCTGGCTATTTCCGGATGACAATGGAGCATGATTGCATAAGGCACGAAAATAAATGTCACCAATGCTAAGTCCATGGAGATATGATTCAAGTGCCTCCTAAAGAATTGAATATCATGGGATCGCCCTGGCCTTTCGCTGGCTGGGGGATGGATGCCATAGGACCCATCGAACCAGCCGCATCCAATGGACATTGTTTCATATTGGTAGCCATTGATTATTTTACCAAATGGGTAGAAGCTGCATCATACAAGTCAGTGACAAAGAAATTGGTGTCAAACTTTGTCCGTGACAAGATTATCTGACGATTTGGCATTCCTGAATCCATCATCACCGACAATGGGTAAATCTCAATAGTGACCTAATGAAAGCAACCTGTGAGGGTTTCAAGATCAAGCACCACAATTCCACCGTATATAGACCCCAAATGAATGCGGTCGAGGTTGCCAACAAGATACCGTCCCTAAGGATCATCCAAGAAACACAGCTAAAAGACATTGAATGCATCAAAGGAATAATGGAACAATTGGCCATCATCGATGACAAGAGACTAAATGCAGTGTGTTATGGGCAATTATATCAGAGGAGAATGGCTAAAGCATTTAACAAGAAAGTTCGAGAGAGATCCTTCGAACCTGGGCAATTAGTACTGAAGAAGATATTTCCCAATCAAGAAGAAGCAAAGGGTAAATTTGCACCAAATTTGCAAGGGCCGTACATGGTTCACTGAGTTATAAACGGAGGAGCACTGATACTGGCAGAAATGGACGGAGAAGTTTGGCCGAAACCAATCAACTCAGACGTCGTCAAAAGATACTATGTATAAGACCTTGTACTAGTTAGTGATTTCGTCATTCTGCAATACATCATGTAATCTGAACTACGTTACGACCTGATTCCCCAAGAGGGATACGTAGGAAACCTACCCAAGGTTCGGTCACATAAATACAAAAATTTCATTTTCCCATAAAGCAAACACTGGGGTAGAATTTTTGAGAAAATTCCTAAAGGACAAACATAGTTAACACTGGGGCAGAAATTTTTGAGACCCTCTCAAAAATTTCAAACTCAAGCTAGGGCAGAATTTTGCGGTAACCCTCAAAATTCATTTAATGGAGTTTGGAGCAGCATGAAGAGTGACATGGCTTTACACAACTCGACAACACATGACAAACATGTTTCGACAAAGGTTATCCAATTCCTCTTACTACATTTAAATTAGCTGAGGGTACACAGCCAGAAGCGTCGACTGAGGGTGCACAACCCGACGTCGATTCGTCATTTAAATTAGCTGAGGGTACATAGCCCGAAGCATCGACTGAGGGTACACAGCCCGATGTCTATTTGTCATTTAAATTAGCTGAGAGTACACAGCCTGAAGCATCGACTGAGGGTACACAGCCTGATGTCGATTTGTCATTTAAATTAGCTAAGGGTACACAGCTCGAAGCGTCGACTGAGGGTACACAGCCCGACGTCGATTCGTCATTTAAACTAACAAAGGGTACATAGCATGAGGCACCGACTGATGGTACACAGCCCGATGTCGATTCATCATTTAAATTAGCTGAGGGTACATAGCCCGAGGCATGGAATGATGGTACACAGCCCGATGTCGATTCGTCATTTAAATTAGCTGAGGGTACACAGCCTGAAGCGTCACTTGAGGGTACACAGCCCGATATCGATCTGTCATTTAAATAAGCCGAGGGTACACATCCCGAAGCATCGACTGAGGGTACACAACCCAATATCGATTCGTCATTTAAATCAGCTGAGGGTACACAGCCCGAATCGTCGCTTGAGGGTACACAGCCCGATATCGATCTATCATTTAAATAAGTCGAGGGTACACATCCCGAAGCGTCGACTGAGGGTACACAGGCCGATGTCGATTTGTCATTTAAATCAGCTGAGGGTACACAGCCTAAGGCGTCGACTTAGGGTACACAACCTGATGTCAATTATATCATTTTTAATTCCTAATGCATGGATTAAGGGTACACAGCCCGATATCGAATCTAACATTTGGCACAGCAAAGGACACACAATCAAGCATAGCAGACACACCTGTGTACGGCAAAGAATCCTGAAAAAACAATCCAGCCTGATGGGAAGGTACGTTCTACATTCGCTCATACATACATTGTTTTGCAAACTCACCTTTATTGCAAGATGTACGCTCAGACAATGCGAACATTACGACCTCACGCCTCGACAATCCCGTAAGTCTTAGACACTCCTCTAGAGTCGTGATAAAATTAGTCGTTCTGTCAACATCTTTGACCGAAGACTCTTTCATCATCCCCGGGCAAAGAGCGCCAGCTGTTGACACCTAATTTTGTCCCTCCTGTTTCATTAGCCATTATTCAGATAAATTGCATCGATAACCACATAATTACCCTACACTCAATTCTATCCTGAGTCATTATCTCATGCACGTACACCAATTAGGCTATTTTAGAAGCATTTGCACAAACGACCGCATTTTTTACCAACTTGCATATCTTGTCATAATTTTTCACAATTATTTCTTTTCTAAGGAAGACACCTAAATCATTTTAAAACGTAAGATAATGGATTTTCTTAATTATTTAGCTTTAGTAATTACTTCTCTTATTTTTACAATTTTTATAAGCATTTTACATAATTTTTTCACGCATTTATACACATTTTGTACGCTTTTACACACCTTTAATAGATTTTATATATATATATTTATACACACACACACACACACACACACACACACACGCGCGCGTATACATACACATCAGCCCATTTTCACACCTCATCGCCAACATGGCTTCATCTCAGCCATCCACGTGTACAATCTGACGGCTGAGGATCAAGTTTCCTATTTTAATTACAAATGACCGCCAAAACCCTGTTTCCCCTTTCATTTTCTTTTCCTCAGCCGTCGTCGACTCTTTTTCTTCTCTCGCGAAACCCTACTTTTCACTCTGTTTTCAGGTCAAACCCACCGGCGAAATGCATAACAAATTACATCGCCGTGATCCTCGTCTCATCTGCGACAGAACCCACCCCTAATTTCCCTAAAATGGTGAGGTCAAATCCAACCCTAAATCGCGACTCATCTTCCGTCACTGAAAATGGAAATTCCGGCATTCTCTCTACTAAAATACGACCTGTGTCGGCTAAGGGAGAAGAAGAACTCCCGCACACAAACATGATTGAGACGGGCCAAGACTGACCCGGCTCTGATTGAAATGGGTAATCCTTTTTCTCCATTTTGTTTGCTTCAATCTACGTGATGTCTGTGTGGACATGCTTAGTCGACTAATTGCTGCGCGTTAAGTTAATTAGGTGAAAAGTTCGTATGATTATTAACCCTTGGTTAGTTCACTAATTCAACTGGACATTACTATGAATCTTTGCACGACTGAGTATCCTAGGTTATCTCTATTAGTCTTAAAAGAGTCGATATCTATTTATGAATTGATCATTACTATCCATGTTTTACAGTTTATTTGTTTCCTTGTTCTATTAAGACACATATTTCTCGTGATTATATGTGTAAAACTGAAAGGATGATTTGATGAACATGATTTGGGAGGGGGTCTTGATTAGGTTCAATTTGATTCTCTGATTGATAATTGAATGGAAGTTGTTTCAGTGATTGACATAGTAACCATAGAGTTCTGTCTAAACCTTGCTAAGTTGTCGTCTGATTTTTTAACCTAAATTAGTTTGAGACACCGTTCTGCACTAATTTTGAACCTGGCTATATTATTATCTAAAGGGGGCCCTACTGGGCCAAATTCATGTCTGTGTGATTTCAAGATCCTAATTATTTCAATTTGAGATTCTAACTAGAAACAAGATTGGAAATTGGTTATTTGATTGACCCAATATCAACTTGAATTCTTGTTAATCTGTTAAGGATACTCTCGAGCCTAAGATATGATTGTACAATTTGTTTTGAACCTAGACATTTTTCAAGCTAATGAGGGGAAAAGGCATAATTAGTTAGGATCCTATTTTTCTTAAAATTGGAAGGCTGGCTAACTTATTTTTGGAAGGAATACTTAAAGGAATCCCTTTTAAATCTGGAAGGCAATATTTCCTACCTTTTAAACTTTGCCCGCTTGAATTTTGAACACCAACCTTCACCTATATAAACTAGTCTGTTCGGATAAGTCGAGACACAATTCAGTACACAGAAACATACATATACACTCACATGCACTCAGATTCTCTCTCTGGAGAAGACATTAAAAGCATAGAAGAATAGTGACTGCTTGCTCTAGTTTCTGGGTTCTTTTCTGCATACTGAACACTTGTCCTAGGGGGAACACTGCTTGTTTTCTTCACCACTCCCTGTTGGCTATTGTTTTGACCAGGTATAAATCATGACTCACATTATTTCTTGCCCTCATGTTTGAACTGCTATGCTTATGTTCCTTTGAGTGTTTCCTGCTTGTTTTACCCTTGTCTATGATACATATTTAGAGCCCCACTTGGCCCTTACTAATCTCTTTATGCAGTGTGTGTAATGATAGTCTCAAAGGCTATAGCAGTGTTAATTTACAGGTTCTTTGTGTGCCTAAAGGCCTGAGAAAAGGCCTTTCCTCTAATAAAAGTTGAGCCTACGCAGGCTACTCTCCAATGCATACAGGGCACAGTTTGACCTCTGGTTTTCTTTGTTCTTTTCCCTTTAGAAACTGCCCCCATCCTGTATATTCGATAGGGATCCTGCCTGTATTTGTGATTAAAACCAGGTATACCACCTTGGATTTGTGCATGTGGCTACCCAGGGGCCATTTCTAACTCCCTCTCGCACTTGCTGCATTACTCATCATGAAAAGCATGACTTTATTGCCTAGAACTCACATGACAATGATAATCTGTGTCGGGACGTTGCTAGCATGAATAGTTTTTAATGTTATAAGCTGTAACACTCGAAATTCTTTTGTGTAAATCTGAAATTTTTGAACAGGGGCTATTTGTGCTATGAATGCTTAAAACTAGATTGTTTCTGTAAATTCAACACTGCCCCTCTTTACCTAAACAATCCGTGCCCAAAAATATTTTCAAATCTTGCCTTCATATGTGCTAAACTGATTTTCAACTACTTGAAGCTCCTATACACTAGATTAGTGTATAGGGGCGTATAAGTGAATGGGGTCGACTATACGAGTATATGAATATTTTCTAAAGCCTAATACTAGTAATTACTCATGTATTTGCATGCCTATACCTATATCTATGTGCGACAGCCCTTTGTTTGCATTTATGTGCTTATATGAAACTTATTTTTGAAAACAGCCTACTTACCCATATCCTTTTCCAAAACAGACCCCCACACCAAAATGGCCATTAAGGTTAGAGCTCGATAATGAATAACGAGTCATACCGACCCTAAATGGCTAATATTTTATTTTAAAAAGACACCCACTTGGTTTTGACCAAAATCTGAAATTGTTATACAAAAAGTTGTCTATTTTTGCAAAACTGCTTATCTGTGCAAAATTGATTAAAGGCTGATATTACGCAAATAAGCTGAATTGTGATATTCTTTGAAGATCTAACCTTATTGGCGATTAGGCATTTATATTAGAGGCCTTAAAATGCGATTAGGCATGAAATATAGGTCGTATGTGTAAAACTTGAAGCCCATTTGTGTATGTGTTTTTTTTTTAATCGAATGTCACTAAGCTTTTAGCTTAGTGACACATTTTATTAATAATGAAAATACAAAACAAAGTCTTTACAAGTAATAAATAAAACAAAAAATATGTAAAAAAGCTCTATGAAGTATAGCTAACACAATCCTATATAAATACAAATGAGCCACATTACCCCACGGGTTGAGCATTATAAAATACTAATACCATCAATATAGGACAATGCTTTTCACTTGCAATGCATTTAACAACCAATGTGCTAGCTAGGACTAAAATTATGTATCACAATTCATTGAAGTAGCATTACTTCCATCGTCAAGACTTAAGCGTACGTAACCTTGTGCAAACTTTCTTTAATTGTGCATTATTTTGTGATAAAGCTTTGGCACTGATCTTCAATCAAAAAGCAGCTAGAACTACATCAATGTTTCACAAGTGAAGTACACAAGCCGGCTGATCCAAGAGCCGGCCTGAATTAAACAACGAGCATTGGCACGCCATCGTAAAAGTCTCTAAGGACACAATAATCCTCACGACGCCCCAAGGCCTGACGTGACTGGGCAACAAGCATACAGCGCCCAGCGCTTTCCTCCTACAACATTGTTTGTGTTTAGCACTGAAATCCCATCGCAAACACTGCAACACGCGTCGCTTGTACCTCCAGGGGCAAATGTGCGGCACAAGCAAATCAAATTGGCTTTTTTTGTTTGCCTTCTCCACAATTAAACTTGTTGAAATTTGCACAGCATTGTGACAACATAAGACATCAACTGCATCAAGAATCGTGAAACTAAGAAGCATTAAAAATGTATAGCATAAAACGCTCCTCAATTTTACTTGTGGACCATTAAAAATGTAATTCATCCAGCTAGCTTTCCTTCGAGGTTTTGATTGAGCATCATTAGATGTTTCCCAAAGCTTGTATAACCTGCAAAATGAACAAACATCATTAGAAAAACACCAATCCCCCTCCAACTTCTGATTACATCATTCTTGACAATTTTTGGACGACAGGTTGGAAGTTGCGCCCTATCCCAATTCAAAATTCTCCTCCCTAGCACATCCAAATCTGTGAAGGTATGAAAATTTTGATCATCCACTTCATATGCCCTATTTGCCAAATGATCAGCTAGCCTATTCTCTTCACGCAAGACATGTAAAAAGGTGAAATGACCTCGATCCTTCATCGACATAATTTCCTCTACAACTTCTGTGATACTCCAAGCCACATTCCAAATTCCTTCTATGATGTTTTTGAGAAGCAATGAATCTGTTTCATTAATGATAGGACTTGCAACATGCTCAATGCAATATTTCATTGCTTCTCGAATGGCAAATGCCTCAACCCTCACATTTGAACCCTTGCCAATCAGTTTAGCCTTTGCATAGACCAAGTTTCCCTCATCATCTCGCAAGAAAAACCCATAAGAACTCAAGCCTGGGTTGCCTCTACTTTCCCCATCCGTGTTGCACTTAATCATACCCACGTCTGGACACCTCCAACACACCTTAATATACTTAAAGTGTGGCCTATAATCCTCAAGAAACTTCACTAGCATTGGCCATTCCTATGGGGCAGACTTCATACCTGGATAATGCACCAAAATTAATTTATACAAGTTCCAATTAATCTCATGAACCGCATGCTGAAAGGACACACGACCCCCATGAGCGACAGTGTTTCTCCTTTTCCACAATTCTCACATAACAAAGGTGGGTAAAGCTTGACAAAGTAGCCTCAACCATGGTCTTTTCCTATACTTCCACCACTTTGTAATCAATTGACGAAATCTCCAATCTTGTACCACAAAGCCCACTGCATTAGAATAATACGACCAAACATTTTGAGCAAATGAACTTGTAACAAACAAGTGCTCACGTGTTTCTTCCATAGGCTGTGCACAGCACCAACAACGAGAAGGAACAATAAATTGATTTTCAATTCTCCCATTCCACCAAGTGTAAATGGTGCCAGTATAACCTAAATCAGTAACTCCACAAGCAGCTATGGTTGCAGCAAAATCATCCACCTCTTGTGTCAACACTGGAAGGCCACCATACTTTTCTTCAGAGAGAATAACGTTGAAATCACCTCCATGATCCACGGCTTAACCATAGTAGATGCTAAGAATTGCAATGAATCCCACAGCTCCATTCTTTCAATTCTATCACACTTAGCATAAACTAAGGTAAGAAAAAAAATCATGATCCTGTACATTATGATGCAGTTTCAAAGTAAGTTGTTGCTCCTGGTCATCAACTACTGTCACAGCATAATCTTCCCCAATGCAAGCCCAAATCTTCCCATTTACATTAGTAAAGGACCAGTGCATACCCAACCTCATACCATAATATTGAACTCTACAAGGCTCTTGAAAAGGCTCCAGTAATCCTATGAAGTCGAAGTGATGATGTCTATGCAAAGTATTCAACCTTGTAAACGCCTCTTGCGTGTTAAGTGATCGTATATTCCAAATCAAGGCTTTATTCATCATTAACCTTTGGATTTGGAACTCCTAATAGGATGTATCCTTGTGATAGAGCCAGGATCCTTTTTGACTCGTCGTCCACCTTTTTTTGTAGCATTAACAGTGCATGGGGATAAATCACTATCCCTCGCAACTTGTTGAAAATTATGTGCAGTCGATAATTCATCTTCATCCTCAAAATCTGCTTCAAAATTCTCATCAACATTTTGCTCAGGTTGCTTCACTGGTGTACGCTTACTTTGCCTGGAAAGAATAGCTTTATTATCTTGTAATTGCATCAAACTAATCAACTCCTTCTCTTCCTGTGTAAACTCCTCCTTGGACGATTCTTGTGAGATGCCATGGCTGCCTTGATGACCATCACGCTGAGCCAATTGAGAAGGAACAGTGTTGACTGAAGTATTTAATGGAACATTTAAAACTGGATTAGCAATGTCTTGATTAATCTAAGCAGACATTAATTTCAACTTGGATAAGGGAATCAAATCTTCCTTGGAAATTGGAAAAAAAATCCCAGCTTTACGTATTAGCTCCTGCGCCTCCATATTAATAATGTGTATCCCTTTGACTCCACTATTCCCAATAGAAATAGGACAAATATTTGCAAGAATTAAATCCTTCACAGTATTTACAGCTTCAGCATTAAATTTTGCATTGGAATTCAACGCGGAACTTTGACTTTGAAAACCCACAGCCTTTGGCATCGAACTCCCAGCTTTGATATTTCCTGAAGCATCAACTTCTGCCTCATTATTGTCCTTGTTTGAATTAAATGTAACGCCCTGAGCTTTAATTCCTGAATCATTGGTCTTCGTTAAAGTCGAACCCACAGCTTTAGTGCCTCTTCTAATTCCTGAATCAATAACAAATTCTCCCTTTTGCTTTCCCGTCTCGTTAAATTCTTCGACCACATTAACTGCACCTCGCACATCCTGAAAATCTTTGTATAGGGCTTGAGAAATTCCAGCTTTAATAGCTCCCTCCAATAACTGCACCCCAGTTTCATTAACCTGTGTCTGCACCCTAGGGTTAGGGCTTGCAACTAACTTACCTACCTCCTTGTCATTCTTTTTTTCTATTTGGTCCCCAACAGTTTGAGCTCCCAAATTTTCAACTACTTGTAAGACACTATCATCTTCAACTTGCAAGGCTGCAAAAGCATTAGAATTTCGCTGATAAACTTGTGCGCGATCCTCTTGATTTTGAACAACCACTCTTTTCTTCTTGGTAACAACCTGCCACTCACGATTGGGAAGGCTTCTTCTATTCACAATGCCTTGATTCCTAGTCTGCTTGCCTTCAACTATATCATCAGCTTTACTGTTGCTAGGGCTTGCCTCCCCAACAACTTTCCCACTCTTCAAAACCCTGGAAACTGGTTTTGCTACTTCTTTGTCATCCTGCTTACCCCCTTGATCGTACCTATCCTCATATATGTCTGGATTAACAGGCGACATTCCTGATTATCATGTCCTTGTAAACAATATGAGGAATAATATTTGGCAAATAATCGTACACAATTTGAATGCACTTGGAGTGTTTCTTCCCCGATTCTTCATCAACTTCTACAATGTCAATCTCATGAGGCAAATCTCCAAGTAGATCAATTTCAACCTTAACTCATGCACAACTAGGACGTGTATGATTTAGGGTTGCTGCATCAAGATGCAATGGCTTACCCACTGCCAAAGCCAATGAAAACATGCATTCTTTAACAAAAAAATTAGGAGGCAAGTTAGGGAAAGAAATCCACCCTATAGCTATAAATGTTTCTTTCCTTGGATCACACAATGGATCCCATTTAAGGGTCCTCATAAGAAACGACTCCATGCCCACCTTCAACCAATGTCCTTTCGATAATAAGTTCACGTAATCCTCAAACAATGAACATCTTATCAAAATGCTACGATAATCTAATGACACAGTGTCCTTTGATTTCACATTGAGATGGAATTGACTTGCGAAGGTCATTAAGGTTTGGTGCCCCATACGTAAACTTACCAATAATACCATAACTCAATTTAGTTGAGGCTATGGAGTGTTGCACCTCCTTTTTATTCCACATCATGGTTTGCCTGCCGTTGATTTTTTGTGGATGCCGTATAGGTAATGTAGGTATTGAAGCTGCTTGTTTTTAAATACTTTGAGGTTGGGGTACTACAACGGCAGCATAGGAAGCTGTAGAGGGTATAGGATTAGGCTGAGCAACCCCGGTTGGGGCTGCCCAGTGGCCGGAGTGGCCATGGGGGATGTCGAGAAACTGTTGTTGTGAAATCGCCAGCAAAAATCGCCACTTCCTATAGAGAAAATATTTTTGTGTATGTGTTATTTAAACTTGCATAGATAGATTTAATTTCATAAATTGAATACGAAATTGACCTTTCCAAGTTAGTATTGCATAAGATAATGTTCACAACTTTTCAAGGAAATCCCAAAATATAGACTTGGGCGGGAACCACCTTTCGTGGGACTTGGGGAAGTGCCTAACACCTTCTTCCCCGAGTCATTTGGACTTCTTACCCGTTGAATCTCTGAAACCAGACTAGTATAATTAATTAACTCGACCTTAGACGCTTAGGTGGCCTAATACACCTTAGAAAAGTATATTAGGTGGCGACTCCAACTCTTGAACTCAAACGAGTTACCCAGTCAAATCCGAAACCCAACTCTCTCCGAGTTGAGTCTAAAATCGAGTATGACAAGGCTCACTTACGAGTTTGCATTTCCGGGTTCTACCTTTTGTACCCTCTCTTTCAGACTCCTTTAGAAAATTCATGTTTTATAGGACTTCCCCGTAGACCGGTCTAGAAGCCCTGTAGGATAGAATTGTATGAATTATTATTAATTATTATTAAATTACTTTGTGAATGTCTTATTCCTTTTTCTTTAGATTTGCTAGCTAATTTGCGAACTTTGGGAACCGTTTGTTAAATAACGAGTGCAAGTAAAACACAATTAAATTTTACCTCCTTTAAATCATTATTTATTTTTAATATTTATTTATTTATTTACTTATTTATCTGCTTATTTACATATTTATTCATTATTCACTTATTATTTATTATTTACTTATTGTATTTTCCTAAAACTCTTAAATTATTTATTTTACTTATTCGTGAAAACCGCTGGATTAATCATTTTTTGGTGGATTTTCGAAAGTGCTCTTATACGAAACAAAGATCTTCTTTCGAAAATAAATGAACCACTTAACTAGAATCTCTGAAACTTATTTTCCTTTTAAATAAGGAAGAAATGCACTCATTAATTAACTTTAGGTTCCTAATTTTCCTAAATTAGGTGGCGACTCAAAAGAAACCCTTTGCAGTCTCCATTTTTTGTTGAAATATACCCAAAACTTATCTTTTTTAAAGAAATATTAATTTTTGGGGTTCAACAGCTTGGCGACTCTGTTGGAGATATTTAATGGTTCTAGCCAAAAGGTTTTTGCGAATTTGCTTTATTTGTATATTGAATTGTATATGTGTTTGAATCGTATGTCGAAACTAGTATGCCTAACTTAATTAATTGTTTGTTTGTATGACCATACTAGTATGCCCATCTTAATTAATTGTATGCCGATACTAGTATGCCTAGTTTAATTAATTGACTGTTTGTATGCCGATACTAGTATGCATAGAGTTGATTGTTTGAATGTATGTACGAAGCATATCTTTACTTATGCATAAAGTCTGCATTCCGCTTATATTTCTTCCACTCTAGAAATCTGTCAATTCTTTTCACCTCCTCGATTTCATCACGGGGAACCCGCTTGACCTGTAGATACGCAGGGAGGGAATTGCCCTTCCTCACTTTTTGAACTTCTTTCATGTCACCAAAGTTAGTTCACGATATTGGATGCTTTGCCTGGTTTTGACATGACTGGTTTTATCGGTTTATGTGGCCAGGTTATATCCTGCATAAGTCGAGTCAGCCTTAACCGTTAGCCCACTCTTAGAAGGAGCTTTTAGGACATGCATTCATATACACCTTAGTTTTGACCCGGTCCTTGGTACCGTTTTTAGGAATTAAGAAACTGCCTTTTATGTCGACGGGTTATTGAAATCTAACGATACTGCATATTATGTGATCGTGTGGATATTATACCGAACCCCAAGCCATTTGCCATGTCAAATTTGAGAAGTTGACAACTATGGCAGTTTATTTATATTTCAATTATGTATTGACCAACAGTTTCTGTCATTATAATACCCATACGTTTTTCCAATTTGTCGATTAGGCCTATCTCTGGCACAAAGAGGCACCTTAGAGGGTAGGACACGCTTGCATATTTATTGACGCTCAACTACTTGCGATTGCCATATGTTAACTATTTTCCTTGCTTTATTTTCTTAAAATACGTTAAATACTGTGTGTTATGTGCTTGTGTACAATCTTAATAATGACATGCAAACTAATAGTTACCCTTTGAGGTTTCTTTTGTTTTGTTTATTCCTCTAGTAGAAGTTTGAATTGTAAAGTGGTTGACTATTCACATCACGCAAGACTAAAGATTCGATTGATGAAAGACGCTCCAGTTTGTGAACGATGCAGCACCAGAAGCTTAATATCATTGACTGAAAGAACTTGGCAATTGAACTTAGTAGCATTGTTTCCAATTATAATTCAGATTGAGGCCTTGACTTGTATTGTACTTTAAAAGTTATGTCAATTTGAAATAACCCTTCTTTGTACGCCTTTCTATCTTATAAAAATTTAAATAAATGCATTATACTCTTATTATATTATTTATTTATGTTGTTTTAAAGTTGAAATTAACAAACCTGCCGAACCTTTAATTATCACATAACGAAACAACTGAACAATTTGAGAATGATGCAGTGAAAAGTTGTCTTTTGCACTTTTTGGATATCAATACTGTTAGAACTTCAACTGGGGCAACTTTTATTTGTTGGTATATGACGCTGAAGCAGTGCTATATGCATAAATGGAATTTCCATTATTTTAGAAACGCTCAAGAAGATGATTTGAAAGATCAAGGATACGTAAGAGTAGTTAATGCTTGCTGATAAAATGAGAGTTCACAGGCAGCTTTATTTAAACGAAATGATCAAGCATCTAGCAAAAAAGTCAAATTTATAGACTTTAAACCGGAGCAAATCTGCATTGAAGAAGATTTTCCTATTCGAGAAGAAGCAAGGGGAAAAATTGCAAACAAATTGTCAAAGCCTTCATAGGGTTCACCGTGTTCTATTTGGAAGAAGATTGGAGTTTACAAAATGGAAGATCAAGTTTGATGGAAAGAAATCAACGCAGATATCGTCAATAAGCATTATATTTAAAGCAGCTACAAGTTATCATTGTCTTAAATAAAGGACAACTGGGGCAATATTGCAAATCAAGTTAAAGATGACAACTGGGGCGAATTTTGTAAGTTAACTGGGGCAGAATTTTGCAAGCAGCAGCATTGGTTATAAGAGACAGAATTGGCAAGAATTTTGAAATTGGTTAAGCGAACAGTGCAGAGTTACAAGGCAAAGGACGTTCAGTTTATTTTAAGATGTATCACAAGTTCAACTCAAGGCAGAAATTTTTAAAATGCATATTTGACTTCATTTGCATGCTTGCTTTACTTACTACATTGCATTAAATTAATTTACCTTGCCTCTATTTTTTCAAAACTCCTATGTTATTAAGTTCATGAGCCAAGTTTCTGAATATCATTCAAAATCCAAGTCCAAGGAAGACAAGGAAGCAGCAGCAGCAAGATCAAGATCAAGTCAACAGAAATCAGACGTTCCCCCCTCCCTCCCAAAGCTAATAATTTTTCTTTGAGAGCAGGGATATTAAGACCCGTATCAGAAGATAAACATCTTAGCAAGACAATCTCGAGGATTCTCGTCGCTTGGATTGCAATGATAGTTGGGATGAAGCTCGATGCTTTCCCACTTTGCCGAAAGGCGACATATCTATTTCCTATATTTCGTGCAAATTATTAAACATATCCATTTAATTTCTATTTCCTACAAACTGTTAAACATATCCATTTCATTTTCATTTCGCATTATGGGAACGTTTACTAAAATTCCGTTTATGTGATTTGCACATATTGCCAATCCTGAGAGTTCACTTTGCTTTGTAGCCAAGACTATTTCTCCATAGACGAGTTCCAAGAGATAATTATATTTATGTGTTCACGCTTTCAAGAAGTGTCTTTATATTTTATGCCTTCGAGAAGCGTTTTTATGTGTTCACGCTTTCGATAGGCGTATTTCTGTGTCACGCTTTCGATAGGCGTCTTTATGTGTTCACTCTTTCGATGAGCATATTTATGTGTTCACGCTTTCGATAAGCGTATATATGTGTTCATGCTTTTGAGAAGCGTCTTTATATTTTATGTTTTGGATAAGCGTATTTATATGTTCACGCTTTCGATAAGCGTATTTATATGCCCACGTTTTCGATATGCGTATTTAAGTGTTCACGCTTTCGATAAGCGTATTTGTGTCACCTGGAAGGTGTTAATTATTTGAATGCCTCTAAGGCGTAATTTTGTGGCTTCGAAGACGTATTTGTGTCACCTTGAAAGTGTTAATTATTTGAATGTCTCTAAGGCATAATTTTGTTGCCTCGAAGGCGTATTTGTGTCACCTCGAAGGTGTTAACTATTTGATTGTCTTTAAGGCGTAATTTTGTTGCCCCTAAGGTGTCATACCCGATTTTAGACTCAACTCGAGGCGAGTCGGGTTTTGGATTTGACTGGTGAACTCATTTGAGTTTAGATATTAGAGTCGCCACCTAATATAATTTCTAAGACGTATTAGGTCACGTAAATGTCTAGTGTTAAGTTTAATAGGTCAACTAGTCAATTCTAGAGGTTCTACATGGCTAAGAAGTCCAAATGACTCGGGGAAGAAGGTTTTAGGCACTTTCCCGAATCCCACGAAAAATAGTTACCATCCGAGTCTAAGTTTTGGGATAAAAAGAGTACATATCACCATGACTACTAACTTGAAAGTTTAATTTAACACTTTAACTAAAAGATGTAACATATCTATGCTATTTTAGAACACACACAAATAGTTTTCACATTCGGCCTATATTTAAATCTAATTATATTCACGGCTTCAAATATCAAACGCCTAATCGTAAAAAGTTGTTAACATGCAACTAGGTGTTCAATTTTACTTATATATGCACACTTGAAAACAAATTGCACAAATAGTCTATTTTGAAGTTCAGATTTTAACAAATACCAAAAGGGAGTTTGTTTTAAAACAAAATATTTGCCATTTAGGGTCGGTGTGACTCGTCATTAATTGTCGAGCCCTAACCTTAATGGCCTTTTTTGTGTAGGGTCGGTTTTTAAGCACGCAAAAAGAAAATAAGGGGGCTGTCGCACGTAGTAGTACATATAGGTATACACATGCAAATACATGACCTAAATAGTAGTTATATCTTTAGAAAAGTATTTTAAAGTGTACAAGCTAGCCCAAGTACTTTATGCACCCCTAAAAATCAATTTATGCACGTAAAGGACCCTTTTTTAAAATACTTTTGGACCCAGATCATCTATGTAAAAGAGGGGCAACTGCAGTTTTTCATAAACAGTCCATAGTAGACGCGAATAGCACAAAATAGCCCCTGTTTCAGGTTAAGTCCCAAATTTAATCACAAACTAAACATGCTTTCAAGTTTTAATTTTAAAATCTATGTAAAAGAAATAAACGGAACAGAATTGAAGGTTTAAAAACAATCTGCTATGATCCTATTTAACTATATGCATGTTAATATTTAAGGAGATTTTAGCCTAGCATAGTCGAGTGGCTGTTTCCCTTAACATAGTCGAGTGGCTGTTTCCCTTGTAATAGCAAGAGAGCATAATTGAAAACAATTTGTAGGTTGATCAGGGTTTGTAAAGCAGTACCAAGTAACTAAATGAAAGCAAGTGCTTTCCAAAAGACCAAAAGAGAAGAATAGGCCTCAGCAGGGTGCTCTGCAGCTTTGTTCTCTATGGAGGATGCTATGTATGTTGTGTTCTTACGTGTGTTAACGCATAAGTTGTGTGCCCCATGAATGAGAGAATAGCCAGTTTATATAGTGAGGGATGAGGAATTAGAACTCCAACGGGTGAAAGCCAAGAATGACAAGGGAATGTTGTTTCCCAAAGTTAAAAGGATTCCATTAAGAGACTTACCAAGTTTAGTTCACCCCACCCCTAAAATTAAGGTAATCAGAACCCCTAACAAGTAAAAATCATTCCCCTTCGACCAATGACTCATCCAGATTCAAAACCAATATGCAAAAAATATTCTAGACTAGTTTAGGTTCGAAAATCAGTCAACTACCTTGGCAGACTTCAATTGACACCATATCAATTACAGCACTAACTCCATTCTAGTTGTCAATCAAGAGTTCAAATTTAAATCCAATCTGGGTCCCTCTAATCATGCTAACTCAAATTATCCTTTCCATTTTAAACATCCAGACATGAAAATTCACATATCATAAAATCAAATTCTTTTCATCTTGCAAGACAAAGATTCAATCAAATTTCAAATTGAGCCAATTACATATGCACTCTAGTCGACTGGACACATTACAAGTTAATCAAAATTAACATAAAAATTATCATGGACTCCAAAGATCAAAACTGAATCCAAGAGACATAGAGCATAGACTGCATATGTAGTAAATTTTAGGCATTTAATAGTTCAAGATGATGCTCATTTTGACAGTAAAATAGGGTAAAAATAAGTGATCACATGGCATGTGCCCTAATTAATTAACATATAACAATTACTGATTAATCATACAAACATCTCAACTAATCACTCAGAAGATCAGGCTAAGCATGAATATCACATAATCATCTTCTAAAACTGTGAAACAACAAAGGGAAAGGAATACCCGTTTCATTGAAGTCGAGTCAAGTCGACCCGTCTCGAATTGCGGTTGCAAAGAAAAGATCTTACCCTTTCATCGGTGAATAAAATCGTTCGAACACGAAAGGAACCGGGCCGGAGGCGTTTTCCGGCGGTGGCGATTCGGTTGACATAGGGTTAAGTTTTTCCTCATCCAAACCCCATCGAAAGTTTATGGGTTACATTGCGGACGACGAGGGAAATCTATTGACACTAATTTTCCCAAATTCCATCGGCCACTTTGACTGGAAAAGCCTCTGACAGTGGTGGCGATTTGTATCGTCGAAGAGAGAGAAGAGAGGTCAAGTCAGGGAGTGAAAGGGGAAATGAGGTCGAGGGGTGGGGTTTTGGTCGTTTGGTAATAAAAAGAAAAGAATGTTTCTGGCCGTAGGATCGTCTACGTGGATGATCGAGATCGATCCACGTAGGCGTGACGTGTATAAAACGTGGCTGATGTGTGTATATGTGTAAAATGTGAGGCGGATATATGAGGTGTAAATAGGAATGTATATATAGCGTATATCTAGTGTATATTAGGCATAAAATAGGTGTAAAAAATGTATAAAATATACATAAAACATAGGAAAATTAGGAAATTAGTTTTAAAATGATAGGATGGCTACGAAATGTATAAAAATTTGTAATTTTGGGAGTTAAAACAATTTCGACAATTTTTTCAAAAATAGAGGCAATCGTAGAAATTGTAAAAATAACTATGGTTTGAGACGATGCTTTTGAAAATGGCCTCGATCGTCAGACTATTATGAGAAGATAATTTGAAAAGAATGGACAAGGCAAGAGTGGGTACTAAATCGTGTGTAAAATTCAAAAACTGTTGATTTTAAAAATCGGAGGGACAAAATTCGGTGTCAACAGATACCCCTCTTTGCCCGGGGATGATGAAAGAGTCTTCGGGCAAAGACATTGACAGTGCGGCAAATTTTGTCGTGACTATAGAGGAGCCAATGACTTAAGAGAATGTAAGGCGTCAGGCTGAGATGCTTGCTTTGCTTGGGGTGTATATCCTGCAATGAAGATTTGTTTGCAACTTAATACATACATAAAATGTACCTTTCCCGCCGGGCTGGACCGTCTTTCTATGATTCTTGCTTTATACGATTGTGTCTGATATGCCATGGTTGTGTGTTCCTTGCTGTCAAGTGTTAGTTCGACATCGGGCTGTATGCCCTCCGTCGGTGCATTGGGATGCGTACCCTCCGCAAAGAATAAAAATGACAAATCGGTATCGGGCTATGTACCCTCAACCGACGCCCTGGGCTGTGTACCCTCCAGCTAATTTAAAATGCAAATCGATATCGGGTTGTGTACCCTCAACCGACTCCTTGGGTTGTGTACCCTCAGCTAATTTAAAATGCAAATCGATATCGGGCTGTGTACCCTCAACCGACGCCTTGGGCTGTGTACCCTCAGCTAATTTAAAATACAAATCGATATCGGACTGTGTACCCTCAACCGACGCCTTGGGATGTGTACCCTCAGCTAATTTAAAATGCAAATCGATACCAGGCTGTGTACCCTCAGCCGACGCCTAGGACTGTGTACCCTCAGCTAATTTAAAATGCAAATTAATACCGGGCTGTGTACCCTCAACCAACGCCTTGGGATGTGTACCCTCAGCTAATTTAAAATGAAAATCGATATTGGGATGTGTACCCTCAACCGACGCCTTAGGCTGTGTACCCTCAGCTAATTTAAAGCACAAATCGATATCGGGCAGTGTATCCTCAACCGACACCGATATTGGGCTGTGTACCCTCAACCGACGCCTTGGGCTGTGTACCCTCAGCTAATTTAAATGAAAAATCGGTATCGGGCTGTGTACCCTCAATCGACGCTTCGGACTGTGTACCCTCAGCTAATTTAAATGACAAATTGATATCGGGCTGTGCACCCTCAATCGACGCTTCGGGCTGTATACCCTCAGCTAATTGAAATGACAAACTTTTTCGTTGAAGCATATCTGTCGTGCATTGTTAACTTAGGTATCTTTCGTGCCTGCATCCAAAGAAAGATTGGTGAGTTGTACGGGGTGGTTTGGTTTGTGCATTGTCGGCTTGCTTCGCGTTCGCTGTCCACGAGTGCCGGGATCTTGGCTGAGCTAATAGGGATATGCATAATAAATAATGCAAATGTTTTCGAAAAAACTTTTATGAGAAAGAGATGCAATGAAATGTTTTGTCCCATTGAGTCACAAGTCGCGTTGTGTAAGGCCAAAGTTCTCGCTCTTCGTGTTGTTTCAAAATCCTTTAAGTGAATTTTGAGGGTGGCCTCAAAATTCTACCCCAGTCTATATTTGAAATTTTTAAGAGGTCCTCAAAAATTTCTGCCCCAGTGTCAACTATGTTTGTCCTTTAGGAATTTTTTAGAGCTCCTAAAAAATTCTGCCCCAATTGGGGAATCAGATCGTGACGTAGTTCAGATTACATAATGTATTGTAGAACGTAGAAATTATTAATCAGTATGAACTCCTATACATAGTATCTCTTGACAGCGTCTGAGTTGATTGGTTTCGGCCAGACTTCTCCGTCCATCTCTGCCAATATCAATGTTTCTCCATTCAAAACTCGGTGAACCATGTACGGTCCTTGCCAGTTTGGTGCAAACTTGCCTTTTGCTTCTTCTTGATTTGGAAATATCTTCTTCATTACTAACTGCCCAGGGTCAAAGAATCTTTCTCGAACTTTTTGCTAAATGCCTTCGCCATCGTCCTCTGATATAATTACCCATGACATATTGCATTCAATCTCTTGCCATCGATGAGGGCCAATTGCTCTATTCTTCCTTTGATCCATTCAGCATCATTCAATTGTGTCTCTTGGATGATTCTCAAAGATGGTATCTAGACCTCCACAGGTATCACTGCTTCGGTGCCATACACAAACAAATAAGGAGTAGCCCCTGTTGATGTTCTCATTATGGTGCGATACCCTAACAGGGCATAGGGTAGATTCTCATGCCATTGCTTTGAAGTGCCTATCATCTTGCGCAATATCCTCTTGATGTTCTTATTGGCCGCCTCGATCGCACCATTCATTTGAGGTCTGTATGCAGTGGAGTTACGATGCTTGATCATGAAAACCTCATAGGTTGCTTTCATCAGGTCACTATTGAGATTGGACCCATTGTCAGTGATGATGGATTCAGGAATGCCAAATCAGCAGATCATCTTATCACGGACAAAGTTCGACACCACCTTCTTTGTTACTGATTTTAATGATGCAGCTTCTACCCATTTGGTAAAATAATCAATGGCCACCAGTATGAAGCGATGTCTATTGGAAGCGGCTGGCTCGATAGGTCCTATGACATCCATCCCCCATGCACCAAAAGGCCAAGGCGATCCCATAATGTTCAGTTCATTGGGAGGCACTCGAATCATATCTCCATGGACTTGGCATTGATGGAATTTCTTCGCGTGCTTTATACAGCCATGTTCCATTGTCATCTAGAAATAGCCAGCTCTCAAAATCTTTTTTACAAGAACAAAACCATTCATGTGTGGACCACACGTCCCAGGATGTATTCCGTCCAACAATTTAGCAGCTTCTTTTGCATCAACACACCTCAGCAAACCTAGATCGGGTGTTTTTTTGTACAAAACTTCTCCGTTCAGAAAGAAGCTATTTTCTAACCTCCTCAGTGTCTTGTTTTGGAGACTTGTTGCATTCTTTAGATAACTGCCGTCTTTGAGAAACCCTTTGATGTCGTAGAACCAAGGCTGTCCGTCTGATTGTTCTTCCACGTGATAGCAGTAGGCTGGTTACTTCCTCACTGTCACAGGTATTGGGTCAATGTAGTTCTCGGCGGGATGCTTGATCATGGTAGATATGGTAGCTAAAGCGTCCGCGAACTCTTTTGCAGTTTGGGTACATGCCGGAACTGTATCTTCGTGAATATTTGCTTCAACTCCCTTATGCACTCCAGGTATGCCAATATCTTCAGATTCTTTGCTGTCAATTCTCCTCGAACTTGGTGAATCAATAAGTCAGAATCCCCGATTGCTAATAGCTCTTGTATGTTCATGTCAACTGCCATTCTAAGACCCAAAATACAAGCTTCATACTCCGTAATATTGTTGGTGCAAGGAAACCTTAGTTTGGCCGTGACAGGATAGTGTTGTCCAGTCTCGGAAATTAATACTGCTCCAATGCCGACTCCTGTGAAATTGACCGCTCCATGGAAGAATAGCCTCCAACCATCATAATCTTCGGTGATATCTTCCCCTACGAACATAACTTCCTCGTTAGGGAAATAGGGGTGCAAAGGCTCATAGTCATCTCCCACTGGGTTCTCGGCCATGTGATCAGCCAAGGCTTGAGCTTTCACCGCCTTTTGGGTGACGAAAGCGATGTCAAACTCGTTGAGCAGCATTTGCCATTTAGCCAGCTGTCCGGTAGGCATTAGTTTTTGGAAGATTTATTTGAGAGGATCCATTCTCGATGTCAACAATGTTGAGCAAGATGTTAGGTAATGTCTCAGGTTCTATGCTATCCAACTCAGTGCGCAGCACGTGTGCTCCAGCAATTTGTACTCGGCTTCATAAGGAGTGAACTTCTTGCTTAGATAGTATATTTCTTGCTCCTTCCTCCCAGTTGAATCATGTTGTCCTAATACACAACCAAAGGCCGAATCTACCACGGACAAGTACAAGATCAAAGGTCGCCCAGGCTCAGGTGGGACCAGCACAGGCGGGCAAGACAAGTATTCCTTTATCCGATCAAATGCTTTTTGGCAATCCTCTGTCCACTCGATCACTGCGTCTTTCTTCAGCAACTTGATGATTGGCTCACAGATGACGGTGGATTGTGCTATGAAACGGCTGATGTAATTGTGCCTTCCTAGGAAGCTCATAACCTCTTTTTTGTTTTTTGGCGGTGGAAATTCTTTGATGGCTTTGATCTTGGATGGATCTAGCTGGAAACCCCTTCTACTGACGATGAAACCCAGGAGTTTCCCTGCTGGAACACCAAAAGCACACTTTGCCGGATTTAGCTTCAGGTTGTACTTTCGCAAGCGGTTGAAAAACTTGCGCAAGTTGTCAAGATGCTCTGAACTCTTCTTTGATTTGATAATCATGTCGTCAACATAGACTTCAATCTCTTTGTGCATCAGGTCATGGAACATAGTTTTCATAGCCATCATGTAAGTTGCCCCATCATTCTTTAACCTAAATGGCATAACCTTGTAGCAATAAGTCCCCCAAGATGTAGTTAAAGCGGTCTTCTCGGCATCCTCCTCATCCATGAGCACTTGATGATAACCGAAAAAACAGTCTACGAAGGATTGCAGTTCATGTTTTGCACAATTGTCAATCACGATATGTATGTTTGGCAGTGGAAAATCATCCTTCGGACTTGCTCTATTCAGATCTCTATAATCTACGCAAACTCTGAGTTTCCCATCTTTCTTCGGCACTGGGACAATATTAGCCAACCAAGTTGGATATTTGACTGTTCTCAGAATCCCTGCATTGAGCTGCTTGGTCACTTCCTCCCATATCTTTAACAGCAGCGATGACTTGAAAGTTTGGGCCTTTTGCTTGACCGGCGGAAAGCCTGGATTGATAGGTAATTTATGAGCTGCCACATCCGTGCTTATGCCAGTCATGTTATCGTACGACCAGGTGAATACGTCCTCATACTCTTAAGAAACTCAGTGTACAGCTTTTTATCCTCGACGGTGAGATGCACACTAATCCTTATCTCTTTCACAATTTCCTCATCTCCTAAGTTTATCACTTCAGTCTCCTCAAGGTTTGGCTTAGGTTTTTTTTCAAATCTTTCAATTTCTTCTTGTGTAGCTTCATCAAAATCATCATAATTAGCTCCAGTTTCCTCAAGCTCCATTGTTTCATCACACGTTCCGATTGTGGACTCAATGGGATTATTAGCATAAATGCTGAAACAAGTAAAAGATTGCAAAACTAAAAGATTAAAGCAAAAATTAAACATGAAATAGTGCGATATTTTATTTATGAATCCTTGCAAAACAAAGTTTGTAGGGAGACATGTGCAACAAAGAGAAAAAATGCAAACTCCACGACCCAGAGTTGGGTTTTATTTTAGAAAACATAAAATAAATTTTATCCCCTCAGCTCTACCAAGGTCCACGGTAAGCTCGGGCCCGGTTGCTGATCCAATTGTTCAGTGCTGCTCCAGATCCTGCATTTGTTAGTCCAGGAGGTTCAACATGTTCTTCCAGGATTATACAGCAGTCTTCATCAGATATGAATAGATTTTTTATTCCTGCCAGTAGATCCTCTAAGCGTCAGCTATCTTCGGCTCCACTCCTTGTGTTGCAGACACCTCCCCTTTTCGACCATCCAAGTATCATGACGTGACGAAGATATGCAAGAGAGTCTTGGTGCTTTTCTTATAGAACCTGAAATCCAGCGACGCTTCTTCCATGCTCTTTTCATAGGTCACAATGTACCATATGCCAGCCTTCTCGTTGTCGGGTCTTATCACAATTCTGATTGGCTCGACCATACCGTCCAAGTTCTTTCCCAAACCTTTGCCCGGTTCAGAGCCTTGCTTGATCATGATGCCTATAACCCAGTCTCCGGGCCATTTTGCAGGCTGTGGGAGTACATACGACTCTTCGATCACTACTTCCATGGGTTCAGGTGCTTTGGTTATCCACACTTGCTTTCCCTTTGTTTCTTCAGAGATGCGTTTCCAATTGGGACGGGCATTGGGTGAATACACCGGTCACTTCTCGGTCTTAGCTCGTAGTGTCTCATGAAATTCGCGTGAGGGCACTCCCCAATCAGACATGACTAGATCCCAGACCAAACTCCTCCCTTCATAGCCCTTGCCTCGGCCATCCCAATAAGTGATGTAAAAGTTTCTCTTTCTTTCTTCAACCCCAGGAGGTGTGTTGACCATCTTGGGAGCAAAGTGAGCAGTGTAACCTCCTTGGACCATGTCTGTGGGATTCCAACTTGAATTGTAGTTCTTGCGACGTCCTCCTCGAGTGCCTTGTACTGCTCCCACAAGTTCTACATTATAGAATGTCTGCCCATCAGGAGTATCTCCTTCAATTGCTGGTATGGTTTGCTCATTGTAGATAGAATTGTTCCCCTCTCCCTTATCTTGCTTTGGTCAATTCCCATTCTTTTCAAAGTGATGAACGAACATCAGGCTCGAGAGTGTAAATCCTCCCACTCCTAGTCATCCCTTGTGCGGCAACAGTCTCAACTACGGACTTGTTCTTCTTCTCCATTTCATAATCCCATGGTAGTTCCTTGTCAATGTATGGGGGAACCACATCAACATAGAATTTGGGAGCCACTTCTACCTCAATGGGCTCTGGTGCTGTGGTGGCTTGAGCAACTGAAGCGGTGGCTGGTACCTTTTCTTTTTTCTTAATAATAGTCCCTTCTAAGTTGCATTCCTCATCTAATTCGATCAGGTTCACCCTATTGTCCCCATGATTAGGCAGGGGGTTGTTGTACACGTTCGGAGTCTTCAGGTGTATCACATTTTGGTCGATCAAATCTTATATCTTGTCCCTCAAGGCATAGAACTTTTTAGTATAGTGACCAGGTCCTCCAGAATGATAGGCACAGGTTTTGGTTTATCAAAATAGGGTGTCATCCTATCAGGCATTTTGAACGGCACGGGTTGTATATGACCAGCTGCTTTAAGTCTCTCAAACAACTTAGTGCGACATTCAGCCAACGGGGCGTAGTTTCTTTTGGGTCTCGGTTTATTATTGGTGTGAGGCCTTGGTGAATAGGTGTTGGTATTTCGGTAGTTGGGACTTTCTGGGCAGGTTGGTATTTCTGGTGGTGAGTTTTGGTACATGGGCTGGGTGTTATAGACTGGGTAGGTGGATGTGGGTGGTACGTATGGATAGGATAGAGGAGGCGTTTGGTAATAGTGGTTGTGAGTAGGGGAATGGTCAAGTGATGCAGCCACGAAGGAGACATCGTCCTTCTTTTTTCTTGGGTTAGTAGTGCTGCCAGCTTGTAGGCTTTGTTAGCGGCCAGACTAACAATCCTTCTAGTCTTTAGTCCATCTTCGACCATATCGCCAATCTTGATCAACTCTCCAAACTTCTTATCTTGCAGATTCAGTATTTTGTCAAAATAGACATCTTCTTGTATGCGGATGAAAATTGCTACTATCTCAGGGTCTTCCATAGGAGGTTGAACTTTGGCGTCTTCGGCCCTCCATCTAGTTGCAAACTCTCTAAAAGTCTCAGTGGGCTTCTTCTTCAATTTCTCTAGGTAGACCGGTCGGGCATAGCATCATTGTTGTGCCCAAAACTGTCAATGAAGTCTCCAGCATTGCTTCCCAGCTCGTCCACTTCTTCATTTGTTGCTTAGAGTACCATACTAGCGCATCTCCAGTCAGACTGTGGTTGAACAACTGCATGCAGATCTTTTCGTCGTGTCCAACTACAATCAGCTTGTCACAGTAAGGTCTTAAATGAGCCTTTGGATCTCCACTACTGTCGAACATGTTGAACTTGGGTGACTTGTATCCTTCGGGCAGCTTTAGGTCGGGATACAAGCAAAGGTCCTCATACGCTAACACTCGGGTTCCTTTGGTGTCTTGGAGTTGTTTGAACTTCTCCACCAGCCACTAGACTTGCTCCTTGGTGTTGTTTGGGTCTTCTTTGGTCCATGCATACATTTCATGATCTTTGGTGAGTGATGCGATGGTTTTAGTTTCAACGGTGAATGAGGGTAAGCTGTTTTGCGGTGCTTTTGGTGGTGCAGTGTAGGTAGGGTAAGGAATGTCTTTTTCAGGGTAGAGTGGATCTTTGCCATAAGGGCGAGTAGTTTGGTTTGGTTCAATGATCTCATCAGTACGGGCAAGAGGGATCCTATTTTCCAATTCAAGCAGCCGCTGCTCCAGCTTAGCATAACTTTCATAGGCGACCATGCCTTGTTTCTCAGGAGTTCCATTTCCAACTTTGTCAAACTCAGCCATGATATTTCGTCTCGTCCTTATCCTTGTAGGTAAAGGGGGAAGTGTTGGGATTGATCCTTTGGACCTCAATCGGTATTGCGGCCGGCAAGAATGCACAAACCAAACTATCAGAGACTTGGGAACTGACACATCAAAACAAGAAGAGTAAATGTGAGTATACGTTAGTTTGAACAAAAATCACGTCCTATCATGCATGGGACCTCTCTTGTGCCGGAGGTGGGCCTATCGCAGGTTCGAAGTAACGTTTGCACCAAACACATCATTTCATTTGAATAAACATAATCATTACCAGTCTAAAACCCAAAAATAACAAAATTTTATTTAATTTGCTTGGCTTTATTATAACTCCTAATTTAAAGATGACGACTCGATTAAGACGAACATAAAAACAAAAGGGAACAAGGCGACTTGACTCGATACGACTTGACTAGGTGCCAAGCAAAGAGACTCTAGATTCAAATATCAGCTCCAGCGTCTTCCTTTGCCTTCTCCTCTTTGGCTTCCTCCTTGGGTTTCTGAACCAAACGAATGAGCGGAGGATCAGCAAATGTCTCCAGTAGGTCTTTCCCAGCATCCATGTCACCCAGAGCTTTTATGAAGAATTCGCAGATTTCCAATCCCTTTTCTTCCTTCTCCTCCAGCGGTACTAATTTAAAATACTCTTCCTATCCTTTGAGCAAATCTTGTAAATTCCCAGCAGCTTGCCTTGCAATCATGACCTTGCTAGTCTAATATTTGAGTTCGTCCCCTTTGATCTTATCCTTGTATTGTCTCCTCATCTACCTTTCTTGTGTCACCTTTAACTTTTCTTTCTTTGGTCGAACTCATGTTTCAACTTCTTGTATTTTTCAGCAGTATTTGGAGCTTTGGCTTTCCTTTTTAGTGTAGTCTTAGACCGTAACCTTGCATTATCTTCGTCGAGCCATTGAAGGTAGGCCAGGGTAGTTGTGGGGTTCACCCTACTGTCTCGACCACGGTAAAACTGCATAGTAAGCCTCTTCTCCCACATCGTCAATATGGTGAGAACCATTGGATGCTCGATGTCCTTTATGTCAACATTGAAGGTTCTTCCCTCAGTCAACTGCGGAGTTTTTTGTGTCATTCCCACTTGTCGAAGGATTCTTAGAGGAACATAGTGATGAGTTCCTCGGAATCTAATCAATGTCAAGAAAGTGATGTCTTGACCTTGTTTGGAGACAACGAAGCCAGCACAATTTTCAACCACCCATTGCACCTCTTGCAGTTCTTCGAGCTTGGTGTACCAACCATCCATGTTTGCAGGGTATTCCCATGCCACTGTTCCAGTTATACGGGTGCTATGTGAGCGGATTCCTCCTTGCCAAGAGGGTTTTGGCACCACCGGACTGACGGTGGCATTGTGCAAGTGTTCAATCAACCATATTTGTAGCAACAGGTTACATCCTTCGAAGAAATCTCCTCCCCTCCTACACTTGGTTAAGGCCCTATACACTTCTCCCAAAATCATTGGAACCAAGCTTACTTGACGTTTGAAAGCACCTTTGGCAGCCCTCATACTACTCTCCCTAGCCTTATGTCGATCTTGCCTCCTTTCTTGGGGAAAACCATGCTTCCAAGAAAAGCAATGATGAAAGCATTGGATTCAGTCCACTCCCAATCTTGAATCTCCCACGCCCAGCCCATTCGTGTCTATGTGTTGGATCTCTAAATCTAGAATGCAAGTATTCTAACGTGACTTTCCCATCATGCACTCCCTCGACATATGGATCATAAAGGGCTCCCATCAATTCAATGAACTCCTTAGGTTTCACGTCTCGGGGATAAATCATAGTCTCGGATCCAGGCTCTAACTCTGCTTGCCCTCCAAATTCTTCCAACATTGGTGCCAACTCGAAACCATTGAAATGAAACACAGCCCTTTTGTAGTCCCAGAAATGTGTAGCAGCTTCAACCAAACCAGTCATGGACTCATGGCAGTGTAGTTCTTGAGAGCTACCAACTCTCCCAACATATTTTGGCAATGAGCTTTGCTGACAATGGCCAAATCTTCCCACCAAAGTCTAATCAAGTGAGGAGGTCGGGGGGAAACGATCTCAAATTGGAGAGTACCTTTTGCAGCCATAGTCTGAAAATAAAATGAGAAAAGGTGAAGACCAAAACATCCTTATAGTTTTGATCATGTTTAAACAAAAAATCAATGTTTTGTGCAAACGTTTCTTCGAATCCATGCAGAGATACAATTTGTCGTTTTCGGGTTTAAAACCTCTTTTGACATTTGGTGTAAGTTTACTAATGGACTATTATGTGCCAAGAACGTATAGCCTTCCTAGGTTTGTCATTATGCAAAGAAAATGAATACACATTTTGTTGCCAATTATTTTCATTAATTCCCCAACATTTAAAAATCAGTACATGATGTCTTTTGAAAAAGTAAAACAAAAAAGAAAAAGGAAAAAAAATGAAAGTGACATTTTGACGAGGCAGCACGCTCCTTGTCCATCTTAGCTCTCTTTGCTTCTCGTGTAATCTCCTTAACTTCTCCTATATTTTTGGTTAAGTATCCCATAGCCGACCAGGTGCAATCCCTTAGCCGACCAGGTGCAAAATGTCTATCTCTGCGCACTCTGAGTTCCATTGTTCAAGTTTTGTTTCCAATGCCTCTACCTTTTCCTCTATCTCTAATGCACGCTTCTTCCATACATCGATTACTTCTTTGTTCTCCTTATCCATTTTGACAGCTTTCAACATGAATTCTCGGTATTAAATTTGAGCTTCAGCCGCACGATCTCTTATGTCATTCCCTCGATTTGGCCCCATGATGTAGGGAAAACCTATGAAAACGATAAAGAGATAAAAACGAGACGTCACTCACACGATTGTTCAAGTAGCAACGAAGAATGATGTTTTGCTACACCCCGAACGATGGCAACATACACCTACGCTATGCAACTATCCTCAAGAATCACGAGGTCCTTGCAAATAGAGTGATCGAAAAGGTTTGAGGTTCAACTTGGAATCGTCCAATTGAAATTCAAGCCAAGAATCAAAGGTTTCAATAGAGAGTATTCTCTTGTGTTTTTGTATTCAAAGATATGTTAAATGAGTTCAAGACCTAATGAAGGCTTTTATATCCTTCTACAAGCATGTAATGAAGTGTCTAAAATACCCCTAAGTGGGTCTAAATAATAGAAGCCACTTAGGGCCAAAGTTGGAATTACACGCGAAAAGTAGCAAAAACTCGGATTGGCTCGTAACAGGGGTAGGCGCTCCGCCTCCCCCTAGGAGGCGCTCCGCCTCATCAGTGTCCTGAGACCAACCAGCAAGGAGTCCGTCCGCCTTGGCATGGAGGCGGTCTGCCTCACCCATTTCCAGAGAGTGAACAATTTCCAGGCGCTCCGCCTCTTTGGGTAGGCAGTCCGCCTCTTCCTGAAGCTTCTTGGAGTGTCTCAATTTGTGTCTCTTGAGCCTCTCCAAGTGTCCTAGATGGTCCCCCTTCTATGGTGCTCCAATGCATGATCGTCAAGGTGGTTCCGGAGCTCCCATCTTCAACGTCCAAGCCTTTCCAAACCAAGTGAAGGTGAGCATCATGGATAACTTTGGCTTGGCTTCTAGTAAATGGTCTCGTGCTAGTTTGCCCGGCATCATCCTCCCCTTCTTGAGAAGATTTCATCCTCGAAATTAAGGCGTCATCCTCCACGGCGTCACCTACATCACAAGGAGCCAAGTCACTAACATTGAAAGTATTTGAAACATTGTACTCGCCGGGTAGATCAATCACATAGGTGTTGTTGTTGATCTTGGATATCACTTGGAACGGGCCATCTCCTCGGGGTGCCAACTTCCCTTTTCTAATGTTTGGAAATCTCTCTTTCCGGAAGTGCACCCACATCCAATCCCCTTTCTTGAGTTCCACCTTCTTCCTCCCCTTGTTCTTCTTGGTGGCTAACTTTTCATAAGCTTCCTCCAAGTTCTTCTTTGCTTTAGCATGGAGTTCAATCAAGGCCTTAGCTCGGGTTGTACCTTCAAAATTAACAACCATTTCCCTTGGCAAAGGGGTAAGATTAAGTGGAATCAAAGGGTTAAACCCATAAACGCACTCAAATGGAGTCATGCCAATCATTCTATGCAAAGTGCGGTTATATGCAAACTCCATGAGTGGTAACTTCTCCACCCATGTCCCGGCCTTACCTCGGGTCATAGCTCTAAGAAGAGACCCCAAGGTTCGGTTCACCACCTCGGTTTGACCATCCGTTTGAGGGTGGTGGGACGTAGAGAACAACAATTTGGTGCCAAGAGCACCCCACAAACATCTCCAAAAATGGCTTAGGAACTTAGTGTCCCTATCACTCACAATAGTTTGAGTCACGCCATGCAATTTTAACACATTATCAATGAACAAAGAAGCTACATGGTGTGCATCACTACTCTTTTTACAAGGAATAAAGTGAGCCATTTTGGAGAACCTATCCACGACAACATAAATGCTATCGTGTTCCCCTCTAGACCGTGGCAATCCCATAACAAAATCCATCGAAATATCCATCCACGGGCTAGTAGGAATAGGCAAAGGAGTATACAAGCCATGGGGATTCGACTTAGACTTGCCGTGCTTGCAATCTAAACAAGCATTGCATAGCCGCTCAACATGCATTCCCATCTTAGGCCAATGGAATTGCTCCATAAGAATAGCCAAAGTCTTATCCCTCCCAAAGTGACCCATCAAGCCTCCACAATGTGCTTCACGCACTAGCAATTCTCGCCAAGAGGACTCGGGGACACATACTCTCCAATTTTTGAAAATGTAGCCATCTACCCATTGGTATTTCTCCACCCTCTTCCCACTCACTAGAGCATCATGAATGCTCTTGAACTTTGGGTCATGTTCATACAAAGATTTTATACTCTCAACTCTCAAAACCCATAAGTCTAGAAGCAAGAGTGGTGGCAAGGGCGAACTTCCTAGAAAGCACATCGGCCACAACATTGTCCTTACCCTTTTTGCAATGAATTACATAAGGAAAGGACTCAATGAACTCCACCCACTTGGCATATCTCTTGTTCAACTTCTCTTGGCCTCTTAGATACTTGAGTGACTCATGGTCACTCTTGATCACAAATTCCCGAGGCCATAGATAGTGTTGCCAATGGCCTAGAGCTCTCTCGAGGGCATACAATTCCTTGTCATACGTGGAGTAATTCAAGGTTGCGCCCTTCAACTTCTCACTAAAGTAGGCAACGGGTTTCCCTTCTTGCATGAGAACACCCCGGATTCCCACCCCCGAGGCATCACATTCAACCTCAAAAGCCTTCCCGAAGTCGGGCAATTGTAACAAGGGAGCGGTACTCAACCTACTTTTCAATTCTTGGAAAGCCCTCTCTTGAGGCTCTCCCCACACAAAGGATTTATCTTTCTTCACCAACTCGGTGAGTGGTGCGGCAATGGTGCTAAAGTCTCTAACAAAGCGCCTATAGAAACTAGCAAGGCCATGGGAACTCCTCACATGAGAGACGGTGGTAGGAGTAGGCCAATCTCTAATGGCTTCAACTTTGGACTCATGAACCTCTACACCATTTGCACTAACAACAAAGCCCAAAAAGACAACCTTTTTAACACAAAAGGCACACTTCTTAAAGTTGGCATAGAGCTTTCGGCTCGTAGCACTTCAAGGACTTGATTCAAGTGGCCAACATGGTCGTCTATTGATTTACTATAGATCAATATATCATCGAAGTAGACAACCACGAATTTGTTGATGAACGGTTTTAGCACATGGTTCATTAGCCTCATGAAAGTACTAGGTGCGTTGGAGAGGCCAAAGGGCATCACCAAACCATTCATATAGACCAAACTTGGTCTGGAATGCGGTTTTCTATTCATCCTCGGGTTCCATCCGGATTTGATGGTAACCGGACCTAAGGTCTATCTTCGAAAAGATGCTTGAACCACTAAGCTCATCCAACATATCACCTAAGCGAGGTATGGGGTGTCGATACTTTACCGTGATCTTGCTGACCGCTCGACAATCCACACACATCCTCCAAGTGCCATCCTTCTTTGGAACAAGGATCACGGGCACGGCACAAGGGCTCAAGCTCTCCCTCACCAAGCCTTTGGTAAGCAATTCATCAATTTGCTTTTGTAGCTCCCTCGTGTCCTCGGGATTGCTTCTATATGCCGGCTTGTTTGGGATTTGAGATCCCGGGACAAAGTTAATTTGATGTTCAATACCCCTCAAGGGAGGTAATCCATCCGGGATCTCCTCCAGGAACATGTCCTCATAGACCTTCAAAAAATTTTCAATGGTACTAGGCAAAGGGTTAGGGTTAGATAAATAATCACTTTTCGAATTTAAAACCATACCTTTGTGCACTAGGCATATGAGCATCTTGGTGCCATCATTACCTTTCAAATACTCACCCGGTTGCATTATGGCACACATGCGACCGGTGGAAGATGGTGGAGTCCCGGCCAAAGGTTTGGCCACAACCGGGGACTTGGCCTTAGCCGCTCCCCTCAACTCCTTCATGCGCCGATAGTCTTCACTTACTTGCTTTGGGGTCAAGGGTGTAAGCACAAACTTCTTCCCCTCATGCCTAACCGTGTAAGTGTTGGCCCGGCCATCATGAACCACTTGTTTGTCGTATTGCCAAGGCCTTCCAAACAAGAGGTGGCAAGCTTGCATTGGCACCATGTCAAACATGTCTTCATCTTGATAGTTCCCAATCTTGAACCTAATCAAGACTTGTTTCACTACCCTCAACTCCCCACACTCACTTAACCATTGCAAACGGTAGGGGCTTGGGTGTTTAATGGTAGGAAACTTCGATTGTGAAACCACAGATTGGCTCACCACATTTGCACAACTACCCGAGTCAATGATCATGGAACACACTTGTCCCTTCACTCTACACCGAGCATGGAACAAGTTTTCCCTTTGCTCATCTTCCCTCTCTTCACTCACCATGGCTCCCAAAATACGACGCACCATAAGGAACATATTAGGATCATCCCCCTCCGTCGCTCTCTCTTCACCCTCAACTTCCTCACTCTCCTTCTCCACTTCACCCTCGGACTCACTTTCCCCCTCATAGACCAACCCATCATCCATCACAATCATTGTTTTTCGGGTAGGGCACTCTTTGGCAAATTGGCCATAACCCTTGCATTTGTGGCATTGGAAGGAAGAAGAAGAAGAAGGAGTATTTAAAGTAGTTTTAGAATTACCTCCAACCACTTTGTGGTCGCTTCTCGGGGTAGCCTTCTCAAAAGGCTTCTTCACATCTCGACTCCCACTTGCATCACTTGTGTATGGGTTCTTCCATTCTTTGGGACGAGTTGTTGGAGTGGTAGTGGTGGTACTCCTATAGCGAGGAGGCTTCTCTTCTTTGAGCCACTTTTCGGCCTCAACCGCGGCATCACAAACATCTTGTAGAGAGTGGAAGATGTGTAGCCTCAATTGGGAAGCAATCTCCCGACTCAAGCCATTCTTGAAGCGGATGATAGCTTGCTCCTCATCCTCCATTTCCATATCAAGAGCCATCCGGTTCTTTTCAAAGTCATTGAAATACTCATCAACGGTCTTGGAGCCTTGTTTCAATTCATAGAGTCTTTTGAGTTGTTCTTGTCGGTACTTGGGAGTCACATATTTGGTGCTCATCACCTCTTTCAACTCTTCCCAAGTGATGTTCATTCGCAACCCAACTCGTCTCCTTGACCGTTTAACGGATTCCCACCATGTAGAGGCATATGATTAAGAGGAAGCAATGGCATATGTAGCCTTCTTCTCCTCGGACATATCATTCGTGTCAAAGACCCGCTCTAATTGAACCTTCCATTCTAAGAAAGCCTCCGGATCACTAGTCCCTTTGAAAGGTGGGATAGTGATCTTCACACTATTGAGGTTATTATCACGACCCCCACGGTTTGGTTCCGGTTGAACCCCATAGTTGTCATCAACATCCTCATATTCCCTTCCCAAGTTTCTCCCAACATAAACTCTTGGAGGTCCTCGACCTCGCCCTCGGCCTCTATCTATACCTCGGCCCCCATTCATCACCCTCCTATTTGGATAGGGAGCATCAAAGTATTCATCATCAAGTCCGAGACCCTCCCCTTCTTGAACTTCATCAACTTGCTCAAGGGGTGCTATATTTCTCCGGGGCCTTAGGAGTGGAACATCTCCTTGGGGATTGCCCAAGGGTTGGGGATTGCCCAACAATCTTTCCCTAGCAAGAGCCTCATCCCTCAACCGTTGTCGATGAACTAGCTCTGCATATTGATCCGGTTTCATGATCGAATCATCACTTGTGCCTTCATTGGCATCCTTTTGGACACTCGGGGTCCTTTCCTTTTCAAAAACTTCCATTCTAAGCTTCAAAGTCTTCACCTCGGCAAATAGACTAGCCAAGACGTCGATTGGAACCTCAATGGTGTTTTTGGCTTTCTCATCCGCCATTGTACCTACAACAATCAAAAACAAGTAAAGAGATTAGAGTAAAAGTCCTCACTCGCTCCCTCACCTTTGATTGTCTCTCGGGTTCACTCTTGTTTTGGGGTAGGTTCACTCAAGCTTGATTTCAAAAGTCTTCCTCGGAGTTGAACAACTACCTCAACAACCAAACAATCCAACAAGTTCCCAATGCTCTTCGGGAAGAGTGGAGTTAATGGGACTCTATGGGCGTTCGGCTTTTAAGTGAGCACTTGAGCCAAAGAAATTCTACGACTCTTCTTAGAATTTTTCAATCACCAACACGCACGAATATCCTAAGCGCTCAATGAATTAGTACTAATTGAGTAGGAGAATTACTCTCAAAGTACTAACCGGAAGTAATGGAAGCAAACAAAACACGAAAGCCTAAGAAACAAACTACCCGAAAACCTTCCCAGAGGGAGGCGGTCCGCCTAGGCAGGGTGGGCGGTCCGCCTTGAAAATCCCAGAGAGCTGAAAGCGTGGAGGCGCTCCGCCTATAAGGAAGGGCGGTCTGCCTTTGCTCAGCTGCTGCACAGTTTCAACTTCGGTTCTTGGTTTTTGGCACTCGATTTTTCCAAGGTTTTCAAGGTGTTTCTTCAATTCAAGGGTACCCCAATGTATTTTCAACTATTACAAGCAAACCCCAATGGTTTATAACAACTTTCAACCAACAAATTCCAAATCAAGAATAATTTGAACAATTTCTAGGGTTTTCAACTTTTGGGGCTTTGATTTTCAAATTTTTGATTCTCAACCTTAAAACGAGTTTTGTGGGTACCCAATCAACGGGAATATGATAACAAACAATCCCCAATAACATTCATCAAAGAAAACATCATAACCAAGAACATCTAGTGATTTTTGTTTTTGAATTTTTTTTTTTCAAATAAACAAGAACAAGAACATGAAAACAACAAGAAAAAAAGATGACAGGCATGAAGAGTAGGACGAGGGTTCGTAAGAACGTAACCCTAGCCTTTCTCTGATACCAACTGATGTAGGGAAAACATACGAAAACGATAAAGAGATAAAAACGAGAAGTTACTCACATGATTGTTCAAGTAGCAACAAAGAACGATGTTTCGCTACACCCCGAACGATGGCAAGATACACCTACGCTATGCAACTATCCTCAAGAATCACGAGGTCCTTGCAAATAGAGTAATCGAAAAGGTTTGAGGTTCAACTTGGAATCGTCCAATTGAAATTCAAGCCAAGAATCAAAGGTTTCAGTAGAGAGGATTCTCTTGTGTTTTTGTATTCAAAGATAGGTTAAATGAGTTCAAGACCTAATGAAGGCTTTTATAGCGTTCTACAAGCATGTAATGAAGTGTCTAAAATACCCCTAAGTGAGTTTAAACAATAGAAGCCACTTAGGGCCAAAGTTGGAATTACACGCGAAAAGTAGCAAAAACTCGGATTGGCTCGTAACAGGGGTAGGCGCTCCGCCTCCCCCTAGGAGGCACTCCGCCTCATCAGTGTCCTGAGACCAACCAGCAAGGAGGCGGTCCGCCTTGGCATGGAGGCGGTCCGCCTCACCCATTTCCAGAGAGTGAACAATTTCCAGGCTCTCCGCCTCTTTGGGTAGGCGGTCCGCCTCTTCCTGAAGCTTCTTGGGGTGTCTCAATTTGTGTCTCTTGAGCCTCTCCAAGTGTCCTAGATGGTCCCCCTTCCATGGTGCTCTAATGCATGATCTTCAAGGTGGTTCTGGAGCTCCCATCTTCCACGTCCAAGCCTTTCCAAACCACGTGAAGGTGAGCATCATGGATAGCTTTGGCTTGGCTTCTAGTAAAGGGTCTCGTGCTAGTTTGCCCGGCAGCACCCCACTACAATATTTCCCTTTATACTAGAGCGTAACCAGCTTTTGTAGTTTTGTTTATATCCAGCGTTGTATCTATCGGGCGCTAGCGATGCTTCTCACATGACTTGTCTTCCTACCCAGAACTTTCTAATTCTCTTGACTCTCGGAACAACATCTTCAGTGTAGTCAAACTGATAGTCTTTCGTGTCTGGTATCAATGGTATGATTTGCTTCCTCCCTGCTTGTCTCATCACTCTTAGCGCTTGGTAAGGTTGGAGACCACTCAATCCCATAAGCATCACAAAGGATGCCTTCTCAGAGCTAATGATGAAATCTGATGTAGGAAACCAAGTGAACATCCTTTGAATTGAGTCTTCTGTTATGTTTTCAAAAAATTTTACCCATTTCTCTGTGCTCCTTGGCTGCTTGAATCTTGGAAACCCGTGCCATTCTCCAACCAAGTAGTTAGAACCAATTGGTTTGGAAAGTTTTTGTACTCCTTTCCCTTTCCTCAAATGCTCCTTGGACCATGCTTGTGGTAGAAGATTGCAACCTTGGAACTATTTTGCTCCATTCTTGCAACAACCCAAAGCCCGATAAATGTCTGCTACTGCCATAGGAACTATGGTATAACGGTAACCATCAATTCCATTGAATACTGCATCGACAACCATGACAAGCCTTGAACATATGTCGTGACATGAACTTTCGGGAAACACCATTATTCCTAGGAAACAAATAGCAAATATGAAGGGCCTAACTCTCCTCCTATCACTGTAGGACTCAAACTCTTTCTTATGGTTGTGAAATGCACTCAAATACCCATACCGAGTGTAGAAGCAGGAAAAGGGTATCTTCTTTTGTTGTAATAATTCCACGTCCACACTTGCTACCATCCCTAACCTTTTACGAAACTCTTCAGCTGTAGGGACACTAGGTGCTAGTATGCGGCCCCCTAGCCAACGATGTTTGTCCAACCCCGAATGTGACATGAACCCCCTATTTCTTCCAACAAGGGTGTTAATTCGACATCCCCAAATCTAAACATGTTCAATTCTTCATCCTAAAATGACACTGATGCTTCAATCATCTCCCTACGGGGTTCCATTTCTAATAATGAAACCAGATGACGCAAGTGTTGTCGTACTTCAGTTTTCTCTCCTAGTGACAAGTTACTCCACCAACTCGTTGACAAAGGAAATGCGCCCATACTCATTGTGACCTAAAAAAAGAAGAAAAATAAAAGGGTTAAAACCCCCTCCCCTTTAAGAAAAAATGGGCAAATCAAAATGCGTTTTCATTCTCGTCTCACTTTTTCTATCTTTTCGTTTCTTTTCTCTCAAATGCACATAATCATGTCTTAACGTCCCTTTGGGGTTGAAAACCCATTTAGGTAGTTTAGACAAGTTGAAGACTAGTCGGCTCACGGGGAGCCCCTCCTAAGGCATGATGTATGCTCATTAAATCAAAAGAGCAATGTAATTCTAGACACGGTTCCCCAAGGAGGACGACCAAGGAGTGGGATCACTTGAAATGGTTGGTTGTACTATGGACCTACTATATTCCAAAATGTCCCTCCTAAAAGGTATTTTTGTGGTGAAGCGACCATGGGATCCACATAATCGCCGTGTGCGTGTAAAGTGTCGTTTCCCAGGAGTAGGGGAGTATGACTGCAAAATGTCACATTTAAATTCAATAAATAAATAAAGTAATAAGAAAAAAAAAGAAACCAAGTTAGTATGACAATAATAAGGAATAACAAGATAATAATTAAATAAATCCCAAAAAGCAAAGACTCGTTGTGGTTAGGACTTTGAGTATCCCCAGCGGAGTCGTCATTCAGTCATACCTGATTTTGGACTCAACTCGAGGCGAGTCGGGTTTCGGATTTGACTGGGTGAACTCGTTTGAGTTTAGATGTTGGAGTCGCCACCTAATATAATTTCTAAGACGTATTAGGTCATGATGCCGGGCAACCCGTCACTAGACCCTTCACTCGGAGTCAAGCCAAGAAGGTTCAAGAGGTGCATTTCTACTTGGAGAGGAGGGGCCTTGAAGATGGAAGCGAAATGAAGCCGTACCGGATGATCAAGGCGCAAGCACCAAGCCTAGAAGGCCCAGGCGCTCCGCCCAGCCCTCCAGGCTCTCCGCCCTGAGGAGGCACAGCTGAGGCGCTCCGCCCAGCTTTGGGGCGCCCCGCCCAGGCCACCCCACTGGCCAATTTCTCAGGCGCTCAGCCCAAGGCATGGGCGCTCTGAACCATTTACTAAAGAACGGGAATTTTAATTATGTTAAGACTATTTTGATCCTACGTGATCTTTTATCTTAAAGCCTAAGTGTGGGCACTCTAGACCTTTTACTTAGTGCCTAAAACCCTCTATAAATAGCTTAGCGTAGCCTCTCTTATTACTGAGCTAATTTTGATGATTAAAGAACCTTGTTAAGAGTTGAACTCTTTGATGAATGAAACAACCTTTTTGGGACTTGTTTTTCCTCTAGCGGGTCTAGATGAATTCCATTCCCACCTCCCCCCTCCCCCGATTATTCTACTTGCGTGCTCAAGTTAGCTCGAGGGTAGTTGCCTAGTGTAGGTGTTCTTGATAATATCTCGAGGTGTAACGGAACAAGTTCTTCATTGCTACTTGAGATTTTCGATCGAGTTACGTCTCGCTCTTTATCTTGTTTACTTTCCGCGTTATCCCTGCATCATTTGGTATCAGAGCAAGGCTCGGGTTTTGTTTCTACAAATCCCTGACCCTTGGTTCTTCGTGCCTAGTATCTTCTTTTAGTTTTCTTGTTGTTGAAGTTATTAGAAAGAAGAAAAATACAAAAAAATAGGAAAGTGGAAATAACAAAAATTGACATAACCTTTTGGTGTGATTGATTCTTGTTATGGGTGTTATAGATTATTGATCCTTGTTGAAAATCCATCGTTTTGATACCAAAAACACGTGGTTTGGATTGGATTCACGAGAGTTGAAAATTTGAAAACCCCAAAATTGTTAAACCTTCCAAAACCCTTGTTCTTGATGATTTTGGATGATTCATGGGTTGGATAAGTGTTGATCATTGATTTGATTATTGGGGTTTCTTCTACATTGAAAAATAAACAAATAGAAATAAATTTCGTGTGATTTGGAGTTGTATAACATCGAGTTTGAAGAATCGAAATCCACTTTGAACCCTTTTGAAACCTTTGTTGAATCCCCAACTTGGAACTTTGAATCATGATTGTGGTTTGATTGTTGGTTGTTTCGGTGATAAAATCATTTGGGTTTGAAGGTTATATCAATATTCAACTTTTGGTACCTTGGATTTGTGCAAAACACATTGGAATCGACCCAAAAATTGGATTGAAAACGAAGAACACGGAGTTGAAAACCCAGGCGTTCTTCACCCAGGCGCTCCGCCCACCTTTTGGGCGCTCCGCCTGCCTTCTGAAGGTTGAGAATTGGGTAGTTTCTTCTAGGTTTTCTTGTTTCTTTGTTTGCCTAACCTCTAACTAGTGCCTATCTAAGTAATCTTCCTACTTAATTGTCACTAGTTCATTAAGCGTTTAGGTGATTCGTGCATTTAGTTGGAGAGTAAAACTCCAAGAAGATTCGTAGATCCTTTTGACTCAAGTCCTCATTTCAAAGTGCCTAGCGTTCATTGAGTCCCATTAACTCCACTTACCCCGGAGTGTGCTTGACTCGTGAATAATTTGGTTGATTTGAGGGATTGTTATTCATCTACGTGAAGCTTAGGAACTACAAGTCGAGTGAAATATCCACCACCACTAAATGAGTGAACCGAGTGAAACACAAGTGAGGGAGTGTGTGAGGTGATTTCACTAACGTTTGCTCTTCTTGTAGGTACAATGGCCAATGAAGGTCAAGATTTTATCAAGGATGTCTTGGCTAATCTTCTTGCCAAGATGGATATCATGAACCAAAGGATTGAGTCTCTTGAAAAAGGGGCTTCAAGTACCCAAGGTGATCAAGGGACCCCGAGTGTCCAAGTTGAGAAAGCGACCCCGAGTGTCCAAATTGAAGCCGGTGAAGGCTCAAGTAGTCCTACCTTTACCCCGAAACAAGTTGTTGAATTTCTTAACCAACAACGGGTAAAGGAAAATCGTGAGAGAAATGATCAAGTGTTGGGTAATACCCAACGAGCGAGCATTCCCCGTATTTTGGACAACCCCCAAAGAAATATTCCACTTCTAAGGCCTATTCGAAACGTCCAAGCTCTTGAGCAAGCCAATGAAGCTCAAGAAGGGGAGGAAGCCGAGTATGGTGATGAGGCCTATGGGTATGATGATCAATATCAACCGAGGCGAGGTATGAATTGGCTTCCGTAGAGGTCGTGACAACACCAACCTCAATAGTGTGAAGCTCAGTCTTCCAATCTTTAAGGGAAATTGTGATCCGGAGGCCTACATTGAATGGGTACTACTCATGGAAAGGATGTTGACACAAATGAGATGACCGAGGAGAAAAAAGGTACTTATGTTATTTCATCCTTTGAGTCCTATGCATCTACTTGGTGGGAATCCGTCAACAGATCAAGGAGGAGAGCGGGAATTCCCGTGAATGTGAATTGGAATGATTTGAAAGGTCTCATGAATATAGAGTACATCACTCCTAGGTATCGTCAAGAGCAACTCAAGAAGCTTTATGATCAAAAGCAACATGTCAAGACGGTTCATGAGTATTATTATGAGTTTGAAAAGATTCGGATGGCTTTGGATATGGACAACATGAGGAACAAGCCGTGATCCACTTCAAGAATGGCTTGAGCTATGGTATAGCTTCTTAATTGAGATTACATGCTTATCTTTCACTTCAACAAATCCTTGATGCCGCACTTGAAGCTGAGAAATGGCTTAAAGATGAAAAGTCCAACCGTTATAAGAGTAACACTTCCACTTCCATGAGCAAACCAAAGAAATGGAAGACTCCTACTCCAAATGCAAGATTCCCAAATGCATGTGGCACAAGTGGTGCAAGTGCTAGCAAAGATGTGAAGAAGCCGTATGAGAAATACACGTCCAATGTGGGAGGTAACTCTAAAACCCAATTAAATACTCTTACTTCTTCTTCAATTCAATGCCACAAGTGCAAGGGATATTGTCACTTTGCTAAATAGTGTCCCATGAAAAGGACCATGATTGTTGTTGGTGATGGAGCTTATGAGCAAGAGAGTGAGCCGGAGGATGAGGGAGTAGAGGGAGATGAGGTGGATGATGTGGAAGATGATACGGTGGAGGATGATGATCCTCATGCTTTTCTGGTTGTGAGGAGGAGTTTAGGTATTATGATTGTAGAGGATAGTGAGACCTTGCAAAGGGAAAATCTCTTCCATGCTATATGCCGAATCATGGGTGTCGTTTGTTCTATAATCATTGACTCGGGATGTTGTTCTAGTGTTGTTAGTCAATCACTAGGTTCCCAATTGAAATTGACTACCTTGAAACACCCCAAACCTTATCGGTTGCAATGGCTTAGTGAGTGTGGGGAGCAAAAGGTGGTGAAGCAAGTAAAGATTAAGTTCAAAATGGGGAATTATGTGGATGAACACATATTTGACGTGGTGCCTATGCAAACATGCCACCTTCTATTTGGAACGCCTTGGCAATTTGATTGACATGTGGTTCATGATGGTTGTGTCAACACTTACACGGTCAAACATGAAGGAAGGAAATTTGTGCTTAAACCCTTAACTCCCAAGCAAGTAAGTGAGGATTACAAGCGGATGAGGGAGTTAAGAGAGGCGGAAAAGTCTAAATCGATGTTTGAGACTGGTCCTTTGGCGGAAAGCTTGGTGGCAATCCCATCATCTTCTACCGGTAGCATATGTGCCATGATGCAACCGGGTGAACATTTGAGAGGAAATGATGGCAACAAGCTACTCCTTTGCCTAGTGCATAAAGGTATGATTCTTACATCCGATGTAGATATTTTAGCTAACCCTTTACCTAGTGCAATTGAGAATGTTTTGAAGGTACTTGAAGACATGTTCCCAGAAGAGATGCCGAGTGGTCTTCCTCCATTGAGGGGGATAGAGCACCAAATTGATTTTTTCCCAGGGTCTGAAATTCCAAACAAACCGGCTTATAGGAGCAATCCGGAGGACACAAGAGAATTGCAAAAGAAAGTTGATGAATTGCTGACTAAAGGCTTGGTGAGAGAAAGCTTTAGTCCTTGTACCGTGCCCGTGATCCTTGTTCCAAAATAGGATGGCACTTGGAGAATGTACGTAGATTGCCAGGCCGTGAACAAGATAACGGTAAAGTACCGTCATCCCATTCCACGATTTGATGACATGTTAGATGAATTGAGTGGTTCATGTGTCTTTACCAAAATAGATCTTAGGTCCGGTTACCATCAAATCCGGATGAAACCCTGGGACGAATGGAAAACTGCATTCAAGACCAAGTTTGGTCTCTATGAATGGTTGGTGCTGCCCTTTGGGCTCTCCAACGCACCTAGTACTTTTATGAGACTAATGAACCATGATTTGAAACCGTTTATCAATAAATTCGTGGTTGTCTATTTTGATGATATCTTGATTTATAGTAAGTCAATAGATTATCATGTTGGCCACTTGAGTCAAGTTCTTGAAGTGCTAAGAGCCGAAAAGCTCTATGCCAATTTGAAAAAGTGTGCCTTTTGTGTGGATAAGGTTGTCTTCCTTGGGTTTTTTATGAGTGCCCAAGGAGTGGAGGTGGATGAGTCCAAGGTGGAGGCCATTTGTGATTGGCCTACTCCTACCACCGTGACTCAAGTGAGGAGGTTTCATGGTCTTGCTAGTTTTTATAGACGATTTGTGAAAGACTCTAGCTCCATTGCCGCTCCACTCACCGAATTGGTGAAGAAGGACCAACCATTTGTGTGGGGAGAGCCTCAAGAGAAGGCCTTCCAAGAATTGAAAAGTAGGTTGAGTACCGCCCCTCTATTTCAATTGCCCGACTTTAGAAAGGCATTTGATGTTGACTGTGATGCCTCGGGGGAGGGAATTGGTGGTGTTTTAAAGCAAGATGGCAACCACATAGCCTGATTTAGTGAGAAATTGAAAGGGGCCTCCTTGAATTACTCTACGTATGACAAGGAGTTGTATGCCCTAGTGAGAGCTCTTGCTCATTGGCAACACTACCTTTGGCCTAGGGAATTTGTGATTAAGAGTGATCATGAGTCACTCAAACATATTAGGGGTCAAGAGAAGTTGAATAAGAGGCATGCCAAGTGGATAGAGTTCATTGAGTCTTTTCCCTATGTTGTTCAATACAAAAATGGGAAAGACAATGTTGTGGCGGATGCACTTTGTAGGAAGTTTGCTCTCACCTCCAAGCGCATGAGTTTTGAGAGAATCAAGTTGATGTATGCTCATGACCCTAAGCTAAAGAGCATCCATGAAGCTCTAGAGAAAGGGGAGAGAGTTGAAACATACCAATAGGTTAATGGCTATATCTTTAAAAATGGTAAAGTGTGCATACCCGAGTCCTCATGGAGAGAATTGCTTGTGCAAGAAGCACATTGTGGAGGACTCATAGGTCACTTTGGTAGGGATAAAACCTTGGCCATTCTCATGGAGCAATTCCATTGGCCTAAAATGGGGACACAAGTTGAGAGACTTTGCAATTCTTGTCTTGAGTGCAAGTTTGCTAAGTCCAAATCGAACCCCCATGGTTTGTATACCCCACTCCCCGTACCTACTAGCCCATGGATGGATATATCGGTGGATTTTGTCATAGGATTACTACGGACTAGGGGGGACATGATAGCATTTATGTTGTCGTGGATAGGTTCTCCAAAATGGCTCACTTTATTCCATGTAAAAAGTGTGACGATGCACAACATGTTGGTTCTTTGTTCATTGATAATGTTTTAAAGTTGCATGGTGTGCCTCAAAACATTGTAAGTGATAGGGACACTAAGTTCCTTAGCCATTTTTGGAGGAGTTTATGGGGTGCACTTGGCACCAAGTTTTTTTTTTCTACGTCCCACCACCCTCAAACCGATGGGCAAACCGAGGTGGTGAACCGTACTTTGGGTGCTCTTCTTAGAGCCATGACCCGAGGTAAGGGTGGGACTTGGATTGACAAGTTACCTCTTATGGAGTTTGCCTACAATCGCACCGTGCAAAGAATGATTGGCATGACACCATTCGAGTGTGTTTATGGTTTTAACCCCTTGATTCCCCTTGATCTAACCCCTTTGCCAAGGGAAATGGTTGTTATTTTGAAGGTAAAACTAGAGCCAAGGCTTTGGTGGAGCTACATGCTTAGGCGAAGAAGAACTTGGAGGAAGCTTATGCAAAGGTTGCCTCCAAGAAAAACAAAGGATGCAAGAAGGTGGAACTCAAGAAGGGTGACTATGTGTGAGTGCACTTCCGGAAAGAAAGGTTTCTAAACCTTAGGAAAGGGAAGTTGGCACCCCATGGAGATGGACCCTTCCAAGTGCTTTCAAAAGATCAACAACAATTCCTATGTGGTCGACTTGCCAAATGAGTATAATGTATCTAATACTATTAATATGGCTGACTTGACTCCTCTTTTTGTAGGAGATGATGGACCTGAGGGTGATGATGCTTGGATTTCGAGGACGAAATTTCCCAAGAAGGGGAGGATGATGTCAGGCAACCCGTCACTAGACCCTTCACTCGGAGTCAAGCCAAAAAGCTTTAAGAGGTGCATTTGTACTTGGAGAGGAGGGGCCTTGAAGATGGAAGCGATTGGAAGCCGTACTGGATGATCAAGGCGCAAGCACCAAGCCTAGAAGGCCCAGGCGCTCCGCCCTGAGGAGGCACAGCTGAGGCGCTCCGCCCAGCTTTGGGGCGCCCCGCCCAGGCCACCCCACTGGCCAATTTCTAAGGCGTTCCGCCCAAGGCATGGGCGCTCCGCCTCATTTGCTGAAGAACGGGAATTTTAATTATGTTAAGACTATTTTGACCCTACGTAGTCTTTTATCTTAAAGCCTAAGTTTGGGCACTCTAGACCTTTTACTTAGTGTCTAGAACCCTCTATAAATAGCTTAGCATAGCCTCTCTCATTACTGAGCTAATTTTGATGATTAAAGAACCTTGTTAAGAGTTGAACTCTTCGATGAATGAAACAACCTTTTTGGGACTTGTTTTTCCTCTAGCGGATCTAGATGAATTCCATTCCCCCCGATCATTCTACTTGCGTGCTCAAGTTAGCTCGAGGGAAGTTACCTAGTGTAGGTGTTCTTGACAATCTCTCGGAGTGTAAAGGAACAAGTTCTTCGTTACTACTTGAGATTTTCGATCGAGTTACGTCTCGCTCTTTATCTTGTTTACTTTCCGTGTTATCCCTGGATCAGGTCACCTAAATGTCTAGGTTTAAGTTTAATAGGTCAACTGGTCAATTCCAGAAGTTCTATATGGGTAAGAAGTCCAAATAACTCGGGAAAAAAGGTGTTAGGCACTTCCCCGAATCCCACGAAAAGTGGTTACCATCCGAGTCTAAGTTTTGGGATAAAAAGAGTACATATCATCATGACTACTAACTTGGAAGTTTAATTTAACACTTTAACTAAAAGATGTAACATATCTATGCTATTTTAGAACACACACAAATAGTTTTCACATTCGGCCTATATTTAAATTTAAGCATAATCGTATTCACGGCTTCTAATATCAAACGCCTAATCGTAAACAGGTGTTAACATACAAATAGGTGTTCAATTTTACTTATATATGCACACTTGAAAACAAATTGCACAAATAGTCTATTTCGAAATTCAGATTTTAACAAATACCAAAAGGGAGTTTGTTTTAAAACAAAATGTTGGCCATTTAGGGTCGGTGTGACTCGTCATTCATTGTCGATCCCTAACCTTAATGGCCCTTTTTTGTGTAGGGGTCGGTTTTTGGATGATATATATAGGTGAAGGGCTGTTTTTGAAAATGAGTTCATAGAAGCACGCAAAAAGCAAATAAGGGGGTTGTCGCACGTAGTAGTACATATAGGTATACACATACAAATACATCTAAATGGTAGTTATATCTTTAGAAAAATATTTTAAAGTGTACAAGCGACCCCAAGTACTTTATATACCCCTAGACACTATTAGATTAGTGTATAGAAGCGTTTTAAGTGGTCAAAATTAGTTTATGCACGTAAAGGGCCTTTTTTGAAAATACTTTTGGGCCCATATCATTTATGCAAAAGAGGGGCAACTGCAGTTTTTCATAAACAGTCCATATTAGACGCAAATAGCACAAAATAGCCCCTGTTTTAGGTTAAGTCCCAGATTTAATCACAAACTAAACATGCGTTCAAGTTTTAATTTTAAAATCTACGTAAAACAAATAAACTGAACAGAATTGAAGGTTTTAAAACAATCTGTTATGATCCTATTTTAACTATATGCATGTTAAACTTATCTAAGGAGATTGGAGCCTAGCATGATGCAGCACATCGAAGTAGAGGTTAAGAGGGAGGCCCTTGAATAGCCATAACACAGTCGAGTGACTGTTTCCCTTGTGATACCAAGAGAGCATAATTGAAAATAATTTGCAGGTTGATCAGGGTTTGTAAAGCAGTACCAAGTAACTAAATGAAAGCAAGTGCTTTCCAGAAGACCAAAAGAGAAGAATAGGCATCAGCAGGGTGCTCTGCAGCCTCTGTTCTCTATGCAGGATACTATGTATGTTGTGTGCTTATGTGTGTTAATGCATAAGTTGTGTGTCCCATGTATGAGAGAATAGCCAGTTTATATAGTGAGGGATGAGGAATTAGAACTCCAACGGGTGAAAGCCAAGAATGGCAAGGGAATATTGTTTCCCAAAGTTAAAAGGATTCCATTAAGAGACTTACCAAGTTTAGTTCACCTCACCCCTAAAATTAAGGTAATCAGACCTCCTAATAAGTAAAAATCCTTCCCCTTCGACCAACAACTCATCCAGATTCAAAACCAATATGCAAAAAATATTCTAGACTAGTTTAGGTTCGAAAATCAGTCAACTACCTTGGAAAACTTCAATTGACACCATATCAATTACAGCACTAACTCCATTCTTGTTGTCAATCAAGAGTTCAAATTTAAATCCAATCTGGGTCCCTCTAATCATGCTAACTCAAATTATCCTTTCCATTTTAAACATCCAGACATGAAAATTCACATATCATAAAATCAAATTCTTTCCATCTTGCAAGACAAAGATTCAATCAAATTTCAAGTTGAGCCAATTACATATGCACTCTAGTCGACTGGACACATTACAAGTTAATCAAAATTAACATAAAAATTGTCATGGACTCCAAAGATCAAAACTGAATCCAAGAGACATAGAGCATAGACTGCATATGTAGTAAATTTTAGGCATTTAATAGTTCAAGACGATGCTCATTTTGACAGTGAAATAGGGTAAAAATCAGTGATCACGTGGCCCTATGCCCTAATTAATTAACATGTAACGGTTACTGATTAATCATACAAACATCTCAACTAATCACTCAGAAGATCAGGCTAAGCTTGAATGTCACATAATCATCTTCTAAAACTGTAAAACAACAAAGCTAAGGGAATACCCGTTTCATTGAAGTCGGGTCAAGTCGACCCGTCTCGAATTGGGGTTACAAAGAGAAGATCTTACCCTTTCATCAGTGAATAAAATCGTTCAATCACAAAAGGAACCCCGCCAGAGGCGTTTCCCGGCTGTTGCGATTCGGTTGTCATAGGGTTAAGTTTTTCCTCGTCCAAACCCTATCGAAAGTGTATGGGTTACATTGCGGACGACGAGGGGAATCTATTGACACTAATTTCCCCAAATTCCACCGGACGTGCCAATTTGACCGGAAAAGCCCCCGACAGTGGTGGCGATTTGTTTCGCCGAAGAGAGAGAAGAGAGGGTCAAGTTAGGGAGTGAAAGGGGAAATAAGGTCGAGGAGTGGGGTTTTGGTCGTTTAGTAATAAAAAGAAAAGAATGTTTCTGGCTGTTGGATCGTCTACGTGGACGATCGAGATCGATCCACGTAGGCGTGACGTGTATAAAATGTGGCTGATATGTGTATATGTGTAAAATGTAAGGTGGATATATGAGGTGTAAATAGGAATGTATAGATAGCGTATATCTAGTGTATATTAGGCATAAAATAGGTGTAAAAAATGTATAAAATATATATAAAACATAGAAACATTAGAAAATTAGTTTTAAAATGTTAGGATGGCTAGGAAATGTACAAAAATTTGTAATTTTGGGATTTAAAATAATTTGGACAATTTTTTCAATAATAGAGATAATCGCAGAAATTCTAAAAATAACTACGGTTTGAGACAATGCTTCTGAAAATCGTAAGACTATTATGAGAAGATAATTTGAAAAGAATGGACGAGGCAAGAGTGAGTACACAATCGTGTGTAAAATTCAAAAACTGTTGATTTTAAAAATAGGAGGGACAAAATTGGGTGTCAACATAAGGCGTATTTGTGTCACCTCGAAGGTGTTAGTTATTTGAATGCCTCTAAGGCGTAATTTTGTGGCCTCGAAGGTATTAATTATTTGAATGCCTCTAAGGCGTAATTTTGTGGTCTGAAAGGCGTATTTGTGTCACCTCGAAGGTGTTAATTATTTAAATGCCTCTAAGGTGTAATTTTGTCACCTCGTAGGTGTATTTGTGTCACCTCGAAGGTGTTAATTATTTGAATGCCTCTAAGGCGCGATTTTGTAGCCTCGAAGGTGTTAATTATTTGAATGTCTCTAAGGCGTAATTTTGTGGCCTCGAAGGCGTATTTTTATTTGTCTCACCTCGAAGGTGTTAATTATTTGAATACTTCTAAGGCGTAATTTTGTGGCCTCAATGGCGTATTTGTGTCACCTCGAAGGTGTTAATTATTTGAATGCCTCTAAGACGTAATTTTGTCACCTCGTAGGCGTATTTGTGTCACCTCGAAGGTGTTAATTATTTCAATGCCTCCAAGATGCGATTTTGTTGCCTCAAAGGTGTTAATTATTTGAATGCCTCTAAGGCATAATTTATGGCCTCGAAGACGTATTTGTATTTGTGTCACCTCGAAGGTGTTAATTATGTGAATGCCTCTAAGGCATAATTTTATTGCCTCGAAGGCGTATTTGTTGCACCTCGAAGGTGTTATTGTTTGAATCCCTCGAAGGCATTATTTTAATGGCCTCGATAGGTATTTTAATATTTGTACACTTTCTTAAGTATATTTTGTATCCTCCTGAGGCGTTTATATATTGCTCATATATATTTCAATAACCTTATGTTGGTAATAAGTTTGTTAAGGCTTGCAGGATAATGAGATTACTTCGGATGTGTTCTTACTTTTTTGGTTGGAATACAATCCAATGTTGCATTGTAAACTGCCTCTTCATGAGTTAAAGCATTATGCTTTATCATGTTTATTTCCGAAAAGGCGGCATTTTCATCCTTATAATTTTTTTAAAAGTTTATTTTATGTTTCTATTAACTGAAGCTTTCATTTATTTTGTCCTCAGTCTATCAACGACTCGAAGTCATCTTGCCTCAAAGCCGGATCTCTTCGCCAATTGATTGGAGACAAGCTTATCATTGATATTGCAACCAACATCTATAAGTTTTATTATCATTATTCATTTATTGCTTCATTCGTTAAGCTTTATTTGCAGTTAGTCGCTTATCATTTACCGAGATTTTACAGGAAATTTTAGCAGTACCGTAGCAGCATTTGGAGCATAACGTGGAACTCTTTCTTAGCAGTGAACTGAGGCAATTATTGATATGAGCTAGACTCCTCAACAAGGATCTGAAGAATCCTACTCGAACAAGTTGTAAACCCTAGAGGTCTGTCTTGTGTCAACCCCTTCTTATGTCACCTTTTGTGTTTGCCTATCCTGTATCTCTAGCTTAAGTCCGAGGGTGGAGATTGAAGACAAGATAGTCTTTGTTATCACATTTTCATTTCTCGAATCACGTTGAACTACATATGGACTGATTCTCTTTCAGGCCGAGATATGTAGGCAACTCGCAAACCGGAGTTCGGCCATGTCCATAAGCCTCGCATTTTGGTCCTTGGAATAAAAGTTCTTGGTTTTACCGTGACAAAAATGGCTTTCACGTCAACTTCTTCACCCTGAAAACTTTTTCATCCTTTTCGGGTAAAGAGGTGCAGCTGTTGACACTCAATTTTGTCCCGGGATTTCTAATTGATGTCTAATTATTTTTAAAATAAGGTTAATTTTTAAAATAAAAGTAAGATCATAATTTTAAAGGAAAAAATGGCCAATTTTGCAATACATAACCTAATATACATTATACATTGTCCCGGGATTTCTAATTGATGTCTAATTAACCCTAGATTCTAGCCTATTACTACAACCAAATATACATTATACCCCCTCTAATCTACCCGACCTAAACAATTTCCCCAATTCTTCTCATGAACCATAACCCTCCACAACGCCAATTTTCCCCAATTCCCCCCTAAAATTTGAATCAAGTCATGCCAAAATTTGCCTCGTCAATAGTGGACCTGCCTCATCTCCACCACCAAAACACTGTACAAAACCCTGCTGGACAAAATTGTGAGCGTCCATTTCAAAAGCTTCGATCCAGACCATTCGTTCTTGATAACAGGCATTTCGTGAAAGATAAGGATGGAAAGCGTACGATCCTTTAGGAGATTGACGATTTTCACCCCAATTTTCATGTGAAATGTCTGATTTAGGGTCGAATTCAAAAATGAAAATCTCAGCTTCAAACCCTAGCGGGTCAGGTATATATTCATCTTCTTTTGTCATTTTTAGGGGGTTGTGTAGAGAAAAAAAAATGTATTACATAACATCATATACATAAGTTTTTAGTTAAAAGGTTTAAAAATTCAAAGGTAGTGCTACTGTTCTGTTTGATTTTTAATTCTGTGTTTGTGTCGTCACTTCAACATTTAAGTTGTCGCTTCGCCTTTCAAGGCGTCGCACTTGTTTCGAGTGGTATCGCTTCGGATCCTCACCCTTTTTCACTGCACCACGGCAGGTAAAATCTAAACTTTTTCTTTACTTTTTTTCTTGTTTTCATATCAGTTACAATGGTACGTGTTGAGTTATGTATAATATAGTGTGTTAAAATTTGAAGTTTAGGTGGTATTTGAATGATTGAGTAAAGGTTGAAACTTTACTATAAGCATGAGCAATTCTAACATGAAACTTGTCTTGGAAATTTTGTCACTTTTTGTTAAGCGTTCGTTGATAACTTATAGCTGTCCAGTTTTAAAGAGAGGAGATATAACTGTGAGTTGCTTAATATTAAATTTCTGCCATGTGTGAATCTGAATATAAGAGCTATGTTTACTGTTTTTTTTCCTGATATAATCCTTTCAATGCAGACTCTTTCCCTGTTTTATGAATGTGTTCTATTCCTTAAAGAATGTATTCTAGCAAGTGAAAACTTAATCTAATCATAGAAGTCTGGCTAAGTTGTCTTTAAATCAGAAATTTTATTTTTTTGTGACTTAATAAGGAACCATATTCAAGAGTATTGGTTTGTTTTGCTTGGATTGTCTAGGAGAAGTTTAAGCTGTGCTTCTTCCCTCCCATTTCCCCTGATTTCTTTGTCTTGAAATTTGCCATGTGCTGATCTGCATGAGAGAATAGAAAGGAGCAGTAGTAGTTGTTAAAGTTTTGAAGGGGCCTGCTTTGGTTGTTTGGAAGCTGGATGTATGTTTCAAGGAGATTTTAAGGTCCAGGAAGGCAGGGAAGTTCAGGGGTCAGTTTCTAGTGAGATCTCTGTATGTGGAGGTTGCTTCTGAGAGTTGAAAGAAGTAGAGGAGTTCAGGTCTGGTGGCTGTGAAGTGTGTGCAGTTTGTTTGGAGGGAGTTTAGTCCAGGGAAATTTGTTCCTCATCTTCCTGGATAGTTCTGTGGGTTCAGGTGGTATAGTGAGGTTTGTTGCAAGTTCAAAGTGTATAGGGAAGTTGTCAGGTGGATAGGGCTATCACTGGTTGTTTCAGAAGAATCAAAAGAGGGGCAAGTGGTTGATTTTACTTCAAGGAGGTACTGCATATATTAGCTTGTGTGAGGGAGTGCAGGTTGGCCAGTGAGGGTGTATGGTGGTGTTTTGTTGTCTGCAGGTTGTTTTAAAGAGAGTTTAGCAGGAAAAGGGGTTGATTTGCTTTGGTGTTTGGTTCAGGATAGTGAAGGAGTTCAGGGAGTATATAGTGGATATGCAGTCGGCTTTGTTGAGTTCAGGTCAGAGAGTTTGTGAGAGTGTGAGGGTACATTTGCTTTAGTATTGTTGTAGGATATCTTAATTGTTCAAGGGAGTTGGAAGAGTTTAGTTGAGGGTAGCACGGTATTTAAGTTGTTGCAGGTGTGTGTGATGGAGTTCATGTTGTCTGTGGGGCTTGTGAGGATGTGAGGTGGTTCCTGCCTTGTTTGCTTGAGCCTAAGGGTCTATTCCTCTTCTCAGGCTCAGTATATTTTTCCAGTTTTCCAACACAAATGCATGAATCTTCGCCTGATCAGTCTTGTATCTTATTGGTCATGGTTTCAGTTTTCTTAAGTTCAAGGTCCTATCATGTAGTCTGGTAGTTTTTGTTGTTTACTTGGTTTTCTAAGTATTCAGTTTGTTATTCCCCGGCTATTTCATGCCTGCTTCAAATTTTGAGTTAAAAGTAGAATAATCCAGATTGGTATGTGTGCGTTGCACGATTACCATGCTAAGTCGCGACTAGAATGGTGCGCAAGTGATTTGTTTACTAGCTCTTCAAAGATTCTGAATGTGTACTTGGTTAATTTCTTGGAGTTATTCTCTATGTGAATAGTTTCTAATCTTTATCTTATCAATATTTTTGCATGGAACGCGACTGGAATTGCAACGAGTTTAAAACTCAATGCACATTCTTGGGATCAAGTCTATTTGGATTATAAATCTTGCATATCTTTAGCGGCAATTTCAAGGCTGTGATTAACAAGTTGCTATTAAGGCTCGCATACGAGTTTGTATTTTCCGGGCTCTACCTTTTCTACCCTCTCTTTCCCACTCCTTTAGAAAATTCATGTTATATAGGACTTCTACGTAAACCGGTCTAGAAGCCTTGTAGGATAGAATCATATGAATTATTATTAGTTATTATTAAACTGCTTTGTGAATGCCTTATTCCTTTTTCTTTAAATTTGCTAGCTAATTTGCGCACTTTGGTAACCGTTTGTTAAATGAGTGCAAATAAAACACAATTAAAGTTTACCTCCTTTAAATCATTATTTATTTTAAATATTCATTTATTTATTTACTTATTTATCTGCTTGTTTACATATTTATTCATTATTTACTTATTATTTATTATTTACTTATTGTATTTTTCTAAAATTCTTAAATTATTTATTTTACTTATTCGTGAAAACTGCCGGATTAACCACTTTTTAGTGGATTTTCGAAAGTGCTCTCTTATGAAACAAAGACCTTCATTCGAAAATAAATGAACTACTTACCTAGAATCTCTGAAACTTATTTTCTTTTTAAATAAGGAAGAAATGCACTCATTAATTAACTTTAGGTTCCTAATTTTTCTTAAATTAGATGGCGACTCAAAAGAAACTCTTTGGAGTCTCCATTTTTGTTTAAATATACCCGAAATTTATCTTTTCAAGAAAGGTTAATTTCTGGGGTTCAACAGACGTCCTTCGCTAATAAAAAATAAAATCAAAAATTAAATATTTCACCGAGACAAATCCCTCGGTAGTAATTTAAAAAATAATTGATTTTAAATTTACTTACCGAGGTACATCCCTCGATAAAACAACAAACACATATTTTTTTTAGAGAGGGAATTCCCTCGTTACTAAGAAATTCTAGAATTGTTTTTTGTCTTCCTCGGTAAGACAGTAAATCCTGCACAATAAATTATTAGAAACAGGATAGAAAGCCTAACAAACTCAAATTAACCTAAAATTGCATTCAAACAGTAATAAAAACCCTCTTAAAATTACAAAGCCACAAATGAGCTTTTAAACCATCCTACATACGTGTTCCATAAACAAGTGTTCAACACGCATAGAATATAACTACGAATGTTTCAAAAACAAGCGACAACATAAGCAAATACATCAATAATAAAAGTACATAACACTTGCCATATCCAAGTCTAATTGACAAATGTTTAACTAACCATAAATCTATTTCGTCTTCTCGGAGTCATTGCCAAGTCCCTTATCCATCATAAACTTCTGCATAATAGCCTGTAAGGTCCTTATATTTTCACGGTCAGCTTGGATTTTCAATTCTTGGTCCGTTAGACTTTTCTTCACCGTTTCCATTTGAACGTGCAATTCATCCACATTATCTGAAGCATAGGAAGAAGAAGAAGAAGAAGAGCAAGTATTAATAATACCTATTCGGGAAGGCTCTTTGTAATGCAGTGGAGCAAGGTCATATGCTCAATTTTTATAGTAGCCACAACCCGCTTGAACGAATATTGCAGCAACTTTCTCCGAAGTGGTTTTAAGAGGGCTGCCATCGACCACTGATTCTTGGCTTTCAACCCATTCTCGCTCAACAACTCTATAGTTATCCTGAAACAAAATAAAAGATAAGTATAATTACTTTAACAAGTATCTTAAATAAAATAATATCGTAATTGATATCTTACATCTAGTTCATGTGCACGTGGCTCGACCCATCTTAGCTTATTTCTATGTTCATCATGTAAAAACGGAACATACGAAAAAAAGCAATATCGCTTATGGGTCTGTGTTCCTTTTCCTATAAAAGGAAAATGGAGCAAGAAAAAATAAAAATGACGATTAGTTATAATTAAAATAAATTAATACAAACTTGCATATCTCATCCGATGGGTCGCCACACTAACAGAACCACATGTGTGCAATGAGCCACCCTTTGTCGAGGCTCGATTTTTCTTTGCTTTCTCACTCCTTGCAATGAGTTCCGGTGACTCCCAATACACAAGCAGTTTTTTCCAATATTCAGGATAAATCCAGTCCGGAACTTCACCAAACTTCTGAATTTCAAAAATGAATCACTAAGCCTTTGTGCAGCTTTCCTCTTAAGATTATCCTGTACACGACCATCATGTTTCGAATCGCACAAACACTTCAACTGAAACACTTAATAATATAAATGAACGTCTATACTTAAATTACTAATAAAATGCCAAAATACCAAAGTTTATACCATAAAAGTTTCAAACATTTTATCTCTATCCCGAGGGGGTACTTTTCCCCATGACAGCCAACCATCAGTAAGTTTGAAGTCATAGAGTCCACAATGGGAGGCGTAGCCTTCTCTGATAGAGTAAACCTGCATTCTATTTAGCATAAACAAATATATAAATATATATTCAATAGTTGATCATTAAAAAATATAGTATTGCTTACCCATATGGGCCAGTGGGTGCGATAATCAACCTTCCACTATCACCGAGCGATCAAACCTCACCATGAGCAGGAGTAGGAGCTTTAGTACGTTTCTTTTTACCTTTCCGTGATGTAGTAGTGACAGATGGAGAAGATAGTAAATGAGGGTCTAGAATAGGAAACCCAGTACCTTAGGGAGTAAACATACTCGAGGATGTTAAAGGTGATGCAGATGGAATACTTTGCGGATGCATGTTAGGAGTAGGTATAAGCATCATCTGAGAAGTGCCTGGTGCGGGGAATGACTGAAATGAAAGCCCTGTACACACACATATTGATGGGAGCTGCCTGGCGGGGGCATGGATTGGAAGGAGGGAGCAGCAGCATGGCTAAGCTGATAAGGCTGGCATGGTACATGCATAGATTGAAAAGATGTGCCCGGGGCGTGCATATGCTGAAAGACTGGGGTGCTGGGGGACCATTAAAAAATTTTGGCGGATATGTACCTAAGTGCGCGAGTAGCTCCTTTGTCGGAGTCAATAATGGAACATGAGATGTAGTATGACTAGCGGAAGATGATGCTGTATAACTTGTAGCACGACCCCATGGTCTTTTCCCTTCTTACCCGTAGATGCCATTTCTGCAAAAATAAATAAATAAATATTAACTCAAATGTTAAGTGTAAAAAAATAAAATACCTTTATAATCTAATATGAATACGAAATTAGGCATTACTTTAGTCTATGTGCGAAACATAAATAAATGTAATTAAACAAATATTTAGAGATATATTAATACTAGCAATGATATAAATCATCGCTTCTTTCTTCTGTTTCATCAAGTAATTCGTCCTCGCTTGTTTCATTTTCATCAATAAACTCTTCTTCTTCATTTTCCGTAGAAGTCTCTTTTTCATGGTTGAACCCTCAATTCTCCTGTCTACTCTTTTGTTCCTCCTTTCCTCAGCATCATCCTCCATAGGCTCTGGTTCATCAGCAGGTTTTCCATCCAACACATAGTCACAGGACTTCAGAATATTCCTCCCAAACAAGTCATTGTGGTCCGGCTCAGTCCACTTACCAGCAGGCACCCAAAAGAAATCAAATACCTTCCCCAGAAGAAACCCATAGACCAGCGCATGTTTTCCTAACCCCATATCAGCTGCTCTACCAATGTGCTTGATCATCAATTCAGGCAGATTAATACGAACTTCTTGATCTAGCAGGTCCATATAGGTCATATCCAGAAAGTTGACCTCACTCCTCCTCTTTGACCTCTGCAACAGGTTCTTCAGCACAAATTTAAAAAGCAACTGGTAGAAGAGTTGCATTGCCTTCTTCTTAACTTGTATAGCCATTTCCAGTCTAGGTCTCCCTGCAAATTTCTGGGTTACCTCCAAAGCAGACACACCATCTCCTCTAGCCGGCCACGAGATCCTCATGTACTCTCTGTAGCCCTAAGAAGAAACACCCAAAATCTCGCCCAGTTCCACACTGTCAAACTGGATTACCAGCCCCTTGACTATGGTTGTCACAATACCTTAACTCACTGTGCAATTGGAATAAAATTCTCGAACCTCTTGCTCTCTCAGCTGTCTAGCACCATCACTGAATAGGTTCAACCAACCTTGAGCTCTCAACTTAGCACCAAGTTGAGTCATACCCTCTAGCTCCAGGTCAGTTAGAATTTTACCCTTCACCATTGGTAGACCTCTAAAGTGGGCCACCCTCCTCTTCTTGTCTTCCTTGTCATCTCCAATCACCAGCTTTGATTTGGAACCTCTCCTACGAACCTTAGGTTCCTCCACAATCTTCTCCTGCTGCTCTCTCACAGAACCACGAATCGCAAGTCTTCTCACAGACTCCCTGTTTTTCTACTACTTTCTCCCATCCCCTCTGTATCTCCAGAAATACCCATTTTTGAACTACCTACTAATTCTCCTCCCTTTACTAGCCTTCTTTTCTTCACAGTTTGTTTTTGTTCCTAAACTACCGGCCTCTTTCCCAATCTCCTCTATTCCTCCACCACTACAACATCAGTCTCACTGGAGGAACCTTCACTGGCTTGAGGAGTGGGATTGGGCTCAGGCAACACATCATCTAAAGGTTCAGTAAAACCTACACCTTCTATATTCTCTTCCACATAATTATCGATACCTCTCAGATTTGCGTCATCACCTGCCACGGAACCAGAGAACGAACCAGGTTCTTTAGCAGGTTCAGAAGATTTTTCTATTCCCTTGTCACTACCAGTCTTTTCTACCATAGGAACTGTCTCAGGAACAGGTTCCTCAACTATGTTCTCAGTTTCTGTAGTAACAACAACAACAACCTCTGTTTCGACAACTTTCTCAGGATTTTCTACAACTACCTCCTCCTTATGTCCTACTTCATTATCAACTTGTTCTTCTAAATCTACAGGCATAGAGGGTACACTAGTATCGACAACTACAGTACCAGTAGGAGAACTAGGGTTTACCTTTTTAGTTTCTTGGACAATTTCTTGAGTCGCTTCAATGATCCCTTCCTCCGTACCAGTTTCTGGAACAATTTCCCCCTTACTAGTTGCTTCCTCCGACAACTTCTTCTGTCTCAATTTCGCAAACTTCCTCGCCATAGCCACAGAACAACTCGCGGCTAGTTTCTTAGCCTTTTAATTTAGTTTAGATAATTTGAGTTTATGAGAAGAGAGTTTCTGTTCATCAAGTAATTTGTCCTCGCTTATTTTATTTTCATCAATAAACTCTTCTTCTTCATTTTCCGTAGAAGTCTCTTTTTCATAGTTGAACCCCTCAATTCTCCTGTCTACTCTATTGTTCCTCCTTTACTCAGCATCATCCTCCATAGGCTCTGGTTCATCAGCAGTTTCACCATCCAACACATAGTCACAGGACTTCAGAATATTCCTCCCAAACAAGTCATTGTGGTCCGGCTCAGTCCACTTACCAGCAGGCACCCCAAAGAAATCAAATACTTCCCAGAAGAAAACCATAGACCAGCGCATGTTTGCCTAACCCCATATCAGCTACTCTACCAATGTGCTTGATCATCAATTCAGGCAGATTAATACGAACCTCTCGATCTAGCAGGTCCATATAGGTCATATCCAAAAAATTGGCCTCACTCCTCCTCTCTGACCTCTGCAACAGGTTCTTCAGCACAAATTCATTATCCACTACCTCCTCCTTATCTCCTACTTCATTATCAACTTGTTCTTCTAAATCTACAGGCATAGAGCGTACACTAGTATCGACAACTACAGTACCAGTAGGAGAACTAGGGTTTACCTTTTCAGTTTCTTGGACCATTTCTTGAGTCGCTTCAATGATCCCTTCCTCCGTACCAGTTTCTGAAACAATTTCCCCCTTACTAGTTGCTTCCTCCGACAACTTCTTCTGTCTCAATGTCGCAAACTTCCTCGCCATAGCCACAGAACGACTCGCGGCTAGTTGCTTTGCCTTTTGATTTAGTTTAGATAATTTGAGTTTTGGAGAAGAGAGTTGAGAGTCTACTTTGGAACTGATCGATATTTTGTTTTACAGAGGATTGTGTTTTAGAGAGAGAAAATATTTTGAGAGAGTTTAGAATTTTCAGCCAATAGAAACAATGTTTATGATCAAGTAGTGGAATAGAGACGGGTTTAGGTTTATCGGGCAGGTGAACGGGTTGATGGGATTGGAAAAAGCTGCTGCTACTTATTACATATGGGAGCTGACGCCATCAAGGTTCAAAGAATTTGAATTTTAAAAGTTTTGCACTAATCCGGTGCCAAGTGAGGGTGATTGGTAACAGATTAGGCCACGTAAGACAACTTTGTATTCAGTAAGTAATATAGAATGTGTACCTGAATGTCCATGCACCAGTTTCTTTAATTATAACCTAGATTTCAAAAATTTGCCAGTATCTAAGTCATGAAAACAGGTTCCAAATAGGTTAGCAAGCAAAACAATTAAGTTTTCATAGTAGAATCAACTAAGCAAAGTTAAGCTAAGTAAAACAAGGAAACTTCATTAGCCAATCATTGGGATAACTAGGTGCTGCTTCGTTCATTGTATCTTGGTCATCCCTATCTCAAGCCTGTTCTTTTCAAATTGTACCCTGTTTAATGGCTTAGTGAAGATATCAACAATTTGGTCCTCAGTCCTGCAAAAGTACATAGAAATTAGGTCTTTCTTAACATTGTCCCTTAGAAAGTGATGCCTAATATCAATATGCTTTGTTCTCTTGTGTTGGATCGGGTTCTTGGCAATATTGACTGCACTGGTATTGTCACAAAAGATTGGAACTGGTCCACACTCGATTCCATAGTCCTCCAGCTGCTGCTTGATCCATAATAACTGTAAACAACATAAAGCAGCTACTATATATTTAGCTTCAGCTGTGGATAATGTCACTGAATTTTTTTTCTTTGTAGCCCATGAAACTAAACAAGGACCTAGGAAGTGTGCCATCCCAGATGTACTTTTCTTATCAACCAAGTGACCAGCACAATCAGCATCTGCATACCCAATTAGATCAAAACTTCCACCTTTTGGGTACCATAAGCCAAGATCTTGAGTTCCTTTCAAATATCTCAAGATTCTCTTGACTACAATTAAGTGTGACTCCTTTGGTTTTGATTGGAACCTTGCGCACAATCCCACACTATAAACAATGTCTGGACGACTTGCAGTTAAATACAGCAAAGAGCCAATCATTCCTCTGTACTTAGTTTCATCAATTGAAGCACCAGTTTCATCCACATCTATCTTCGTTCCTGGAGCAATGGGTGTGTTCATATCCTTAGCAGACTTCATATCATACTTCCTTAACAGCTCTTTGATGTACTTCTGCTGGTGGATCATTGTGCCTTCCTAAGATTGCTTGATTTGTAAGCCTAAGAAGAAATTTAGCTCACCCATCATACTCATCTCAAATTCACTTCCCATCAGTACGGCGAACTCCTTGCAAAGGTTCTCATTTGTAGCACCAAAGATGATGTCGTCTACATACACTTGAACAATCAACAGGTCTTTGGCTTTCTTCCTTAAGAACAAAGTGTTGTCTATTTTACCTCTTGTAAATCCATTCTCCAATAAGAACCCAGACAACCTTTCATACCAAGCCCTAGGAGCCTGTTTCAACCCGTACAATGCCTTGTCAAGTTTGTAGACATGATCAGGAAACTCTGTACTTTCAAAGCCAGGTGGTTGAACCACATACACCTCTTCATTCAAATAACCATTGAGGAATTCACTCTTCACGTCCATCTGATACAGCTTAAACTCCATGTAAGCTGCAAAAGCAATAAGCATCCTAATGGCCTCCATTCTTGCAACAGGTGCAAAGGTTTCATCATAATCAATTCCTTCTTCTTGGCTGTAATCTTGAACCACCAGTCTTGCCTTGTTCCTTGTTCATCCAGCTTGTTTCTAAAGACCCATTTAGTACCAATGATGGACCTGTCCGCTGGTCGAGGGACCAGGTGCCATACCTTACTTCGTTCAAACTAATGAAGTTCCTCTTGCATCGCGATTACCCAGTCTGGATACTCGAGTGCTTCACGTACATTCTTTGGTTCTATTGAGGACAGAAACGCAAAGAATGTGCAGAAGTTCTTCAAACCTCTCCTGGTAACAATTCCAGTGTTTAGATCAGACGAGAGGTTCTCCAGTGGATGAGAACTTTGATTTCTCCAAGGTTTAGGCTGAATCTGTTGAGTGTCATTTCCAGGAGGATCTGTGCCATCTAACTCTTCTTCATCTTACTCTTCAGTTCCCCCTGTCTGATTGCCTTCTAGTTCCCCCTGAGTTTGATCCTTATCATCCTGATTACTTTTAACTCCATTCAAATTCTCAGGGTCTTCAGCAGGTTCATGTCTTGTAAGACCGATCTCCTGATCATCATCTTCTTGTCTGTTTGTAACACTTTCAGATTCATCAAATACCACATGCACACTTTCTTCTACAGTCATGGATCTCTTGTTGAACACTTTATAAGCTTTACTTTGTGAAGAATATCCTAAGAAGATGGCTTCATCACTTCTAGTATCAAACATCCCTAGAGGTTCTTTTCCATTGTTATGCACAAAACACTTGCACCCAAAGGCTCTGAGATGTGCAATATTAGGTTTCCTGCCTCTGATCAGCTCATAGGGAGTTTTCTCTAGAAAAGGGCGAATAGAACATCGATTCAGCAGGTAGCAAGCGGTATTGACTGCTTCAGCCCAAAAAATCTTTGATAAGCCGCTTGATAGCAACATTGTTCTAGCCATGTCCTCCAAGGACCTGTTCTTCCTTTAAACTACACCATTCTGCTGAGGTGTCCTTGGTGCAGAGAAGTTGTGATCCACACCATGTTTGTTACAATATTCAGCAAACTTAACATTCTCAAATTCTGTACCATGGTCGGACCTTAAACTCACTAGTTGAAGCCCCAGTTTCTTCTGATTGACTCTGACCCAATCCTCGAACATATCATATGGTTGTTGAAGAGGATTGATAGATGTTTTGCTAATCAGGAGTTCATGGATTTCTTTCCTAATATTAACATTGAACACCTTGCCAGGACTGGATCTGATCATTTTCTTTTGTTGATAAAGTGTTCGACTGATTCTTCTACTATTATCAAATCCTTCAAATTTCTGAATTTTTGGACAGATAATGAATCATTCTTACAAGTTGTGAAAGATAATTGGGTTTGTGATTGTGTAGGGGATCCATTTATTATTTTTCACAGGAAAATTGAAGAAAGTGAAGCAGGCTTTATCAAGGTGGAGCAAAGCCACCTTTGGCAACATTTTTCAGAAAATTCCCTCACTTAAAGATATAATTAAAGCTCATGAGCTTAAGCTTGAAGAATCACCTGATGCATATCATAGGGAGCAATTGAAGAAAGCTGATGCTGAACTCAAAAGGGTGCTGCATTTAGAGGAGGAATTTTGGAAGCAAAAGGCTGGCTTTCAGTGGTTTAAAGATGGTGATCCCAATACTAAATTTTTTCATGCTCAGGTGCAAGGCAGGAGGAAGAAGCTTAAAATTCATAGAATCGAGGATAGGCTTGGCAATTGGCTTAGTGATGAAGAAGATATGGCTGCTGAAGCTTTGGAGTTTTTTCAACAACAATTTGCAAGTGATGGCCAAGAATTGAATTTTGACTTGCTCTTACATATGCCTGAGATGGTTAATGCTGATCAGAATTTAGCAATAGAAAAAATTCCTTTCATGGAAGAGGTGAAGAAAGCAGTTTTTGGCTTGAATGGTGATAGTGCTTCAGGCCCTGATGGCTTTTCAGGGAAGTTTTATCAAGTGTGTTGGGATGTCATAGCTGCTGATCTTACTAGTATGGTGCAGGCTTTCTTTATTGGCCATGATATCCCTAGATTTGTATCTCATACAAATTTAGTGCTCCTCCCTAAGAAGCCTAATGTATCAACTTTTTCAGACCTTCGGCCTATTAGTTTGAGTAATTTCTCAAACAAAGTGATCTCAAGAGTAGTTCATGATAGACTGGTTGATTTGCTACCTGACTTGATCTCTCCTACATAGGCTGGATTTGAGATCTGAGGAACAAGGTCCATGTGTATATGGAGTAGTCATCAACCATTACCATTACGAATCTCTTACCTCCTCTGTTCCTTACCCTCATTGGTCCACACAAATCCATGTGAACCAGCTCAAGTGGTTTAGAAGTACTAACCACTTTCTTTGACTTGAATGAAGATCTTACATGTTTCCCCCTCACGCAAGCATCACAAATCTTGATGTCATTGAACCTCTTGCTTGGCATTCCACGAACCAAACACCAATTTATTCAATTGAGTCAAGCTTGCATGTCCTAGTCTCTTGTGCCACAACTGACTATCATTTTCCAGCACATTCAGACAAGTCAAATTATTTTCAGGAAGAGACCCTAATGTCGCCTTGTACACATTATTAGCTCGTTTCCCTTCCATTATCACTTCACTAGTTTGCAGGTTCTTCACAGTGCAACCTACAGACTCAAGAGGTTGCACATTTCGGATAGGCCTTGGTAGTGGAATGTTTCTTGGGGGGTTATCCAAGATGCGGGGAATGCCCGTTCGTTGGGTATTGCCCAACACTTGATCAACTCTCTCTCGCTCCTCCTTTGCCCGTTGTTGATTGAGCAATTCAATGACATGGCTAACTTGCTCCGGGGTAAAGTTAGGAGTACTTGAAACTTCAACTTGGACACTCGGGGCCCCTTTCTCGACTTGGACACTCGGGGTCCCTTTCTCCGATGGGACATTAGACGTCCCTTGCTCAACTAGAGCACTAGAGTTCACCCGCTCGAGGCTTTCAATCCTCAAGTTCATACTATCCAATTTGGCGAGGATAGTAGCAAGGGCACTCTTTGCAAAATCATCTCCTTCGGAAGACATTGTACCTACACAAGTAGAAAACGTTAGTAAACAACCTCACACACTCCCTCACTTGAGATCACTCGGCTCTCTCGTTTAGTGACGGTGGGTATTTCACTCGACTTGTGGTTCCAAAGCTTCACGTAGATGAGTAGCAATTCCTCAACTCAACCAAACTATTCACGAGTCAAGCACACTCCGGGGTGAGTGGAGTTAATAGGACTCAATGAAAGCTAGGCACTTTGAAGTGAGGACTTGAATCAAAAAGAGTCTAGGATTCTTCTTGGAATTCTACTCTCCAACTAATGCACGAATCAACCTAAAAGCAATGAAAGATTAGTGCTAATTCAAGTAGAAAGATTACTTAGATAGGCACTAATAAGAGATTAGGCAACAAAGAACAAGCAAACCTAGAAGAAACTACCCAAAAACAACCCTCCAGTAATTTAGGCGGAGCGCCCAAGGTATGGGGTGGAGCGCCAAAAATTTGGTCAGTGGGGTTGGGCAGGCGGGGCGCCTGGGAACTAGGCGGAGCGCCTGGAGCAAGGGCAATTCAGGCGGAGCGCCCAAAGGTCTAGGCGGAGCGCCTGGACGAAGAACACCTGGGTTTTTTCTACTCCGTGTTCTTCGTTTTCAATCCAATTTCTAGGCCGATTCCAAGGTGTTTTGGCCAAATCCAAGGTACCCAAAGTTGCTCCTAGATACAATCTACAATCCCCAATCAATTTCAAACCCAAACAACCAACAAATTATGCTCAATCAAGATTCAAAGTTTTCAAGTTTGGGGTTTCAACATGGGTTTCAAGGTTCAAAAGTGGGTTTCGATTCTTCAAAAACTATGTTACCGAACTCCGAATCACACGATTCTTGTTGCAAATTGTTCGGTTTTCAATAGAGATCAATCCCCAATAATCAATTCCAAAACCCCATTAACACACAACCCCAAATCAATCAATTTCCTCAAGAACAAGGGTTTGGTAGGGTTTAACAACAATTGGGGTTTTCAATTTTCAATTCAATCCAATCCCAACAAATTTGGTACCCAATCGTCAAGTTTTCAACAAGGATCGATAATCTATAACACCCACTTCAAGAATCACAAACACCAAAAAGTTACACCAATTTTTGAATGTTTGAGTTTTTTTCAATTTTTTGTAATTTTCTTTTTCCCAATAACTTCAACAACAAGAAAACTAAAAGAAGATACTAGGCACGAAGAATCAAGGGTCGGGGTTCGTAGGAACGAAACCCGAACCTTGCTCTGATACCAAATGATGTAGGAAATCAAATGCGGAAAGTAAAAGATAGGAACAAGACGTATCTCGATCACAAATCTCAAGTAGCAACGGAGAACTTGTTCCGTTACACCCCGAGAGGAGGTCAAGAACACCTACGCTAGGCAACTACCCTCGAGCTAACGTGAGCACGCAAGTAGAATGGTCGGGGGGATTGGAATTCATCTAGATCCGCTAGAGGAAGAACAAGTCCCATTCAAGGTTTCATTCAATAAGAATTCTTCAACACAAAGTGTAATTTTAATCATCAAGGTAAGCTAATGAAAATAACAAGCAATCTAGCTATTTATAGGTGTTTTTAGGCACCTATTGAAAGGTCTAAAATGACCACACTTAGGCTTAGGAACAAAGGACCACGTATGGTCAAAATAGTCATAACATAACTAAGAATCACGTGCTTCAGCGATTTGGGCGGAGCGACCAAGGAATTGATCAGTGGGGTGGCCTAGGCGGGGCGCCCAGAGTTTGGGCGGAGCGCCTAGGCCTAGGCTTGCTCAGGCGGAGCGCCTGGCTCCTTCAGGCGGGGCGCCCAGGCCTAAGCCTCTTCAGGCGGAGCGCCTGGATGACTGGGCTGCTCCCCTTGCACTTTAAGCACTCAGAACAGCTTCCAATCGCTTCCTTCTTCTAGGCCCTTCCTCATCAACTGTAGGTGTACTCCTTGGATGTCCTTAGCTTGGCTCCGAGTGAAGGGTCTTGTGGGGGTTTGGGTCTTATCAAGTTGATATTGACCTCCCTGGCCACCAATATGTAAGCTAATTCTAGGGCTTCAGTTATAACTTCATATTCTGCTTCGTTGTTCGTCATCAGGGAGCAGCTGACAGCTTTCCTGAACACTCTTTGTTGGGGACTCGATCACTAAACCAAGCCCGGCCCCTTTTACATTCGAGGTACCATTAGTGTGGATCACCCATTCCCCGGTGTCAACACCTTCTATCATCTTTCGTTCCTCCTCAGCCTTTGGCTTAAGTCAATGCTGAAGTCGGCAACAAAGTCTGCGAGAACTTGTGACTTGATGGTCGTTCTTAGCTGATATATGATATCATACTCGCCGAGCTCAACAACCCATTTCACCAACCTATCTGACAACTCAGGTTTTTGCAGTATGGTCCATAATGGAGAGAGGAAACCACGACAATGGTGTGACTCTGAAAGTACGGCCGCAGCTTCCTCACTGCCATGACTAAGGCAAATGCGAGCTTCTCTAGATGTTGATACCTTGTTTCTACGTCTAGGAGAGACTTGCTGACATAATATACTGTGACTGCACTCCCTTCACTTCTCGTACCAGGACGACGCTAACGGAAACTTTGAACACAGCTAGGTACAACAATAATGGTTCTCCCTCGCGTGGCTTGGTAAGCAACGAGGGACTTGCCAGATACTGTTTTAGCTCTTTTAAAGCCTTGCTACATTGCTCCATCCACTCAAAGCTTTTATTCTTTTTCAGGACATTGAAAAATTGATGACACTTCTCTGATGACCGCGAGATGAACAAGCTAAGTGTTGTGATTTGACCATTGAGCCTTTTAACTTCGACTTCACTCTTCAGGACCTCCAGTATTGCTTTGATTGCTTCGATCTTCACCAGGTTCGCTTCTATGCCCCTGTTAGAAACAATGAACACCCCAGAGGATACGCCACAGGCACACTTCTCGGGGTTGGGCTTTATTCTAATCTATGTACAGGATATCGAACGCTATCTCTAGTTGGCCAATGTGGTCTTTGGAAAATTTTGACTTCACCAGCATGTCGTCGATGTAAACTTCCATTGTCTTGCCAATATGCTCCTTGAACATCAGGTTCACTAATCTTTAATAAGTCGCTCCTGCGTTCTTCAGTCCGAAAGGCATCATCACTTTATAACAATAAGTTCCCCTGTCCATGATGAAAAAAGTCTTTTCATGATCATCTGGGTTCATAAGTTTCTGATAGTATCCCGAGTATGCATCTATAAAACTAAAGCCCTCATGCCCTGCCGTTGAATCGAAGAGTTGATCAATGCTAGGCAGTGGGAAGGAATTCTTTGGGCATGCTTTATTCAGATCTGTGAAGGCGATACACATCCTCCACTTACTATTCTTCTTGGGAGCCACTACGACGTTTGATAGCCAGTCGGGGTATTGAATCTCGCAAATGGAACAATTGTTGAGTAGTTTCTCAACTTCTTCGTGAACCGCCTGCCCCTTCTCGCAGCCTATCGGTCATTTCTTCTACTTGATTGTCTTAAAGTTTGCATCGACGTTTAGATTATGCGTGATAACGCTAGTTGATATTCCTGGCATGTCAGTGTGTGTCCAGGCGAAGGTGCCCGACCGAGCGCAAAGGAAGTTAGCGTGCTCTTGTGTTGCTTTAGTAGAGAGCTTTGCCCCTACGTAGAATTTCTTGTCCGGAACATTCTAATCGAATATTACTGGATCAAGGTTGTCAACTATAGCTTTAGTCGGCTGATCTTCTTCCTCCGGGTCGGAGGGTATGATAACTAGTTCGTAGGGCCCCGTGTCCTAAGGGTACGCTAGTGACCAGATTGGGACTAAGAACCTTATCCAATTTCTTCTTGTGATTCTTGGTCTCTTTCCTAGTGGCATCGATCACTGTAATCATGTAACAGCTCCGAGATAGTTTTCGTTCCCCCTGAATTTTTTTCACCCCCAAGGAGTCAGGTACTTAACGACCTCTTGAAGTGTAGATGGCACAGCGTGTACTTCGTGAATGTAGGGTCTCCCAAGGATAATGTTATACGAGAGATCACATGTCATTACTTGGAAAGATGTCAACCGCGTTGTTCCTGGTAGGTGTACCTGGAGGAGGATTTGTCCCACAGACTTCTCGCTGGAATTGTTAAAGCTGGTTAGGGTATACGGGCTACGGATTACCCAACTCTACATCTCAATCTGACAGATAACCTTCCATTGAATGATATTGACTACACTGCCGGGATCCACCAACACACGCTTGACTCAAGCATAATATACCTGCAGAGTAATTATTAAGGAATCGTCGTAAGGATGGTGGGTTCGCTACAAATCTCCGTCATCGAACTCGAAAGTGTTAAGGCGTAGCTTTTTGGCTATTTGCTGGTGAGCCTCACAAACCATGATGACATTGGTCTTGTTGCTTCGGCCCTTGGCCCCCCGAAGATCGTGTTGATGGGTCTTTTATTTGCCGACTGTGCTTGTTGATGAGGGTCAATACGCTGGTACAACCCTGACCTTGATGATGGGTAACTAGATTTTGATTTTAGATATTAGTTCAAAATTTTAGCTGTATTGCGGTATTGCGGCTTGACATGACTTCGCATTTTCCTTCTTAGGATACCTACAATTGCCTAGGCCCCATGATAGGTGCCAAACTGTTTATGCCTAAATTTGTTCGTCTGGATTAAACAATTAATTATGAATGTGGTCATAAGCAATATGGTAAATTATGATGGAAAAAGTAAATAAATACGATGAAAGTAAAGACAAGTAATTAAGCAAGAAATAATAGAGAAAGTAAAGTAGACCTTATTCCTTGAGAGTAGCCGACTACGATAGCAAATTGTGTCTTGTCCACTACAATCTAAGGTGGGGGTATTTATAGTAGTGATACCTAGTCCTAAATAAGGTAAAATATAAATACTAATAAGGCCATGTGCCTACAACTCAAGTTGGTTGTATACTAAACCTTAACTAGGAGACTGTAAACCCTAAGCAGCGGGATGTGTGCCCTACACCCTGTGACCAAACCGCCTAAACGGTCGTTAGCTCTAGGAGCGGGCGTATATCCTCAGTGCCCGGTGACTTGTAGGGTGAGCCTAGTCTCGCCAGCTGGACTCGTATCCCTATAACAATAGGTGACGTATTTTTGCCCACACAAGTTTAATCTTTCAAATCCTCAATCACAACACCAAATCAAGATTCAAGGGTACCAAACGATCAGAAAACGACAATATAAAAATCCCCTATATTAATCAATGAATGGAGAAGCAGATCCAAACTTGTTTTGCAAATTGTTTTCAACTTTTTGTTTTGTCAAAAATGAAAATAAACTAGAAAATAAGGTACTAGGCACGAAGAACAGGACTGGGATTATTAAAACAAAACTCTTTCCCTGCTCTGATACCAACTGATATAAGTAAAAATGCGGAAGCACTTAAAGATAGAAAGCAAGGCAGGAATTGAATAAGAACAAGGAATCAATAAGGAACTAGTCTCGTTACGCCCTTGTAGGAGTCAACAAGCACCTACACTAAGCAAACAATCCTCAAGATTACAATGAATCTCGTAAACAGTTTGATCAAAGAGGATTTGAGGTTCAATTGGAATCACCAAGAGAAATCAAGTCCCAACGGTTTCTTGTATTGAGAGAAAACTCTAAGGTTTAATATTCTTGTATAATGTAGCCTAATCAAATAAAAGACCTAAGTGTGGTATTTATAGGTTTCCCCACATGTACTAATATTATAAAAAAGCCCACAAGTTGGCTAAGATAAATAAAAACCACGCAGGGCGAACTAGTAAATAAGTCTCAAAAGTGAATTAAAATATCCTCATTTTAGCTTCAGGGGAGGCGGTCCGCCCTAGGTGGGAGGTAGTCTGCCTCTTGCAATCTTCAGAGAGTCTTCAGAGTGGGTGGTCCGCCCTAGCATTGAGGTGCCCCCGCCTCCAAACTTCAGAGAGCACACAATTTCGTACTTAGCCGTATTTCGGAGATTTTCGTGGTTTTTGGAACATGGGTGGTCCGCCCTTCATGGAAGCGCTCCACCCTGCCTTAGGAGGCTCCACCCTGCCCTGGGAGGCACTCCACTTTACACTATGGTGCTCAACCCTAATTGGGAGGCGCTCCACCCTGCCTTGGGGCGCTCCACCCTGACTTTGAGGCACTCCACCCTTGCAGGAAACTGCAGCTTCGCTCAATCGTTTCCTCGAACTCTTCTCCGAAGTTCATGCCTTTGCATCTTTTTAGCTTGACTCTTAATGGTTGGCATCTAGGGTCAAATTGGCCTGCATCAGTCGGCTTGGTTCGGTTTATCGGGTTTTTGGATTAACAAAATAACAGTGAAGATAAGAATAATGATTAACAACACTTTTCCTTAAAAAACGAAAAATTGATAAAGAGATTTTTTTCCTAAAACCGAATAATAAAGAGAACTACAAGTATATTTTTGGTCTTATAGTATTTTGAGAAACTTGAAATTCTAACCTAACTACACCTAAAATATTGCACTCTTTCCACTCGAGTAAATCTTGGAGCAATTGAAAATAATTATTTTAGGACAAAAGAAAGAATTGAAAAAATAATATCAAAACTAGAATACTGCTTTGCCTTTAGGCTTTATAAGTGGGTGTATATGTCTGTGACTCTGATTTGAAACCTGAATTAATACATTATGTTTACTTAATGTATTGGACTCCTTTGACTAAATAAGTTGGTTTCTTTTAAAATTGACTTAAAATGTTAGCAAAAAAGATAAAATCTAATATCATTTAACCTACTACAAAATTTATTGTAATTTTATAAAATATTTATATTACATTATCAAAGGTATAAAAAAATATATATATACGGTACCCGTATTTACACATACACATATATGATATAGGAATGGTTCAATGTAAGAAAAAATCGACTGAATTCTTTTTTACGGAGTTGCAACGATCCATTTCAAAGCAAAGAATTCCGTTCTTACAAGTAAATACTCAAGACCCTATATATATATATATATATATATATATATATATATATAGTTCAGTTTGGTTATTTATTATGAAACCTAACCAAACCAAATAATATCGGTTTTTAAAATTTGAAAACCACCAAACCATATCCAAGAACATCTCGGTTATTTTAGTCGATTTGGTTTGATTTTCGGTTTGGATCGGTTTTTAACCAAACCATGAACACCTGTAGCGCCAGTATATGCATACCCCAGATACATTAAGGAGCCTGCTCTGGTGAGGGGTTTAAGCACTTGTGAATTGGTTTCATTGCATTGCACCATACCGCAATCGCATTGTATTACATCTGATCTAGTGGGTGGTTTTTGACTTATACGTGTTTTGCTGATATTACATTTCTTGTATGTTTTTTGGTGATTGTTGTTTTCTTGCCTTATGTGATTAGCTTACCTATAATTGCTTTACTCATCCAATTGCATTACATATCATCTATTGGATGTTGTTTGACACATGATAGTGTCTAATAGAGTCTTGCTAATCGAGCGAACACGTTCGTACCTATCTACAAAAGGCTATGGTGAAATATAGGAAACTTCCCTTATTTCCTTCCTTATCGTGTGTGGGTCTTCTTGTCCAAGCTTTATTCTAATCCCTTTCTTGCTATCAAAATTTGAAGATAGTGTGAACTCGTATGGAACCTTAGTAATAAGCAGAGGAGCCTGTGGCAACACTCGATATGCCAACATGCTCTACGAGGTGGAGGTAAAGCTACCGGCCGAGGTAGAGGTCGTGGCCGAGGTAGATGTGGAGCTCAGCCACAACCAGCTGCCCAACCTAGTGCTAGAGCTTCTCAGACCGCAAGGGCTATAGATCTTGTTGATGATCCAGAGATTGAGATTGAGCCAGAGGTGCCAACGGGGCAACACCTGTACCAGAGGGGAAAATGGATCAGGGGTTTGTTGCTACTCCAGCTATTTAGGATGCTATGATGAAGTTAGTAGGACTCATAGTAAGTCAATTACCTCAGGTACCTCTCGTGCCTCAAGCAACTCCTAATGTTGCCACAGTGGCAGGTTTTCAGGCTCAGGGTGTTCACGCTCCAAAACCGAGTGTTGCTCCGGTGATTCATGCTCTAGACGCAGCAGCATCCGATAGTAAACCCTAGTTTGTTCAGGTTGTCCAGCAATGCCAGGTGATAGTTCCGGCAGGGAACCCGAAGAGGTTATATCATTTCACAAGACTACAGCCTCTAACATTTCGGGTCATTCAGTAGAGAATCCTCAAGAGTTTCTACAGTGTTGGCAGCACATATTTGAAGCTTTGGGGTATTTAAAAAATCTCGAGTTTATTATACTTTTTTTTTCAGTTTGCAGGTCCTACTTTAGCTTGGTGTACTACAGTTCTTTTAGTTAGGCAAGTGATGCGGGGCATACTATCTCAAGGCCTTTCACTAGAAGTCAAGCAGAGTTGATTCAAGACACTCATCTCCACTTGACTTGGAACGACATGGAAGGAGACTTGGGGAGCGACTTGAAGATCATACATTGGAGTGCCATGAATGGAGGATCACCTAGGCTACTTGGAGAGGCATCCAGTCCACATTTGGAAGCATTTCACGAGCCCCCATGAACGGGCAGACGGCCTACTCCAACAGGCGGACCGCCTACTCAAAATCAGCTCTATGGATTTTCAACCACCCACTAAAGGGGCGGACTGCCCACTTGGGCCGCCTACTTCATCCATCAGCCTCCCAGGCAACTAGGCGGGGTGCCTACTTTGCTGAAGCATCTCGGGACTTCTAATTTTAATATTATGGTTTGACTATTATAGCCCTACGTGGCCTTTGTTATTTTATCCCACTTTGGGGGTACTTTAGGGCTTTCATTATGTTTAGGTGAAGCCTATAAATACTTTACTAGTCTTCATTGAACCTTAGCTTACTTTGATTATTCTTGAATGACGAATAGAGTTGAACTCTTAGTTATAAAGAAAACCCTTTTGTTGGCTTGAATTCACTAGCGGATCCTAGTTGATTATCGAACCGACACCTGATCATTCTACTTGCGGGTCCCGGGTGCGACTCTATGTGGTTGCTTAGCGTAGGCTCTTCTTGACACCGATATAAGGGTATCACGGAACAAGTTCTCCGTGGTTACCTTGTAGGGAGTTCGAGACGCGTCTCGTTCCCTTTTATCGTTCTCTTGTCTTTTGATTTCAATCCTTATCGTCTTAGTATCAGAGAAAGGCTCGGGTTTTGTTTCTACAAACCCCCGACCATTGATTCTTCGTGCCTAGGTTGGTTTCCATCTTAGTTTCTTCTTTGTTGTTATAGAAAAGAAGAAAAACACAAAAAAATAGAAAAAATTGAAAAAACACCAAAAAAAGTTTGATCATGTGTTCTTGGATTGATGGACCCATTGTGTGATTGATATTGGGGTTTGTTCCTTGTTGGAAACCCATTATTTTGGTATCCTAAACACGTGATTTGAAGTTGAATCATGAGATTTGAAAATTTGAAACCCTTTGAAAATTTGAAAGTTGAAACCCTAGCTTGAAAATTGATGAACATGGTGATTTGATTGTTATTGATTGGGGTTAGTTAAAAATCATTAGGGTTTGATCCTTGTAGTTGATAATACATTTGGGTACCTTCGGATTGCTAAAACAACATGAAATTTGTTGGATTTTTGGGTGCACAACCAAGAAAACACGAGTTTGGACTGTGCTGACGAACACAGTAGGCGGAGTGCCTAGTACGGAGGCGGACCACCCATTTATGGCTTACTCTCTGGATTTTGGGCCGCCTGTTTTTCAGGCGAACCGCCCACTTTCCCGACTTTGAACCAGGTGGACCGCCCACTCCAAGGAGGTGGGGCGCTTGTTTTGCTGAGAGTTACTTTCGGGTAGTTTTTCGTAGGATCTCTTGTTTCTTTGGTTGCATTGCATCTAGCTAGTACTTCTTTGAATAATCTTTCCTACTTGAATTGTGCTAGACCTTCAAAGCTTTTATGAAACACAAGCCTAGATGGGAGAGTAGAATTCGAAGAAGACTCGTAGTGCCATTTGACTCAAGTCCGCACTTAAAGAGCTTATCGTTCCAATATAGTCACGTCAACTCCACTCACCCGGAGTGCATTTGGCTTGTGAGTTGAGTGATTAAGTTGAGGTTTGTTGATCAACTTAGTGAAGCTTTGGATTCAAGCTTGAGTGAAATATCCACCACCCCTAAACGAGTGAACCGAGTGAAACATTTGTGAGGGTGTGAGTGAGGTTATTTCACTAATGTTTGCTCATTTTGTAGGTACGATGGCCAATGAAGGAGATGATTTCACTAAGAATGCCTTTGCTACTATCCTTGCTAAATTGGATAGTATGAACTTAAGGATTGAAAACTTTGAGAGGGTGACATCAAATACCTTAGTTGAACAAGGGACTTCCAATATCCAATCAGAGAAAGGGACCCCGAGTGTCCAAGTTGAGAAAGGGGCCCCGAGTGCTGAAGTTGACGTCGTTGAGGGCACAAGTAGTTCAACCTTTACCCCGGAAAAAGTTGTTGAGTTTCTTAGACAACAACAGGTAAAGAAGGATCGTGATCGAATTGAACAAGTGTTGGGTAATACCCAACGAGTGATCATTCCTAACCTAATGCGCAATCCCCAAAGGAATGTTCCATGTGGGGGAGGATGCAATTGAGGATGATGATCCCCATGACTTCCTAGTTGTGAGGAGGAGTTTAGGTGCCATGTTTGTGGAGGATAGTGAGACTTTGCAAAGGGAAAATATCTTCCATGCTAGATGCCGAGTCATGGGTATTGTTTGTTCCATGATTATTGACTCGGGAAGTTGTGCCGATGTCATTAGCCAAACAGTAGTTTCCCAATTGAAGATACCACCTTGAAACACCCAAATCCTTATCGTTTGCAATGGCTTAGCGAGTGTGGTGAGTTGAAGGTTGTAAAGCAAGTCATGATTAAGTTCAAGATAGGGAACTATGTGGATGAACATATGTTTGATGTGGTGCCTATGCAATCATGCCACTTTCTCTTTGGAAGGACATGGCAATTTGATAGGCATGTGGCTCATGATGGCCGTGCTAACACCTACACAGTCAAGCACGAGGGAAAGAAGTTTGTGCTTAGACCCATAACTCCCAAGCAAGTTAGTGAAGATTACAAGCGTATGAGGGAGTTAAGAGAGGCGGCAAAGGCTAAGTCGGTTGTTGAGACTAGTCCTTTGGCCGAGAGCTTGGTGGTGACTCCACCATCTTCTACCGGTAGAATATGTGCCATGATGCAACCGGGTGAACTTTTGAGAGGAAATGATGGCAACAAACTACTCATATGCCTAGTGCACAGAGGTATGATTCTTACATCCGATCTTGATTATTCCACTAACCCTTTGCCTAGTGCTTTTGAAAATGTTTTGAAGGATTTTGAAGACATGTTCCCGAATGAAATGCCAATTGGCCTACCTCTCTTTAGGGGTATTGATTACCAAATCGACTTTGTCCCGAGGACTCAAATTTCAAAAAAACCGTCTTATAGGAGCAATCCGGAGGACACAAGAGAATTGCAAAAGCAAGTTGATGAATTTCTTACTAAAGGCTTGGTGAGGGAGAGCTTGAGTCCTTGTGCCGTACCCGTAATCCTTGTTCCAAAGAAGGATGCCACTTGGAGGATGTGTGTAGATTGTCGTGCGGTCAACAAAATCACGGTAAAGTATCGATATCCCATACCTCGCTTAGATTACATGCTAGATGAACTAAGTGGTTCTAGTATCTTTTCGAAGATAGACCTTAGGTCCGGTTACCATCAAATCCGGATGAAACCTGGGAATGAATGGAAAATCGCATTCAAGACCAAGTTCGGTCTATATGAATGGTTGGTAATGCCCTTTGGCCTCTCCAAGATACCTAGTACTTTCATGAGACTAATGAACCATGTGTTGAAGCCATTCATAAACAAATTTATGGTCGTCTACTTTGATGATATTTCGATATATAGCAAGTCATTAGACGACCATGTGGATCATTTAAGGCAAGTGCTTGAAGTATTGAGAGCCGAAAAGCTCTATGATAATTTTAAGAAATATGCCTTTGGTGTTGATAAGGTTGTCTTTTTTGGGTTTGTTGTGAGTGCCCAAGGAGTGGAGGTGGATGAGTCTAAGGTAGAGGCCGTTCGTGATTGGCCTACTCCTACTACCGTGACTCAAGTGAGGAGCTTTCATGTTCTTGTTAGTTTTTATAGACGATTTGTAAAAGACTTTAGCTCCATTGCCGCTCCACTCACCGAACTGGTGAAGAAGGACAAACCTTTTATGTGGGGAGAGCCTCAAGAGAAGGCCTTCCAAGAATTGAAAAGTAGGTTGAGTACCGCCTCTCTATTGCAATTGCCCGACTTCAGAAAGGCATTTAAGGTTGAATGTGATGCCTGGGGGTGGGAACTGGTGGTGTTTAATGCAAGATGGGAAACCCATAGCCTACTTTAGTGAGAAATTGAAGGGTGCCTCCTTGAACTACTCTACGTATGACAAGGAGATGTATGCCCTAGTAAGAACTCTTGCTCATTGGCAACATTACCTTTGGCCTAGAGAATTTGTCATTAAGAGTAATCATAAGTCACTCAAACATCTTAGGGGCCAAGAGAAATTGAACAAACGTCACGCCAAGTAGGTAGAGTACACTGAGTCTTTTCCCTATGTTATCCAATAGAAGAAAGGGAAAGACAATGTTGTGGCAGATGCATTTTCTAGGAAGTTTGCTCTAGCCACTACTCTTGCCTCCAAGCTCATGGGTTTTGAGATCATTAAGTTGATGTATGCTCAAGACCCTAAGCTCAAGAGCAATCACGAAGCTCTTGAAAAGGGAGAAAGAGTTGAGAAGTACCAATGGGTTGATGGCTATATCTTTAAAAATGGTAGAGTTTGTGTTCCCGAGTCCTCTTGGAGAGAATCGCTTATTCGTCAAGCTCATTGTGCGGGCTAGATGGGACACTTAGGGAGAAACAAGACCTTGGCCATTCTCATGGAACAATTCCATTTGACAAAGATGGGGGTACAAGTTGAAAAGCTTTGCAAAAATTGCCTTGAGTGCAAGCATGCTAAATCTAAAGCTAACCCCCAGGGTTTGTATACTCCTCTCCCCGTTCCTACTAGCCCGTGGATAGATATTTCTATAGATTTTGTGATGAGATTTCCATGGTCTAGGGGGGGACATGATAGTATTTATGTTGTCGTGGATAGGTTTTCCAAAATGGCTCACTTCATTCCATGTAAAAAGTGTGATGATGCACAACATGTTGCTTCTTTGTTCATTGATAATGTATTAAAGTTGCATGGTGTGCCTCAAACCATTGTGAGTGATAAGGACACCAAGTTCCTTAGCCATTTTTAGAGGAGCTTGTGGGGTGCTCTTGGCACCAAGCTATTGTTCTCTACGTCCCACCACCCTCTAACAGATGGGCAAACCGAGGTGGTGAACCGAACTTTGGGTGCTCTTCTTAGAGCTATGACCTTAGGCAAGGCCGGGACTTGGGTGGATAAATTGCCTCTTATGGAGTTTTCCTATACTCGTACCTTGCATAGTTTGATTGTCATGACTCCTTTTGAGTGTGTGTATGGCTTTAATCCTTTGACTCAACTTGATCTAACCCCATTGCCCAAAGATTTTGTTGTGAGTTTTGAAGGTAAAAGCCGAGCCAAGGCCATGATGGAGCGTCATGCTAAAGCAAAGAAGAACTTGGAGGAAGCCTATGCAAAGGTTGCTTCATAGAAGAACAAGTGAAGGAAGAAGCTTGAGCTCAAAAAGGGAGACTGGGTGTGGGTGCACTTCCGCAAAGAAAGGTTTCCAAACCTTAGGAAAGGAAAGGTGGCACCCCATGGAGATGGCCCGTTTCAATGGCTTTCCAAGATAAAAAACAACGCCTATGTGATTGATCTATTCGGTAAGTATAATGTCTCAAATACGTTTAATGTGACTGACTTGACCCCTTTTGATGTAGGGGATGGTGATGCCGGAGAGGAGGAGGCCATGGTTTCGAGGACGAAACCTTCCCAAGAAGGGGAGGATAATACAGGGCATAATACCTCAAGGCCTTTCACTAGAAGTCAAGCCAAGTTGATTGAAGACACTCATCTCTACTTGACTTGGAAGGACATGGAAGGAGACTCTGGGAGCGACTTGAAGATCATACATTGGAGTGCCATGGATGGAGGATCACCTAGGCTACTTGGAGAGGCATCCGGGCCACATTTGGAAGCATTTCAAGAGCCCCCAGGAATGGGCAAACCGCCTACTCCAACAGGCGGACCATCTACTCAAAATAAGCTCTCTGGATTTTCAATCGCCCACTAAAGGGGCGGACCGCCCACTTGGGCCGCCTACTTAATCCATCAGCCTCCCAGGCAACTAGGCAGGGCGCCTAGTGTAGTAGGCGGGGCGCCTACTTTGCTGAAGCATCTCGGGACTTATAATTTTAATGCTGTGTTTTGACTATTATAGCCCTACGTGGCCTTTGTTATTTCAACCCACTTTTGGGGTACTTTAGGGCTTTCATTATGTTAGGTGAAGCCTATAAATACTTCACTAGTCGTCATTGAAACTTAGCTTACTTCTATTTATTGTTGAATGATGAATAGAGCTGAACTCTTAGTTATGAAAAAAAAAACCCTTTTGTTACTTGAATTCACTAGCGTATCCTAGTTGATTATTGAACCGACACCCGATTATTCTACTTGGGGGTCCCAGGTCCGACTCGAGGGTGGTTGCTTAGCGTAGGCTCTTCTTGATACCGATATGAGGGTATTACGGAACAAGTTCTCCGTGGTTATCTTGTAGGGAATTCGAGACGCGTCTCGTTCCCTTTTATCGTTCTTTTGTCTTTTGATTTCGATCCTTATCAGCAAGGCTGGCCTAAGTTCAAATAAGGCGAGTTTTTTAGAGATTCATGGATAAGTTTCTTCCTCATAGTGAGCATGACAAGAAGCATCATCAGTTTGAGAGGTTGAGATAGCAGCATATGATGTATCTGAGTATGAGATTTAATTCTCAAAAATGTTTCATTATGCTCCAGATTTTGTTTATTAGCCGTCATAGAGAGTTTGAAGGTTTAGTGATGGGTTTTCTCATTCATTGAGGTCCTGTATAGCTCGTGAGATAGAGTATGTTACTTATTTTGGTGTGGCGGTAGATATTTCTCTCTTGTATAAATCTTATAAAACTCTAGAGTAGGATGTGCTAGAAAGGGATAGCAAGAGGTCCCGTTGTTATAGCGAGCTTCTTATTGCCTCATCTAGAAGCAAGGGTTCTCAACGGAGGCCACCTCTTAGGATAGCTTAGCCTTCAGCTCATGGTTCTCAAAGTGGGCCAGTGTCGCGACAAGATAAGCCTCAGTTTCCTCCACGTAACCATCTGTCATTTTCTCGGCACAAATCTAATTTTGGACGATTTATCTTTCGTGGTCCTGGCCATCATAAGAAGGTGCCCCAGACTTCATCAAAGGAGGCAGTCTATCATTCCCTTAACATCAGGAATAAATGTAGACTTAAGGAACTTCAGCCTGTTTTCATCTAGGTAGGGGTGCACTACCACCAAGCAGAGCTCATGGGCGTGGTGGTACTTGTCCTTCGAGGGGTGGTCATTAGAGTATCGGCTCAGCTCAGCCTCAGAAGCAACTCTACCAGTAAGGCATGATGCTGAGGCATCCAATGCAAAGGTTACAAGTATTTTTTTTATATGTATACAAAAATTGTACATTCTTTGATTGATCTGGGGTCCACGTATTCTTATCTTTCTGCTTATTTTACCATGGGTTTCAGCATTGATTATATGTGCCTTTGTGATCCTTTATGTATTTCTACTCTAGTCGGAGAAGCTATTGTGGTAAAGTGAGTATATCCAGGATGGACCCTAGTTGATCTACTATTGTTGGATATGGTCTATTTCAATAACATTATTGAAATAGATAGGTTGGCATCATGTTATGCTACCCCTTTTCATGCCAAGTTAGTTCGTCTTTTTCTTCTTGGCTCAGTGGTGGTGGTGTGCATGGTTCTTATTTGCCACCGACGTGATGTGTTATTTCCTTCATGAAGGCAAGGAGATTTATGAATAATGGATGCTTGACTGACCTTGCATTGATTCGGGACACTAATATGGACATTCCATTTCCTGATTTTGTTTTTGTTGTAAGGGAATTTTTCGATATGTTTACTGATGATATTTTGGGACTTCCCTACGGAATGGGAGATCAAGTTTGGCATTGATGTTGTGCTAGGGACTAAGATGTTGTACTAGGGACTTAGCCGATACCTATTACTCTTTATTACATATCTCCATCAGAAATGAAAGATTTGAAGGAATAGTGTCAAGCACTAGTTGGTAAGGGTTTTATCAGGCCGAGTCTATCTCCTTAGGGAGTTCCAATATTGTTTGTAAAGAAGAAGGATGGTTCAATGTAGATGTGAATTCACTACAGGTAGTTGAATAAAGTAACCATCAAGAACAAATTTCCTTTGCTTCATATAGATGATTTATCAATTGCAAGTAGCTAGATTCTTTTCCAAGATCGATGTGAGATTTGGATATGATCAGCTGAAATTTGGGAGTTGGGTATCCTGAAGACTGACTTCAAAGCCTGTTACGGTAATTATGAGTTCTTGGTGATGTGTTTCGGGCTTACCAACACCCCATCAACTATTATGGATCTGATGAATAGGGTGTTTAAGCCTTATCTAGATCATTTATCACCGTGTTCATCGATGATATATTGATGTATTCTCACAGTAGCGAGGAGCATGAATATCATTTAAGAGTGATCCTTTAGACACTTCGAGATCGAGAACTTTATTCTAATTTTTTTAGGCAAATACCACTAAACATATAGCTTAGTGGCTAATTTTTTAATAATAAATAAAAATAAAAATAAATAAGGTCTTTACAATCATGATAAAATATAACCATACTAATACTAAGTAATGCCTAGCTAGAAAACTAAGAACTACTTGCCAATATTTTACAATTACTCCCTTGTGTTGAGCATAATCAAATGCTAATACCACCAAGTGAAACAAGTATATCATCTTGAATAATAGCTTTACATAAACATCCCTAGCTAATAATAAAATTAGTGAATAATAATCTAGATAATGTAGTGATGGAATGATGATAAAAGCTAATCCAATGAGTGTTAATGCAATAAAGGTATTCCGCAGGTGTTGTTCAAGGTCGCTCCAAGTAGTTGAGGCATCAAACAGGCGAGACATCAACCCATGCCTCACGCCATGGGCTGTATGGGCTGAAGTTGGGATTTCTGCGCATACGCTCATCCATGCTTCGCTTGGGTGACTGTTTGGACTGGAAATGGCGTTCTAATCCCAAACAGCCGTGGGCGCTTTGACGAATGGCCACTGATCCATATTTAATTAGATCAATTAAATTTCAGCCGAACACTCACCGATGCTTCGCATGGCACAATGTATCGACTGAATTTGTGCTTCTTCCAATTGAAACACCCACTGGTGCGTCGCCTCAGCGTCTGTTTCACCTGGAACATGAAAAATCTGGCCTCTGACACTTTGTTTATCGTCCCAATGCATCCTAAAAACAAGCAACTCGTTGAAATCTTCATCCAAACTTGCGATATTTCCATTCCATTGCATTCAATTCTTCCATTCGTCTCACACAAAGCATGAAGGATCTTCACAACATGAATTATAACTATGAGTGTACCTACAAAAAAGAAAACAAAATTAGTAGTAAAAGCCTCTATGCTCTCCTCCACATAGATTTGAACATGAAGGAAAATTCCACCTCCCTTGTTTCTAGACATTCCTCCTCGGCCTAGTGTGAATATATGGCTCATTACACTTGTCCCCATTCACCAACCTCCTTCCCATGCTATCCAACTCATGAAATGAATTCACTATGACATCTCCTTGATCAATAGCCAAGTTTGTCAAGTGATCCGCCAATTTATTCCCTTCTCTAAACACATGCATCACAACCACCTCTCTACCCTCCATGAAACTCCAAACCTCTTCCATTATTTGTACAATTTACCCAAGGCACCTCCCAAATTTTTGTCACTACGTTCTTGAGCAACATTGAGTTTTTTTCAACAATAACTTGTGCATAGAAAGTAGAAACCACATACCTCAAGGCCATAAGAAATGCAGTTGCCTCCGCTTGAGTATTCGTAGTCATGAAATCTTCCATCTCCTTAGCACAAGCATAAATAATATCTCCCCTGTCGTCCTGAACACAAAAAGCCCAAGAACTAACACCTAGATTACCTCTAGAAGCACCATTCATATTAATTTTGATCCTCCCCACCTGAGGCGGACTCCAAGCAACCTTTGTCATCACAAGCTTAGACGTATGATCCCTTAACACCGGCAACAAGTCCTCCCACCTACCAGGCGCATACTGAAAGTTCCTCATGCGAACTCTCAACAACATGATAATATGCTGAGTGACAAGATACACCAACCTATGAGCTGAGGTCGACCCACCATGTCTCAAATTATTGCTTCGTTTCCACAACTCCCGCAAAATAAAGATAGGAATAGCATAGAGAATCAACCTCAGGACCGGGCTACCAGGAGCATCCCACCATAAAATTATCAATTGTGTCAAGTACAACCCATAAAAATTAAGACCTAGAGGACCTCCAAAATATTTTCGGACATACCGTGCTACAGGCACATTCAAAAACACATGGGAAACAGTTTCCACAATAGGGTTCACACAATAATGACACCTAGAGGGGAATTAAATTCCCCACCTCTTCAGCATATCATTTAAGGGCAGCTTAAATTTCCACAACCTCCATAAGAAAAATGACATCTTAAAATGAATACCTTTAATCCAGATGTGCTTGTAAGGATCACTTGGCTTCTTCCTTTGCCTCACCAAATGATACGTTGACCGGACTGAAAAAGTGCCCCGAGGCTGTAGTATCCAAAAAGGCCTGCCTCTCTGGTCAGGACAAGGAGGAGGCTTGACATTATGAATCACGTGCTCAGCAATGTCTTCAGGCAATAGCTTGAGGCGTTGCTGTAGCCATACTCCATCCTCAGCAGCTTCATAGACACACAATACGGTCTCATCACACGGGAACTCAAGAGGAATTGCATGATACAACGGACAAAGTCCAGTCCAGTTATCAAGCCAAAAGTATGAATTGCCCATTTTCAGCTGCCAAATTATCTCATGATCCATCTCAGGTCTGCTCTGCAACATTTTCCTCCATGCATAAGTCCCCTTCTACCATGGCACCACAACTGACTGATGCTTTTTCAAGTCTTTATTGCTCATATAGTCCCTACACAAAGACTGCTTAGTGCGAAAATTCCACCAAAGCTTTGCAAATAAGGCCTTCGAAATATCATACAAGCTCCTAAAGCCAACTCCACCTTCATTCAGAGGATGACACAGAGTCTTCCAAGTAGCCTAGTGCCTGCTATCTTTGCCCAAAATGTTATAATCAATAGGCACACCAAGATACTTGAAAGGAAATCACTCCTCGGTATCTCATACACAACAAGCACCCTATCAACTATCAACTGTGAAATCTGGCCATACTTTTACATATTACTCCTCCTTATTGATTTTCTGACTGCTGGAAAGCTCATAGCTAGAAAGATTCTCCATCATCAATTTCAAAGATCCCTCCTCAGCAGATAAAAAATTAATCATATCATCCGAGTACGCCAAGTGATTAAGGTAGGGACGCCACTTTGGCATCCTATACGGCACAAAGTTATCATCCCTATGTAGTGCATTTATAGCTCTAGAAAAGCACTCAGCAGCAAGCAAAAATAAGGTGGGCGACCCGTAAAACTATCAGAGCCCCCTGCAGAGTCAGTATTAAGGCCAAAAACCACCTTCCTCACCTCCTGTTCATTTGGCTCAGCAATAACAGCAACATTCTGGCCCTGTGTAACAAGACTAGGCAAGTGACAAAGTATAGAAAAATTATCTGGCACTGGGTCATTTGAAAATTGAGCTTGAAAAAATCTGATTACCTCCAAGGCTATATCTGTATTGTTCTCAAGCCAAGAGCCAGTAGCATCCTGAATTTTTCTAACATGCAGCACCTTCATTTTTCTATTTACATGAGCATGAAAAAATTTTGTGTTTCTATCCCCGTCTTTGAACCACTGCATACCAGCTTTCTGCTTCCAAAACTGTTCCTCCAGATCATAAAAATGAATCAACTATGCATTTACTCTCTGAAGTCTCTCTCTATTGTACCTAGTGGAATGCTCCTCGAACTCCTGTTCATATACCTGGACCACCTCCTCTAGAGTAGCAATCTGCCTTAAAATGTCACCATATGTCTCCCTGCTCTCAGTGGACAATGCCTTGCTCAATTTTTTCAGCTTGTACTGAAAATTATAAAAATGATCCCTGCTAAAGTTTTCAGCCTTGTTTTCTCTGACAACAGCCTGGAATGAGTCATGCTGCACCCAAAAGTTCAAAAATCTAAACGACTTCTTCACAGTAGGGCTATCCATATTAGTAGTAATCAACAATGGTGCATGGTCTGATCCCTGCCTAATCAAATGTTCCACTTCAAAATGAGGAAATAATTCCTGAAATACTTGATTCACAAGATACCTATCAAGCCTTTTGAATATGCATGCATCATCCGATCTACCATTCCACCAAGTGTACATGGTGCCCTTGAAACTCATGTTCGATAGCTAACAAGTGTTTATATAGTGCATAATGTCTTCAACCTCCGGATAATAAACTAGCAAGCCCCAAACTTTTCAAGTTCATCAACAATGATATTAAAGTCACCCCACACCAGCCACGGGGATGTCATGTCACTAGCCTAAGCATACAAAAGGTCCTAAAGCTCCATCCGACTGAAGCGATCAGTACCAGCATAAACAAACGACACTACAAATCCCAGCAAACTATCTAACTGCGTCAGCTTCAAGGACAACATTTTTGATGTATCATAAACCACCTCCACCTGATATTCATCATCAACAAAAGCCCATATTTTTCCATTTAAATTATGCCAAGAAGAATCCATACCTAGCCACAGACGATACTTGTAAATATGTCTATGGTGCTGAAACGGCTCGATTAGTGCAATAAATGAAAAGTGCTTCTGCCTATGCATTGTGACCACTCTATCAAAGGCCTGTTGAGTGTTGACATACCTTATATTCCATATGAGTGATGTATTCATTGCAACTGAGAGGCTTTGGAAACCGTCTTCCTTGTTGATACCCCTCCAGGTGACGGAGGAACGCTTGCACCTCTTTTCACCTGTGCCTGCTTGGTTTTCTTCTTTTGTGGTTCCACCTGTCTAGGTGATATATCACCCTTTTCAGCAACATTAATATAGTTTTGAGCAGTAGACTCAGTATCAAGCTCTTCATCATTACAAATTTCTACATGTTTTTCAGCCAGTTTGTCAAAAACATGCACTAAGGCTGGTGTAGGCTCAAAATTCTTTGCAACCAGCTGTGTATTCTTCTTTTAGCACTACCATAGGCTGATTTTAGCTCTTCCAGCTTCTTATTAGTAGCTGGCTTACCCTCTGATAGCACAGGACTGACATTAACCACATCTATCCGCATGTCAGCACCACCCTGTGACTTTTCAACACTTGCATTTTTCTGACTTGAACCACCTTGATCTTTGTCTTCATTATCTTCCTTGCCACTATTATCCCTTGAAATATCACCCTCCAGCCCCAAGTATTCATCAGAAGGATCTTTTTCAAAATTTTGTGGATCAACAGCATCATTTTCACTCTCCTATCCATAATCCACCAATTTATCATCATCCTCTTCTGAATCAACTACCTCTAGCTGGTCATCCTTCACATCACCATCATCATCTATAGTAACCTTGGCCACCAATGAGTTTGAAGGAACCTCCTGTTGGGAAGTGTTTACAGGCACAGAGACAGCTGAAAAAGGCGCTGCATCAGTAACAAGAGCTCCATGTGGACCTGTGTCACCAACTATTTCACCCTTCTTTTGTTGCTGAGGCTGGGGGTTAGCAAGCTGTTTCCCCTCATTATCTTCTTTTTTATTATACCATGTCTGTTTTACCCAGTCCACAGTCGATTTAGGCATATAAACAGTACCTTTCCCGGCTGATTTTTGAGTTGCAGCGCCAATTTTTGTTGCACTTTTCTTAATGCTATTCTTTGCTGTAGCATCTCCTTTAGGAACATTAGCAGGTGGAACGTCATCCTTTGATACAACTATTTCCTTATCACCCAAGTCACCAACTTTCTGAGTGTCATCCTTCTGTAAAGCTTAAAATTTATTGTTCCCAGTCTGCACCAAAGCTAACTTGTCATCGGGTTTTGCAGCACTTTTTGTAGCCTGAATATTTTCATTCCCCTTACATGTTTTCTTACTCTTTGGATCATTCCACTCATCATCCTTTCTCATATTGCCCACAACCTTCCCACTAGTTAGGATACGAGCTAGAGGAGTTGGAAGAGCAGAATTAACCTTTGGAACATTTACATGTGCATCCCGGGCACTATTATCATTTTGCTTTTTCCAGAGCTCTGGGTGAATCACCTTGCACTTGTTTTGATCATGACCCTGCAACTTACAATTTTTTCAATACAATGGAAGATAATCATACATGATATCTACCCATGTAGAGATTAAAATACTAGTGTCATCATCCTCCTCTTTAATCAAAACACGAATAGAGTGCTTTGCCAACAAATCTAATTAAACTTTAACCCTGGCACAGCTTGGTCTAGTCTTATTCAGAGTTGCAGTATCAACTTTCAACGGGGTTCCCACTGCTGAAGCAATGGAAAAAATAAACTCTGTAGCAAAAAAGTTTGGAGGAAAATTTGGAAAACTAAAGCATGCAAGAGCAATGGAAGTCTCCTCCTCAGGTTGCAAATGTCTTGTCAATTTTAATGATCTCATAGAAAACGATTTACCTCTAAACTTAGTCCAATAGGCTGGGGTAGATAAGAAATTGACATAATCTTCCAATAGCGTCAGTTTTCAACACATACCTACTGTCCAAGTAATAAATATTGCAATCACCTTTGATCCCACATTGGCTTGGGATGATTTTACGTCATGTTTCCAAGTCAAGCCTACCATACAAAAATTTTCAAATCACTGCTAGTTGTAACTGCTCCTTTGTAAGAGATTTCTTAACTTCTAACATCTTCCATGTAAGAGTAGCTGTTCCTTGAGCATAAACAACAGTACGAAACAAACGTTGGTCAATATAGACTTTTTGAACCTGTCGTTTTAACATATGAGCATAAGGGATTGATGGGTTGGGTGGAATTGTAATGGGGTTTGCATGGAGAGTAGGGGCAGGTGGAGCAACCCCTGGGGGGGCAGCCCAATGGGTGGCGCGACCATGGCCACCGTTTGAAAGTTGTGGCGTGCTACTTCTTAAAAAAAATCGCTAGGGCGAGAGAGTGCAGGTTTTTTTTTTTTTGATTTAGTATACAAATTCATTCTAAATTTTTTATGCGTGAATCTGGCTGGATTCCATGGATTTCTTGGAACATGTTGTTCCTAGTGAAGTTATTAATATTGATCCTAAGAAGGTTTAGGCCGTTAAAATTGGCCATGCCCTGCTACTTCGACTAAAATCCACAGTTTCGTCGCTTTGGTAGGGTATTATAGGCGTTTTGTAGAGAAGTTTTCATATACTGTAGTCCCTTTGACTCATTTGACCCAATCATTATTGACCTCATCACAACTTTTATCTCTTTCTTTAGGAACTAGTGGATTTGTTGTTTATTATGATACTACCTACGTTAGTTTGGGATGTGCTATGATGCAGCACGGTAATGTTATTGCCTATACTTTTAGGTAGTTGAAGGAGAATGAGAAGAACTATCTGACTCTTGATTTGGAGTTGGCAACTATGGTATTTTCCTTGAAAATTTGGAGGCATTATCTATATGGTGAGCCTTGTGAGGCCTTCACCGATCACAAGAGGTTGCAGTACTTGTTTTTTTAGAATTATCTGAATGGAAGACAATGTATGATCACACTACTCGCTATCATATGGGGAAAGCAAATATGGTGACAGATGCATTGAGTAGAAAGTCCATAGGTAGTCTTTGTTTTATTGATGCTGAGATAAGACCATTGGCACGAAAGTTGTAGACTCTTGGTGACTCAGGGGTGAGATATGATAACTCAGACCCGAGCCGAATTCTTGCATTTGTAGTGGCTCAGTTCGAGGATCCATACATGCGTGAAATGTGTTCTCTTATTCAAAGTTGAGGAGTTCCTCGCTTCGAGCGAGATGGTGATGGTGTTCTTTTGGGTTATTGCCGGCTTTGTGTTCTTGATATTGATAATTTGAGGCGGTTGTTGCTAAGCTAGGTTCATAGTGTCACGACCCAATTTCCAAGGGCTCGTGATGGCACCTAAACAACATTTGCCTAGGCGAACCAATGAAACAAGATGCGGAAAAGAACAATAATGTGAAAAGATCATAAATGGATATATAAATATAAAAGGGTGAAGTCCAAAAGAATATATCCACAAAAGAATTGGAGCATTCTAAGAGTGACTCAATAAAGTATGAATATACATCAAAGAAATCTGAGTCCTATCTCTAAGTGACTCCGGCGGTATGCCACCACGGTCTGTGTGGTCGGCTCACCTCAATCAAAAGTCTCAGAAGCCTCGGGAACCGCTAAGGTCCGGGCTGCTGACTGGATGAAGGACCTGCGCACGTAGCAGAGTAAGTTATGAGCTGAAGCCCAGTAAGATCACCGACAGGCCCGCTAAGGTACCCTTGCGGGACAAGTCGCTACATGCATCATAAGCAACAACATACTATAGTAATCATACAATAAAGCAGTGAAATCACAAATAGATGTAACACATTCCATACACACAAGTAGTAACCAGAAGTCTCAAGGATTATGCCCATCCAACGTAAGGCATAGGTCAACTCAGCGGTGGTTTCGGGGTCCAATCTCTACTCCCGTGCCGACTAACCTAGACCTACGATGGACTAGCAACACCACTACTAAGTATCAACCATATACCGTGACCCGAAGTCACTATCACAATCATGAATAAGTAGACCAACGACCCGTAGTCGTTGGCTCATCTCAAATCTGTCTACGATCGCACCACACCCCCTGTCAAGTGCGTCGTATCTCAATAAATCAAGTGACCACACCACACCCCCTGTCAAGTGTGTCACATCTCAAAGATCAAGTGTCCACACCACACCCCCTGTCGAGTGTGACACATCTCATAGTATAGGCGACACCACACCCCCTGTCAAGTGTCCCTCTAACAGTATTAATATCCACGACATTAATAACAATAACAGAAATAATAACAGAAATATTAATAACGATAATATTTCACAGTCACCGTAACCCAGGTTGGTTATGCTAGCTGAACGTAAGGCGAAGGTTAACCCGACCACGGTTTGGGGGTACAATCCCTACTCCCATGTCGTCCAACCCAAGGTTACGTATAGACAGCACTACCCAACCCGGCACGTGAACAAATCAAGTACCAATATCATACAAAAGCCGGCAAAATCCTCGGCAAGACATTTATCATGACATGCCGGCAACATCCTCGGTCATGTCCCAAGTTCTTGCTATCTAAGCATGGCGTAGCAAGCGTTACTACGATATAAATTTAAGCTACCTCGACGTAGCGTTTAGACCGGCACATACCTCGGTCGAGTCACAATCTCGCTATTTATAACAAACAATAATAGCAAGTAATTCACATCATTAATCCTAACCATTGTTAGGTATATATATGCGTACATGAAGCATACTAGCATGAAGGAAGAGTCCACAAGCACAATAGAGGTCAAGTCTCACTTACCTCGAAATTTGGGCTCAAATGCCGGGAAGAATCTCCTTTCCCGCTCGCCTTGTCCGCGAAGGACTCTCCACTAGGTCTATTAAGACAAGATATAGCACATATGAGTGCTCAATTATAGCTATTTAAGCCTATAGGCATCCTAGGGTAAAAATTACCAAAATGCCCCCGGGTAGGGCCGAGCCCTAAATTTACAAAATGTACTTTTCCGGACTCCCCACGCTCCCGTGAGTCCAAAAGTACACTTAGATTCCACATGCGAGCCTTGCTCGATGTCTTTCCCCAATTCTTAAGAATCTAGGGTTCTAACCCATTTCCAAGAATCAACCCTTTGATTCTTGTGTTAATCAACATAAAGATGGATTGAAAGGGCTTACCTTAAGTGTAAGTATGATTGGGTCTTCAAGAAATACCCAAAAATCGCCTCAAGAGCTCACCAAATGATTTTTATAAGTTATGAACCGAAATGGCCCGAAATAGCCTTTTTATAGCAGTTTTTGCCTCTGTGACAGCTTCTTTTGAAAAACCCATAACTTTTGATAGGAATGTCCAAATGACCTGAAACCGGTCCCATTGGAACCACAACTCAAAGGGCTACTACTTTCATGTTTTGAGTTTTTCCTAATTCCTTACGGATTGGCCGGAAAATCAGCTTTTATCCGGCTGTTTGCGCCAAAACAGAACAGAAAAGTCGCACCAGATTTTCTACTGTTTTAGGGGCAAAACGGTACCCTACGAAGTTCGGAATGATCCCAAATTTTGCACACAAGCCATAAAATACTTGGGTGACATGCTCGTCAAGACGGAACACAATTCTGACCTCCAGAACTCAAAAAGTGGGTCCCACGGCAAAGGTTCAATTTTCGACTTTCGCCAAAATAGCGAAATTTAACCAAACGACCTCGGAATCCAATTCCGAAAGTTGCTACAAGTCACAAATGACTATACGAACCTAACGGAACTTTCGGATCTCTCATCGGAGCTCATTTGCTCAAATCGAGCTCGGAAACCTCTTTTAACTCTTTTAAACTTCCGAAACGGGGACTTTATCAAAAGTCCTATCAAACGAGGTCCGTTTTCAATTTTGAAGGTTGCTACATATCATAAATGACGAGACGGACCTAACGGTGCGCTCGGATTTTCCATCAGGGTTCGTTTACTCAAAACGACCTATCGAAACCCCAAATTCCTTTCCGGAATTTCATAAACGGATCCTTTTCTCGAAAACCTATCAAACGGACTCTGTTTCGACTCAGATTTCACAGACGGGTCATAAATGACCTAACGGAGCTTTTGGGACTGTCGACACGCAAATTGAGATCCCGGATCCCGTAACGATTATTTGAGGGTCGTTACATTCTCCCCCACTTAGACTCTCGGCCGTCCTCGGACGAGCCTAAGTCTAAGGTAGGATCCACACACTAGCCACGGAGCTGTCACAGATTTCGAGCACCCCTCGGTACCACCCGAAATCAATAAAACTTAAAAATGCAAATTCAGGCTTAGAAAATACAAGGATTTCATACCTGAATCATCGAACAAGCGCGGATGCCTCTCACGCATCTCGGACTCAAGCTCCCAAGTGGCCTCGGCAATAGAGTGATGCCCCCACTGAACTCTCACAAGCGAGATCACCTTCGATCTCATCTTACGGACCTCTCTAGCCACAATAGCAATAGGCTCCTCCGAATAAGCTAAGTCGCCATCTACCTCCACGGAAGCCATATCGATCACATGAGACAGATCGTGAACATACTTCAGGAGCATGGACACATGGAACACCGGATGAACAGACAGAGAGAGAGGCAAAGCCAGTCTATAAGCAACGGCGCCAACGCGCTCCAATATCTCAAAATGCCCAATGAACCTAGGACTGAGCTTGCCTTTCTTCCCAAATCTCATAACACCCTTCATGGGCGACACTCTGAGGAATACCCGGTCCCCAACCATGAACTCAAGATCTCTCCGCCTCCGATCTGTATACGATATCTGCCGGCTCTGAGCCGTGCGGAGTCGATCCTGAATAACCCGGACCTTATCTAAGGTCTGCTGCACCAAATCGGGCCCCAACACCTGGACCTCACCAGACTCGAACCAACCGATAGGCGAGCGACATCTCCGACCATACAATGCCTCAAACGGAGCCATCTGGATAGAAGCCTGATAGCTATTATTATACGCAAACTCTGCTAGCGGCAAATGGCTATCCCAATGGCCTCCAAAATCAATAGCACACGCCCTCAACATATCCTCGAGGATCTGAATGGTCCGCTCAGACTGGCCATCAGTCTGCGGGTGAAATACAGTGCTGAGATCGACCCGAGTACCCAGCTCTCTCTGAAAAGATCTCCAAAACTGAGCTGTGAACTGAGCTGTGAACTGAGCACCTCGGTCAGAAATGATAGAAACAGGAGCACCATGCAATCTCACAATCTGTTCAATGAAGATACGAGCCAGACGCTCCGAGGTATAAGTAGTCCTCACTGGAATGAAGTGAGCCGACTTCGTCAGTCGATCAACTACTACCCACACCGAATCATGCTTACCCACGGTCAGCGGCAAACCAACTACGAAATCCATAGTGATCTGCTCCCACTTCCACTCGGGAATGGGCATAGACTGGGTCACCCCGGCTGGCCTCCGGTGCTCATACTTCACCTGCTGGCAATTCAAACACCGAGATACATAATCAGCAACATCCCTATTCATCCATTTCCACCAATACAGCTCTCGAAGATCATGATACATCTTCGCAGTACCCGGATGAATGGAATATCTCGAACTGTGAGCCTCTGCCAAAATCATCTGCCTCAACTCCACAATGGCTGGAACACATACCCGGCCGTTAAGCCGCAACGCACCATCATCACCAATCACGAACGAGGACACTCCCCCACTCAGGACCCTGTCCCGGAGATCTCTCAGATAAGGATCCTCGAACTGCCTTTCCCGAATCTGGGAAGCTAAAGACGACTGAGACCCCACATATGCAAGCACCCGGCCTGGAACAGAATCATCAAACCGAACCCCACTAATGGACAAAGCCTGCAACTCACGGGCCAACGGCCTCATATCAGCATCAAGATAGGCGAGGCTACCCATGGACTTCCTACTCAAGGCATCGGCTACAACATTAGCCTTTCCGGGATGATACCGGATAGAAAGATCATAATCCTTCAGCACCTCTAACCAGCGGCGCTGTCTCCCGTTCAAGTCCTTCTGAGTGAACAAGTACTGGAGACTCTTATGATCGGTGAATATCTCACATGGCTCGCCATAAAGATAGTGCCTCCACAACTTCAGTGCAAACACGACAGCTAACAGCTCCAAATCATGGACAGGATAATTCTTCTCATGGACCTTCAGCTGTCTCGAGGCATAAGCTATCACCTTACCCTCCTGCATCAGAACGCTACCCAGGCCAACACCCGAAGCATCACAATATACGGTGAATCCCCCGGATCCACTAGGCAAGGCCAACACTGGCGCTGAAGTCAACAGAGTCTTAAGCTTCTGAAAGCTAGACTCACAGGCATCGGACCACAGGAAAGGAACATTCTTCTGGGTCAACTTCGTCAGAGGTGCTGAAATAGAAGAAAACCCCTCGACGAACCGCCGATAATAACCTGCCAAGCCTAAGAAACTTCGAATCTCTGTAGGAGAAGTAGGCCTAGGCCAACTCTGAACGGCCTCTATCTTCTTCGGATCAACACACACCCCATCCTTGGTCACCACGTGACCTAGGAAAGATACAGAACTAAGCCAAAATTCACACTTGGAGAATTTGGCATACAACTGCTGATCCCTCAGAGTCCGAAGAACAACTCTCAAATGCTGCTCATGCTCCTCCCCGCTCCTCGAATAAACCAAGACATCATCGATAAACACAATGACGAAGGAGTCAAGGTAGGCCTTGAACACTCGGTTCATCAGATCCATGAAAGCAGCTGGGGCATTCGTAAGCCCGAAAGACATCACCAGAAACTCATAGTGGCCATATCGGGTACGAAAAGCAGTCTTGGAAATGACCTCGGACCGAATCCTCAACTGATGATACCCTGACCTCAAATCAATCTTCGAGAAGAAGGTAGCACCCTGAAGCTGATCAAACAAATCATCAATACGCGGCAAAGGATACCTATTCTTGATAGTAACCTTATTCAGCTGCCGGTAATCAATACACATCCGCATAGAGCCATCCTTCTTCTTCACAAATAATACCGGGGCACCCCATGGAGACACACTGGGCCTAATGAAGCCCTTATCGAGCAAATCCTGAATCTGCTCCTTCAGCTCCCTCAACTCAACAGGAGCCATACGATACGGGGGAATAGAATTAGGCTGAGTGCCTGGCAATAGATCAATGCAAAACTCTATCTCCCGCATAGGCGGCAAACCCGGCAAATCATCAGGAAACACATCCGGATACTCACAAATAACCGGAACTCTATCAAGGGATAACTCCTCTGCCCGGACATCCCGAACTAAGCAATATATCCCTCTCACCCACTAGATATCATCCTCTGCGCCTCCAAGAAAGAAATGATCCTACTCTTCGGAGAAGGCCTGGAACCTCTCCATACAACCCGAGACTCTCCCTCTACCCCGATCGTCACGGACTTGTCATGGCAATCCAAAGTCGCATGACAGGAAGCCAGCCAATCCATGCCCATAATGACATCGAAATCAGACATATCGAGCAGCATCAGGTCCACTAAGGACTCTACACAACAGATGGAGATCATACACTGCCGATAACCCCTATCTACACATATAGAAGACCCGACAGGGGTGGCAACCATAAAGGGATCATCTAAGAAGACCAGATCCCTGCCCAAGCAAGGGGCAGACCCCGGCGACACATACGAATAGGTAGACCCCGGATCAATAAGAGCATAAGCATCGCGGCCACATACAGAAATAATACCTGTGATGACATCATTGGATGCCTCAGCATCCTGACGAGTCATAGCATAGACCTGCGCCGAGCCTCCTGAACCCAGAGCTCTCTGAGACTGCTGTCTAGGAGGAATCTGAGAAACGGGCCTGGCGGCCTGAGGACCAGATGGTACCATAGCTGCGGATCCCTGGCGACCTGATGAAACATAAGGGCAACTCCTGACATAGTGCTCTGGAGACCCACACTCAAAACATCCATCACCTCTACCTCCTCTACTGCCTCTACCACCTCTGCCATGACCACCTCCAGACGAACACCTCCCATGATGCCTCTGATGGCACCTCCCGCACTGCGGCGGACCAGACTGCGAAGAGCCACCCCGCCTCTTGGATGACTGAGGCCTCGGGGTCTCTGAAGAAAAATCCTGGGTAGGCAAAGCAGCAGCCTGGGGCCTAGACTGAGAACGGCCCTGATGACCCTGACCCCTCTGAGCGGATCCACTATACCCACCAGACTGACGCGATCTCTTGGCCGCCCTCTCCGCGTCAGCCCTGGCGAAGATATCCTCCATCCGCCGCGCCACATCAACTATCTCAAAATATGACTTGTTGCCCATATCAGAGGCAACAGCTACCTGCAAGCGGGGATGAAGACCCTCAACAAACCGGAGGACCTTGTCCCTCTCCTGAGCCACCATAGCCGGCGCAAACTGAGACAACCACAAGAACCTGGTGTCATACTCTGAAACAGACAGGTTTCCCTGCCTCAACCCCTCAAACTCGCACCTCTGAGCATCGTGCTGACTCTGGGGCACGAACCTGCTCATGAACATAGACACGAACTCAGCCCAAGACAAAGGAGGGAGGTCACTAGACCTCTGCCGCATCATGGAGACCCACCATGTCTCCGCATCTCCCGATAATCTGAAAGAAGCACACTGCACCCCTAAGGTGTCTCTAGTACCAAGAACTGTCAAAATCTTCTCACACTTCTGAATGTACCTCTGGGCAGTACATATAGCTGAGGTACCGTCGAACTCTGGAGGCTGAAGCTTCATGAATGACTCTATCCTCTTGGCAACCTCCTCAGTGCCCATAGGAGGAGTAGAAATAACAGGACCTGCCTGAGGAGCAGAAGCAGAAGGCTGGGCAATATGATCAGGAGCAGCCTCAGAAGTAGGCGTGCTCATAACAGGTGTGGTCGGCTGAGGAGCCGAAACAGGAGCTGCAACATCATCTCTGACAGGGACCTGATGGCTAGACAAGGCCATCAGTCTCATATACTCCTCTGAAGAGATCACAACGGTGCCTGGCACTACAGCAGGCACAGGGGGAATAGATGCTGACAGAGTTGTTGCGGACACCGCAGGGATAGCTGTGTCCTGCCTACTGGCTGACGGGCGACCTGCCCGAGTCTTCTTAGCAGCTGGCGGCTGCGTAGGTGCTGATGGCTCTCCCGCAGACGCAGGTGTAGAAGATGCAGCCCTCCTGGCTGAGGATGCTCGCGTCCTCGCCATCTGATACAATACACGAAAAAGGGTCAGCACCTATATAAGCTACTCAGCACGAATAGAGATGAAACGAAGGGAAAACATTTCCTAACATGCCCTTGTAGCCTCTCGCTCATAAGTATGGTCGACAACATACCCATAAGCAAGACTCTACTCAGACACTGCTCCAAGATTCCTAGGATTCGAATTAGAACCTAGGGCTCTGATACCAAACTGTCACGACCCAATTTCCAAGGGCTCGTGATGGCACCTAAACAACATTTGCCTAGGCGAACCAATGAAACAAGATGCGAAAAAGAACAATAATGTGAAAAGATCATAAATGGGTATATAAATATAAAAGGGTGAAGTCCAAAAGAATATATCCACAAAAGAATTGGAGCATTCTAAGAGTGACTCAATAAAGTATGAATATACATCAAAGAAATCTGAGTCCTATCTCTAAGTGACTCCGGCGGTATGCCACCACGGTCTGTGTGGTCGGCTCACCTCAATCAAAAGTCTCAGAAGCCTCGGGAACCGCTAAGGTCCGGGCTGCTGACTGGATGAAGGACCTGCGCACGTAGCAGAGTAAGTTATGAGCTGAAGCCCAGTAAGATCACCGACAGGCCCGCTAAGGTACCCTTGCGGGACAAGTCGCTACATGCATCATAAGCAACAACATACTATAGTAATCATACAATAAAGCAGTGAAATCACAAATAGATGTAACACATTCCATACACACAAGTAGTAACCAGAAGTCTCAAGGATTATGCCCATCCAACGTAAGGCATAGGTCAACTCAGCGGCGGTTTCGGGGTCCAATCTCTACTCCCGTGCTGACTAACCTAGACCTACGATGGAGTAGCAACACCACTACTAAGTATCAACCATATACCGTGACCCGAAGTCACTATCACAATCATGAATAAGTAGACCAACGACCCGTAGTCGTTGGCTCATCTCAAATCTGTCTACGATCGCACCACACCCCCTGTCAAGTGCGTCGTATCTCAATAAATCAAGTGACCACACCACACCCCCTGTCAAGTGTGTCACATCTCAAAGATCAAGTGTCCACACCACACCCCCTGTCAAGTGTGACACATCTCATAGTATAGGTGACACCACACCCCCTGTCAAGTGTCCCTCTAACAGTATTAATATCCACGACATTAATAACAATAACAGAAATAATAACAGAAATATTAATAACGATAATATTTCACAGTCACCGTAACCCAGGTTGGTTATGCTAGCTGAACGTAAGGCGAAAGTTAACCCGACCACAGTTTGGGGGTACAATCCCTACTCCCATGTCGTCCAACCCAAAGGTTACGTATAGACAGCACTACCCAACCCGGCACGTGAACAAATCAAGTACCAATATCATACAAAAGCCGGCAAAATCCTCGGCAAGACATTTATCATGACATGCCGGCAACATCCTCGGCCATGTCCCAAGTTCTTGCTATCTAAGCATGGCGTAGCAAGCGTTACTACGATATAAATTTAAGCTACCTCGACGTAGCGTTTAGACCGGCACATACCTCGGTCGAGTCACAATCTCGCTATTTATAACAAACAATAATAGCAGGTAATTCACATCATTAATCCTAACCATTTTTAGGTATATATATGCGTACATGAAGCATACTAGCATGAAGGAAGAGTCCACAAGCACAATAGAGGTCAAGTCTCACTTACCTCGAAATTCGGGCTCAAATGCCGGGAAGAATCTCCTTTCCCGCTCGCCTTGTCCGCGAAGGACTCTCCACTAGGTCTATTAAGACAAGATATAGCACATATGAGTGCTCAATTATAGCTATTTAAGCCTATAGGCATCCTAGGGTAAAAATTACCAAAATGCCCCCGGGTAGGGCCGAGCCCTAAATTTACAAAATGCACTTTTCCGGACTCCCCACGCTCCCGTGAGTCCAAAAGTACACTTAGATTCCACATGCGAGCCTTGCTCGATGTCTTTCCCCAATTCTTAAGAATCTAGGGTTCTAACCCATTTCCAAGAATCAACCCTTTGATTCTTGTGTTAATCAACAAAAAGATGGATTGAAAGGGCTTACCTTAAGTGTAAGTATGATTGGGTCTTCAAGAAATACCCAAAAATCGCCTCAAGAGCTCACCAAATGATTTTTATAAGTTATGAACCGAAATGGCCCGAAATAGCCTTTTTATAGCAGTTTTTGCCTCTGTGACAGCTTCTTTTGAAAAACTCATAACTTTTTATAGGAATTTCCAAATGACCTGAAATTGGTGCCATTGGAACTACAACCCAAAGAGCTACAACTTTAATGTTTTGAGTTTTTCCTAATTCCTTACGGATTGGCCGGAAAATCAGCTTTTATCCGGCTGTTTGCGCCAAAACAGAACAGAAAAGTCGCACCAGATTTTCTACTGTTTTAGGGGCAAAACGGTACCCTACGAAGCTCGGAATGATCCCAAATTTTGCACACAAGCCATAAAATACTTGGGTGACATGCTCGTCAAGACGGAACTCAATTCGGACCTCCAGAACTCAAAAAGTGGGTCCCACAGTAAAGGTTCAATTTTCGACTTTCGCCAAATTAGCGAAATTTAACCAAACGATCTCAGAATCCAATTCCGAAAGTTGCTACAAGTCAAAAATGACTATACGAACCTAACAGAACTTTCGGATCTCTCATCGGAGCTCATTTGCTCAAATCAAGCTCGGAAACCTCTTTTAACTCTTTTAAACTTCCGAAACGGGGACTTTATCAAAAGTCCTATCAAACGAGGTCCGTTTTCAATTTTGAAGGTTGCTACATATCATAAATGACGAGACGGACCTAACGGTGCGCTCGGATTTTCCATCGGGGTTCGTTTACTCAAAACGACCTATCGAAACCCCAAATTCCTTTCCGGAATTTCATAAACGGATCCTTTTCTCGAAAACCTATCAAACGGACTCCGTTTTGACTCAGATTTCACAGACGGGTCATAAATGACCTAACGGAGCTTTTGGGACTGTCGACATGCAAATCGAGGTCCCAGATCCCGTAACGACTATTTGAGGGTCGTTACACATAGCTTGCGTTATTGTGTTCATCTAGATACACTATAATCTACCGGGAACTTCGAGAACTATATTGGTAGAAGGGAGTGAAGAAAGCTCGGATATTTATTGAGTAGATTATTTGGTTGCATGGCATTCCTTTATCTATCATTACATATCGAGGCTCTCAGTTCACTTCTTCGTATTGGTAAGCTTTCAAAAGAGAATAGGGTACTCAGGTCCAGCTCAATACAACATTTCATCTGCAGACTTATGGCCACTCTGAGCGGGCTATCCTGGTCTCAGAAGATATATTAAGGGAATGTGCCTTGGACTTCAAAGGCAATTGGGATGATTATTTTTCTTTGGTGGAGTTTGCATATAACAACAACTATCAATCTTCTATTTAGATGGCTCTAGTTAAGGCATGATATTGTCAACAATGTCGATCTCCAGTTGGTTGGTTCTAGTCCTGTGACATAGAGGTGTAGGGTCCGGATATGGTGCGTCAGACTTTGGACATGGTTCAGAATATCCAGGATCGTCTCCAGACCGCCCAGAGTAGGCATATATCAAATTCAAACAGGAGAAATTAGGAGTTGGAATTTGAGGTTGGTGCACTGGTATTCTGGAAGGTGTCATCGATGCAAGCTGTGAAGAGGTTCAGGAGGAAAGAAAAGTTATGTCCCAGGTTTAATGGTCGTTCCAGATAGTGATACGTATCGGTAAGGTTGTTTATCGATCTAATTTACCAGAATCTATGCTCGTGCATCCTGATTTCCATTTATCCATATTAGGAAATATGTCGAGGTCCTACTCAGGTGATCAAGTTTGATCCAACTTAGTTGGATATGAATTTAGCTTATTAGGAGACTCCACCTGCCAATGTAGGAAAAGACAGTCGGAACTTGTGGCCTATGGAAATTTTGTTGGTGAAGGAGCGATGGCAAACCATCATAATGAAGAGGATACTTGGGAGCTTAGGTCGAGTATGTGGGAGTGGCATTCCCACCTCGTTGATGATTTAGGTATGTTCTAAATCGCTAAGCTAAGAAGATCTTGTTGTATCTATCATTGCTTGTTTATTGTCAAGTAGTTGTGTAATAGTGTCGGTTAATTGGTTGTTAAGGGATCGTTTGAGATGTCCTTTGTATTGAATATATTACTTGGTTAAAGAAAGAACTCTAGTTTTGTTTGAGGACATACGAGAGCTTGAGTGGAGGATATTGAAACGAATATGAATTGAAAACTATACTACTCATAATCAAACCAAACATTAAAAGCAAGTCCTAAAACACATTCAAGACGTACTCGCGAACTCGAATCCAAAAATGAATGTCAAATATGCAAAATGAGGGTGCAAAGCTAAAGAGGGAAAAAATCCTACTTTATAACACAGGTTGAAGCCATCCGAACGACTACAGAATCCACTTTTAAAAGTTAATACATGTCACAATTGACCGCACGAACCTAGCAGCACTTCCTAAATTCAAAACAAAGCTCATTTACTCAAAACGTGATTCAAAAACATTAAATGGCTTTACCCAAACTGGAAAGAAATAGCGCTCTCCAAGACTAACCAGACGATATCAAATACAGCTCAAACTTTACAAACATATCGTAATAGACCATATAGAGCTATTGAGGCTGGCGGTTTGCAAATTGGAGTTTGAGCTCTTGAAACAACTAGTCAGGGTATTTTAATTCTCCTCCACCTCTACTTCAACTCTCCTTCATCCTCTAACAAAGCTTGATTCTTCCATTAACCGAGCAATCCTACTCAACATGTAGGATATCTGAAAAGATCTTTTAATGACAAAGCAACTGATAAATATACACAAGCATTGATCATTATAACGAAATTCTTTTTAACTTAGGAATCCAAAGCATACCTGATTCATCAAAAAGAAGGGGATACTTTTCTCACATACTCGACTCGAGCTACCAAGTATCCTCCTCATGAGGGCGGTTGTTCCATCGTACCTTCACCATCAGAATCTCCTTAGAATGCAACATTCTAGTATCATTTCCTACAAAGGCAGTTGAAGCCTTCTCATAAGATAAATTCACATCGAACTGAGCTGGATTGACATCCATCATCTAAGAAGAATCCCGGATACACTTCCGAAGAATAGATACATGGAACACTGGATGAACATGCATAGATTCTGGAAAATCAAGCCGATAAGTAACTTTACCAATAGGCTTCTTTATTCGCAAGGACCAATAAACCTGGGACTTAGCTTCTTTTTTTTTCCTAAAAATTTTCACACCTCTCATCGGCGACACTTACAGGAATACCATGTCACACCACCCTTGAACTCCAACTCCCGATTTCTCTTGTTCAAATATGATATATGTTGACACCTAATTTTGTCCCTCTTATATCTCACCATCATAAATTAGCTATATTTGACTAAGAAAATGCCAAAATGATTTTTACCGCCTTGCTCATATAATTCATATGTTAATGTTATATTTATTTGTATTTTTACTCTTACATATATGTTAGCTACTTAATTTGGGACATCTTATGCAATTATACCATCTTAGGTCATTTTTCTAAATGCAATCCATATACTAGACTGTTTGCGCGATTCATTAACTATACTAATGCAATTATTAATTATTTATAGTTACTATGAAAATTTCATTCATCAAGATACATTTTTGCATTAATATTTAATTATTATTTTTTTTCTATTTTAAATTGAATTTTCTACTTAAGAATAGTCAATTTAGAGCAATTCATATTCAATTAATCCACATAGACAAAAGGGCCAATCAAGAGCATCTATCTCACTCTCCAGCACCACATAAGCCATTACATGACTTAATCTCAATCCTCCACTAATCCATTCCAACGACTCAGATTGTTTCTTTCCTTTAATATCAAAACATACCCCCAAAACCCTAACATCCAAACTCATCCAAACCCTAACACACTAACCCCTCTCTCTCTCCTTTACACCTGTTACCTGCCCAAATACACTCCTCTCTGCCATTCCTCCGCCATCAACGCAACCCATGCACCCTCTCTGTCACCTCCGTCTCGTCCACACTCAAAATAGGGAAAAAATCCCTCCCTCTCTTTGCTAGCACACAAGGAAAGCAAGAAACGAGAATCTTGACAAAACCATGATGAATCGATACCGATTAAGATGAAATTGTGGTGATTACGACGCGTACAAGGTAGGGATCAAGAAACCGAAATCATGGAAAAGAAAGAACAGAGACAGAATCGAAGCAATTTTGGGACCCAACCCAGCTCATCATGACTTACCTGATCCAATACTTAATCAGGTACTATTCTCATTTTCTTATTTTGTATTTTTTCTTCTGAGAATTCGCATATTTTAATGTTTGAATATGCGTGTTGTCGCATGATTATGTTAGATAAATCATTGCCCTATTCTTGTTTATCCTACACCTTAGTAATAGTGATGTTATAAGTTCTTTTGTGCCATAAAAACGTCATTATTAAAGTTCGTGTGCTTATGTGTTTAAGCACGACACTACTTCAGTATGGAAACTTTGAAATACTGTAAAAATTTCTTAGACAAGAGTCTGTTTGTGCATACGCTTGAATTTTATTGTTTTGCTAGAATATTCCAGTAACCATAGACCTTAATACTCGCTGAACTCTGGCTTAACAACGTAAGCACAACTCTTTATTCTTGTTTTTGAATTTCTGGAATCTTAGAAAGGAAAGATATTAGCCTTAGATTTGAATTTCGAATTTCGAATTATTAAAGGAATTCGCTTCTTTGATTCACTATGCATCGAGACCACTTAACAGGGGTATTTCTAACATATATGTGAAAGGATGGTACTCTAGAAGAGAGAAGACATGTTCAAATTCAAATCTTTGTAAAAATTTGTTAAGTTTGTTTTAGGAAGAAATCATAGTTGATTCAATTTTGGATATGATTAGGGTTTACTCTCTTGAGTATATTTAGACAATTTATTGTATTAAAATAGAAGGTGAAACTAGAACACTTTTTTTTAAAAAAAATAATCTAGAAACCCCATATAAGATAGAACTTAAAAAACCTAAAAGCGCTGGAGATAGGCGATTTGGAGAAGACTCATTCACTTAGCTTTCTTGGCTATTTTAATAGAAGCTTCGGCCACTGGGCAGCCCCCTACTGGGGTTGTCCAGGCGTCTCCCACCCCTATAAACCTTATACCCCACCCCCACTAACAAAATCTTTCGCTTCTATCCTAAACCCTACTGCACCACCTTTCACCTTGCATACTATCCCTGAACCTATCAAAGATTTCCATCATGGAGAACCATCTTTTGTTTGGGAGGATAAGGATGTGCAAAATATGGTGTTACATGAAGAGCTTCAATATGCCGCTATTGCAAAATTTGCTTATGGTATGCCTGACTTGTGTGGAAAAAATACGCCACCTATTGCTACGGGGATGCAAGTCCAGCAGGTAAGACTAGAGTTATCATAGCCCCCTCCTAGAGCCAACGACCGTCTAGGCGGTTTGGTCATAGGAAGCAGGGCACACATCCTGCCGCCTAGGGTTTACAGTCTCCAAGTTAGGATTTAATATACCACCGCCTTGAGTTGTAGGCCTATGGCCTTATTAGTACTTTTATTTTACCTTATTTAGGACTGGGTATCACTACTATAAATACCCCTCCTTACATTGTATTGTACACAACACACAATTTGTCACAGAAGTCGGCTACTCTCAAGAAATAAGAATTACTTTGCTCTCTCTATTACTTCTTGTTTCATTACTTGTCTTTACTTTTATCGTATTTACTTACTTTTCCATCATAAACAATTGTAGGATTAGCAGTTTACTTTTGCTCTCTCATTCATAAATAATTGTTTAACCTAGACGTACAAATATAGGCATAAACAGTTTAGCGCTCATTGTGGGGCCCAGGCAATTGTAGGTATTCTAGAAAGGAAAAGGCACAATCATGTCTGACGACAACAACATCATTCCAATGTACACCGCAGATGCAGTAGACGAGTCTGCAAAGGATCTCAGCGATCCCAGCGATCCCAACATCCAACAAAAGGATCCTATCGAGCAGCCAAAGGATTCTTCTCATGAACAAATCCCTATTGTTAGCGATGGTGATGGCGAGCAACCGCTAGAAGGTAATTCAGAGTTCAGAGGCTTCCTCTTGGACATCCTCAAAACTGCGTCCGAGCAGAACTCGAACAACATAGTTGAAGAGATATCCTAGAGATTACGAGCAATGTTTACTGGTTCGTCTCAGAGGATATTGTCCCCTCGAGGACCGGCGCCCACGAATAACTCGCCAGCATTAGTTCCCAATCGAAGGCTTAACATGTATTTGACACCTAATTTTGTCCCTCCTATTCCAATAGCCCTTATTCAGTCAAAATTGCACTGATAACCACACGATTATCATACACTCATCCTTGTTCAAAATCATTTCCTTACACACATGCACAAATTAGGCTATTTTTAAAGGAATTTGCACAAAAGGTTGCCATTTTAAAAAATTTGCTAAAATCTTGTAATTATTCGCATTTTTTAACAAAATTACATAAATTATTTTAAAACCTAAAATAATAGGCTCCCCGGGCCATTTAATCCTCACAATTAATTCTTTTATTTTTTTCCACAATTTTACAAGTATTCTATACCATTTTCTATACCTTCATATGCATTTTATACGAATTTATACACAATATATATGATTTTACACATCTGCATATATACACCTCAGCATGTGCACACGTCACACCCTACTCATACATATCAGTGGCATGTCACGTCGATGTGGCTTGATCTCAGCCTTCCAGATGTTAAATCTGACGGCCAAAAATAATATTTCCATTTTTAAGTACCTACCCGACCCCCAAACCCTCAACACCCTTTACATGTTCCCTTTGTCTCAGCCGCCACCACTCCTTTCTCTTTCTCGTCAAAACCCTAATGGAACTACTGTTTGCATCACTTTCTGACCAATTTATCCGGCCAAATCTAAAACAAATTACATCATCATGCCCCTCTCATGGTCCGCCCGTTTGACAAAGGTCGAATCAGAACCAGATCGCGACCCCTATCTCCATCGCCGGAAAAGATGTTTATTCACTTCTTTACTCAAAATACGATCATTGTCAACAAAGGAAGGAAGGAAATCCCTCGTACATGCATTATTGGGTCGGGTTAAAATTAACCCGATGTCGATCCTAAACGGGTAACCCTTAACTTTTCTTTTCAATTGTTCTTAGACCTATATGATTATTGAGCCTAGAACTTCCTAGCCTTTTTGGTAAGATTAGCATGATCAATTTACTGATTAATTAGCAAAAGATTCACGAATCATCAGTCTTGGTTTATTTCATTGTTTTAGCAATGATACTTGTTCACATGCATGAATTTGCCTAATTTCATCTGAGTGCAGCATTGTTAATTTCTATTAGTCGACTAATTAAGGGGAAGACTACATGATTAATGATTTCACTATTAACTCACTAGGCCAAGTGAAAATTTATTCTTGATTTTGTTTATGTGCACTGAAATTGACACTCTTGAGGCCAATGTCCGTTATCACCATTACTGAGACATAAGTTAATCTTGGAAAATGTATTTACTACTATTTTTTTAAGATACATGATCACTTAGTTTAAAACTGAAACTATTTGATTTAGGGAATCTTTACTAGGCCTTGTTTGAATTGGTGATTGGTAGTTGGTTATGGTAATTGACAAAGTGTCAATTAAGGACTGATTGAAATCTTGTTAAGGTGATTAATCGATTTCTATGAATTACAATTGAGTTGTACTACCAGTTGTGAACCTAGACGATGTTAGAGTTAAAGGGGAGGGAGTATAACTGACTATGATTATGTTTTCCTTAATTTTTCTTGGGGGGGGGGAGGGGGGTGGTGCGGGGCAAACCACCACCACAAGGCCCTTTACTAGAAGCAAAACCAAATCAATCAATGATGCTCACCTTCACTTGATATGGAAAGGCTTGGATGTGGAAGATGGGAGCTCCGGAACAACCTTGAAGATCATGCATTGTAGCACCATGGAAGGAGGACCATCTAGGCCCCAAGGAGAGGCTCAAGAGACACAAATTGAGGCACTTCAAGAGTATACAGGAAGGGGAGGACCTCCCATTTACAGAGGCGGACCGCCCAATCAATGTCAGCTCTCTAGATCTCTGGTGGCCCACTTTTCAGGCGGATCGCCCACTGCTGAGGGTGGGGCACCTGTTTCCCTCTAGCCAGCAGCAGGCGGGGCGCCTCCTTTACTAGGCGGGGTGCCTGTTTTGGGAAGGATTCAAGACTTTTTTTTTTGTGTGTAATTCCTAAGTTAGCCTTAAGTGACTCTATTGTATTAACTAGACTTAGGGTCTTTTAGACATTTCAAAATTGTGTAAGGGAGTCTATACAAACTCCCCTTAGCCATTTTCTTCATTTTCACCTTACCTTTGAATACAAAAACACATGAGAATTCTCTCAATTGTAAACCTTGATTTTGGCTTGATTTCAATTGGAAGAATCCGAATTGAACTTCAATCCGCTCCGATCATTCTATTTGCAAGAACCTCATGATTTTTTAGGATAGTTACATAGTGTAGGTGATTCTTGACAATCATTCGGGGTGTAATGAAACATCATTCTTCATTGCTACTTGGACAATCGTGTGAGTCTCGACCCGTTTTTATCTCTTTTTCCGCTTTCGTAGTTTACCCTACATCAGTTGGTATCAGAGCGAGGCTAGGGTTACGTTCCTATGAACCCTCGTCTTACTGTTCGTGCTAGTTATCTTTTTTTCTTGTTGTTTTTCATGTTCTTGTTCTTGTTAAATTGAAAAAGAAGAAAAAATTAAAAAAAACAAAAAAAATAATCAAAAAAATTGCTAGTTGTTCTTGGTTATGATGATTTCTTTGGTGTTTTTTATCGGGGATTGTATGTTAGCATATTCCCGTTGATTGGGTACCCACGAAACATGTTTTAAGGTTGTGAATAGAAATCTTGAAAATCAAATTTTCAAAAGTTGAAAAAACCCTAGAATTTGTTCAAAATTTCTTGATTTTGATTTGTGTTGATTGAAAGTTGTTATAAATCATTGGGGTTTGCTTGTAGTAGTTGAATACACATTGGGGAACCATTGGATTGGGAAAACACCTTGAAAAATCTTTGAAAATTGGGTGCCAAAAGCCAAGAACATGTTGTTGGACTGTGCCACAAACACCAGTAGGAGGAGCACCTGAATAGTAGGCGGACCGCCCCCCAAACTCTCTGAACTTTTTGTAGGCGGACCTCCCCTGTTTCTAGGCGAACCACCCATTCCTGGAAGGGGTGTCCGGGTAGTTGTTTCGTAGGTTTTCGTGTCTTGTTTGTTTCCATTACTTCCGGTTAGTACTTTAAGAGTAATTCTCCTACTCAATTAGTATAAATTCATTGAGCGCTTAGGATATTCGTGCGTGTTGGTGGTGAAAAATTTCCAAGAAGACTCGTAGAATTTCTTTGGCTCAAGTGCTCACTTATAAAGCCGGACGTCCATATAGTCCCATTAACTCCACTCTTTCCGAATAGCATCTGGAACTTGTGGAATTGTTTGGTCGTTGAGGAGGTTGTTCAACTCCGAGGAAGACTTTTGAAATCAAGCATGAGTGAACCTACCCCAAACTTGAGTGTACCCGAGAGACATTTAAAAGTGAGGGAGTGCGTGAGGACTTATACTCTAATATCTTTGCTTGTTTTTCATTACTTGTAGGTACATGGGGGAAGAAAAGGGAAAGGATTCCATTGAGGTCCCAACAAACATCCTGGCAAGTCTCTTGGCCGAGGGTACAAGTGATGGCTCAACCGTGAGATCGGATCAATTTGCGGAACTAGCTCGTCAACAACGGTTGAAAAACGAGGCTCTTGATCGTGAAAAGATTGTTAGGCAGTCCCCAACCCTTGGGCAATCCCCAAGGTGATATTCTACTCATGAGGCCCCAAAGAAATATAGCACCCCTTGAGCACGTTGTTGAGGCTCAAGAAGGAGAGGTCCCCGGACTTGGTGACAACTATGATGACTTTGATGCTCCCTATCCCAATAGGAGTGCAATGAATGGAGGCCACGGAATGGATTGAGGTCGTTGGAATGGTCGTGGACCTCCAAGGGCTTTTGTGGGGAGGAACTTGAGAAGTGAGTATAATGAAGTTGATGACTACTACGGGTGTCAACCGGAACCAAACCGTGGGGGTCGAGACAACAACCTCAATAGTGTGAAGATCACTATCCCACCCTACAAAGGGACTAGTGATCTGGAAAAGTTCTTAGAATGGAAGGTTCAATTAGAGCGGGTCTTTGACACCAATGATATGTCCGAGGAGAAAAAAAGCTACTTATGTGATTGCTTCATTTGAGTCATATGCTTCCACTTGGTGGGAATCCGTCAAGAGGTCAACAAGAAGAGTTGGTTTGCCAATGAACATTACTTGGGAGGAATTGAAAGAGGTGATGAGCACCAAATATGTGACACCCAAGTACCGGAAAGAACAACTCAAGAGACTTTATAACTTGAAACAAGGCTTCAACTCGGCTAATGAGTACTTCAATGAATTTGAAAAGAACCAAATGGCCCTTTACATGGAAACGGAAGATGAGGAGCAAGCTGTCATCCGATTCAAGAATGGTTTGAGCCGGGAGATTGCTTCTCAACTGAGGCTACACATCTTTCATTCTCTTCAAGATGTTTCTGACACTGCGGTTGAAGTCGAGAAGTGGATCACGGAAGAGAAAGCTCCTCGCTTTAGGAATACTACTTCTACTCCAATGACTCGACCCAAAGAATGGAAGAGCCCAAACACAAGTGGTGCAAGTGGGAGTCGTGATGTGATGAAGCCTTTTGAGAAGGCTACCTCGAGAAGCGATTTCAAAGATGTGGGAGGTAACTCTTAAACTCAATTAAATACTCCTTCTTCTTTCCAATGCCACAAGTAAAAGGGTTATGGCCACTTTTCAAAATATTGCCCCACCCAAAAAAAATGATAGCTATGGATGATGGGTTGGTTTATGAGGAGGAAAGTGAGCCCGAGGATGATGTTGTCGAGGATGTTGAGGTAGTTGAGGGAGAAGAGAGAGCGGCGGAGGGTAATGATCTTAATATGTTTCTAGTGGTGCGTCGTAGTTTGAGCGCCATGGTGAGTGAGGAGAAGGAGGATGAACAAAGGGAGAACTTGTTCCATGCTAGGTGTAGAGTGAGGGGACAAGTGTTCCCCATGATTATTGACTCGGGTAGTTGTGGAAATGTAGTGAGCCAATCTTTGGTTTCACAATTGAAGTTGCCTACCCTTAAACCCCCAAGCCCCTACCGTTTGCAATGGTTGAGTGAGTGTGGGGAATTGAAAGTGGTGAAGCAAGTCTTGATAAAGTTCAAGATTGGGAACTATCAAGATGAGCACATGTTTGATGTGGTGCCAATGCAAGCTTGCCACCTCTTGTTTGGTAGGACTTGGCAATATGACAAGCATCTGGTTCATGATTGCCGAGCCAACACTTACACGGTCAAACATGAGGGCAAGAAGTATGTGCTTATGCCCTTGACGCCAAAGCAAGTGAGTGATGACTATAGTCGCATGAGGGAGTTGAGAGAAGTGGCTAAAGCTAAGTCTCTCGTGGTGGCTAAGCCTTTGGCCCACAATCCACCATCTTCTACCGATCGCATTTGTGCCATGATGCAACCGGGTGAGTACTTGAGAGGTAATGATATCACTAAAATGCTCATTTGCCTAGTGCACAAAGGTATGGTTCTAAACTCCGATTGTGATTATTTTTCTAACCCTAACCCTTTGCCTAGTTCTATTGAGAATGTTTTGAAGGTATTTGAGGACATAATCCCGGAAGAGATGCCTAGTGGTCTTCCTCCTTCGAGAGGGATTGGGCACCAAATTGATTTTGTCCCCGGGTCCCAAATCCCAAACAAGCCGGCCTATAGGAGCAATCCCAAGGATATGAAGGAGGAGATGCAAAAGCAAGTGGATGAGTTACTCAACAAAGGCTTGGTTCGATAAAGCTTGAGTTCGTGTGTCGTACCAATCATTCTTGTGCCAAAGAAGGACAGGACATGGAGGATGTCTGTTGATTGCGTGCGGTCAACAAGATAACGGTAAAATATTGTCATCCCATCCTAGACTTGATGACATGCTTGATGAGTTGAGTGGTTCTAGTATCTTTTCTAAGATAGATCTTAGGTCCGGCTACCACCAAATCCGGATGAAACCAGGTGATGAGTGGAAAACCGCATTCAAGATCAAGTTTGGTCTCTATGAATAGTTGGTGATGCCTTTTGGCCTCTTGATGCAGTCCAGCCTGATCAAGCTACGTTCGTGCCTTCAAGACCATTCATGAGGAGCCAAGCTAAGGAGCTTCATGATGTTCACTTTATGGTGATGAAGAGCCATGATTGTGCAAGTATTGAGGAAGGGGCACATATGTTAGAAGAGCCTTGGGATTCGTTGATTAGCATTGGAGAAGGGGCGTTCTAGAAGAATGCTTAGCGCATGGTACTCGCGTGGCATATGGACTATGTTTCCTAGACAATTCAGCCACGTGGTGGGCTCGTTTATTGGCCTTAATGTGTTGTATTTTTTATGACTTTTTCATGCTTTTGCATAGCTAGAGTTATTTATTTTGATGCTACTTATTTAGCCCTGCGTGGCTATTGACAGTTAGCCCAGTTGGTAGCTATTCCTTCACTTTTTAGGCGTGTAAGGCTCCATTATAAAAGCCTAACACTTAGCTAGCATTTGGATATAGATTCCCAAATAGTTTTTGAGAAACACTTTTTGGGTAAAGTTTGATATGAAAATGAAAAAGTGTTTGGATATACTTTTTGGGAACAAACTTTTTGGCTCATAAAGAGCCTTTGAGCTCTTATGAAAATGAAATTTGATAGGTAAATGTTAGTTTTTGGCTCAAAAAGAGCCTTTGAGCACTTTTTGAGTTTTTGGGAGAAGTTTTACTCAAATAGTATAAACAAACAGTTATTCTCCCAAAAACTCCCAAAAAATATTCCCAAAAACTATAAACAAACGTGTGCTTAGTCTTATTTTATTAGTTCCTAGACAATACGTAAAAATACAGCTTTCAAGCTTTTCCTGCAAACATTTGGAAAATCGTTCCTTCTTGAGTGAAACCAGATTTGATTACTTTTCTCTTTGATCCAATTGTTATCCAGTCACAGGTTAGTCTTGAGGATAGTTCATTTAGTCTAGGTACTCTTTGAATTCCTAACAAAGGGGTGGTAGACTAGTTCCTCCTAAATCCTTTATTGAATTTGAATCCACATCTTGCTTTTATCATTGTTCTTGCTTCCATAATTTAGATTACATCACCTCTCCAACGCACCTAGCACTTTTATGCGGTTGATGAACCATGTCTTGAAGCCATTTATCAAAAGAAATTTGGTTGTCTATTTTGATGATATTTGATATATAGCAAATCCATAGATAATCATGTTGGACACGTGAGTCAAGTTCTTGAAGTGCTTAAAGCCGAAAAGCTCTATGCCAATTTTAAGAAGTGTGTCTTTTGTGTTGAAAAGGTTGTCTTTTTGGGCTTTGTTGTTAGTGCAAATGGTGTAGAGGTTGATGAGTCCAAAGTTGAAGCCATTAGAGATTGGCCTGCTCCTACCACCGTGTCTTATGTGAGGAGTTCCCATGGCCTTGCTAGTTTCTATAGGTACTTTGTTAGGGACTTTAGCACCATTGCCGCACCACTCACCGAGTTGGTGAAGAAAGACAAGCCTTTTGTGCGGGGGGAGCCTCAAGCCTCAAGAGAAGGCTTTCCAAGAGTTGACAAATAGGTTGAGTACCGCCCCTTTGTTGCAATTGCCCGACTTTGGGAAGACTTTTGAGGATGAATGTGATGCCTCGGAGGTGGGTATTAGGTGTTCTTATGCCATAAGGGAAACCCGTTGCCTACTTTAGTGAAAAGTTGAAGGGCGCAACCTTGAATTACTCCACGTATGACAAGGAGTTGTATGCCCTTGTGAGAGCTCTAGCTTATTTGCAACACTATCTTTGGCCTAGGGAGTTTATGATCAAGAGTGACCATGAAAAATCTTAGAGGTCAAGAGAAGTTGAACAAGAGGCATGCTAAATGGGTGGAGTTAATTGAGTCTTTTCCCTATGTAATTCATTACAAGAAGGGAAAGGACAATGTTGTAGCCGATGCACTTTCTAGGAAGTTCGCTCTTGCTACCACTCTTGCTTCTATGCTTATGGGTTTTTAAAGTATAAAATCTTTGTATGAACATGACCCAAAGCTCAAGAGAATTCATGATTCTCTTGTGAGTGGGAAGAGGGTGGAAAAATACCAATGGGTAGACGGCTGCATTTTCAAGAATGGGAGAGTGTGTGTCCCCGAGTCCTCTTGGCGAGAATTGCTAGTGCGTAAAGCACATTGTGGAGGATTAATGGGTCACTTTGGGAGGGATAAGACTTTTGCCATTCTTATGGAGCAATTCCATTGGCCTAAGATGGGGTTGCATGTTGAGCGGCTATGCAATGCTTGTTTAGATTGCAAGCATGCCAAGTCTAAGTCGAATCCCTATGGCTTGTATACTCCTTTGCCTATTCCTACTAGCCCGCGGATGGATATTCTATGGATTTTGCTATGGGATTGCCATGGTCTAGTGGAGGACATGATAGCATTTATTTTTTCGTAGATAGGTTCTCCAAAATGGCTCACTTTATTCCTTGCAAAAAGAGTAGTGATGCAAAACATATAGCTTCCTTGTTCATTGATAATGTATTAAAGCTACTTAGAGTGCCTCAAACCATTGTGAGTGATAGGGACACTAAGTTCCTAAGCCATTTTGGAGGTACTTGTGGGGTGGCCTTGGCACCAAATTGTTGTTCTCCACGTCCCAAAACCCTTAAACGGATGGTCAAACCGAGGTGGTGAACCGAACCTTGGGGTATATTCTTAGAGCTATGACCCGAGGTAAGGGCGGGACTGAAACCACCTCGGTCAGTCGTTTCGAAAGTTAGGACTCCGATCAATGCATACCGATAATTTTAAAATATTCATAAGGTCCATTGAGACTTATCTGTAAAATTTGAGCTAAATCAGACCTCGTTTGGTAGGCATTGTTGACACCCAATTTTGTCCCTTCTTTTATAATTGCCTATATTTAACCTAAAGGTGCAATATTATTTGTTTTAGAAAAACTTGCATTAGAACGCACGCATTTGTATGTGTTATCCCTTACTTACACCATACATACTTAAGTGCGAATATATTACGTAATTTGTATCATTTTGGCTATTTGTCAAAATTGTGGTTTTTATTTAATTTACTGTATTTACAATATTTAATAAGTATTTGTGGATATTTATACGTAATTAAATTAGTTTTGACCCCAATTATTTTTGTGTGTATGCATATTTTTCTTTCCCTTATATATTATATTTATATATTTTTAATTTATCACATCTTTAGTTAAAATATTATCATAATTAATATATTCGGTCCAATTTTTTCTTACTCCATTGAATTTAAATATAATTTTCAAATTTCATCACATATTTCAAAAGAATTTTGTTTTCTTCTCTTATTAAAACTGCTTTTAGGATAGAACCTAGTCACAAGGCTAGTCCAAATACATCCGCGTGTCTCTCAACCAATTCCCTAATCTCCCGCCCTTCAATCAATCCTAAAAACCCATCCCCAACATATCAAATCCCTAAGATCACTCCAAACTTTACTCACATCATCTCCCTCTTTCCCTCATTGTACTGTCTTTGATTTCTTTTCCAAATGTGGCATTTTTCCCATTAACGGATTTTACAAGCTAAAATTGCCCATAAAAGGGCACCGTCAATAGCAGTACTAGAGATCAATACACAGTGTCATGTACACACACATTTTACTTTTATCATCCTCACCCAAGATACAAATATCACCACCACAAACTCCAAGACACGCACAGCCTCCCCCACCATCTTCTTCCTCGCACACGCCCCCCTCCAACTCTATCTACACTCTATGTTCCATACACGCAAAACACATCCACTACACACACATACAGATCGAAAGCAGGGGGAGGTAACACCAACAGAAAAGGGAAATTGGGGGAAGATCGGGAGGAAGGTGGAGAACCACCTCAAGAAACCTCCATGCCCGTTCCCATGTTTCTTCGTTGACTGCTATTGAAACTGAATCGGTATACACCATTACCACCGGCGCCAACAGAGGAGAAAAGAGTCAGGTGGGGGTGGGGTGGCAGCGACACCACGGAGTTCCGTTCCTCGCCGGATAGTTGAGTCAGAGTCGCTCCTCCGCCCTACGCGACTGTTGTTACGATCATATCGTTGTCGCCTCGATTTGGGTGTTCGATTACTCATTTATGTCAGGGATTCGTTCACAATTTTAGGTCTAACTGTTATTAAAATCAATGCGTCTTGATTCTTTATTTCTGAGGCTAACACCGTGTTTATGTAGTTGTTTGGTTCAATTTTCTCGATGGATTGCGAGATTGATTCCGATTTATGACTGTTTCTTCGTTGAGGTTTTGTTTTGGCAGGGCTCTGTGATTCTCTTCGTTGGTCTGCTAAGTTCCTTTGACCAATTAATACAGAAGTGCAACAATTACGGATACACGTGTACAGACGTTGCTAATCACATTATTATTGGAATGCCTTTGAATGGGCTCTGCTGACTTGAAGCTATGCAAAATACTGATATTGACAAATTTGAAGATATTACACAATGCTATTGGCCAATGAAAAAATATATTTATGTATATTGAGACCTCGGGACTGATTTGAACAAGATACTACACGGCCAATGACGTTTGGAGGCCAATTCAAGTCCCGTTCTGCACTTACCGTCCTTACGTGTCCCGAAAACAAACAAAAAAAGGCGATGACGATAACATTTATACAATGTTGAAAATGAATGGGATAGGCAACAGGACTCGCACTTGGCATGACAATACGACCGGTCGGCGTGTTTGCAGCCATGACGTTATCCTTAGCCTCCCATCACCCGAATCTGAGCCTAAACTTTCAAAAATCCCCTTTTTCCTTTTGTTTTCATTTTATTACTATTATTATTGTTACAATTACTATTATTTTTTATTACTATTTTTATTATTACTAACAATTTTATTACCGTTACTATTATTCATTACTATTATTATTATTACTACTTTCTTCTTATTATTATCATTACTTTATTCTATTTTTGCTTTGTTTCATTAGTTATATACTAACTTCATTTTTATGTTTTATGCGAGGAACATTTGGAAGAAGTCTATTAAAGGACGGCGTATTTGGAGTGGACAATGCCTTATTTCATTTTCTTTTATTTGTACTAACTACCTGCTTTCTTTTTTTCAAGGAACATTCGAGACGAAATTTGTGAAGGATGAAGACATTGGAAAAGACGAATATTTATTTTTATGCAAATTATTTGTATATTATTGAAATTGCTTGCTTTACTTTAATTTCTTATTCGAATCCCAATTATTTAGTCTGGCCGGGAACCACACTTGGTGGAATCTGAGAGGTGCCTAACACCTTCCTCTTGGGTTAATTTGAACCCTTACTCAGAATATCCGGTTCGTAGATCAAGTTTCGGAGTTAACATAAAATTCGCTAGAAATAAAGTAGGTGCCCTAATACGCCTAGTTAAAAAATATATTAGATGGCGACTCCAAGTCTTTACCCGTGAGTCCCAATAAGTCGAGCTCTGTTTCTAACTCTAACCGGGGTTCGGAGAAAAGTAGGATGCGACAGAATAGCGACTCCGCTGGGGATATCAAGGTTCAAACCGTAACAGACTTCAAATTGGGATTCTTTAATTGCTTTATTTTCTTGCCATTTATTTTAATACTAATTTTTTCTTTCTTTCCTTTTTGCAGGTTAAAGGTCTAGAATTTTGGCGCCATATTATTACTTAGTTGTATCCTCTTTTGTAATTGTTTATGTGTCTAACACTTCCTCCACTGTTGGAAACTTTTTACACTTGCACACACCATAAACGGTTACGTGGATCACACGGCCGTTTCACTCTCAAAAAAACCCTTTAGGAGGGACGTTTGGAGTATAGTTGGTCGGTGGTACAACCAACCTCTTCAAACGATCCCACCCTTTGGTTGTCCGCCAGAGGAACCATATCCTTGTCTAGACTAACCAACTCTTAGAAAGTTCTTTTAGGATAATACAACATGTCCTAAACTTCAGTTATTTTCGAATCTTCTAAATCTTTTTCTTTAAAACAGTTTCACTTCATAATTCTTTTGCCTTCTTTCGAAAATTTCAACCTATTTTCCAGAATTAACTTATTTTTTTTTTCTCCCTTTTAAAATTTATTTTTAAAAATATTTCGATATGTGCACTATTTTCATAAATTTGCCAAATCTTTTTCTTAAAACAGGTTTCACTTCATATTTCTTTTCGCATTTTTGAAAATATATCGCCTAACTCTAATGGCCTACTTTTCAAAATTAACTTGTTTGATTTGTCTTTCCCGCTTTTAAAAGTTGGTAAAATATTTCAATATGTGCATCTTTTCTTTTTCGTGATTTTTAATATTTGTCTAGTTTATATTAATCCTATCTTTCGAAAATAACGCATTTGTTTTGTTCTTATCATTCTAAAATCGTTTTACGAAATACTTCAATATGTGTGCATCATTTTACAAAACATATGCATTTCTTTCAAAAACTTGTGCATTTTTTTAAACTTGCGCATATCATGCACACCTTCCGCCGTTCCTGACAAGTTTTTCTAAATCGTACGGTGGTTACGACCACCTCTTCTCTCACAAAAATCTCCTTTTAGGGGGAGCAACTTGGAACCTATTTGGCCCGAGACGTTCCCGCTCCTGAGTTGTTCTCTTGGGAGGATAATAAAATTCGGTCTAGCCAGCTTCATTCTTTAGTAGCAATCTAGGAATCATACATCATGACATATCATTAGTCGACTTGTTCTCAAGTCCAATAGGCCAACTTGGTCAAACAATCTGAACGGGTTTTTGGCCTTAAAAAGTGTTAAACATGATTTATTGGCATATACTTAAAGGATTGAACGTGCAAATGTAGACCGTTTATGGGAATTATTCTGCATTGAATGCCATTCAAAGGCACAAATAGTAACCGAAGAGGCATCAAAGCCGAAATTGAATCAGAAAACGACTGTTTATTCCTAAGTGGTTGGAATCATTATGTATTCAATGCTATTCAAATGCGCCAAAGGTAACCGAAAAGGCATTAAAAGCCCATTTCGAAGCATAAATGACCGTTCGATAGACGGGATGACACATAACGCACGTTTATCCTTTAAGCATTATATAAGTACTTGACGTTCTTGGCATGTCACAAGTCCATTAGCATTTACCTTCTAAAGTGTATAAAGGGTTCTCAACTCATAACGACACATCTCCTCATATCCTCTGTTGCATTGTTTTCAAAAGCTTGTGCCACACGCTGATCATTTTGCTCACAATAAAGTAAATCTTAGGCATCCTTTCTTTCCCTATTTCCTATCACCCTCCACCTTTTCCAAAATATCATGGCCACTAGAACATTTGACATGGTTGTTGAAATTTCTCAGTTGCTCAGAGATTGGTGGGGAAACCTAAGCGTAGATCAACAAGACCGAGTTAAAGTGGTGTTGGGGAACCTAGTTTCACTAATGGAGCACACTGCAATAAAAGGGATAGTAGAATCAGCAGTACACTATTAGGATGCGGACCGAGCAGTTTTCCATTTCGGGAGTGTAGAGTTGACACCACTACTGGAGGAAATAGGTGGGTTAACTCAATTACCATTCGAAAGTGAAGAAGTCTTGATTCTAAAAACATCGCACCTGAGGAGTTCTTCGAAATGGCAGGGTTTAAGCCCGAGTTATGCACAGACAGTATAAGGCAGTCGGGAATTTCTTCGACATCCCTCTACATCAAATTTGGGTATGGAGAAGCATTTCAAGAAGCCGAAGACTATTTCAGCATTAACCAGGCTGAGTGGCAAGAGCAGAGAGTACTTACTTTTGTCACCAGCATTTTAGGGACTATCGTGTTTCCACAACACAATGGACGAGTCGACGTTTGCATGGTATCAATTTCTGGTGTCCTACTCAAGGACTTTGACAAGAATTACACTTTGGTACCCATGATTGTTGCAGAAATATACCGAGCTTTAGAAAAATGCAAGAGGGGTGTTAGTTTTTTCGAGGGTTGCAGTTTGCTTTTACAAATTTGGTTGATGGAACATTTGCAAAGGATGAACAACATAGACCAAGCCTTCAACCCCATACCAAGAGAAAACTACATCTTGACACATACCACCCGCATGGACAGTGCCCTTGAAAAGTGGGACCGGCCAACAACCACCGAAGGCTGGCACCACAGGCTTTCTCGGTTGACATCCGAAAATATACAATGGATGTTTGACTACTTTCCCAGCATCACCGTGATCACACGATCGAAAGGAGCTTCATTTTTTATCTTGGTTGGCTTTAGAGGAGTTTACTTATACACTCCTTTAAGAGCACTTAGACAAGCAGGAAGAAAACCAATTGTACCCCAAATTGCAGATATCAGAAGTTTCAAAGCAGATATTTTCGGAGGAATGGTACCATTCAAAGACATGATATTAGGACTTTGGAAAGCAAGGCACCGAATGGGGTTCGAGACTATTGGACGGGACAGGTTTGATGCAGGCTATGATGAAGATTATCTAGACTGGCTGAGGAATGATATAGCAAAGGCAGTTCAACCAAGAGCAACAAGAAAAAGGAAAAGAAATGCTGATGAATTAGAATCTGAGTGCAAGAGGTTACGCAAACAACTGGCAAAGGCACGAGAGAAAATAGCGAAAAAGCAAAGTTTGGTCGAAGCAAAGAATAAAGAAAAAGACAAATGGCGCAATAAGACAGAACTACTGACAAAACACATAGAGTCTATCGGTGTATAGGCTAGCGAAGCAATGGGCTCTATGGCTTACAAAGGAATAGAGGAGAAAGGAATGAAGGCTTGGGAAATGTTGAAAAACTTCACATTCGACATATCCAGGCTCTTAACTGACGCAGAAAATATCATCTTCCAAGGAGACTCGTCAGGGGCAAGTTCGTCTAGCGAAGATTCGTCTGAAGAGGAAGAAGATGAATCTTCTAAGGATGGATCAACCTTAAGAATGCTTGCCCAATGATGTAGGAAATTAAACGCGGAAAATAAAAGATAGGAACAAGACGTATCTCGATCACAAATCTCAAGTAGCAACGGAGAACTTGTTCCGTTACACCCCGAGAGGAGGTCAAGAACACCTACGCTAGGCAACTACCCTCGAGCTAACGTGAGCACGCAAGTAGAATGGTCGGGGGGGATTGGAATTCATCTAGATCCGCTAGAGGAAGAACAAGTCCCAAATTCAAGGTTTGTCATTCAATAAGAGTTCAACTCTTCAACATAAGTGTTTGTTTTCATCAAAGGTAAGCTAATGAAAATAATAAGACAACTAGCTATTTATAGGTGTTTTTAGATACCATATGAAAGGGCTAATATGCCCACACTTAGGCTTAGGAATAAAGGACCACGTAGGGTCAAAATAGTCTTAACATAGCTAGAAAATTCGGGCTTCAGCGATCCGGGCGGTGCGCCCAAGTTTGGGGCGGAGCGCCCACGTTTGCTCCAATTTGATCAGTAGGGTGTGCTGGGCGGTGCGCCTGAGGTGGGGCGGTCCGCCTGGCCCCCTTGCTCTCTGGGCGGCGGCGCCTAAGGTGCAGGCGGGGCGCCTGATTCGCTGGGTTGCTCCCCTTGCACTTTGAGCACCCGGAATGGCTTCCAAACGCTTCCTTCTTCTAGTCCCTTCCTCACCAAGTGTAGGTGTACTCGTTGGACCTCCCTAGCTTGGCTCCAAGTGAAGGGTCTCATGGTTTGCCCGGCATCATCCTCCCCTTCTTGAGAAGATTTTGTCCTCGAAATTGAAGCATTATCATCCACGACCTCTTCATCACCTACATCCATAGGAACCAAGTCACAAACATTAAAAGTATTAGACACTTGATACTCACTTGGTAAGTCGACCACATAAGCGTTGTTGTTTATCTTTGAGAGCACTAAGAAGAGCACCCAAGGTTCGGTTCACCACTTCGGTTTGCCCATCGGTTTGGGGGTGGTGGGACGTAGAAAACAAGAGTTTGGTGCCAAGGGCACCCCATAAACTCCTCCAAAAATGACTTAGGAACTTAGTGTCCCTATCACTCACTATAGTTTGAGGCACACCATGCAATTTCAAGACATTATCAATAAACAAGGTTGCAACATGTTGGGCATCATCACATTTTCGACATTGAATGAAATGAGCCATTTTGGAGAACCTATCCACAACAACATAAATGCTATCATGGCCCCCCCAGTCCTTGGTAATCCCATCAAAAAATCCATCGATATATCCAACCATGGACTAGTAGGTACGGGGAGTGGGGTATACAAACCATGGGGGTTCGACTTGGACTTAGCAACCTTGCATTCAAGACAAGAGTTGCAAAGTCTCTCAACATGGATCCCCATTTTTGGCCAATGGAATTGTTCCCGAAGGATGGCCAAGGTCTTGTCCCTACCAAAGTGACCCATGAGTCCTCCACAATGTGCCTCTTGCACAAGCAATTCCCTCCATGAGGACTCGGGTATGCACACTTTACCATTCTTAAAGATATATCCATTAACCCATTGGTATTTCTCAACTCTCTCCCCCTTTTCTAGAGCTTCATGGATGCTCTTGAGCTTCGGGTCATGAGCATACATCAATTTAATGCTTTCAAAACCCATAGGCTTAGAGGTGAGAGTGGTGGCTAGAGCGAACTATCTAGAAAGCGCATCCGCCACAACATTGTCCTTCCCTTTCTTGTATTGGATCACATAGGGAAAAGACTCAATAAATTCAACCCACTTGGCATGTCTCTTATTGAGCTTCTCTTGGCCTCTCAAATGCTTGAGTGACTCATGGTCACTCTTGATCACAAACTCACGAGGCCAAAGGTAATGTTGCCAATGGGCAAGGGCTCTCACAAGGGCATACAACTCCTTGTCATATGTAGAATAATTCAAGGAGGCCCCTTTCAATTTTTCACTAAAGTAGGCGATGGGTTTGCTATCTTGCATTAGAACACCACCAATTCCCACCCCCGAGGCATCACATTCAACCTCAAATGCCTTTCCGAAGTCGGGCAATTGCAATAGAGGGGCGGTACTCAACCTACTTTTCAACTCATGGAAGGCCTTCTCTTGAGGCTCTCCCCACACAAAAGGTTGGTCTTTCTTCACCAATTCGGTGAGTGGAGCGGCAATGGAGCTAAAGTCTTTTACAAATAGCCGATAAAAGCTAGCAAGACCATGAAAGCTCCTCACTTGAGTCACGGTAGTAGGAGTAGGCCAATCACGTATGGCCTCTACCTTAGACTCATCCACCTCCACTCTTTGGGCACTCACAACAACCCAAGGAAGACTACCTTCTCAACACGAAAGGCACACTTTTTAAAATTAGCATAGAGCTTTTCGGCTCTCAACTTTTCAAGCACTTGCCTAAGGTGATCAACATGGTCGTCTATTGATTTGCTATAGATCAATATATCGTCAAAGTAGACGACCACAAACTTGTTGATGAATGGCTTTAGAATCTGGTTCATTAGCCTCATAAAAGTGCTAGGTGCATTGGAGAGCCCAAAGGGCATCACCAACTATTCATAGAGACCAAATTTGGTCTTGAATGCGGTTTTCCATTCATCACCCGGTTTCATCCGGATTTGATGGTAGCCGGACCTAAGGTCAATTTTGCTAAACACACATGAACCAGTCAATTCATCTAACATATCATCAAGTCGGGGAATGGGATGACGGTACTTTACCGTTATTTTGTTCACGGCCCGACAATCAACGCACATTCTCCAAGTGCCGTCCTTTTTGGGAACAAGGATCACGGGTACGGCACAAGGACTCAAGCTCTCCCTCACCAAGCCCTTAGTTAGCAATTCATCAACTTGCCTTTGCAATTCTCTTGTGTCATCCGGATTGCTCCTATAGGCCGGCTTGTTTAGGATTTGAGATCCCGGGACAAAGTCTATTTGATGTTCAATACCCCTCAAACGAGGCAATCCATCCGGCATCTCATCCGGGAACATGTCCCCAAAGTCCTTCAAGACATTCTCAAACACACTAGGCAAAGGGTTAGAAGAAAAATCACAATTAGAGTTTAGGATCATACCTTTGTGCACTAGGCATAGGAGAAACTTGGTGCCATCATTTCCTTTTAGAATCTCGCCCGGTTGCATCATGGCACAAATGCCACCGGTAGAAGAAGAAGGTGGGATTGCCACCATGCTTTTGGACAAAGGGCTAGTCTCAATGATTGACTTGGCCTTTGCCACCTCCCTCAACTCCCTCATCCTATTGTAGTCATCACTCACTTGTTTGGGAGTTAGGGGCTTCAACACAAATTTCCTCCCTCCATGTTGGAGCGTGTAAGTGTTGACACGCCCATCATGGACCGCTTGTCGATCAAATTGCCAAGGCCTTCCAAAGAGAAGGTGGCAAGCTTGCATGGGCACAACGTCGAACAAGTGTTCATCAACATAACTACCCATTTTGAACTTGATCATTGCTTGCTTCACTACCTTTAGCTCCCCACATTCACTAAGCCATTGCAATCGATAGGGCTTAGGATGCTTCACGGTAGGCAACTTCAATTGGGTTATAAGAGATTGACTCACAACATTAGCACAACTCCCGGAGTCAATGATCATAGAGCACACAACACCTTTAACACGACACCTAGCATGGAAAACGTTTTCCCTTTGCAAGGTTTCACCATCCTCCACAATCATAGCTCCTAGGCTCCTCCTCACAACTAGAAAAGTATGAGGTTCCTCATCCTCCACCGTGTCATCTAGATCATCCTCCTCTACTCCCTCATCTCCCTCTACAACCTCATCATCCTCCGGTTCACTCTCTTGTTCATATACATTTTCACCAACAAGAACCATGGTCCTCTTCGTAGGACACTCCTTAGCAATGTGTCCATACCCCTTGTATTTGTGACATTGAATGGAAGAAGAAGTAGGAGTATTCAATTGAGTTTTAGAATTACCTCCCACATTGGGTGTGTACTTCTCAAACGGCTTCTTCACATCTTTGCTAGCACTTGCTCCACTAGGGCCACTTGCACTTGTGAATTTTGCATTGGGAGTAAGATTTTTCCAATCCTTTGACTTGTTCATGGAAGTAGAATTGTTGCTCTTGTAACAGTTGGACTTCTCTTTCTCAAGCCATTGCTCGGCTTGGATAGCGGCATCAAGAACTTCTTGAAGTGAAAGATAAGCATGCAATCTCAATTGTGAAGCTATGCCATAGCTCAAACCATTCATGAAACGGATCATGACTTGCTCTTCATCTTCGGTGTCCATATCTAAGGCCATTCGAGTTCTTTCAAACTCATCAAAATATTCATGCACCGTTTTGACACCTTGCTTCAACTCATAAAGTTTCTTGAGTTGCTCTTGCCGATATCTAGGAGTGATGTACTTGATACTCATGATACCCTTCAAGTCATTCCAACCCACAATCACGGGAACTCCCGCTCTCCTCCTTGATCTCTTGACGGATTCCCACCAAGTAGGTGCATAGGATTCAAAGGATGAAATAGCATAGGTACCTTTCTTCTCATCGGTCATCTCATTTGTGTCAAACAATCTTTCCATGTGTAGCACCCATTCAATGTAAGCCGCCGGATCACAATTCCCCTTAAAGGTTGGGAGATTAAGCTTCACACTATTGATGTTGGTGTTGTCACGACCTCCATGGAAAGGCTCCGGTTGGCCCCCATAGTGATCTTCATTCACACCATACTCCCTCCTCGCATTCCCTCCAACATAACCCATAGGTGGCCCTCGACCTCGGCCCCTACCTCTATCCACATTTCGACCCCAATTCATACCTCACCTTGGTTGAAAGTGATCATCAAACCCATACATATCATCACCATAATCGGCTTCCTCCCCTTCTTGAGCTTCATCGGCTTGCTCAAGAGGTTGCACATTTCGGATGGGCCTTGGTAGTGGAATATTTCTTGGGGGGTTATCCAAGATACGGGGAATGCCTGTTCGTTGGGTATTGCCCAACACTTGATCAAGTCTCTCTCGTTCCTCCTTTGCCCGTTGTTGATTGAGCAATTCAATGACATGGCTAACTTGCTCCAGAGTAAAGTTAGGAGTACTTGAGACTTCAACCGGGACACTCGGGTTCCCTTTCTCGGCTTGGACACTCGGGGTCCCTTTCTCCGAGGGGACATTAGAAGTCCCTTGCTCAACTAGAGCACTAGAGTTCACCCGCTCGAGGCTTTCAATCCTCAAGTGCATACTATCCAATTTGGCGAGGATAGTAGCAAGGGCACTCTTTGCAAAATCATCTCCTTCGGAAGACATTGTACCTACACAAGTAAAAAAAGTTAGAAAACAACCTCACACACTCCCTCACTTGAGATCACTCGGCTCTCTCGTATAGTGACGGTGGGTATTTCACTCGACTTGTGGTTCCAAAGCTTCACGTAGATGAATAGAAATTCCTCAACTCAACCAAACTATTCACGAGTCAAGCACACTCCGGGGTGAGTGGAATTAATAGGACTCAATGAACGCTAGGCACTTGGAAGTGAGGACTAGAACCAAAAGAAACTACGAGTCTTCTTTGGATTCCTACTCTCCAACTATGGCACGAACCACCTAAAGCAATGAAGGATTAGTGTTAATTAAGTAGAAAGATTACTTAGATCAACACTAATTAGAGGTTAGGCAACAAAGAAACAAGTAATCCTAGAAGAAACTACTCGATTCCCAAGTTTCAGGGCTCAGGCGGAGCGCCCAGTGGAGTGGGGCGGAGCACCTGGCAAAATTGGTCAGTGAGGTCAGGCAGGCGGGGCGCCTGGGAACTAGGCGGAGCGCCTGGAGAAAGAACAGTTCAGGCGGAGCGCCCAAGGTCTAGGCGGGGCGCCTGGACGAAGAACAACCTGGGTTTCCAACAACGTGTTCTTTGATTTCAACCCAACTTTTTGGTCGATTCCAACGTGTTCTTCCCAAATTCGAAGTACCCGAAGTTGTATTTTGGTATAACCACCAAACCCCAATGATTTTCACACCCAACCAAGCAACAAACAAGGCACAATCATGATTCAAGTTTCAAGTTGGGTTTTCTCAAATTTTCAAAAGGGTAAAAAAGGTGGGTTTCGATTCTTCAAAATCAATGTTATACAACTCCGATTCACACCAAATTTGTTGCAAATGGTTCGTTTTCAAAAGTAGATCAATCCCCGGCAATCAAATCCAAAACCCCATTAACACACAACCCAAAATCAATCAATTTTCTCAAGAACAAGGGTTTGGTAGGGTTTAAGGAAAATTGGTGTTTCAATTTTTCAAACTTCACCAATCCAAGTAATTTTGGTACCCAAGCAACGAGAATTCAATCACAATCAAGAATCCATAACACCCATATCAAGAATCACAAACACCAAAAAGTTATGCCAATTTTTGAATTTTTCAATTTTTCAATTTTTTTATAATTTTCTTTTTTCCCATTAACTTCAACAACAAGAAAACTAAAAGAAAATACTAGGCACGAAGAATCAAGGGTCGGGGTTCGTAGGAACGATACCCGAACCTTGCTCTGATACCAAATGATGTAGGAAATCAAACGCGGAAAATAAAAGATAGGAACGAGACGTATCTCGATCACAAATCTCAAGTAGCAACGGAGAACTTGTTCCGTTATACCCCGAGAGGAGGTCAAGAACACCTACGCTAGGCAACTACCCTCGAGCTAACGTGAGCACGCAAGTAGAATGGTCGGGGGGGATTGGAATTCATCTAGATCCGCTAGAGGAAGAACAAGTCCCAAATTCAAGGTTTGTCATTCAATAAGAGTTCAACTCTTCAACACAAGTGTTTGTTTTCATCAAAGGTAAGCTAATGAAAATAATAAGACAACTAGCTATTTATAGGTGTTTTTAGACACCATATAAAAGGTCTAATATGCCCACACTTAGGCTTAGGAATAACGGACCACGTAGGGTCAAAATAGTCTAAACATAGCTAGAAAATTCGGGCTTCAGCGATCCGGGCGGTGCGCCCAATTTTGGGGCGGAGCTCCCACATTTGCTCCAATTTGATCAGTGGGGTGTGCTGGGCGGTGCGCCTGAGGTGGGGCGGTCCGCCTGGCCCCCTTGCTCTTTGGGCGGCGGCGCCTGGTTCGCTGGGCTGCTCCCCTTGCACTTTGAGCACCCGGAATGGCTTCCAAACGCTTCCTTCTTCTAGTCCCTTCATCACCAAGTGTAGGTGTACTCCTTGGACCTCCCTAGCTTGGCTCCAAGTGAAGGGTCTCGTGGTTTGCCCGGCATCTCCCAGGCTATGATCTGATTTTCTAGCGATGTTTAGTCATTTCCTTCTCTTACGTTGTTTCAATATCAAGCATTGTAATAAAGACCAATGTTCAATAAATGCAATATTCTCTTTCAGACTCCGCATTTTGTAGCAAATGAAATGATACATGTGGCAGAAACGTTTCCAAACCATCATGCATAAAGTGGTCATAGGATACATTTTTATTTGCTAGGTGTGCATTACGTGAAATTACTTGATTGCTCTAGGTCTCTTTCTACCTAAGTCAATCCCTTTCCAAATCCAATCTCCTACAAAGGCACCTCATCTCCCTACTCTATGCCTAAATCCTGATATCTGAAATCTTTTTCATGTCTTGACAATTCCCTATCCCTTTACGAATTCAAAAACCTATTATCCAAAAGGTTGGCTTAAGTTGAATACTAAGGCAGAAGATTTGGTTAAGCAAAGTGCACTTATCAGGGATTTTTTCAAAGCAAGAAGAGTTTGTAATAGCAGGCACTATATAGACAAAGCAGAAAATTGACAAGGCAAGAGATTTGTTGGTCAAAGGCACACATGACTAACCGAAATATTTCGTTTTAACACAATGTATGAAGATCATTTTGTCGGTCTAGTCTATATCGTAATACATTTAAATAAATCCAAAATATTTCCAAACTTGCACCTATTCACGGCCAAAGAGACGTTCAAAGGGTTATCATAAGGAAATAAAGAAGTGGAAGATGATCGAAACCCACTTGATGATACAAAGGTTTGTGCATAACAACCAAAATTAGCAGGCTGATTCAATTTGGAAAATGATGCAAATGCATGGTAACAAAAATTCCATTATATGACGAAGATGGAAACTCTTGTTGAGTATTGGAAGTATATCCCTACCAACTAGCAAGTAAGACCATGAATTGATTTGATAAAAAAACAGAGGCAGACAGATTTCTTGGAGCGATTTTGGTCGAAAGCTTTATTTCAATACATTGAGCAAGGAATACAATATGACTAGAAAAAAAAAAGGGTCTTGACGATTGGTCTCTTGTCAACAAAATCTACCTGACAAGGAAATTGGTGCTAAAAATGGAATTACAGCAGTTGGTTGACAAGTACGAAAGAAATTGAGTATCTCTCAAAGACACGCAGGCATCATGACACACAGATTTGCAAGAAAGGATGACAAATGCACTAAAGTCTTGGAGTTCGACAAAAGCCAACTCCTTTCTGTCCACACAACCTATTCTTTACACAACATCTTTACCACTTTTCATTGGCATTCAACTTCTCATCCCCTGCTTAAACGAGCATCGGTCATGAGACCAAAATTCTTGTCTTGACTGCTACATAAACCACCCAAGCAAATCTTTCAGAATCTCTATACAATTTGTCATAATCTCCAAATTCAAGTGCTAATCTTTCATCTATGGTCTAGGCATTCTCTTAAGCTCAATGTATTATTTTTGCTTCAAGCCCTTGCTAAATGTGCTAACTCTATTTTTCATATTGTCACTTTACAGTGGTTGCTAGGCATTTAAACACCGAGATTGGTTGAAAATCTGAATTCAGAGAAAGCCGAAATAGCAAGCCAAGCTGATAACATTTACTTCTGAAATAAGTCTTTCAAACCACCAACATATGACACTAAGAAAACAAAAATAATCCCAATTCCACGTCCGTGCAACTTGTAGTAGAAACGAACCAAAATTAGCTAGCATTATACCCACACAAAAGTCGCAAGAAACAAATCCAATCACTATAAAACTGAAACTGGAAAAACTCACAACCTTACACTACACCCGACTTACACGATAAACAACCTCCCTCTGTCAAGACTTTCAACTACAACCCTATCAGGCTCAACCAAATCATGGACGTACCAAAAGAAAAAACCTCACGCCTCTATTCCTTTAGCTCAATCGAATGACATTGCAACCAACAGACAAACTACTCCATGGATACCCATTCCTAAATTCGATCTAACAAGATCTACTCTCAAACATTCAATACCACGATACCGCAAAATACCCAGCAGTACCCAAGACAAATACAATTTTGGACAACCTCCAAATCCGAAAAAATCCAAACACCAAACCTCAGTCTAAGGATGCAATTACTCACATAATCAGAGTCATCCAGATACCCAATGTTACACTAAAAAAGACGAATACAGATTCAAGCCAATACATTGGTGTTCAGTGCAACACAACCACTTTTTTTCGACAAACGAATCATTCTTTGGCAACAGATAATTACAACAGACATGATAGCACCAGCCACGTCAGGCTTATAATATGACGACCAGCCACGTCAGGCTTAAAATATGACGACCAGCCACGTCAGGCTTAAAATATGACGATCAGCCTCGTCATGCTTAGAATATGACGACCAGCCACGTCAGGCTTAAAATATGACGATCAGCCTCGCCAGGCTTAGAATATGACGACCAGCCACGTCAGGCTTATAATATGACGATTGGCCACGTCAGGCTTAGAATATGACGACTAGCCTCGTCAGGCTTAAAATATGACGATTAGCCACGTCAGGCTTAAAATATGACGATCAGCTCTGTCCAGCTTAAAATAGGACAAATTCACATACTTTGTTTTACAGGCACTACGATAATAGGCTCGTCCGCCTTAAAATTGGACATACACACGTTTTTTTGTTTATTTTGCCGGCACTACCATGATATGATGATCTATCAAAGGCAATAAACTGGGCAAAATTTTTGAGGATCCCCTCAAAAATTCCCAAAGATGCAAGCTGACACTGGGGCAGAAATTTTTGAGATCCCTCAAAAATGTCAAAAAAGAGGAAGTATAAAAACTGGGAGTTAACCGAAGAAAGCTTGACTTAAGGCCCAGGATTCATGAAAGAAGGCACTAAACAAAGGAAGGCGCGAGTCAAGCGAAGAATGCACAAACGAAACCTTCCTCTCCCAAAACATACAAAAGTTTCTTTGAGTGCAGGCACCAAAAGACGAATAATGTGACAATCAGCATAACAACATTTTAGGCAGTCTTACAGACAGGGTAATATCTCTATATTTATCACTTCATGTTACTCGTTGCATGCATGGTATACAACTCAGTGCAACAGGCAAATATCTCTCGACGAGAGGCACTTAATAGCTCCCGACGAGCAGACAAATAGCTCCTGACGAGCAGGAAAATAGCTCTTGACGAGCAGGCAAATAGCTCATGACGAGCAGGCAAATAGCTCCTGATGAGCAGACAAGTAGCTCTTGACGAGCAGGCATATAGCTCCCAACAAGCAGGCAAAATAGCTCCTGACGAGCAGCCATAAAGCTCCCGACGAGCAGGCATATAGCTCCCGACGAGCAGGCAAATAGCTCCTGACGAGAGGCACTTAGTAGCTCCTGACGAGGAAATAATTATCTCCTTACAAGATGCACCTAAATGAATATCCCCAGAGGAGAAGCATATATCTCCTAACACTCAAAGCACCTGGAAAACAGACAAGAAGACCACATGACAAAGGAGAACTCAACTCTACAGGGAGTTTACTTTATCATTATCTTTGGTTGCATTTATCTTACTTTTGTTGCAGGACACTCTCAAACCCTTTGACAAACCCCTGCTCCATTTCGCATACCCTTCCATACTTGCCCCCGAAAGTCACTACTTGTGCAACCGCAAAACCTCAAATACATACTATGCACCATTCTGGAACACCATTCAAGAAGCCTAATCCTTTCTACAATGCCTTTGTTATACTCACAAACTATTTATCTGCCAAGTTCCAGTACAGTCAAATCTACATTTTTCTTACTCGCACAATTAATCTACATAATCTTTCATTCCTGATTGGAGTTTGTGTTCCTTCCTATTCAAGCCTATCTGTGTCAATCGTGCGTGTTTTCGTGCTTAATCGGGTCCATATGTTTGAATCGTGCATACGTATTGTGCTTTATTCCTCAAATATTCCCTAGCTCATTCAAGACAATATTGAAGGCAAAACATACACAAATTTGAATTTCGCATACTTGGACAAGTTCACTCTTGACACCTCAATCGTGCATCATAAAACTCTCACACAGGCAACATGCCATTCTAGAACTACACGCAGCCTGATTCTCGTGAAACACGAGATATGTAGGCTACTCAGAGACCGAGGTTTGGCCGAAAATACCCCAAAACTCTCATTTTCTTTTTTTACCACTTTGTCTGTCCGTCGTGACAGAATTGGCTACTCCGTCAACTATCTTTGTCCGAAGATTCTTTCTTCATCTCTCGGCAAAGAGGGGCAGCTGTTGACACCCAATTTTGTCCCTCCTTTTATAATTAGCAATATTTAACCTAAAGGTGCAATATTAATTATTTAAGAAAAACTTGCATTAGAAAGCACACATTTATATGTGTTATCCCTTACTTACACCATACATACTTAAATGCGAATATATTACGTAATTTGTATCATTTAGGCTATTTGTCAAAATTGTGGTTGTTTATATACTGTATTTACAATATTTAATAATTATTTGTCGATATTTATACGTAATTAATTTAATTTTGACCCCAATTATTTTTGTGTGTGTGCGTATTTTTCTTTCCCTTATATATTATATTTATATAGTTTTAATTTATCGCACATTTAGTTAAAATATTAGCATAATTAATATATTCGGTCCAATTTTTTCTTACTCCATTGAATTCTCTTGAATTTAAATATAATTTTAAAATTTCATCATATATTTCAAAAGAATTTTGTTTTCTTCTCTTATTAAAACTGCTTTTAGGATAGAACCTAGTCACAAGGCTAGTCCAAATACATCCGCGTATCTCTCAACCAATTCCCTAATCTCCTGCCCTTCAATCAATCCTAAAACCCCATCCCCAACATCTCAAATCCCTAAGATCACTCCCAACTTCACTCACATCATCTCCCTCTTTCCCTCATTGTACTCTCTTTGATTTCTTCTCCAAATTTAGAATTTTTCCCATTAACGGATTTTACAAGCTAAAATTGCCTATAAAAGGGCACCATCAATAGCAGTACTGGAGATCAATACACAGTGTCATGTATATACACCCTTTACTTTTATCATCCTCACCCAAGATACAAACATCACCACCACAAACTCCAAGACACGCACAGCCTCCCCCACCATCTTCTTCCTCACACACGCCCCCCTCAGACTATATCTACACTCTATGTTCCATACACCCAAAACACACCCACTACACACACACATACAGATCGAAAGCAGGGGGAGGTAACACCAACTGAAAAGGGAAATCAGGGGAAGATCGGGAGGAAGGTGGAGAACCACCTTAAGAAACCTCCATGCCCGTTCCCATGTTTGTTCGTCGACTGCTTTTGAAACTGAATCGGTATGCACCATTACCACCGGCGCCAACAGAGGAGAAAAGAGTCAGGCGGGGGTGGGGTGGCAGCGATACCACCGGAGTTCCGTTCCTCGCCGGATAATTGGGTCGGAGTCGCTCCTCCACCCTATGCCACTTTTGTTACGATCATATCGTTGTTGCCTCGATTTGTGTTTTCGATTACCCATTTATATCAGGGATTCGTTCACAATTTTGGGTCTAACTATTATTAAAAGAAATGCGTCTTGATTCTTTATTTCTGAGGCTAACACCGTGTTTATGTAGTTGTTTGGTTCAACTTTCTCAATGGATTGCGAGATAGATTCCGATTTATGATTGTTTCTTCGTTGAGGTTTTGTTTTGGCAGGGCTATGTGATTCTCTTTGTTGGTCTGCTAAGTTTCTTTGACCAATTAATACAGAAGTGCAACAATTACGGATACACGTGTACAGACGTTGCTAATCACATTATTATTGGAATGCCTTTGAATGGGCTCTGCTGACTTGAAGCTATGAAAAATACTGATATTGACGAATTTGAAGATATTACACAATGCTATTGGCCAATGAAAAAATATATTTATTTATATTGAGGCCTCGGGACTGATTTGAACAAGATACTACATGGCCAATGACGTTTGGAGGCCAATTCAAGTCCCTTTCCGCACTTACCATCCCTTACGTGTCCCGAAAACAAACAAAAAAAGGCGATGACGATAACACCTATACAATGTTGAAAATAAATGGGATAGGCAATAGGACTCGCACTTGTCATGGCAACACGACCGGCTGGCGTGTTTGCAGCCGTGACGTTATCCTTAGCCTCCCATCACCCGAATCTGAGCCTAATCTTCAAAAATCCCCTTTTTCCTTTTGTTTTCCTTTTATTACTATTATTATTGTTATAATTACTATTATTTTTTATTACTATGTTTATTACTACAAATATTTTTATTACCATTACTATTATTCATTACTATTATTATTATTACTACTTTCTTATTATTATTATTACTTTATTCTGTTTTTGTTTTATTTCATTAGTAATAATACTAACTTCATTTTTATGTTTTTTGCGAGGTACATTTGGAAGAAGTCTATTAAAGGACGACGTATTTGGAGTGGACAATGCCTTATCTCATTTTCGTTTATTTGTACTAACTACCCATTTTTTTATTTTTTAAGGAACATTCGAGACGAAATTTGTGAAGGATGAAGACATTGGAAAAGACGAATATTTATTTTTATGCAAATTATTTGTATATTATTGAAATTGCTTGCTTTACTTTAACTTCTTATTCGAATCCTAATTATTTAGTCTGGCCGAGAACCACACTTGGTGGAATCTGAGAGGTGCCTAACACCTTTCTCTTGGGTTAATTTGAACACTTACTCAGAATATCCGGTTCGTAGATCAAGTTTCGGAGTTAACATAAAATTGACTAGAAATAAAGTAGGTTCCCTAATACGCCTCGTTAAAAAATATATTAGGTGACGACTCCAAATCTTTACCTGCGAGTCCCAATAAGTCGAGCCATGTTTCGAACTCTAACCGTGGTTCGGAGAAAAATAGGATGCGACAGGCATCGGAAGATGGTTTCAGTTTTTATTGTCGATAAATATTAAAAAAGAGATTTTCGAGCTCGATTTTGGTGAATGAGCTTCGATTCGAAATCCGAAGGCGTCGTTAGGTTCGTATGATTATTTGTGATTTTTGTGAACTTTTGAAAGTGAATTCGAGGTTGTTCGGCTAGTTTTCGCTAAAATACCGAAAGTTAAATAATTTGACCTTTATTCTATTTAATTTGCATATTGAGTTTCGGGAGTCCGATTTCAGATCCGCCTTAGCAAGTGTGTTTCATATATTTTGTATAACTGGTATGAAAAAGTTGGAATTATTTCGAGTATCGTAGGGTACCATTTTATTTTTCGTTAAGAAAAGAAAAACAAAAAAAAGGAAAAGAATAAAAAGAAATGACTTAGTCGGTTAGTAGATATTCCTTAGTTGCTGATGCACTTTTAAATTTTCAACGATCAGAAGCAACGAACAAAAGGAAAACATAACGAAGCAGAGGAAAAATATGCCAGAAAATGAGAAAAGAGCCGGAGAAAGATAGAATTTTACCCTGAAACATTCAGGTAATGATCTTAATACATCATTTTACTTTATTACGTGTGTTTAAATATATTTTGACTGTAAAAATTGAGATATTAGACGCCATTTTAATAAGTTCAACTGATAGTTTAAAGGGTCAATTGGACACCGATAGTGGAATTGATTATATATTCGTACTCAGTGAGTTATGGGCAACATATAAATGTAATTTATTTAGGGTTTGGTTATGTGACCTTAAACCCTGTAAATAGGCCTGGCCTGCGTATTGCGTATGCGAATAGGGTATCAGGTTCCTACCTGGATTGTTCTAAGATGTAGGGAATGAAGCCTTTTAGCCTAATGTGATATATTTTTCTGCTTATTGAACACAGTGGGATCGTTTGGCAATGAATCCAAAAGATAAGGCGGTTGTTGATTAGCAATGCTAACTTTTGGAAGAGGTAAGTGTTTATATCTATTTCTTTGGAGACACCTGGCCTCGTGGATTTTCTATCACGTGTTCCTTACGTGTGTAGCTGCCGATAGGCATACTCATTACACCTTAGCTTTGGATTTACATTGTATATTATATGCTATGTCCTGTTTTTGGTATTGCATTGAGGATCTGAACATTGTACTCTGGCTGTGAGTTGGCATCTGCTTCCCGGCTGTCGATGAGACTGTCGCACCGATGAAGGGTTACTATTGCATCACATTGCATTCATATGCATTATATGTCATTCATATGCATTACATTGAATTATATTGAGGGTAGGAGGATTCCGCCCTAGGAGCAGAAGGATTCCGCTCCATTGCATTACATTGAGGGTAAGAGGATTTTGCCCTAGGAGCAGGAGGATTCCGCTCCATTATATCATATTGAGGGTAGGAGGATTCCGCCCTAGGAGCAGGAGGATTCCGCTCCATTGCACATATTGAGGGGTATGAGGATTCCACCCCAGGAGCATGAGGATTCCGCTCCATTGCATTATATTGAGGGTAGGAGGATTCAGCCCTAGGAGCATGAGGATTCTGCTCCGTTGCATCATACTGAGGGCAGGAGGATTCCACCGTAGGAGTAGGAGGATTCCGCTCCATTCATTTGACACATGTGACCCTTTTGCATCACATTTAATTTCATTTCATCTCAATTCATACCATTGTGCAGACTTGCGGTACATGACTACTGTTCTGCTTATATGTGTATTGCTTATTTGTTGATATGTTTCTGGCTCGCATCCTTGGCTGAGTTTATAGTTTCTTACGTGTTTCCGGTTGTTATCTGGTTCTGCCTTTATATAATTTAAATATGAGGAATTTGGTTTATCTGTTTCTTTTCTTCCTGGCTAGCTATCCTATTCTTTGAGGTGGCTAGTCCGCCCCACTTACTGAGTCCTTTTGACTCACCCTTGTTTGTTATTTTTTTCTTGTCTATCTATTTCGTTTCGGTAGGTTCGCTCCAAGATTGAGTTCGCCACGTTGTGAAGGAGTGAAGACGACTTCAGCTGTCAGGGTGAACCAGCTTTTACTATGGATGGCCACCAGTTTATTGGTTATTATTTCAGTTGTATTTTGCTCCCTTCATGAGGTATCTGTCTTCTTTTGTACTCTTACATGTATAGTCTGGATAGCCCTAAACCTAGTATGTTGGGTAGTCAGCTATAATTTCTTTTGTATAGCTTAGAGGTATCAGTATGTCTGTATTTTTTTTAGTCTTGTCCTTTTTTATGAAATATTATATTTATTTCCCTAATTTAATTGGTAAGGGTTTGTCCGACGGGTCTAGTGGAGGATGTCGGGTGCCCATACAGCCTAACTGGATTTCGGGTCGTGTCAGGGACTTGGGTGGAAAAGTTACCTCTCATGGAGTTTGCATATAATCGTACTTTGCATAGAATGATTGGCATGACTCCATTTGAGTGCGTTTATGGTTTTAATCCTTTGATTCCACTTGATCTTACCCCTTTGCCAAAGGAGATGGTAGTTAATTTTTAAGGTAAAAGCCGAGCTAAGGCTTTGATTGAACTCCATTCTAAGGCGAAGAAGAACTTGGAGGAAGCTTATGAAAAGGTGGCCTCCAAGAAGAACAAGGGGAGAAAGAAGGTGGAACTCAAGAAGGGAGATTGAGTGTGGGTGCATTTCTGGAAGAAAAGATTTCCTAACCTTAGGAAGGGGAAGTTGGCACCCTGGGGAGATGGCTATCCAAGATCAACAACAATACCTATGTGATTGATTTACCTGGTGAGTACAATGTTTCAAATACTTTCAATGTTTGTGACTTGGCTTCTTATGATGTAGGTGATGCCGTGGAGGATAACGCCATAATTCTGAGGAAAAAATCTTCTCAAGAAGGGGAGGATGATGCGGGGCCAACCACCACCGCAAGGCCCTTTACTAGAAGCCAAGCCAAAGCAATCCATGATGCTCACCTTCACTTGATATGGAAAGGCTTGGACGTGGAAGATGGGAGCTCCGGAACCACCTTAAAGATCATGCATTGGAGCACCATACAAGGAGGACCATTTAGGCCCCAAGAAGAGGCTCAAGAGACACAAATTGAGGCACTTCAAGAGGATACAGAAAGGAGCGGACCGCCCATTTATAGAGGCGGACCACCCACTCAATGTCAGCTCTCTGGATCTCTGGCCGCCCACTTTTCAGGCGGACCGCCCACTCATGAGGGTGGGCGCCTGTTTCCCTCTAACCAGCAGCAGGCGGGGCGCCTCCTTTACTAGGCGGGGCGCCTCCTTTACTAGGCGGGGCGCCTGTTTCGGGAAGGATTCAAGACTTGTTTTTGGTATGTAATTCCTAATTTAGCCCTTAGTGAATCTATCGTATAAACTAGACTTAGCGACTTTTAGACATTTCACAATTGTGTAAGGGAGTCTATATAAACTCCCCTTAGCTATTTTCTTCATTTTCACCTTACCTTTGAATACAAAAACACATGAGAATTCTCTCAATTGTAAACCTTGATTTTGGCTTGATTTCAATTGGAAGAATCCGAATTGAACTTCAATCTGCTCCGATCATTTTATTTGCAAGAACCTCGTGATTCTTGAGGATAGTTGCATAGCGTAGGTGATTCTTTACAATTGTTCAGGGTGTAACGAAACATCGTTCTTTGTTGCTACTTGGACAATCGCGTGAGTCTCGTCTCGTCTCGTCTCGATTTTATCTCTTTTTCCGCTTTCGCAGTTTACCTTACATCGGGAGGGGGAGGAGGGAGGGCTGACTAGTCTATTTTTGGAAAACACCTAAGTGTGTCCCCTCGACGAAGATTGCCCTGCTTTTTATGTGATTACCCTCTTAAATTCAAATCCCCACCCTCACACCTATATAAGTCGACTAATTCTCTTATTTTAGACAACTTGTCATGCACAGAAACAGATAGAACACTTCACAAGTATACACTTATTGCATACTACTCTCTCTTCTGATTGTCTTTCAAAACTATTGAAAGACACCTTCTCTTTTGTATCCTGGTTCTGTTCTTGCAAGAATTTAACATTACTGCATCTTGTTTGTTTGATCACTTTCACTGCTATAAAGGTATACCTCCACTCTCACCCTTAGTGTTTATGTTTTATAACCTGTTTGTGCTTGGTCTCTACATTATTTTCCTGCTCTGTTTGCTGCCATGCCTTTAAACTGCCTACATCTATTTGGAACCATGTCACTTTACACCATGGATTCCCTTTAGCCTCTGATCATGCTTATACAGTTTGTTAGGATAGCCAAAGAGGCCATACCAGTGTTCATAATTGCAGGGCATTGAATGGGTACATCTCAATGGCTATTCTGTGTTGTTACTGACTCCCTAAAACATAACTTTCAAGACCATTGAACCACCTGGGCAGTTTTAACTTAAGGCCTTCTCCTTCTTAGCCCCCTTTTATATGTATATTTGTTAGGATCTCCTCTGTTTGTATCTGATTAATACAGATTATACAATCTTGAGATTGTGTAATAAGCTATCCAGGGGCCTCCTCTTACCTTCCTATTTATATGATTGCATCATAATGTTTTCTTTGCATTTTAGTTCAGGATAAAATGGTAAATTGAGACTTATTACATGATAAACCTAGCCTAACAGTGTTTAATTGAACTTTCGAATGAAAACTTGAACATTTTGAAAATAGGGCTATTTTATACACCTTAGTCGACTGAAATCCAATGTATTTGACCGTTGCACTTGACATTAAGAACCGTTTTTATGCCTAAACTATTAAAAGTACGCGACCTCTCACTACAGGGGCAAAATGTGTAAAATTGACTGATCTGTGAATATTTCTGCAAATAAAATCTGTCCCCTTTTTTGCATAGGCAAGACAGGCCTGAAAACAATTTTAAATATGACCTTTACATGTTTTCAAATGATTTTCATCCTACTTTAATTCTCTTATACACTAACATAATAGTGTATAAAAGGGGTATAAGTACTTGGGGTCAATTATACAAACTATTATATGTATTTTCTAAAGTATATCATCAACACTTCATGTATTTGCATGCTTATATCTATATATTTATGTGCGGCAGCCCCTTAATTGCATTTGTGTGCTTCGTGAAATCCATTTTCCAAAAACAGCCCACTTATCCATATGTTTCAAAACTGACCAGTAAATCAAATAGCCATTAAGGTTAGGGCTCGGCAATTAATGTCAAGTCACACCAACCCTAAATGGCTAATATTTTACTTGAAAAATAACCTCAACACATTTTCTAAATGATTCTAAACTGTTTCTTGCCAAAACTGGATATTTTTCACAAAGCTGGATTTTTTTGCAAAACTGATTACCACTGCAAGTTATAAATAGATACTGAAATTGCACAAGTATGCTGATTGCCCTTGTAATATTAGCCAATCCGGATACATGTTTGCTAATTTTGGGCTAAATGCGCGATTAGGCATAGGGCTTAGGTCGTACTTGCAAAGTTTAAAAGCCCAATTATTACATGCTGCATATATATGCACTATTTTACATAAATAGACTTAATTCCTCAATTGATTGTGAATTTGACCCCTTTTAAGTTAGTAGTATATATTTCGCGAATATGATAACGTTTACAATTTGTTTAGACATCCCAAAAATAGAAACTCGGGCGAGAACCACTTTTTTTGGGACTTGAGGGAGTGCCTAACACCTTCTTCCCTGGTCACTTGGACTTCTTACCCTCGAATCTCTAAAACGGAACCTGTTTGACAAAAAACCCGACTTTAGATGTTTAGGTGACCTAATACACCTTAGAAATTAATATTAGGTGGCGACTCCAATCTCTAACTCAAACGAGTTACCCAGTCAAACCCGAATCTTGACTCGCTCCAAGTTGATTTTAAAATGGGGTATGACAGAATGGCGACTCCGTTGGGGATACTCATAGTCCTAACCATAACGAGTTTTTTTTTTTTTTTTTGGGATTTTAATGTGGCTTATTATCTTGTTTACTATTAGTATCATTATTTTACTACCTTGTTTTCTTTTTTTTTTTTGTTTTCTTTCTTTATTTATTTATTGTTATGAAAATTTGTGACATTGACATATTTCACTCATACTCCTCCACTCCCGGTAAACGACAATTTGTACACACACGGGCTATTACGTGGATCTCACGGTCGCTCCACCTCAAAAAACCCTTTAGGAGGGACGTTTGGAATATATTTGGTATGTGGTATAACCAACAATTTCAAATGATCCCAACCCTTGGTCGTCCACCTTGGGGAACCGCGTCAAGAATTACACCACTCTTGGAATGTAATATGCATGCATCATGCCGTAGGAAGGGCTTCCCATAAGCCGGCTACTCTTCAACTTGATGGGTTTTTAACCCCGATGGAGCATTTTGACATGCTTATGTGCATTTGAGAGAAAAAAAAAAGAAAAGAAAAAAAGAAAAACAAGGAAAGAGAGAAAGAGAGAGAGAGAGGAAAAGTGAGGCAAAAATAAATACGCATTTTTGATTGGTCCAATTGTTCTCAAAAGGGGAGGGGAATTTTAATCATTTATTATCTTTTCTTATAGCTCATCAGGAGTCAAAAGTTTCATCGTTTTGGGATGACTATGGGTGCACCTCCTTTGTTAACTAATTGGAGGAATAATTTGTCGTTGGGCGAACAAACCGAAGTACGCCAGCATTTGGGTCATGTAGAGAAATGATTGAAGCGTAGGTGTCATTTTGGGATGAAAAACTAAATGTTTAGATTTGGGGAGGTAGAGTTAACACCTTTGCTGGAAGAGATAGGAGGATTCATATAACACTCGGGGTTAGACAAATATCGTTGGCAAGGGAGTCGCATTTTGGCTCCCAGATCCCTAAACCTGAGGAGTTTCGTGACAAATTAGGGAAGGTGGCAAGTGTGAACGTGGAATTTTCACAACAAAAGAAAATACCTTTTTCCTATTTCTACAACAGGTTTGGGTATTTGAGTGCATTCGACGACCGTAATAAAGAGTTCAAATCCTACAATGACTGGAGAAGAGCTAGACCATTTGCATTTGCTGTTTGTTTCCTAGGAATAATGGTGTTTCCTGAAAGCTTTCATTACGATACATGTTTGAGGCTTGTCATTGTTACTGATGCGGTGTTTAATGGGATTGTTGTTTATCGTTACACTATAGTCTCTATGATTATGGCAGACATTTTTCGGGCTTTAAGGAGTTGTATAAGAGGATCGACATATTTTCAAGGTTGCAACTTCTACTGCAAGCATGGTTCAAGGAGCATTTGAGGAAAGTATGAGGTGTGTAAGAATTAACCAAGCCAACTGGTTCCAACTACTTGGTTGGAGAATGGTACGGGGTTCCAAAATTGAAGCAGCCAAGCAGTACAGAGAAATGGGTAAGGTTTTTCGAAGGCATAACAGAGGATTCAATTCAATGGATGTTCACTTGGTTTCCTTCATCAGATTTTATCATTAGCTCTGCGAAGGCATTCTTTGTGGTACTTATGGGATTGCGAGGTCTCCAACCCTATCAACAACTAAGGGTGATGAGGCAAGTGGGGAGAAAGCAAATCATCCCACTCATACCAGACACGAAGGCCTACCTGTTTGATTATACTAACGACATTGCTCCAAAAGTCAAAAGCATTAGAAAATCATGGGAAGGTAACCAAGTCATGGGGGAGAAGTCAATAGCGTCAGACAGATACGATACTGGATGCGAACCAAATCATAACAGCTGGTTGCGTTCTAGCATAAAGGGAAATATGGTAGTAGGGCCAAGCCGAGGGAATGACATAAGAGACCGAGAGGCGGAAGCTCAAGTTTGGTACCGTGAGTTCATGTTGAATGCTGCTAAAATGGACAAAGAAAACAAAGAAGAAATCGAAGTGTGGAGGGAGCGTACATTAGAATTTGAAGGAAAGATAGAGGCATAGGGGATGAAGCTTGAACAATGGAATTCGGAGTGTGCTGAGGTAGACAACTTAGACTTAGTCGCGACCAAGGGATATTTAACCAAAGCCATGGAAGAAATCAAGGAGGTTGTCCGAGAAGCAAAAAGAGCCAAACTGGAGGAGAAATGTGTTGCTTAGTCTACTATAATTTTTATTTCTTTTGTATTTTTATATTTCCAAAAGTCATCATATTGAATTTCAAAATTGTTTTGGGAATCTATGAAAATAATTGGCAACAAAATGCGTATTTATTTTCCTTACATCATTATAAACCTAGGAAGGCTAGACATCCTTGGTACGTCATAGTCCATTAGTATACCGATTCCAAATATCAAAAGGGTTCTCAACCCGAAAAAGACAAAACTGCATCCTTGCATGGATTCGAAGAAATGTTTGCGCAAAATATTGATCGTTTGCCTGAGTGTGATCAAGACTATAAGATTGTTTTGATCTTTTCTTTTCCTACTTTGTTTTCAGACTATGGTTGCATGAGGTACACTTCAATTTGAGACTGTCTCCCAAGCTCCTCACTTGATCAGGGTCTGGTGGGAAGATTTGGTTGCAGTCAGTAAGCTCAATGTTCAAAAGGTGTTGGGGGAACTGGTAGCTATCAAGGCTTACACCGCTATCCCTGGTTTGGTCGAGGCTGCTACACATTTCTAGGATTACAAAAGGGCAGTGATAAGGGTAAATACGCGGAAGCAAACTAAACGATAAACGAGCGGAAGCAAGTAATCGATAACAAGAAATAAGGATTGGGAAAACAAGAAACGAGAAGAAAGAAAGAATCAAACACATACGTTAGTTGATTCAAGGGCGAAAAGAGACTCGAACCAATCAAGGATCATACTAGGAAGATCCCCGTAGATTCCAAGTTAACGAGATGCATGAAACCTCGGGCTTCAACAAAGAAGGCAAAGCCTCTCTTCCAATTCTTCTCTCTATGAGATTCAACAATGTCTAACAAGTGAAATGAAATGGCTAAGGAAGGCTTTTATAGTCTTCCTTTACATACGTTGAAATGTCTAAAATACCCCCAAAGTGGGTTATAACAATACAAGCCACGTAGGGCAAAAATAAATATTTTACTCAAAATTCCATGTGCTTCCATCAAGGGTAGGCGGTCCGCGCACCCACACTAGGCGGTCTGCCTCTCTTCAAGTACTGAGAGTAAGCAGTGCACTAGGCGGTCCGCCCATGGCTAGAGGCGCTCCGCCCAAGAGGAAGTTCTGCAAGCTGAAATCAAGTAGGCGGTCCGCCCTTCACAGTAGGCGCTCCGCCTCTTCCTGAAGCTTTTTGAAATGTTTCAAAATGTGCCTCGGACGCTCCTCCTTGTGGCCTAGTGTCATACCCGATTTTGGACTCAACTCAGGGCGAGTCGGGTTTCGGATATGACTGGGTAACTCGTTTGAGTTTACGAGTTGGAGTCGCCACCTAATATAATTTCTAAGGCGTATTAGGTCACCTATTGTATTTCTAGCTAAGTTTACCATTAACTCTGAAATTCAGTCTATGAACCAGTAAATCTAGGTAAGAGGTTCAAGTTAGCTCGAGAGGATGGGGTTAGGCACCTCTCGAGCTCCACCAAATGTGGTTACCGGCCGGACTAAACAATTAGGATTCTAAGAATTTATAAAATAATAAATAACTAAATGCAAACAGGAGAATTAATTAAATAATTATTTATGTGCATATGATGATAAAAAGTGTTAAATCACTAATCGGGTTATTCCAGAGGATACCTCGCAATAAAAATGAAAAAGAGTTAGTGAATAATAATATTAATAATAATGAAAGTAATAAAATGATAATAATGATAATAATAAGATTAGTAGATAATAATAGTAATAATAATAATAAGAATAATAATAATTGTAATAATAATGAAAGTAACGTAAGGAAAAGGATTTTTCTTCTAGTGGTCTTTTTCCTTCATCTCGCATCCAATTTTACCTCGCACAAAATATAGAGAAAATAAGATTAGTATTAAATAATAATGATAATAAATAATAATAATAATAATATTATAATAATAATATTAATAATAATAAGATAAAGTAAAATGGGAAAGAGATTTTGTAAAAGTGTCGGCTCAGGTGTGTATGAATTGGGTGGAGGTTAGGGACGTCAATACGGCTGCGAACACGCCGGCCGATCGTGTTGCCATGTCAAGTACAGGTCTCATTACTCCATCACCGGCTTGTTTGTAGTCACGGCTTATACACTTCATCATAGCCATTTGTTTTAAGGACGTAGGAATGGGATTGTTTATCAGTAGGCCTCAAATAAACTATATTTTCCTTGGCCGTAATTGGTCCGTCAATTCATTGTTTCGTTGCGTAGGCCTCAAATTAAAATATTTTCATAGGCCCTAAGTAACCAGTAACTGTAAAATCCAACGAGGCCACGTCTTCGCGAAAGTGAAGTTCTACCGCAAACAACAATAATCCAGTAACGAGAACCACAAAAAAAGGGGTCCCACTGCATAGCCAAAATATCCCAACAAAGTGACGGGCTTAGATTAGTCAAACCAAGTTTCAACACCTGCTAAACTAAGCAACAAACACAACAGACCAAGTGTAATGGGATAGATACAGTCAAAAATATGCACACAACAAACGAGACAGAGAACAGGGGTCGCCGGCAGAAAATCGGCCAAACCAAAACCATTCTCCAAACAAAATAACAATGTAAAACAAATAACTAGAAGCAAATTTCTAATAAGGAAACCCATTAAAAGTAGTGAGCTGAACCATGGCGGCCAATTAGAGGAGCAACTGTCGGCTCGGCTTCTCCGATGAGGAGACACCGGCAGCGTTGCTACCTTTCTGGTGGCGGTGGACTACTCCAATAATGGTGATCTTACAGCCACAGACCCGCTTCCCCCAAACCCCTTATCGATCTAATCTGCGCTACCCTGCTTCCTCTGTTTTGTGTCATTTTTTGTGTGTGTTCTTGGATCTGTGTGTATCTGTTCTTTGTTTCTATTGGCGCACGTGTGTGTTGTCTATGGTATTTCTTTTCTGATAGAAAATCGAGGTGAGGAGGAAGAAGAAAAGGGGGGTTTGTTGATCTCGTTGGTATGGTTGTTTGTTATAGTGTATGGGCTGAAGGAGGTGGGTAATGGAAGAGAAAAGAGGTGAGGGGATATTGATTTTGTGTGTGGTGTATTCTGCTTAAGGTGTAGAACAGAGGATTGGGGTGTACTGTGTTTTGATGTTTTCTGTGGGGAAGAAAACAACTCCCAAAAAGAGAGTCGGGTCCTGCGTGGAGTCTTTGTGTGTGTATATCTAAATGTGTATGTGAGTTGGGGGTGAAGTGCTTGTATCTATTAATGCTGAGTACTGATGAAAAAAATCGAGAGCGGATGAAATGGGGAAGAAGAGTGTGGAGGTCGACTGTGTTCCTTTTTATTTTTTTTACTGAATGTGTGTGCCCATCCTCTTTTAAAAAAAATAAAATTTCATTGAAATAAGAGTTGTTGGGGATGGCATAATTTGGGGAATTAGGAGATTAGGAGATATGGTTGTTTGTTGTAGTGTATGGGCTTAAAGAGGTGGGTAATGGAGGAGAAATGAGGTGAGGGGATATTGATTTTGTGTGTGGTGTTTTCTGCTTAAGGTGTAGAAGAGAGGATCGGGGTGTACTGTGTTTTGATGTTTTCTGTGGGGAAGAAAACAACTCCGGAAAAGAGAGTCGGGTCCTGCGTGGAGTCTTTGTGTGTGTGTATCTGAATGTGTATGTGAGTTGGGGGTGAAGTGTGTGTATCTATTAATGCTGAGTACTGATGAAAAAATGGAGATCAAATGAAATGGGGAAGAAGAGTGTGGGGGTCGACTGTGTGCCTTTTTTTTTCTGAATGTGTGTGCCCATCCCCTTTTTTTCTAAAAAAAAAATAATAATTTTTTTGAAATAAGAATTGTTGGGGATGGCATAATTTGGGAAATAAGGAGATTGATTTTAGGGATTTGGATTGGGGCATGAAATTATGGGAGAGATTTTTGGTAGATTTGGAGAGTGAACTTGGTATTAAAAATAGAGTAGGGACATTGGTGAATTTTTAGGGAATTAAGGGAAGATTTAAGGAGGGATTTTAGGGAGAAATTGTGGAAACCATTCAAAATTTAAATAAAAATGTAATTGGCTAAATTTTGGTCTAAATTCAATAAAACAATAAATACAATAAATAAAATAAATAAAGGATTTGGTAGAAATTGGAAAAAGGAGAATTGAATAGTTTTGAATTTCATTTGAAATAATTGGAAGAAAATAGCAATTATCTGAACGTGCCTAGATGGACTCTTGTCTAGGTTCGTAGGAGATTTTAACAAAGGAATAAAGAAAAATGGAAAAATGGAGTGATTTCGAAATATAAAAATATGTATATGGGAAATGCATTTGGTTCAAGTTCAAAGGAAAATGTAATTTAATAAATAAAATAAATATAGATAAATGAGGGATTCTGATAGGAATTTTGAAATATGAAAGAATTAATAAAAAAGAATTTGGACATTTTCTTTTAAATTGGCCAGTATTCAACTTTAAAGGTGTAAATAACAATATAGATATACGTATATTAGAAAATGCACAAATAAATATTAGATAAACTCAAATAAAATTATTTAAATATGTATAATCACAAATAATTACTAATTTGCACAAATAATCACAAATTGAAACAAACTTGACATGTACCCTAAATGACGTAATTGTATAATATAGCCACTAATATTATAAATGTACTAATTTCATAAATAGTCACAGTTTTGACAAATAGATTAAATGATGCAAAAGTTACGTAATATAGCCACACTTAAGTACATAATACATAAATAGAGGATAACGCCCGTAAATGCATGATTTCTAATGCACATTTTTCACAAATAGTCACATTGCACCCTTAAGTTGAATTATGGTCAATTTTAGAAAAAGGAGGGACAAAATTGGGTGTCAACAGCTGCCTCTCTTTGCCTGAGGATGATGAAAGAGTCTTCGGACAAAGATAGTTGACAGAGTAGCCAATTTTGTCACGACTGGTGGGCAAAATGATTGAAGGAAAAGTTTTGGGAGGTATTTTGGCCGAACCCCAGTCTCTGAGTTGCCTATATATCTCGGGTTTTACGAGAATCAGGCCGTGTGTAGTTCTAGAATGGCATGTTTCCTGTGTGAGATGTTTATGACGCATGATTTTGGATTAAAGACTAAACTTATCCCACTACGTAAAGTTTAGATTCGTGTGTGCTTGGCTGTTTGGCGGGATAAACGAAGAATAAAGTAAAGGCATTACCAAATATGAGATGTAATCAGTAGATAGAGCGTGGGAAAAGAGACTTATAATCGTCCTGGTTATGAAAATGTGGCGCGCTACACACTCATAAAGAGGAGTTTATATGTAGATAATTTCTACTTCATCTCGATAACTGAGTAAGCCCCCCTCCAATATTTGCTTGACTGAGCTGGGAAGATTTTGAGGAGCGAGTTTTATAAAATGCACACAACTCAAATAGATGGGCACGAAAACACGCACGATTGACGCAGATAGGCTTGAACAGACAAAATGGACATTCATTGGAGGGAAATGCAGGATGACATCCTAGTTTACGACGAAGGATTAGAAAAATTATTTGTGGGAAGCATGAGATGATAGGCTTTGGGCATGTCGGAAGTTGACAGCATAAGTACTTTGCAGGTAGGACAAAGGCGTTGTCGAAGTTGAGATAACATCAATAGATCGAGTGTGGTGGAATAGGCTTGTAAACGTCCCAGTTATGAAGATGTGGTGCACGACACACCCATGCAGAGGGGTTTACATAGGCGCATTTTCTACTATAACTCGATAGAGGAGTCATCTTGGCCTCAACCTTGTCTTGAATGAACTGAGGAATATTTAGGAGTAAAGCATGATGAATATGCACGATTCAAATAGGTAGGCACGATTAGGAAGGAATAGAGAGCTAGTACCTACTTGGCAAGGAAAGGTTGGGTAGATCACCGGTGCGAGTACGGAATTGTTGCTTTGGGCGCTTTGTAACTAGGCAAAATAGGTAGCTTGTGGGTGCAGCAAAGCATCGTCTGTAGGATTAGGCTTTTTGGAATGATGCTTTGGTATGTATTTGAGGCTTTGCAGTTGCGCGATTGGTAGTGATTTTGGAAACAGGTGTGAGAGTGGGATGCAGGGGTTTGTCGAGGGAACAGAGAGTCACTACAACAAAATCAAGAAAAAATACAAATTGAGATAAAAAATAATGATAGAGTAAACTTCCCTGTTGAGTTGAACTCTCCTTTGTCTGGTCCGCTTTCAGGTGCTCAGTGCTAGGGGGTGTGTGCCTCTCCTTTGGGGGATATCCATTTGCTAAGTGCTTCTCGTCAGGAGGTAATTGCTTTGCCGTGCTGAACTGTTGTTTGATCATCTTGCCAGTGTGATGCCGGATTGTATGTCCATTGCTTTTCGTCCTGTAAATGTGTGCTTGTCACGTCGGGCTGTATATTCTTTTGTATTGAGCTGTGTATCTTTCCATGCAGGGTTGCCTATCATTCTTTCATTTTTGTTGCACACCCTTTGTCATGTTGTCCTTTCGACGGGCTGTCCACCCTCCAGGCTGTCTTCCTATTACAATGTCAAAATTTGCATTGGGTTGTCTACCCTCCGCGGTGTCAGTTTCGACATCGAGCTGTGTACCCTACGTCGGTGCTTCGGGTTGTGTGCCCTCAGCAAAAATAAATGCAAATCGATATCAGGTTGTGTAACTTCAACCGACGCTTCGGGCTGTGTACCCTCAGCTAATGTAAATGACAAGTAGATATCGGGCTGTGTACCCTCAACCGACGCTTCGGGTTGTGTGCCTCAGCTAACGTAAATGACAAATCGATATCGGGCTGTGTACCCTCAATCGACGCTTCGGCTGCGTTCTCTCAGCTAATGTAAATGACAAATCGATATCGGGCTGTGTACCCTCAGATACTGTAAATGCAAATCGATATCGGGCTGTGTACCCTCAATCAACGCTTCAGGCTGTATACCCTTAGCTAATTTAAATGACAAATCGATATCGGGATGTGTACCCTCAACCGACGCTTCGGGCTGTGTACCCTCAGCTAAATTAAAATGAAAAATTGATATCGGGCTGTGTACCCTCAATCGACGCTTCAGGCTGTATACCCTCAGCTAATTTAAATGATAAATCGATATCGGGCTGTGTACCCTCAACCGATGCTTCGGGCTGTGTACCCTCAGCTAAATTAAAATGAAAAATCGATATCGGGTATGTACCCTTAACCGACGCTTCGGGCTGTGTACCCTCAGCTAATTTAAAATGAAAATCGACATCGGGCTGTGTACCTTTAGTTGACGCTTCGGGCTGTGTACCCTCAGCTAATTTAAATGACATATCGACATCGGTCTGTGTACCCTCAGTCGACACTTTGGGCTGTGTACCCTCATCTAATTAAAATGAAAATTCGACATCGGACTGTGTACCCTTAGTCGATGCATCAAGAGTAAAGTGCAACAAGTAGAATAGTATTGTATGTCATGCGATGTGCTAAGGAGACTATCATGTTGCTGTTGTAAGGACTTTTCTTGAAATTTTTGAGGCCCTCAAAAATTTCTGCCCCAGTGTCTAGTTTGCGTCTTTATGAATTTTTGAGGGGGTCCTAAAAAATTCTCCCCCAGTTTATTGTTTATGACAGATCACAGGGAAAAAGTAGTTGCATTGCACTGAACACCAATGTATTGGCTAAAATCTGCATTCGCCCTTTAGTGTGACGATTGGATGTATTGATGACTATGAGCATGCAGATATTTTGCATACTCAGAATAGGGTTTGATATTTGGATTTTGCCGGATTTTGAAGGTTGTCATAATGGTATTTATCTTAGGTTGTGCTTTCAAAAGTAATGGAGCTAACTCTGATGGATAGGCCTTTGTAGAAAGTGTGTTTGTGGTCTGGGAGTTGTAGTTTCCTTTTGTTTGTTCTTGTTGTATCGTTGACTTGCTTTGGCCGGTCAGACTTTGAATTTTATTTTCTAGTGTTGGATATTTCAAAGTGTCATTTAGGTATGGTTATCCAGGGAGTAATTTGTATGCTGGTTGCGATGTCATTGGATTGGGCTAAAGGAACCAAGGTGTGAGGTTTTCTCTTTTTGTATGTCGCTGATTGTCTTGAGCCTGATAAGGTTGTGTTTGGAAGTCTTGACGGAGGGAGATTATTTATTGTGTGAGTTTGGGTGCAGCGTGAGGTTGTGACTTTGTCAGCTTCGATTGCATAGGGATTGAATTTCTTTGTCGTGACTCTCGTGTGAGTGTAATGCAAGTTGTACGGCATTGGGATGGTTCAAAGGACTTTGTTGTAGGAGAAACTGCTTTTTGTTCGGCTTGCCATTTAGACTTTTTTGAATGCAGATTCTTCACCGATTTCGGTGTTCAAACACAAGGAAACCATAACATAGTGGTGAAATGCACAAAATAGTGTGGGCGTGTTAGCAAAGACTTGAAGCAAAAATGACATATGAACTTAAGAGAATGCCTAGACCGTAGATGATGGATTAGCGCTTAAATTTGGAGGTTGTGATAGATCAAATAGATATCACAAGAGATTGGCTAAGTGCTTTATGTAGCATTCAAGGCAAGGATTTTGGTCATACGACCGATGTTTGCTTAAACGGGAGATGAGGAGTTGGTGTCAATGAAAGGTGGTAAAGATGTTGTGTTAGGAATAGAATGTATTGTATAACAGAAAGAGATGTTGGCTTTTGTCGAATACCACGACCTTAAGTGCATTTGTCATCCTTCCTTGCAAATTTTTCTGTCATGATGGCTACGTGTCTTAATAGAAGTTCTCAACATCTTTTATACTCGTTGACCAACTGCTGCAATATAGTCCTTGCACCAACTATCCTTGTCGGATAATGACTTATTGCTGACCCGTCGAACTCGATGTAGGTTGGCTATATATCATGCTCATTCTTAGATTGTTGCGTCTTATCGTGGTCGTCGTCATGAGAATTCATATCACCCCAATAAAGCCTTTGACCACAATTGCTCCAAGAAGTCTATTCGCCTATGCCTTTATATCAACCCAACCCTTGCTATTGTAAGTGTCTCGAGTAACCTCATCGTCTTACTTTATCTTTGCTACTGATAGGGATATGCTTCCGAATGCTCTAGGGGTCTCCAGGTTTGTCATATAATGATGGTTTTGTCATTATGTCTTTGCCTCTCATTTTTGAGTTGAATTGGTTTGCTTGTTTTGGTTGTTGTGCTCAAGTATTTGCTACACCTCTGTCTTTCCAATATCATCTTTCACCGGCCCTTTGAATGCTTGGACTAGTTGGGAATAAGTTGGAAGGTGCTTTGGGTCACAGTCATGTATTGTAGGCGGTGCGACTGTGAGGACAGGTTGATGCAGCCCGAACACGAGCTGATCATGCGTCGGATCCACCGAGGTCAATGGCACGAAGCCAAGCCAAGCTGCTACACGATGTTCACATTCACTTGGCTTGGTCGAAGGAAAGAAACCACTCTGAAGCAGAGAACCCGAGCTCAAGAACCGAAGGTGTCATCTACAAGCTTGAGCTCGAAGGAGGGAGTGACCGAACCCCACCCGAATACTCAACATCGACGCTGAAGTAAAACGCAAGCAACCGAAGGAAGAGCGATCGATGTCAAATATGAGCAGAGCTGAGAAACCGAGCACCTAAGTGAAGGTGCTCGAGCTCAAGTGTTTGAAGTCAAGTTTTCGGTTGAAGGAGTAACCGAACACCCATTAAACAGCCCTGCATGGCTCACTCCTATTGGTCGCTTGTGACCATTTACTGTTTTATCCTTAGCGTAGCCTATAAATACTCGATTACATTTCATTTGTAGGGGGTTGTTGTTGAATATTGAACATAGCAGTTGCTATTGAAAGTGTCTCCGATGGAGCCGAACCCCGACGTGGGATTTTAAAGAACTTGTGTCAATTGGTGTGAGTCGTTTGAACATTTTCTTCTTGGTCATTCAATTTGCAAGAAGCATTGTCTTTCTTGAGGATTGTTGCTTAGTATAGGTGATTCTTTGCCTCCGATTCATCGAGCCCGAGACTAGTTCCTCGCCGTTCTTTGAGTCGAAGCAATATTTGTCTTTCTTCTATCTTTACCTTTCTGTTGTTCTTCCGCATTTTCATCGTGTCTAGCTTTTCCTCGGGTTTGCTTGCACCATCTTGGTATCAGAGCAAGGTTTGAGCTTGTTCTTACAACCTCAAATCCTATTCGTTTATTCGTGCTTATGTCTCCAGTTTCAGCTTTCTTCCTTGTTGTTGATTGTTGTTGCTGTGGTGTTTACAAAACAAAAAAAACAAAAAAAAAAGTAGAAAAGAAAATTTCAAAAATTTTGGTTGATTGTTGGTTGTTTTGATTAAACAACTCTTGATTCTTGTTCACCATTGTTTCCTAATTTCAACGAGCACCTGTCGTACATGATTGTCGTGGTGAATTTTTGGACTGTTTTGAGCTTGGTGGTGACTGGATTCGAACCCCAGCGTGTTTTGGTTGTTACCAATGAAGACTGGTGGTTCTTGATTGATTTGGGTGTGTTTTGTGCTTAAAATTTTCGAAGTTCTATGATTTGAACCGTGTCCGTACGCCGAAAAATTGTTACGTTTGTAACAGTGTACGAAGACGAAGGAGGTGAGTTTTAGCTCAAAGAACTTTGAACTGATTTCCGCCGTTGTTGTTGTTACCGGAGTTGAAAGAAGCAACCCAAATTTTGTTAGCAATCGTGGTCAGTGAATGAAGTTAAGTGTCCGTATGCGGGAGTAAAACCTTCACTGTTCTATTGAAGAAGAAAGATGGTAAAGTGGAAAGATCAAAACCCCAGGTGAAAATTTTGTCGGCTAGAAAAGAGAATTGGATAAGGTAAAACCCTATCCGTACCAAGGAGGGACCACTCTTGTACGAACAAGAGTTGGTGTGATCGAAAGGGATTCCGAAGAGGAATCGAAGGGTAGATTCTCCTAGGTTTTCACTTTTCTTGTGTTCGATAAATCTAGTTAGTGGATCTCTAGAGTAATTCTTCCTACTCGAGGTCGTACTAACTCATTTGAGCTTATAGGAACTCGTGCTTGGGGTGACCGAAGTCCAAATTTCGTAGAAAATTCTTTGACTTCCCGAAGCGCAGAGTAAATAGCGTCCGTTCCATCGAGTCGTATCAATTCACTCATCCCGAAGGAGACATTGTAACTTGTCAAATTCGAAGGAACTGAGAGAAGTTGATCAACCGAGGAAGCCATTAGCTACAAGTTCTTGAGTGACCAAAAACCGAACCCATAAATTGAGTGGACCCGAGTGCCACCCACCAAGGGTGAGGGAGTGTGTGAGGTGATTTCTGACCTTAACATTTTATTGGGTCTTTGATTTGTGGAGGTACCATGGCTGGGAATGGAGGCGATGGCAACGGCATGGAGAAGCCCGAAGTGTCGTTAGCCGATCTCATGGCTGCGATACAAGGCATCAGTGCCGAAGTAAGAGGAGTGAGTGCTCGAGTAGCTCAACTCGAGCAAGAGAGGGCGTCCGTGGCCTTAAATGGGTCCGGCGCTGGAACTAGCAACTCCACTCCGATGACACCTGAGTTGTTTGCTGAGCTTGTTCAACAACATCAGTTGAAGAGCGAGGCCGTTCGTAAGGAAGTTTTAGGCAATCCCCAAACACAACAAAACTTGGGCAATCCCCAAGCTGAGAATCAACACTTGGGCATTCCCTGAGGTGAAAGAGTACCACTTCCAATGGCCCGAAGGCAAATTGAGGTCGTTGATGAAAAGGTAGACGAAGGAGGATTTCCTGATGCCGAACCTGAATATGAGCCACCGTTCGTTCAATGAAGGCAAGCTCAACGAGGTCGAGGAAATTTCAAAGGTCGAAGCCGAGGTGCAAATGTTGAACGACATATTGAGAGTGAGGCTGATGACTACTATGGTAAGTATCCCGAACCGATTCGAAGTGCTCGAGATTCAAACTTGAACAGTGTCAAGATCACCATTCCACCCTTTAAAGGAACTAGTGATCCAGATGAATATCTTGAATGGAAGCTTAAATTGGAGCGAATCTTCGAAACCAATGAGATGACCGAAGAGAGGAAAGCTGCCCATGTCATTGCTTCGTTCGAAGCGTATGCATCTACATGGTGGGAAGCTGACAAAAGTGTTAGACGAAGGAATGTCTATCCCAAAGTCACTACTTGGGCACAGTTGAAGAGAGCAATGGATGCTAAGTATTTGAGTGCTAAGTATAGGCAAACTCAATTACAAAAGCTGTATGAGTTAAAGCAAGGGTCCAAGTCAGTTCAAGAGTATCATGATGTGTTCGTGAGAATTCGATTGAATCTTGAACAAGAAGAAGATGAAGAGCAAGCCATTATTCGATTAAAAAATGGCTTGGCTCGGGATGTGTCATCTCAATTGAGGCTACATGTGTACCACACGTTGGAAGACGTGTTCGAAGATGCTACCGAAGCTGAGAAATGGGTGAAGGACGATAAAGCAGACCGGTATCGAGGAGTCACTACTTCAACTCCTTTGAACCGAGGTAAAGAATGGAAGAGTCCTAATCCAACAAGTGCTAACACTGTTCGAGATTTGAAGAAACCCTTCGAAAAGGGTGTGACAGTTAACCAACCAAGAGAAGTAGGAGGTAAAGTTCAACTTAATTCTCTTAGTGCTTCAAATATTCAGGTCATAAATGCAAAGGTTATGGTCACATGGCAAAAGAATGTCCAACTCGTAAGGTTATGCTTGTGCTCGACAATGGATATGTTTGTGAGCAAGCGAGTGACACCGAAGAGGAATATATCGAGGTGATTGACCGAGCTGAACATGATGATGGTCGTGAAGCTGCCGAAGCTGATCATCTGGAAATGTTTCTTGTGGTTCGAAGGAATTTGAGCTGCATGACTCTCGAAGAAGAGGACAACCAAAGAGAAAATCTTTTCCATGCCCGATGTCTAGTGAGGGGGAAGGTGTGTTCAATGATCATCGACTCAGGTAGTTGTCCAAATATGGTGAGCCAAACTTTGGTTTCACAAATGGGACTACCTACTTTGAAACATCCCCACCCTTACAAATTACAATGGTTGAATGAGTGTTGAGAATTGAGGGTTGTCAAACAAGTGTGGATCAAGTTTAGAATTGGCGAATATCTAGATGAGATGATGCTCGATGTGGTGCCAATGCAAGCTTGTCATATGCTATTGGGTCGACCATGGCAATATGATCGGTCGGTTGTTCACAATGGAAGATCCAACACTTACACTGCTAAGCTCGAAGGGAAGAATTTCATACTCAAACCCTTGTCTCCAAAATACGTCATCGAGGACTATAAGCGGATGAAAGAATTGAAAGAACCGGCCAAAGCTAAGCTTCCGATGGGAATAAAAATTGTGGCTGGAGACAAAGAATCACCACCCGAAGTAAGAAATGTTTGTGCAATCACGTAACCGGGTGAGTATCTACGAGGCAACGAAAACGATCAGATGATGATTTGCCTTGTGCACAAGGGTGTCTTTCTAAACTCTAATGATGATTTTTCTAACGATAACCCTTTGCCAAGTGCTGTACAAAGTGTTTTGCAGGACTTCGGACACATGTTTCCCGAAGAAATGCCAGGTGGATTACCTCCGTTGAGAAGAATCGAGCACCAAATTGACTTCGTATCGGGGTCTCAAATCCCCAACAAACCTGCATACCGGTGTAATTCCGAAAACACCAAAGAGCTCCAAAGGCAGGTTGATGAGTTGCCGAACAAGGGCCTTGTTCGAGAGAGCTTAAGTCCTTGCGCCGTTCCTATTATCCTTGTCCCGAAGAAAGATGGAACATGGCGAATGTGCGTTGATTGCTGAGCAGTCAACAAAATAACGGTAAAGTATCGTCATCATATCCCTCGATTAGATGACATGGTAGACGAGTTAAGTGGTTCTTACAATGATAGACTCCAGGTCCGGTTACCACCAAATCCGAATGAAATCCGGAGACGAGTGGAAAACCGCATTCAAGACAAAGTTCGGTCTCTATGAATGGTTGGTAATGCCTTTTGGCTTATCCAATGCACCGAGAACATTCATGCGACTGATGAACCATGTGCTCAAACCGTTCATAAATAAGTTTGTTATCGTTTACTTCGATGACATACTTGTTTATAGTAAATCTGTGGATGAACATGTCGAACACCTAAGGCTAGTGCTTGATAAGCTTAGAGAAGAGAACTTATATGCTAACTTCAAGAAATGTGCCTTTTGTGTCGAACGTGTAGTCTTTCTAGGATTCTTTGTCAGTGCTAATGGTGTCGAAGTCGACGATTCAAAAGTCGTAGCCATCAAAGATGGGCCAACTCCAACCTCGGTATCACAAGTTCGTAGCTTTCATGGCTTAGCTAGCTTTTACCAAAGGTTTGTTCGTGACTTTAGCACCGTAGTAGCTCCTTTAACCGAGCTGGTTAAGAAAGAGCATCCATTTGTGTGGGGAGAGTCCTAAGAGCGGGCTTTCTAAGAGTTGAAAATAGAGGCTTTGCTCTGCCCCGTTGTTGCAACTCCCTGACTTCGGCAAAGCATTCGAAGTCGAGTGTGATGCGTCCGGAGTTGGGATCGGAGGAGTGCTTATGCAAGAATTGAAGCCGATCGCTTACTTTAGCGAAAAGCTTAAGGGTGCAACCTTGAACTACTCTACGTATGACAAGGAGTTGTATGCCCTCATTCGAGCACTCGCCCATTGGCAACATTATTTATGGCCTCGAGAGTTTGTGATTAAAAGTGATCATGAATCTTTGAAACATCTCCGAGGTCAGGAGAAATTAAACTGAATGCATGCCAAATGGGTTGAATTCATTGAAAGTTTTCCCTATGTAATTCATTACAAAAAGGGAAAAGATAATGTCGTGGCCGATGCGCTATCAAGGAAATTTGCCTTAGCGACCACTGTCGCCTCTAGGCTCATGGGATTCGAAAGCCTCAAGTCGATGTACGAGGACGATCCCAAGCTGAAATGCGTTCGTGACGCAATCTTGAGTGGCCGGAGGGTTGAGAAATATCAGTGGCACGATGGTTACCTCTTCAGGAATGGGAGGGTTTGTGTGCCAGTATCATCATGGAGAGAGCTCTTAGTTCAAGAAGCTCACTCCGGAGGCTTGATGGGACACTTCAGTGTCGACAAAACTCTTGGTATCTTAACCGAGCAGTTCCATTGGCCCAAAATGCGACGAGATGTGGAAAAGCTTTGCAACGCTTGTCTCGTTTTCAAGAAAGCTAAATCGAAGTCCAATCCTCATGGTTTGTATACCCCGTTGCCTGTGCCTTATCGACCTTGGGTTGATATATCTATGGACTTTGTGTTGGGGTTACCGAGGTCGGGGGGAGGACATGATAGCATCTTTGTTGTCGTGGATCGATTTCCAAAATGGCTCACTTTATTCCTTGCAAAAAGTGTGATGATGCACAACATGTAGCTACTTTGTTTATTTCTAATGTGTTGAAATTGCATGGTGTGCCTCGTACTATTGTGAGTGATCGAGACTCAAAATTCTTGAGTCATTTTTGGAAATGCTTGTGAGGTGCCATCAGAACCAAACTACTATTTTCGACGTCTCACCATCCTCAGACTGATGGACAGACCGAGGTAGTTAACCGAACCTTGGGATCTTTGCTTCGAGCAATGACCAAAGGCAAGGTCGGAAACTGGGCAGATCGTTTGCCCATGATGGAATTTTCATACAATCGAACTGTGCATCGAATGATAAATATGACCTCGTTCGAATGTGTGTATGGTTTTAATCCTTTAATTCCACTTGATTTAACCCCATTGCCTCGATATTCTGCTATTGATTTTGAAGGTACTCGGCGAGCCACTGCTTTGATCGAGTTGCATGCAAAGGTGAAGAAGAACCTCGAGGAAGCATATGCAAAGATTGCATCGAAGAAAAACAAGGGGCGTAAAAAGCTGGAATTAAAGAAGGGAGATTGGGTTTGGGTTCACTTCCGAAAGGAACGCTTCCCGAACCAAAGGAAAGAAAAGTTGGCTCCTCGATGGGATGGTCCATTCCAAGTGCTGAGCAAGATCAACAACAATGCTTATGTGATCGACCTCCCTGGTGAGTATAATGTGTCCAACACCTTTAATGTTGCTGACTTAGTTCCTTGCGTTGTAGGTCAAACTTCGGAGGATGAAGAAGGCTCGATTTCGAGGACGAAATCTTCTCAAGAAGGGGGAGGATGATGCAGCCCGAACACGTGCTGATCATGTGTTCGATCCACCGAGGCCAATGACACCAAGCCAATCCAAGCTGCTACACGAAGTCCACATTCACTAGGATTGGTCGAAGGAAAGCAACCACTCCGAAGCTGAGTACCCGAGCTCAAGAACCGAAGGCGTCATCTACAAGCTTGAGCTCGAAGGAGGGAGTGACCGAACCCCACCCGAACACTCAACATCAACGCCGAAGTAAAGCGCAAGTAACCGAAGGAAGAGCGATCGATGTCAAATATGAGCAGAGCTGAGAAACCGAGCACCGAAGTGAAGGAGCTCGAGCTCAAGTGTTCGAAGTCAAGTGTTCGCTTGAAGGAGTAACCGAACACCCATTAAACAGCCCTGCGTGGCTCACTCCTATTAGTCGCCTGTGACCATTTACTGTTTTATCCTTAGCGAAGCCTATAAATACTGGATTACATTTCATTTGTTGGGGTTTGTTGTTGAATATTGAACATAAAAGTTGCTATTGAAAGTGTCTCCGATGGAGCCGAACCCCGACGTGGGATTTTAAAGAACTTGTGTCAATCGGTGTGATTCGTTTGAACATTTTCTTCTTGGTCATTCAATTTGCAAGAAGTGTTGTCTTTCTTGAGGATTGTTGCTTAGTATAGGTGATTCTTTGCCTCCGATTCATCGAGCCCGAGACTAGTTCCTCTCCGTTCTTTGAGTCGAAGCAAGATTTGACTTGCTTCTATCTTTACCTTTCTGTTGTTCTTCCGCGTTTTCATCGTGTCTAGCTTTCCCTCAGGTTTTCTTGCACCACAGGTGCAACAAAATGATCCTTAGATGTTGGTGTGAAAAGGTCGTAAGGTCCCTTGGTATTCAACTCGAGCCAACCTTTTGGTAATAGACTTTTGAAATGAATTAGAGACAGTTTGGACATGCGAAAGATTTCAGATACTAGGAGGTGCCTCGATAGGCGATTGAATTTGGAGAAAGTATTTCTCTACAGACCTAGAGCAACTAGACGAATTCATGCAATGCACACATATCAAATAAGAAACGCATCCTAATATGAATGACCGTTTTACGCACGATGATTTTGAAAAACATTTTGTGCCATATGCATCATTTCACTCGCTAACAAAATGTGAAGCATAAAGACAATATTGCATTTATTGAAATTTTTGTTACATTGGCTGATATTGAAACAGTGTAATCGAAAGAAAACAGTGCAATCTTCCTTGGACAAGCTTGCCTCGGATGAGTATCCTTGGAAGATGATATTGTCTGCATCAGTTAAGAGCCGGGATATGTCAAATTTGAAGTTCTTCAACATTTCCCAAGCCTTTCTTCCTTTCTCCTCTATTCCTTTGTTTGCCACAGAGTTCATCCCCTAGCCAGCCCATACAACCAATAGACTCTATACGTTTTTTCAGGAGCTCTGCCTTATTGCGCCATTTTCCTTTTTCTTCGTTCTTTGCTTTAACCAACATTTGCTTCTTTGCTATTTTCCCTTGTGCCCTTGCCAGTTGTTTGCGTATCCTTTTGTGCTCAGATTCTAACTCATCAACATTCCTTTTCCATTTTGTTGTTGAACTTGGTTGAATTGCCCTTGCTATGTTCTTGCTAAGCCAGTCTGAATAGTCTTCATCATAGCCAGCTCAAACCGGTCTTGTCCAGTAGTCTCGATTCCCATTCGTTGCCTTTCTTTCCAAAGTTCCATTATCTTGTCTTTGAACGGTATCACTCCTCCGAGAATATTTGCTTTGAAATTTTTGATGTCTGCAATTTGGGGTACAGCCTGCTTTCTCCCTGCTTGTCTAAGTGTCCTTAAAGGCGTGTATGGATAAACTCCTCTAAAGCCCACTAAGATAAGAAAAGAGTCTTTTTCGGACCGTGTGATTACCGTTTTGCTGTGGAAGTAATCAAACATCTATTGAATGTTCTCAGGTGTCAATTGACAGAACGTGCGGTGCCAGCCATTTGCGGTTGTTGGTTGTTCCCATTTCCCAAAAGCATTGTTCATGCGGGGGGTATGAGTCAAGAGGTAGATATGAGTTAAGAGGTAGATTTCTCTTGGTATGGAATGGAAAGCTTGGCTTGTGCTAGCTATCCTTTGTAAATGCTCTATCAGCCAAATTTGTAAAAGCAAATTGCAACCTTCAAAGAAACCAGCGCCCTTCTTGCATCTTTTTAAAGCTCGGTACATCTCTGCAACAATCATCGGTACCAAATCGTAGTTCTTGTTAGTGTCTTTGAGTAAGACATCAGCAATTGTGACCATGCAAACATCAACTCGTCCTTTGTGTTGTGGAAAGACGATAGTCCCTAGCTGGCGACAAAAGCAAGTACTCTCCGCTCTTGCCAATCTGCCTGGTTAATGCTGAAATAGTCTCCGGATTCTTGAAATGCCTCTCCATACCCAAATTTGATGTAGAGAGAAGTTAGAGAAATTTCTAATTGTCGTACACTGTCTGTGCACAACTCAGACTTAAGCCCTACCATTTCAAAGAACTCCTCAGGTGTAATGTTCTTAGGTATCAAGACTTCTTAACTTTTAAATGGTAATTGAGTTAACCCACCTATTTCCTCTAGTAATGGTGTTAACTCTACATTCCCAAAGTGAAAGACTGCTCGGTCTGCATCCCAATAATGTACTGCTGCTTCTATCATCCCTTCCACTGCAGTGTGCTCCATTAGTGAAATCATATTACCCATCACCATTTTGACATGGTCTTGTTGATCTATGCTTAGGTTTCCCCACCAATCTCTGAGCAACTGAGGGGTTTCAACAACCATGTCAAATGTTCTAGTGGCCATGATCTTTTGGAAAAGGTGAAGGATGATAGGAAAAGGGAGAAGAAAAATGACTAAGATTCGCTTCACTGTGAGCAAAATGATCAACGTGCGGCACAAGTTTTTGAAAACAATGCGACAGAGAATATGAGGAGATATGTCGTTGTGAGTTGAGAACCCTTTATACACTTTAGAAGGAAATTGCTAATGGACTTGTGACATGCGAAGGATGTCAAGTCTTTATATAATGCTTAACGGATAAATGTGCGTTATGCATCATCCCAACTATCAAGTGGTTATTTCTGCTTCAAATTTGGCCTTTAATGCCTCTTTGGTTACCATTTAATGCCTTTGAATAGCATTGAGTACAGAATGATTCCAATTGTTTAAGAAATAAACGGTCGTTTCTGATTCAACTTGACGCCTCATCGGTTACCTTCTGCCTTTGATTGGCATTGAATGCAGAATAACTCTGATTGTTTAAGCAATCATTTCTGATTCAATTCGGGCTTTTGACGCCTCTTAGGTAACCTTTGTGCCTTTGAATGACATTGAATACAGAGTACCTCTGATTGTTCAAGCAATCATTTCTGATTCAATTCGGGCTTTGGACGCCTCTTGGGTTACCTTCATGCCTTTGAACGGCCTTGAATACAGAATAATTCTGACTGTTTAAGCAATCATTTCTAATTCCATTCGGGCTTTTGTCGCCTCTTGGGTAAGCTTTGTGTCTTTGAATGGCATTGAATACAGGGTAATTCTGACCGTGTAGGAATAAACAATTATTTTTATCACTTTGGGCTTTTAAAGCCTCTTAGGTAAACCTTGTGCCTTTGAATGGAACTGAATGCAGAACAATGTTAATAAACGGTCTACATTTGCACGTTTAATCCTTTAAGTAAATGCGAAATAAATCATGTCCAACGCTCTTTGGGGGTTGAAAACCCATTCAGATTGTTTGAACAAGTTGGCCTATAGGACTTGAGAACAAGCCAACTAATGACATGTCATGATGCCTGATTCCTAACAGCGCTACTAAGGAATGGAGTTAGCTAGACCAGGTGTTATTATCCTCCCAAGTGGACGGCTCAGGAGCGGGAGCGTCTCGAACCAAATGGGTCCAAGTCGTTCCCCCTAAAGGAATTTTTATGTGAGGGGAGATGTGTTTGTAACCACCGTATTTTCAAGGCACGATTTTAGAAAGTGGCCAGAAGTAGCGGAAGGTATGCATGATATGCACGAGGTTAGAAATGTGCAAGTCTTGAAACAAATACACAAGTCAACCTTGGGAGTGGGAGTAAAACTAACACATGAAACAACAAGTTAGAAATAATAATTTCATATGCAAAGCAGATCAATACACATAATATGCATGATAGGCGTCATATGATGACGCTTTTGGACGAGGTTGGCTAATGGACTTTAACATACCAAGGATGTTAAGCCTTCCTAATTTGATTATGGTATTTAAAATTGAACGTGTATTTTGTACCATCCCAATTGTTCTTATAACCCAAAATTAATAGAAAATAATTTTATAAAATAATTAATTTTATTGCATAAATATAGAAATAATATTTTGCTTTAGGTAAATAGAAATAATAATTGATCTTGCTACATAAAAAGTAGAAGAAATTAATTTAAAATCTATGATTTTGTTTTCATAAAAATAGAAAAAATTAATTTCGTTCATTACCTAAAAAATAATTTTATAAAATAATTGGGTTCGTTTGAATAAATAATTAATTTTGTTATGAGAACCCACTTTTATGTGAATAAATGGTCTACATTAGACACGTTCAACTTTAAATAAATGCACAGATAACATATTTAAATGTCCCTTAGGGTCGAAAACCCGTTCGGTTCATTCAAATATGGTGAACTAATAGACTTAGACATGAGCCGAAGTCAAAATTTTCCTAACCATGACATGATGCATAATTCCTAGGCAAGAGTCTCCATTAAGAGTTGGGTAATTCTAGACAAGGTTCCCCAAGGCAGACGACCAAGGAGTGGGATAATTTGAAATTGTTGGTTGTACCGCGGACCAACTATATTCCAAAATATCCCTCCTAAAAGGTTTTTTGTGGTGAAACGACCGTGGGGTCCACGTAATCGCCCATGTATTTGCAAAGTGTTGTTTCCCAGGAGTGGGAGAAGCGTGAGTGACATGAACAAATAATATAATATAATCACACAATTCAAAGAATAAAACATATAAATAAAATAAAAACTAAACTTTAATCCTGCAAAGGAAAAAGAAGAAAAAAGTTCGTATCGAAATAAATGAAAAGAAAGTAAGTAAAGAATCCCAATTTAAAGTCCGTTATGGTTTGAACCTTGATATCCCCAGCGGAGTCGCCATTCTGTCATACCCAATTTTGGACTCAACTCGAGGCGAGTCGGATTTCGGATTTGACTGGGTAACTCGTTTGAGTTTAAGAGTTGGAGTCGCCGACTAATATAATTTCTAAGGCGTATTAGGTCACCTATTGTATTTCTAGCTAATTTTACCATTAACTATGAAATTCAGTCTACGAACCAGAAAAATCTAGGTAAGAGGTTCAAGTTAACTCAAGAGGAAGGGGTTAGGCACCTCTCGAGCTCCACCAAATTTGGTTACCGGCCGGACTAAACAATTGGGATTCTAAGAATTTATAAAACAATAAATAACTAACTGCAAACAGGAGAATTAATTAAATAATCATTTATGTGCATATAATGATGAAAAGTATTTAAATTTACTAATCGGCTTTTTCAAAGGATACCTCACAGTAAAAAGGAAAAGGAGTTAGTGAATAATAAAATTAATAATAATGAAAGTAATAAAATGATAATGATGATAATAATAACATTAGTAGATAATAATAGTAGTAATAATAATAATAATTGTAATAATAACGAAAGTAATGTAAGTAAAAGAATTTTTCTTCTAGTGGTCTTTTTCCTTCATCTCGCGTCCAATTTTACCTCGCACTAAATATAAAGAAAATAAAATTAGTATTAAATAATAATGATAATAAATAATAATAATAATAATATAATAATAAGATAAAATAAAATGGGAAAGAGATTTTGTAAAAGTGTCGGCTCAGGTGTGTATAAATTGGGTGGAGGTTAGGGACGTCGATACGGCTGCGAACACACCGGCCAGTCGTGTTGCCATGCCAAATACCGGTCTCATTGCTCCATCACCTGCTCGTTTGTAGTCACAGCTTATACACTTCATCATAGTCTTTTGTTTTAGGGACGTGGGAATAGAATTGTTTATCAGTAGACCTCAAATAAATAATTATTTTTCTTGGCCGTAATTGGTCCATCAATTCGTTGTTTCGTTGAGTAGGCCTCAAATTAAAATATTTTCATAGGCGCTAAGTAACCCGTAACTGTAAAATCCAACGAGGCCAAGTCTTCGCGAAAGTTCAGTTCCACAACAAACAACAATAATACAGTTGTGGGAACCACCAAAAAAGGGGCCCCACTGCATAGCAAAAATATCCCAACAAAGTGACGGGCTTAGTTTAGTCAAACCAAGTTCCAACACCTGCAAAACTAAGCAACAAACACAACAGACTAAGTGTAAAGGGATAGATACAGTCAAAATATGCACACAACAAACGAAACAGAGAACAGGGGTCGCCGGCAGAAAATCGGCCAAACCAAACCCATTCTCCAAAAAAAATCAACAATGTAAAACAAATAACTAGAAGAAAATTTCTGATAAGCAAACCCATTAAAAGCAGTGAGCTGAACCACGACGGCCAATTAGAGGAGCAACTGCCGTCTCGGCTTCTCCAATGAGGAGATACCGACAGCGTTGCTACCACTCTGGTGGCGGTGGACTACTCCAATAATGGTGATCTTACAGCCATGGACCCGCTTCCCCCAAGCCCTTTTTCGATCTAATCTGTGCTACCCCGCTTCCTCTGTTTTGTGTCGTTTATTGTCTGTGTTCCTGGATCTGTGTGTATTTGTTCTTTGTTTCTGTTAGCGTGTGTGTGTGTTGTCTATGGTATTTCTTTTCTGATAGAAATCGAGGTGAGGAGGAAGAAGGAAAGGGGGGTTTGTTGATCTCGTTGATATGGTTGTTTGTTGTAGTGTATGGGCTGAAAGAGGTGGGTAATGGAGGAGAAACGAGGTGAGGGGATATTGATTTTGTGTGTGGTGTTTTCTGCTTAAGGTGTAGAAGAGAGGATCGGGGTGTACTGTGTTTTGATGTTTTCTGTGGGGAAGAAAACAACTCCGAAAAAGAGAGTCTGGTCCTGCGTAGAGTCTTTGTGTGTGTGTATCTGAATGTGTATGTGAGTTGGGGGTGAAGTGCGTGTATCTATTAATGCTGAGTACTGATGAAAAAATGGAGATCGGATGAAATGGGGAAGAAGAGTGTGGGGGACTGTGTGCCTTTTTTTTTTTTCTGAATGTGTGTGCCCATCCCCTTTTTTTAAAAAAAAAATAATTTTTTGAAATAAGAGTTATTGGGGATGGCATAATTTGGGAAATTAGGAGATTGATTTAGGGATTTGTACTGGGGCATGAAATTATGGGAGATATTTTGGGTAAATTTTGAGAGTGAACTTGGTATTAAAAATGGGGTAGGGACATTGGGGAATTTTTAGGGAATTAAGGGAAGAATTAAGGAGGGATTTTAGGGAGAAATTATGGAAACCATTCAAAATTTAAATAAAAATTTATTTGGCTAAATTTTGGTCTAAATTCAATAAAACAATAAGTAGAATAAATAAAATAAATAAAGGATTTGGCAAAAATTGGAAAAAGGAGAATTGAATAGTTTTGAATTTAATTTGAAATAATTGGAAGAAAATAGCAATTATCCCTAATAGATTGAACGTGCCTAGACGGACTCTTGTCTAGGTTCGTAGGAGATTTTAACAAAAGAATAAAGAAAAATGAAAAAAAGGAGTGATTTCGAAATATAAAAATATGTATATGGGAAATGCATTTGGTTAGGGATCTGGTTCAAGTTCAAAGGAAAATGTAATTTAATAAATAAGATAAATATAGATCAATGAGGGATTCTGAGGGGAATTTTGAAATATGAAAGAATTAATAAAAAAACAAGAATTTGGACTTTTTTTTTAAATTGGCCAATGTTAAACTTTAAAGGTGTAAATAACAATATAGATATACGTATATTATAAAATGCACAAATAAATATTAGATACACTCAAACAAAATTATTCAAATATGTATAATCACAAATAATTACTAATTTGCACAAATAATCACAAATTGAAACAAACTTGACATGTTGCCTAAATGACGTAATTATATAATATAGCCACTAATATTATAAATGTACTAATTTTAAAAATAGTCACAGTTTTGACAAATAGCTTAAATGATGAAAAAGTTACGTAATATAGCCAAATAGTCACATTGCACAAATAGTCACATTGTACCCTTAAGTTGAATTATGGCCAATTTTAGAAAAAGGAGGGACAAAATTGGGTGTCAACACCTAGATGGTTCCTCCTTCCATGGTACTCCAATGCATGATCTTCAAGGTGCTTCCGAAGCTCGTGACTTGGCCTCTTTGTGCTCTCAAGCTTGGCTCTTTGATTCTTGGCATTTTTGCTCGATTTTCCCCTTATCATCCTCCCTTCTTGAAAGGATTTTGTCCTCGAAATCAAACCATCAAAGCCTACATCCAAAGACAACACAAACAAAAACATCTCCTACTACAAAAGTAGGTTAGTGCCAAAAGTGTGGAAAACACACTCTTATGATATAGCCAAGCATCAATAACAAGTAAAAAGCTTATTTCTCCCAAGGAAACAACAAGTACTTGACTCAATAAGAAAGTGCTTTCATCACAAGAACAAACAAAGAGATCAATAGGACATGGAACATGCAAGACATAGCAATTAAATTCCCTATGACCTCTAAGCTCATGACTAGCATGCCAAGCCTTTAATGCATTTTTATCACAAGGTGACACAATGGCTTTGGCATGTCCAACACTCAAGGTGTGATCAACATATGGGGTGTAGTAAGTAAAATAGTCTAATCTACAACTAACATCAAACACTCCACTCCCCTTAATAGAAGCACTCTTACACACACCGAGAGGTACCTCCTCACCTCCGAATTTTCCTCCAAGACAACCCTCATCACCAGACAAACTCCCAAGAGATGTCTCAAACAATGGATTATCTATAGAGTTAGGCATTCCAATCCATGGAGGTTCAAACTCACACTCTACTCTAGTTTGACATAAATCACCATTTTCATTGAAGTCGCCCTAATACAAAGGATTAGTATAGGCACACTTCTCAAACTCAATACAATCAAAGGTGAAGTATCCAAACTAGAGACAACATTCACACTTGAGGAGTCATCGAACACAATTCGATCCATCTCATGCAGTAGAGACTTCTCAAGGTCACGATCTTCCTCACTACGACACAAGATACCACCACTACCAAGTAAGCATTCAAAGGGAAGAATGGGATATTCAAGCAATTCATCTTCTCCTTTATGAAATATGGGTGGGGTGTCATAACAAGGTTAACAAACAAGGTCAACAAATAAGGTCAATTTCAATATTTTCACTAAAGAGAGGTTCAATGAAAACCAAGCTCACATCATGACGTGGCTTTTCAACCCTCTCAACTAGTGGTTCATTTGCACACATAAGTTGACCCAATGGCTCTATACTAGTTGCAAGCACATTGTAATCATACATATCATCAACTAGTGTAGAGTTATCACAAACACTATCACAAGGCAAGGAATTAACATGCTTAAGGGAAGAAGAACTAACACATACCTTTGAGTGGTCATCTTGCTCACACAATGTACTTGAAGTGTCATGAATAGTTTCTCCGACTTGTAGCTCACATTTGGCATCACCTCCACCTTGTCTTTCCATCTTGGAACATGGTTGAAGCTCCATTGGTTTGCTCACACAAGTAGAAAAAAAAGATAAAGGGTTAAGGTTAGAATAAGGGGTGTCCTCACTCTCAATGATTCTTTTTCCCTCTTTCTTTTTCCTCATTTTCTTTTCAAGGTCGGGTGTAGATTCAGGTTGTGACATCCCACTCACATCACTCATCACATCTTCTCTTTTTTCCACTCTAGAATTGTCACTGGTCACTCCCTTACTCCTCTCCATCTTTTGTCTCTCATTTTCAAGAACATTAGAATGAGGTTCAAGAATTTCCTCATTTGGAGTAGAGTGACTTTCACTTACAACTTTATCACCTTGGGTATTGCCCAAGTTGTGGGGACTTCTCACTTCTTGGGGATTGCCCGACGTCCAATCTTCACGGGTTACACCTTGGGGAATACCCAACACTCCATCACTAATGCCTTCTCCGGCATCTTTTGAGACACTCGTGCTCTCTTCTCTTTCAAGGCTCTCAAGCCTCGAGTTGATAGATCTCACCTCGGCCAAGAGAGTTGCCAAGAAGCTTACCAGGACCCTACTGGTATCGTTAACGTCTCTGGCCATGTACCTACAAAAATCAAAGACAGAGAAGAGATTAGAGTAAAAGTCCTCCCTCGCTCCCTCACCTTTGATTGCCACTCGGGTACACTCAAGTTTGGAGTAGATTCACTCAAGCTTGATTCAAAGGATTCCTCGTAGTTGAAAAACTTCCTCAATAACCAATCAGATTCACAAGAACCAAATACTCTTCGGAAAGAGTGGAGTTGATGTGACTCGATGAACGCTAGGCTATTTAGGTGCGTACTTGAAACAAAAATTATACTACGAGGCTTCTTTGAGTTCTACTCTCCTCTAAGCACGAGTACCCTAATCACTCAATGGACTAGTACTAGTAAAGTAGGAGTGTTACTTGAAAAGTACTAGCCAGAAGTGATACAAGCCAACAAAATACGAAAACCTACGAAAAACAACTATTCGGACACGCTCCAGAAAGAGGCGCTCCGCCTCATCGGGTAGGCGGTCCACCCAGAGAATAACAGAGGGCTGATCATAGGGAGGCGGTCCGCCTCAAAATTTAGGCGGTCCGCCTACTGAGTTTTTCTGCAGCGATTCACTCCGTGTTTTTGATTCTTTAGCACCCAAATTTCCAACAAAAATACATTTTTTTCCAATCTAATGATACCCAAAGGTGTATAGGATGATTTAAAAAATCCCAATAGTTTTTAACCCCAATCAAACAACAACAAACCGATTTTGATCCTTGAAGCAAATTTTCTAGGGTTTTCAAATTTTGAGATTTTGATTCTTCAACCTTTGAATTACAATACCAAATCACAATTTTGTGGTACCAAAAGAATGGGAATATGATATAGAACAAACCCTAATGATTTTCAATGTTTGGGTGTTCCAATCCAACAAGTTTCACCAATTTTTTTGTAGTTTTCAAATTTTCAATTTTTTTTGTTTTTTTTCCAAATAAGAATAAAAAACAACAAGAACACAATAACAAAGATAAAGATACGATGAACAAGGAAAGAGGACTTGTAAGAACGAAACCCTAGCCTTGCTCTAATACCAAATTAATACAGGGTAAATACGCGGAAGCAAACTACACGATAAGTAATCGATAACAAGAAATAATGATTGGGAAGACAAAAAACGAGAAGAAAGAAAGAATCAAACTCACATACGTTAGTTGAATCAAGGGCAAAAAGAGACTAGAACTAATCAAGGATCATACTAAGACGATTCCCATAGATTCCAAGTTAACTAGATACATGAAGCCTCGGGCATCAACAAAGAAGGCAAAGCCTCTCTTCCAATTCTTCTCTCTATGAGATTCAACAATGTCTAACTAATGAAATGAAATGGCTAAGGAAGGCTTTTATAGTCTTCCTTTACATATGTTGAAATTTCTAAAATACCCACAAAGTGGGTTATAACAATACAAGCCACGTAGGGCCAAAATAGATATTTTACTCAAAATCCCGTGTGCTTCCATCAGGGATAGGCGGTCTGCCCACCCCCACTAGGCGGTCTGCCTCTCTTCAAGTACTGAGAGTAAGCAGTGCACTAGGCGGTCCGCCCATGGCTTGAGGCGCTCCGTCCAAGAGGAAGTCCTGCAAGCTGAAATCAAGTAGGCGGTCCACCCTTCACAGTAGGTGCTCCGCCTCTTCTTGAAGCTTCTTGAAACGCTTCAAAATGTGCCTCAGATGGTCTTCCTTGTGGCCTAGATGGTTCCACCTTCCATGGTGCTCCAATGCATGATCCTCAAGGTGCTTCTGGAGCCCGTGGCTTGTCCTCTTTGTGCTCTCAAGCTTGGCTCTTTGATGGTTGGCGCTTTGGAGTTGGCACTAATACTAGAAGAGTTTGGAGGACTAGCAGGGTTAGAGCCTGGGCCCGAGACCATGATTTATCCCCGAGACCATGATTGAGCTGTTGCACGCTCCTTATGATCCGTACGTCGAGGGAGTGAATGATGGAAAGGTCACTTTGGAGTATATATATTCTAGATTTGTAGATCCAACTCTTCGGCATGATGTGATTGGGCATGGGAAATTCAAGATTGGGAATGGGCTGAATCTACTGCTTTTATCGTTGCTTTTTGGGGAAGTATGGTCTTCCCGGAGAAAGAAGGAAAGATCGACATAAGGCTGGGAAGGGTAGTTGATGGGTTGCGCAATGGTGCTCACAAATGATAAGTAAATTTGGTTCCAGTGATCGTGGGAGAAATTTATAAGGCTCTAACTAAATATAGGAAAAGGAGGAGACTTCTCTCGGGGGTGCAACCTTTTGCTGCAAATATGGTTGATAGAATACCTACATAGTGTCCCAATCAATCCAATAGCACCAAGGGCCTCAAGGGATAGAGTCATTCGCTCATATAGCACCCGCATGGCTGGAACGATAGTATGGGAAGACCCCGGAAACATGCGAGGATAGTACACCAAGTTTGAAGAGTTACAAGAAGTGCAATGGGTAATTGAAAATTGTGTTGGTTTCATTGTTTCCATACAAGGTCAAGACACCACCTTCTTGACATTGATTAGATTCTGAGGAACTCATCATTATGTTCCTCTAATAATCCTCTGACAGGTAGGGATAAAACAACAAACTCCTCAGAAGACAAAAGGGAGACGTTTCAATGTTGACAATATGGGAAGGAAGGGTTACTATGCAATTTTGTCGTGGCCGAGACAGCAGGGTGAACCCCGGTGCTACTTTGACCTATCATCAGTGGCTCAACGAAGATAAAGAGAAGTTCCGATCAAAGACCACACTGAAAAGGAAAGCCGAAGCTCCAAGCGTCATCGAGAAGTACAAGAAACTACGACATAAGTTCGACTAATATAAGAAAGAGTTAAGGGTGACAAAAGAAAGGGAGATGATAAGGCAATCCAAGGAATAACTCAAAGGAGATGAACTTAAGCACTTGATAGGCAAAACCATGGCAGCAAGACAAGCCGCTGGGAATCTGCAAGACCTGCTCAAAGGATGGGGAGATTATTTCAAATCAGTTTCGTTTGTAGAAAAGGAAGCAATAGGGATAGATATCTAGGAGTTTTTCACAAAGGCTTTGGGTGATATGCAAGCCGGAAAAAACCTGATGGAGATGTTCGTTACCACTTCACCGGCAAACCTGGTAACAAACCTAAGGAAGAGACCGAAGAAAAAAAGGAGGAAGAAGATGCTGGAGCTGATGCTTGATTAAAGAACCTTTTTGCTTGGCAAATAGTCTAGTCGTCTTTAGTCCAGTCGTTTCTCTTTTGTATTTTCCATTTAGTCAATGTCGTTGCAAAACTAAGTGATTGTAATGAAGCCAAGAAAATCAAATAAATTTTGTTTTTGGGTTTTGAGACTTGTGTTGATTATGCTTAAGTAAATGAAAAGACGTATTCGACGCAAACATTACTTTAAATCTTCGATAGGCCTACCTCTAGCAGAAAAGAGGCCCCCTTCATAATAGGACGCGAATTTATTGATGCTAACACTTACTCACATTATTTTCCCTATTTTTGTTATTTTAGTCCGAAGTCCCTGAAGTTTGGTTTGTGTATTCTGGCCGTGCCGCAGTACCGGTTGAGATCCAGAGGATCAATTCCAACACCTCCCCTATTACCTATAAGGGAAAGGCCGAGACGCAATATCATGGCTTAGTTTGACAAAGTTGGAAATGGAACCCCCGAAAAACAAGGTGTGGTTGCCTACGACGACTATGCTAAGCTGGAGCAAACTATTTGAGTTGGAGAATAGGATTCCTCTTGTCCATGCTAATGGAACCACTGAATCAAACCAAACTACCCGCCCTCACGGCAAAGATCCTTTATTCCTCGAGAAAGACATCCCATACCCCACCTATATTGCACCACCAAAAGCACCACAAAACATCCTACCTCCCTTCACCGTTAAAACCAAACCTGTTGCATCACCCACCAAAGATCACAACGTGTATGCATGGACAAGGGATGACTCGGACAACACAAAAGAGCAAGTCAAGTGGCTAGTGGAGAAATTCAAGCAATTCCAAGGCACCAATTAAACCAGAGGACTAGCCTATGAAGACTCTGCATGTACCCTAACCTGAAACTACCTGACGGTTACAAGACACCTAATTTCGACATGCTCAATGGCAGCGGCGATCCGATGGAACACTTAAGGTCTTACTGTGACAATTTGGTTGGGGTTGGACATGATGAAAAGATTCGCATGCAGTTGTTCAACCGTAGTTTGACTGGAGACGCCCTAGAATGGTACTCAAAGTAGCAAACAAAGAAACGGACAAGCTGGGAAGCAATGGCTGGAGATTTTGTTGATAGCTTTGGGCACAACACTTACGCCATGCCTGATCGATTCTATTTGGAGAAGCTAAAGAAGAAGCCCACTGAGACCTTTAGGAAATTTGCATCTAGGTGGAGAGTTGAAGCCGCCAAAGTCTAACCTCATATGGAAGATACAGAGATAGTGGCGACTTTCATCCGCATACAAGAGGATGTCTACTTTTACAAGATACTGAATATGCAACACAAGAAGTTTGGAGATTTGATCAAGATTGGAGACATTGTTGAAGATGGGTTAAAAATTGGTAGGATTGTTAGCTTGGCCATACTACAAGCCATTAACAAAGTGCTACAAACCAATAGCACAGGGGCATCAAAGAAAAAGAAGGACGACGTTTCCTTCGTTACTGCAATACTTGACCATCCTCCTAGCCACAACCATTACTACCAAACGCCACCTCCATCATACCCATATATTCCACCCACATCCACTTATCCAGTCTACAACACTCCGCCCATGTTCCAAAACCCACCGCCAAAAAGACCGCCATACCCAAAAAGTCCTAACTACAGAAACACCAACACCTACCCACCAAGACCTCACGCAAACAACCCAAGACCCAAGAGAAACTATACCCCACTAAGTGAATCATGCACTCAGTTATTTGAAAGACTCAAAGCATCTGGCCACATACAACCCTTCCCATTCAAAATGCCTGATAGGATATCACCCTACTTCGACCAAACCAAAACCTGTGCCTATCACTCTAGAAGACCTGGTCACGATACCGAAAAGTGCTACGCCTTGAGAGATAAAATACAAGACTTGATTGTTCAAAGGTGATCCACTTGAAAACCCCAAATGTGCATAATAACCCTTTACCTAACCACGGGGATAATAGGGTGAACTTGACCGATTTGGACAAATAATGCAACTTAGAAGGAACCATTGTCAAAGCAAAGGAGCCTACACCAGCATCTGCTTCTGTTACCCAAGTGGCTAAAGCACCAGAGCCTATTGAAGTAGAGATGGCTCCAAAATTCTATGTTGACGTAGTCCCTCCCTATGATAAAAATGTAGTGCCATGGCATTATGAAGCGGAGAAGATGGTTATGTCAACAGTCGAGACTGTTGCTGCACAAGGGATGACTAGGAGTGGAAGGATCTATACCCCCGAGCATCTTCTTCAAGGTAGATGAGGCACCAGCGAGGAGGAGTCTGAGGAACTGTAGAAGATAGTCCAAGCAAAAGAATACTTTGTGGTTGAACATTTGGGCAAGACTCTTGTACAATCTCCATCCTGGCTTTACTCCTCAAGTTAGAGAGCCACCGAAATTCCTTGATGAAAGTATTAGATGAAGCACATGTCCCGGTGGATACCACAGTTAAGAATCTGCCTAGCATGGTCGGGCAAGTCATGGAATCCAAGCGAATCACTTTCCACGAAGATGAACTGCCGCCGGAGGGGTTAAGTCACAACAAAGCCTTGCATGTCACCATCGAATGCATAGACTGGTTCGTGAGGAGAGTTTTGATCGATGGAGGGTCTGGCTTGAACATATGTCCATTCATCGCTCTGTAAAGAATGGCGTTTGATTGATTACAAAGGAGCACCATCAGAGAAATCAACTTAACTATCATGGTCGGTCCCGTGGAGTTCAATGCTGAATTTCATGTCATGGACATCTCCGCTTCTTACAACCTGCTGCTCGGAAGACCTTGGATTCATATAGCTAGGGTAGTGCCTTCTACATTGCACCAGACAGTGAAGTTTAAGTGGGACACCAAAGAGGTGGTAGTATTCGGCAAAGGGAACAACTCTATCTACAACGAACAAACCATATCGGCAATTGAAGGGGATGTTCCTGATGGGCAGACCTTTTATAATGTGGAGCTTGTAGGAGCAGTGCAAGGTACACGAGGGAGATACCACAAAAGTTGGGCCCCCACTGATGTAGTCCAAGGAGGCTATACTGCCCACTTCGCTCCTAAACTGGTCAACACACCGCCTGGGACTGAAGAGAAAAGAGGAAGTTTCTACAGTGCTTATTGGGATGGAAGAGGCAAAGGCTATGAAGGGAGGAACTTGGTTTGGGAACCGGTAGTATCTGATTGGGGTGTGCCTTCTCGTGAATTTCGTAAGACCATACCTGCTAAAATAGAGAAGCGACCGATATACTCATCTAATGCTCGTCCTAACTGGAAGTGCATTTTTGAAGAAACAAGGGGAAAGCAAGTATGGCTACCTAAAACACCTAAACCTATGAAGGTAGTGATTGAAGAGCCGTACATACTCCCACAACCTAAAAAATGGCCTGGAGATTGGGTTGTAGGCATCATGATAAGGCAAGGCTATGAACCTTGGAAAGGTTTGGGCAAAAACCTAGATGGCATGGTCAAACTAATTCAAATTGTGATGAGGCCCGACAACGAGAAAGATGGCATAGGGTACATTATGACTTATGAGAACAGCATGTAAGAAGCTTCACTGGACTTCAAGTACCACAAGAAAAGTGCCAAAACTCTCCTACATATTTTCGTCTCGTTTAGTTACTTGGAAGGTCGTAAAGGGGAGGTATCTGCAGCACAAGTGGTTGAGCCGAAGATCATGGACAATGAAGAGGATTTACAAGCAGGCGTGCAGAAGCTATTCCTATCTGACGAAGACTGTTGTGTGATCCTAGAAGAGCATGTTGAACCACTTCGAGTGGCAAAAGCTGAATGTAGAGCTGCACTGAACAACTGGACTAGCAACCTGGCCCGAGCTTACTGCAGACCTTGGTAGAGCTGGGGGATACAGTTTATTTTATGCTTTTCAAAATAAAAACCCGAGCTCCAGTTGTGGAACTCACATTTTCCTTTTTCCCTTTTCATATGTCTCCCTACAAACTTGTTTTGCAAGGGTTCATAAATAAAGTATTGCACTATTTCCTTTTATTTTTGTTTTAATTTTTTAATTACGCAACGTTTTATTTTTCAGCATTCAAACTAATAATTCCACTGAGTCCACAACCGCAATGTGTAATGAAACTATGGAGCTTGAAGAATCTGATTTTGACTATGATGAGTTTGATGAAGCCACAGAAGAGGAAATTGAAAGATTTGAAAATAAGCCCAAACAAAATCTAGAAGAGACTGAGGTGATAAATCTAGGAGATGAAAAAGCTGTAAAAGCGACAAGAATTAGTGTGCATCTCACCGTAGAGGATAGAAATTTGTATACTGAATTTCTCAAAGAGTATGAGGATGTGTTTGCGTGGTCATACGATGACATGACAGGCATAAGCGCAGACGTGGTGGCTCACAAATTGCCCATCAATCCAGGCTTTCCGCCGGTCAAGCAAAAAGCCCGAACTTTCAAGTCATCTACCTTGCTAAAGATTGGGGAAGAGGTAACCAAACAGCTCAATCCGGGAATTTTAAAACAGTCAAATACCCAACTTGGTTAGCCATCATTGTCCCCGTGCCAAAGAAAGATGGGAAACTCAGAGTTTGTGTAGACTACTGAAATCTGAATAGAGCTAGCCCAAAAGATGATTTTCCTTTTCCAAATATACACATCCTGATTGATAATTGTGCGAAGCATGAACTACAGTCTTTCGTGGATTGTTTTTCTGGTTACCATCAAGTGCTTATGGATGAAGAAGATGCCGAGAAGACAACTATCACTATATCTTGGGGAACCTATTGCTACAAGGTTATGCCATTTGTGTTGAAGAATGCTGGGGAAACTTACATGAGGGCAATGAAAACCATGTTCCATGACCTGATGCACAAAGAAATTGAAGTATATATGGATGATGTGATAATCAAGTCAAAGAAGCGCTCAGAGCACCTCGATAATCTGCGCAAGTTTTTTAATCGCTTCTATAGATACAACTTGAAGCTGAATCCAGCAAAATGGGCTTTTGGTGTTCCAGCAGGGAAGCTCCTGGGTTTCATTGTCACTAGGAGAGGCAACGAGGTAGATCCATCCAAGATCAAAACCATTGAAGAATTGCCACCGCCAAAGAGTAAGAAGGAGGTCATGAGTTTCTTCGGACGGATCAATTACATCAGCCGATTCATAGCCCAATCCATGGTCATCTATGAACCAATCATCAAGTTATTGAAGAGAGATGCAATGATTGAGTGGACGGAAGATTGTTAAAAATCATTCAATCGAATAATGGAATATCTGTCTTGCCCGCCTGTGCTGGTTCCACCCAAACCTGGGTGACCTTTAATCTTGTACCTATCTGTGGTAGATTTAGCATTTGGATGTGTATTTGGGCAACATGACCTAACTGGAAGAAAAGAGCAAGCAATATACTATCTAAGTAAGAAGTTCACTCTCTACGAAGCCAAGTACACACTGCTGGAGCGCACTTGCTGTGCACTGACCTGGATAGCACAAAAGTTGAGGCACTACCTGACGTCCTATGCAACTTTGCTGATATCAAGGATGGACCCTATCAAGTAAATCTTCCAAAAGCCAATGCCTACTGGGAAGTTGGCTAAATGGAAAATGCTCCTCAGTGAATTTGACATTACTTTTGTCATTCAAAAGGTGGAGAAAGCTCAAGCCTTTGCAGATCATATGGCCGAGAATCCAGTGGATGATGATTACGAACCTCTGCACACTTATTTCCCTGACGAAGAAGTCATGTTTGTAGGAGAAGACGTCACAGAGAAATACGATGGCTGGAGATTATTCTTTGATGGAGTGGTGAATTTCAAAGGAGTCGGCATTGGAGCCATGCTAGTTTCTGAGACTGGGCAACATTACCCTATGACAGCCAAATTGAAGTTTCCCTGCACCAACAACATGGCGGAATTTGAAGCTTGCATCCTAGGCCTTAGGATGGCAGTAGACATGAACATACAAGAGCTGTTGGCAATTAGGGATTCTAATTTGTTCATTCACCAAGTCCGAGGAGAATGGACGGAAAAAAATTCCAAGATATTACCATACCTGGAGTGCATAAAAGAGCTGAAACAAAGGTTCACCCAGATAAACTTCCGGCATATACCTAGGCTACAAAATGAGTTCGCATACTGTTTGGCCACTATATTTTCCATGATTAAACACCTTGACAAGAACTACATTTACTCAATACCTGTGGCAGTGAAGAAGCAACCGACATATTGTTATCACATAGAAGAAGAAGTGGATGGACGGCCTTGGTTCTACGAAATCAAGAGATTTCTCAAAGATGCAACAAGCCCTCAAAAGAAGACCTCGAGGATATTTGTAAATGGTTTCTTTTTGAACGGTGATGTCCTATACAAAAGGACACCTGATCTAGGTTTCCTGAGATGCGTAGATGCTAAAGAAGCTACGAGATTGTTAGAAGAAATACATTTTGGGACATGTGGCCCACACATGAAAGGTTTTGTGCTCGCAGAGAAGATCTTATGGGCTGGATATTTCTGGATAACAATGGAGCACGATTGCATAAAGCACGCAAAGAGATGTCACCAATGCCATGTCCGGGGAGACATGATTAGAGTACCTCCCAGTGAGTTGAATGTTATGGGATCACCTTGGCCTTTTGCTGCCTGGGGAATGGATGTCATAGGACTAATCGAACTTGCTGCTTCAAACGGACACTATTTCATATTGGTGGCTATTGATTACTTTACTAAATGAGTGGAAGTTGTATCGTACAAGTCAGTGACGAAGAAAGTGGTGGCAAATTTCGTTCGTGACAAGATGATCTTTAGATTTGGCATCCCTGAATCGATCATCACTGACAATGGGTCTAACCACAATAGTGACCTGATGAAAGCAACTTGTGAGGACTTCAAGATCAAGCATCATAATTCCACTGCATATAGACCTCAAATGAATGAAGCAGTTGAGGCAGCGAACAAGAACATCAAGAAAATACTGCGCAAGATGACAAACAATTCAAAGCAATGGCATGAGAACTTACCCTATGCTTTGCTAAGGTACCGTATTACAGTGAGAACATCAACAAGGGCTACTCCTTACTTGTTAGTGTATGGCACCGAAGCAGTGATACCAGCAGAGGTCCAGATACCATCTCTAAGGATCATTCAAGAGGCACAGCTGAAAGTAGCTTAATGGGTCAAGGGAAGAATAGAGCAGTTAACACTCATCGAGTTCTAACTGGACGGGCCATACATGGTCCACCGAGTTCTAACTGGACGGGCACTAATACTAGCAGAGATGGACGGAGAAGTTTGGCCGAAACCAATCAACGCAGACGCTGTCAAAAGATACTATGTCTGAGAGCTTCCATTAGTTAATGGTTTTATTATTCTGCCATGTATCAATTAATCTGGAACTACATTACGACCTGATTCACCAAGTGGGATACGTAGGCAACCTACCCAAGGTTCGGTCACATAAATAAAAATTTTCATTTTCCTATAAAGCATACACTGGGCAGAATTTTTGAGGAACCCTCAAAAATTCTGGAAGGATAGATAGAGTTGACACTGGGCAGAAATTATTGATACCCTCTCAAAAATTTCAATACAAAAAAATTGGGGCAGAATTTTGAGGTCGCCTTCAAAATTCATTTATTGAAAGTTGGACCAACCTGAGGAACAACGACCATGATCTTACACAATGCGGTTCATGACTCTATGCAATAAAATATTTTCTTCTTACAAAAGTTTTAAAAATATTTGCATTACTTACTACTTTATACGTATCCCTATCAGCTTGACCGAGGTCGTGGCATTCAGAAGAAGCAGGCACAAAGCGAGCCAAGAATGCACAAACTAAGCTACCCCACACAACTCACAAATCTTTCTTTGAATGCAGGCCTGAAGGTACGCAGCCCAACACCGCATGGCAAACACTCCTTCGCAGAAGGTATTTAGTTTTCTTTCACTATGCATTCATTTTGCAGGTTAGACAGCCTGGAGGTAAACAGCCTGGAGAGTAGACAGCCCAGTGAAAGGATTGGTTCGACAGAGGGTAGACAACCCGAGATTGAGTTTGGGATGGCTGAGGGTAAAAAACCCGATGCATTGATTGAGGGTAGACATTCCAGTGAAAAGATTGGTTCGGCAGAGGGTAGAAAGCCCGATATTGAGTTTGGCATGGCAGAGGGTAGACAATCTGATGCATTGACAGAGGGTAGACAGCCCGTTGTCAAGTTTGCCCGATGCATTGACTGAGGGTAGACAACCCGATGTTGATTTTGGCATGGCGGAGGGTAGACAACCTGATGCATTATTGAGGGTAGACAGCCCGATGTCAAGTTTTGCATGGCGGAGGGTGGACAGTCGATGTAGAGTTTGCATTGACTGAGGGTGGACAGCCCGATCTTGAGATTGGCATGGCAGAGAGTAGACAGCCTGATGCGGAGTTTGGTATCGACTAAAGGTAGACAGGCCGATGTCGAGTTTGGCATGGTGAAGGGTAGGCAGCCTGATGCATAGTTTGGTATTGACTGAGTGTAGACCACCCGATGTCAAGTTTGGCATGGCGAAGGGTAGACAGCCCGGTACAGAGTTTGGTATTGTAAGAGGAAGACAGCTTGGAGGATAGACAGCCCAGTGAGAGGATGGAAATGACAAAGGGTAGACAACCCAATGGAAAAGAACGGCATGATATGTGATGGATAATTTGGCATAACAAAGGGTATACAGCCCAACATGACGAACACACATGCATATGATGAGAAATATTGGCAAGACAATCCAGCCCAACAGGAAAGTACACTTTATATTCACATAGAAACACTGTTTTTGCAAAACTCACTGTTACTGGAGGATATACAATCCGACAATGCAAAACATTACGATCTAGCAGCTCGTCAATTCCCATAATCCATAAGCACTCCTTGAAAATCATGACAAAATTAGTCGTTGTGTCAACGTCATTTGCCGGAAGACTCTTTCATCATCCTCGGGCAAAGAGGGGCAGTTGTTGACACCTAATTTTGTCCCTCCTAGTCCAATAGCCCTTATTCAGTCAAAATTGCCCTGATAACCACACGATTATCATACACTCATCCCTGTTCAAAATCATTGCTTTACACATGTTGACACCCAATTTTGTCCCAAAAATTTCAATTAAAAGCCTAATTATTTTAAATAAAATTAACTTAGAAATTAAAAGCAATTGATGAATTTAAGTTAAAAATGGTTAAAATTGCAATACATAGCATTAATTTCAGCCTACCCTTACAATTTCCCCACTAATCTATTAAAATCTAAAATTAGGGCTAGTTTTGCTTTAAATTCCGAAATCAGCCTATACATACAAGAAGCATATATACACACACACGACACTTTCATTACCCATTTCAGTCAAAATCCCTTGACCCGTTGGATCCCTCGCAACCCGTTTCCCTCTTCGCTGACCCGATTTTCCCAATTTTTCCCTCCCAAAACCCACATCAGTCCAAGAAAACGGTACAATGGTCCCCTCCACTTCATCATCTTCCTGTACTAGATATAGCTGTATCGATCGTGGCCTTCATTTTTCGCGGATCAAATCTGGAGCGTCGATTTGGTTTCAAAACGGGCAAAATCTTTGAGGATAAGAGGGAAACTGTACGATCTTTGTGAGGTTGGACTGTTTTCTCCCTTATCCTACAGAGAAAATGTCAATTTTAACCAAATTTGAAATTCAAAATAGCTCACTCGAAAACCCTAGCCGGAACAGGTATATAATCATCCATTTTATTCATTTTGGAGGAGGTTTTTTTGGGAGATCATAAAAACGGCAGTATAAAATATTTTAGGGTTCAACTTTTCTTTCAAAAAAAATATACAAATAGGGTTCTGTTTTCCTGGTTTGTTCCTGGTGTTTATCAGGCATTATCGCTACATCGTTGTCGTCGTCTTTAAAGTTCGGGTCGATAGCTTCATTTCGTCGCCTTAGTTCATTGCTCAAAAGCAGATAAAGTGTCCCTTTCACGAGTTCCTTTGAGCAATGTGGTTCTGAAGTTACGTCTTGAGGTAGGATACTTTACTACGTTTCTTGAAATGTGTTCATGTATGACTATTTAAAGTACAGTAAGTTTAATTCAAAGAGTTGTAACAAATGGTTGAACTTCCCATTTATTCTTTAGTTGTTTGTCCGAGTGTGGTCACATTCAGGAAAATGTGAGTAAAATTTGGGCTTTGATGGATCATAGTTAGTTTGTATTTTAAAAGTGAGGCAATGATTAGCATGTCATATGTTTACTTGGTGGCTACAATATCAATTTCTGCTCATTTTCTCGGTTATGTATCAAATAAATACTTCTACTTCGTGTTCCTTTTTCCTTTGGTCAAAGGTTTACTGTATTCATTGTTTAACCATTTGTTTAGTTTTTCCTAATCTGAAATATTCATTCTCTTAAAACATTGGCTAATCCATATCTTTTTCTCCCTTTTTCTTTGTATGAATACTACCCTTGGGATCGAGTTGGTCAAAACTCGAAATTGGGTGGGCTTACATTGGCTTGGAGTCGCATTGGGGTCGAATCCGAGCTCAAAGATTCAAGAAGTGAAGATCTTAGGAAAATAAAAAAAAAATGCTTTGTTGAGCCGCCTATTCTAACTTAGGCTCATGGGCATATAATTGTATAAATTAAATAAATTCAAGGCTCCCATGAGTTTTATCAATTCCCGGGTTCTTCTTCTAAACCTCCTCTTTTCCCATCCTTAGAAATTGCATGTCTATAGGAATTCCCCGTAGATAATTATTTATTTGATTGATTATGAATGAATGTTTAGTTATTTATTTAGTTATTTTGTGAATATTTTATTTCTTTAGAATCTCCATCTTATTTACGAATTGTGCATCTTTTAGTTAAATAATGCGTGCAACTAAAATTCGAAATTAATAAAAGTAGCTCATTTTATCCGTGAAAGTGCAACTTCTTTCCAATTAATTGGTTCTCCTATTTTAGCAAAAAATTATTTATTTACTTATTTATTTATTTATTTTCCTTTCTTTCTTTATTTCCCTTTTCAAGTCTAAGTTTATTTAAATTCATATTTTTTTAAAGTATAATTTATTATAATCTTAGATTTTAATATTAATCCTAAACCATTTTATCAACATATTGAAAATTAACATTTTGAGTTATTTTGTGAAAACCAAAGGATTAACCGTAATTTTACGGATTTTCGAAAGTGCTTTCAAATCGAAACCTTCTTTCGAAAATAACTGAACCTCTTACTTTAGAATCTCTGAAAAGACCATTTTCCTTAAAACGGAGGAATTGCACGCATTATTTAATTAATTGGTTCCTAATTCTCCTAAATTAGGTGGCGACTCCAAAGAAAGCCCTTTGGAATCCCATATTGTTGAACGTTATACCCGAAATCTATCTTTTCCTAAAGAAAGGGTAAATTTTTGGGGTTCAACAGCGTGGCGACTCCGCTGGGGATTACCTTAAGGTTCTAACCGCAAGGTTTTCACAAGATAACTCTTTATTTGTTTAATATTATTTGCAAAAAAATAGCATGATTATTTAATTTGATTATTTGCAATTGTTTGTCACTGAAAGCATGTCACTACACTTTTATTTGCGCACATATAAAACTGGCATTCCGTTCATATTTCCCCCACTCCTGGGAGCTTCTTCATGGTTACTTATACCCGCGAGGTGTATGCATATACACCTGCAACTCACAAAAAACCCTTTAAGAAAGAGTGCGCGTACCTGCGGGGTGAGCGGATAGTTTTACTACCGCGTGACCGCTTGCCACTCAAAACGGCCTTGTGTCTAGTAAACCCACTCTAGAGTTTTCGTTAGGAACATGCATGCATAAGCCTTAGATTGGACCCGGTCCTTGGTACCGCCTCCATAGTTAGGAAAACCACCTTTTTTCGTTGACGGGTTTTAACACCCAACAACGATGCATATTATGTGTTTATATGATAACGAAACTCACAGTCCAAACCAAGTTTTGCAATGAATGGGATTTAGAATATTTTGTCATTGGCTTTGTAGGTCAAAAGATGTCAGAATTCAAGAATGTCCAAATGGTTGTTAAGGTTCCTGAGAAATTGAAAGAATGGTGGAGGAACATGAAACAAGATGACAAACGAGAGGCGGGATGGGTTGAGAAGAAGTTGGGGAATTTGATCCATTTGTTAGAAATTCCATCTGATCGTTACTTGATTCAGGCACTCTTTCCTTTCTGGAGCTATTCGAGGGCCGTTTTTCGATTTAAGGATTTTGAGCTTACACCGACCTTAGAGGAAATGGCCGACCTTACCGGGCTGCCTTTGAAGGGTCGGGAGATGATCATTCCAAGGAAACAAGGAGGGAGGCATTTCTTAGATGATTTGGGGTTACATAACAACAAGAAGTTAGGATGCTTTACAAAGGAATGGGTTTCTTTAGACTATCTTTATGAGAGGTTTGCACTTGGGGACAGCCACACTGTCCATATTTGGGAATTTGCTTGTTCTTTGGATACCTGGAAGAAAAGGCGCTTCACCGCTTTTGTCATTTCCTTCTTTGGAACTCTGATTTTTCCGCGGGAAGAAGGGAAGATTAGCACCAGCATTGGTTCAGTGGTCCGTATTTTGTTTGAAGGGATTGATAACAAAGAAGTCACTGTGGTCCCGATGATTCTGGCAGAAATGCTTAGAGCTCTAACTAACTGCAGAAAAAAGGGCAAGAGGTATTTTGAGGGCTCAAATCTACTTCTTCAACTATGGGCCATGGAACACCTTTTTAATCGAAAACCCATAGTGGACATAGCCTTATGTGGGGGCAACCCAATCAGAAGCTATCAAGAACGGGTACTTGAAAAGTTTGTTGCACCAGTGGGCCTTAATGATTGGTTTCGATACTTAGCTGAGCTTGAAGAAGACCATATTTTGTGGAAAGTGTGGTGGCTTGCAATCAAGGAGGGCGTTTATCTTAGATCTAAGGAGAAGTATTACATCGAGCTCATCGGGTTGACTGGCCTTCATCACTATGCGCCTTTAAGAGTCCTTCGTCAGTTTGGGATAGAACAAGTCATACCCCTCACGGCATATACGAGATCCTATGAAATTGAATTTGGCAAAGAAGTAAAAGTTCCAAGGGTCGGAGAAATTTTCAAAGATTGGGACAGAATGGTGAACCAACGCGCTAGTTTTCATCCGGCAGGCCGGACTCCTGAATACTATGCCTGGATCAAAGAAGACATTGCCATCACTCCTAGTCCAGCAGGAAAAGAAGGTTTAGAAGATGTAGATCTAACCTATGGGATGAAGGTCAAGCTTAGCTCCATCACTTTCACTCCTTCTGAGTGGAGCTTCATGGAAGAAGTTGTAGAGACTGTGAAACGAGCCAGGATTGATCCAAACCATGCTAGCACTTCAGCTTCAGCACTTCCTCCAGTTTGATGCGGTTTAGCAATAGCAGTTATTTAAATTTTCGAAATGTTGTACTCAGACTATGTCTTTAATTTATGTATTTACTTTCTAGCACTTTTTATTCTCCATGTAATGATGATGATGTACTAAAAGCAAGTTATTATCAATGAAAGACTATTATTATTATTATTATTATTGTCGTTGTCGCTTACTCTAAAATCGATTATTGCAAAACAGGTGTGGACTACTTTTCGTTATCATTTATTTGCGCGATTAGGCTTACCTCTAGCACAAAGAGGCACCTCACAGGGTAGGACCCGCCTGCACCTTTATTCACGCTTGATTACTCTTGTTTGCCACATATCAATTATTTGTCTACTATGCAATAGCTTCCTAAATGCTTATTTGCTATGTGCTAATCGCCGGTAATTCGTTTTGCATTGTTTATTGGGTGACTCAATTTGCTTGATATTGGTATTTGACTAACATTGTATTTGCTTGCAGGAATTAACCGCTCATTCTCTTTACTCATTTAATTATTTTATTTACTTATAATATGAAAGCAAGCATATTATTATTCTAAAAATACTTTTTTTTGAATCTTTATTTGGTCTGTCTTAATTTTACAAAATATTGTTTTAGCATCAAATTTTAAGTGTTCCATCCTTTTAATAAATAATATTTCTCCGAATTTAATAAGCATTGTTTTGTCCAGTTTTCTTTAACGAAACAAACGCCCTATTTAAACTTTTGGGGTCTTTTAGTACGGTCTCAATTTCTCCATTTTGGAATAAGTTGATCCGTCAAATTTCATCTTTAATAAATTTTATTAAATTCAGTATGCGTTGCTAAAGGGTTAATTATTTTGAACATCAAGGTCAGGACATATGGCTCGTCAAAATGTCGTGATTGACTTGACTGGAAATGATGGATCCCACCAAGACAAGGTTAACAAGCTTGAAGCAACCGTGGCAAGTTTGGAAAAGAGACTCACTAGCCTTACTGAATTGGTTATCGCGCTCATGGATGCTCACAATCCAGTGCGTAACGTGCCAAGCCCAGGACCAAGTGCTCCTGTTGCTCCTATTTATACTGTTGCACCTCCTACAATGCAAGTAGCTCCAGCATTTGAGTGTGATGCTCAACAGTTCCCTAATTTGCATGCATTCCTTTTGGAAAAGGAATTTGGTGGCTCCCCAAAGACGAGCAATGAGAAAAGCAACGGGAAAGGGCTTCCCAATGCTAAAGATAGCAATGGCACAATGATAGATGAGAATGCTCTACCATCTCAAATAAGCTTAGGGGAGGCAGAAAGTGAACATGTGGATGTTTTTGACTCAGCTGATCCACCAATGTATGACGGGACAGGAAATCCTCGTGATCACTTGAAAGCCTACCTTGGCTGGGTCGTAAGGTATGGACCAAGCAATGAAACCAAGTTGATGATGTTTGCTAGGACACTTAAGGAACCAGCTTTGACATGGTTTGCCGTACGAGGTCCTTGGAAATTGGACAATTGGGATAAACTAGCCCGGGACTTTGTCGCGCATTATGAATTCTCGAACCCGATTCTGGCAAAGGGCAGTCCATTGAAAAGAAAATCTGCAGAGCTTCAAGTGGAGCCGGTTGCAATAACTGACAAGAGAATGTGTGGCTTAGTTGAGGCGCAATCTAAAGACAAAGGAAAAGCTGTTATGCCAAGCCCTTTGCCACCCATAGCAGAAAAACCTTATAACATCGAGAAAGTGGTTGTTAATCCAGGTTTTCAGTCAAGCAGCCACAAAGCATCTGCTGTTGCATTCACACCAATACCAGGATCTTATGCAAACCTGTTTGAAAGGCTTCTGAAGGTCGGTTTGGTATATCTTGCAAAACCAAAGCCGTGTTGGTCACGTAAGCCTGAAAATTTGAGGAAATTTTGTACTTACCATTCAGGGATGGAGGGGCACAATATTGAAGAATGCACTTTATTTAAGAAGAAAGTTGAAAGCTTGATCAAATCTGGCCATGTCAAAATTCTACCCACAAACGGCATTGGCGAACCTTTTGTCTTAATCTTACCATATGCAAAGGAAAATCCCTCGAAGAAGGGCATTTAGGCGTTTATCAAGTTCCAGAAAAGCAGTAGAGTTGCAGAAGTAGAAGTTAGTTTATTCGCATTATTAGGAAGTAATTATTGTAATTTCCTTTTGTTAGCTTGTTGAAAGAAAAGAAAAGAAAGAATATCAAATTATGAATGTTAACTCTATTTTTATGTAAGCAAACTACGGTAACCGGTTTCCCAAGGCGGGAAGCGTAGGCAACTCATATCGAGTTTCGGTTACACCATCATTTGGAAAATCTCTTCTATGTAAGCAGAACTACGCACGGTCTGATTCCCAAGGAGGGATACGTAGGCTCCTCCATCGGGCTCGACCCTTTAGTATTTAAATTTTAATTTTTCCAAAGATAGAAACTGGGGCAAATTTTGCAAAGCAAGTAGAAGACGTGGGAGATTGCAACCGGGGCAGCTTTTGATAAGTAGTTTGAAGTTTTGAAAGTAATAACTGGGGCAATTTTTGCAATGTTGAAATCATAACTGGGGCAATTTTTGCAATGTTGAAATCATAACTGGGGCAATTTTTGCAAAACAAGTTGAAATGTTGAAGTTATAACTGGGGCAAAATTGTGCGAAGGAAAATTGAAGACATTGATGTTGATTTCATAGTTATCAGAAGCGGTTTTTTCTATGAATTGGTACAGATTGTTATGCGACAAACAAGAATCGATAGTCGAGCAAAGCATTGATGTCCAAAATAAGCCGACCATTTTAGCAATTTGTGTCAAAATGGTCTAGCACGCATACTAATTTAGTAAAACTTTCTTGTTTTCCTCAATTCGCGTCTTGAAAAATCAAATTTTGTTGATCATTGAGTTTCAAACTCGTAAATATTTTACTCATGTGTTGAGTCGGGATTTTGGTCCCATCTATTCGGCCTAATGGCTTATTTTACATTTGAAATTTTATGCATGCATTATCATTTTACGTATTAACTTGCTTTTGTTCAATGTGTAGAATTCATTTGTTAAAGGTTGGCTAGCATTGAACACTGAAATGGCTGAGAATCTGCATCAAGGACAAAACAACATGGCGAAGCAGCTTCGGCCAACCAGTTCTGGTATGGGTATCTTGCAAGAGCAGAATGATGATGTTGAAGAACATGTGGTCCAAAGAAATAGGATTGTCAACTTTGTCAACACTAGCAAACCTTTGCCAAATACAAGCTTTACCTTTAATCCACCTTACTCAACAATGCCTCATTACCCAATGCCTATACATACCGTATATCCACAAAACTCACAAGAATATCTTACCAATCCAAATGCTTGGTCAGCTGCAACTTTATGCCAACCACCTTTTAGCACTATGCCTGCTGTCGGGAGTCAATCAAATCAAGTGATAGTGCGCCCACGAGAATTGCCTAGAAAAGAAGTTGAGACAACTAATTTACATAGTATGCAGAGACAAATCCACAATTTGCACAAGGTCATTAAAGATGAGTTGCGCTCTAGGAACATTCAGAGTGTATGCTATGAAGACTTATGCATTCACCCAGACATTGAGCTTCCACATGGGTATCAGATACCAAAATTCAACACTTTCGATGGAAAGGGGAATCCCTATGCTCATTTGAAAGATTATTGCGGCAGATTGATTGGAATTGGCAAGAATGAAGCTTTGCGGATGAGATTTTTCATTCAAAGTTTATCAGGGATGGCACTTGCATGGTATACCAAACAAGATTTTTCCAAATGGCACACATGGGAGGATATGGCTCATGACTTTGTGGAACAATACAAGTTCAACATAGTAGGAGATCCCGATGTGTTTGATATGCACAACATTAAGAGGATGTCTCATGAGTCTTTTGCAGAATATGCTATGAGGTGGAGGTTAGAGGCTTCTAAGATGCATCCTCCCTTGTCTGAGAAGAAGTTAATAGCAGCTTTCATTGACATGCAAGAAGGCATATACTATGCCAAAATGGTTGTCAATAATGCAAGCACTTTCTCTGAATTGATTCAATTGGGAAAAATGATAGAAGAAGGCATAGCAACAGAAAAAATCCCTTCTGGTTTATTTGGGCACACCACTCAATCAGAGAAACCCTCAAATTTGCAAGGCTCTCAAAGTCAGTTTCAACAATCATATTCCGATTATCCAGTGTCAAAGAAGAGGAAGTCGAATACATTCACCCCTCTAGAAGAGTCTGTAAGTAGCATATTTGAAAAATTGCAAGCTGAAGGACTTTTGCAACCAAGGAAAGGAACAATTCCCAGGCACTTGCCTCCATATTTTGATCCATTAAAGCATTGTGCTTATCATTCAAATATCCAAGGTCATGATACTGAAGAATGCAGTGGCTTGAGATACAAAATTCAAAGCTTGATTGATAATGGCAAAATAATAGTGCAAGAAGATCCATTAAGTGGTTATTGCAGCATCCCTCCCGCAGGCACAATTTTTGTTAAAGGCGAGGCATCAGCCCCAAGATATTCAAAGAAGAGGCGGTTTGCAAGCTAAGAAGACTGCAAAGACCGCATTTTTGCAGCTTGAAATGGCATTTTATTGCCCAGCTATCTTATGTTTGAACTACTCTGTTGCAATTTTATTCATCCTAGTTGTAATGAACTACGTTATGTTTTGCTACCCTTATTGGGCTTAGTCCCAAAATCAATGAAATTTCAGTTTTCCCAAATAACCCAAGCCAAAGCAGTTATAGATGGTTTATCTTGTGCAAAGAGAAGAGTTTCAAGAATGTCACATTTTTCGCAACAACAACACATTTGATCGCCATGCAAGTAAAATGCAGATTCGAAGCCCAATTAAGTGTTCAATCAAGGCAACCGTTATTTGATCAAAAACTAACAATTGTTCTTTGATTAAACAAGGGCAAATTTTGCATTTACCGCAAAGTTCAGCATCAAGGTGGAAGGAGCAATGCAAAGTGTCGCAACTTCCCAGAAATTTTATAGTACTTACAATTTTTCTTTGAATGCAGAAATCTCAAGCAGCGAAACCACAAGAACTCGCAACTGTTAGTTCCTCGAAGAATATTTGCCTTATCGTATGCAGAACAACTCTATTTTAGCTTTTGATCGATTATCGCATCACCAGCACATGCTAGATGATTTCAGATTTTGCAAGATAGGATATCTTGGGTTCTTCCACCCACAAATAGGATATCTGGGTTCTTCCACCCACAAATAGGATATCTGGGTCCTTCCACCCACAAATAGGATATTTGGGTCCTTCCACCCACAAATAGGATATCTGGGTCCTTCCACCCACAAATAGGATACTTTGGGTCCTTCCACCCACAAATAGGATTATTCGGGTCCTTCCACCCACAAATAGGATATCTGGGTCCTTCCACCTACAAATAAGATTATTCGGGTCCTTCCACCCACAAATAGGATATTTGGGTCCTTCCACCCACAAATAGGATATATATCTGGGTCCTTCCACCCACGAATAGGATATTTGGGTCCTTCCACCCACAAATAGGATATATCGGGTTCTTCCACCCACAAATAGGATAGCTCGGGTCCTTCCACCCACGAATAGGATATCTGGGTCCTTCCACCCACAAATAGGATATATCGGGTTCTTCCACCCACAAATAGGATATTTGGGTCCCTCCACCCACAAATAGGATATCTCGGGTCCTTCCACCCACAAATAGGATACTTTGGGTTCTTCCACCCACAAATAGGATATCTCGGGTCCTTCCACCCACAAATAGGATATGCAGGTTTCTTTCAAGTAGATGATAGTCTAAGACAAGTCGGCTGAAGCACCGCTTTCGGAGTGTTTCGCGATGTCGGTTGTCAAGCAATATTGAATAATGATCAGCTTAGAGGTTCTCCAGGCGGAGCATCTCGGCAGTCGGCCGAAGGAAGAACTTATTGATGATATCGCAACCTGCATTTATAATTTTATATTATCCCTTTATTTATTTCTTATTCCAATTATTATAGTTTATTAGCAGTTGCTCGCTTACCGTTTGTTAAGTCTTTACAGAATTTTGGCCATACCGCAGCAGCATTTGGAGCATAACGTGGAACTTTTTCTTAGCAGTGAACTGGGGCAATCGTTGATATGAGCTAGACTCGTCAACGAGGATCTGAAGAATCGCACTCGAACAAGCAAATTCTTACCTAATCTTTCATTCCAGATTAGGGGTCAGTTTGAATTCTTTCCTATTCGTGCGTCTTTTTCAATCAATCGTGCGAGTTTTCGTGTCTAAGTGTCGTTGAACTACATATGGCCTGATTCTCTTTCAGCCCGAGATATGTAGGCAACTCGAAAACCGGAGTTCGGCCATATCCGTAAGCCTCGCACTTTGATCCTTGGAATCAAAGTCTTTGGCTTTATCGTGACAAAATTGGCTTTTCCGTCAACTTCTTTACCCTGAAAACTCTTTCATCTTTTTCCGGGTAAAGAGGGGCAGCTGTTGACACCCAATTTTGTCCCAAAAATTTCAATTAAAAGCCTAATTATTTTAAATAAAATTAACTTAGAAATTAAAGGCAATTGATGAATTTAAGTTAAAAATGGTTAAAATTGCAATACATAGCATTAATTTCAGCCTACCCTTACAATTTCCCCACTAATCTATTAAAATCTAAAATTAGGGCTAGTTTTGCTTTAAATTCCGAAATCAGCCTATACATGCAAGAAGCATATATACACACACACGACACTTTCATTACCCATTTCAGTCAAAATCCCTTGACCCGTTGGATCCCTCGCAACCCGTTTCCCTCTTCGCTGACCCGATTTTCCCAATTTTTCCCTCCCAAAACCCACATCAGTCCAAGAAAACGGTACAATGGTCCCCTCCACTTCATCATCTTCCCGTACTAGATATAGCTGTATCGATCGTGGCCTTCATTTTTCGCGGATCAAATCTGGAGCGTCGATTTGGTTTCAAAACGGGCAAAATCTTTGAGGATAAGAGGGAAACTGTACGATCTTTGTGAGGTTGGACTGTTTTCTCCCTTATCCTACAGAGAAAATGTCAATTTTAACCAAATTTGAAATTCAAAATAGCTCACTCGAAAACCCTAGCCGGAACAGGTATATAATCATCCATTTTATTCATTTTGGAGGAGGTTTTTTTGGGAGATCATAAAAACGGTAGTATAAAATATTTTAGGGTTCAACTTTTCTTTCAAAAAAAATATACAAATAGGGTTCTGTTTTCCTGGTTTGTTCCTGGTGTTTATCAGGCATTATCGCTACATCGTTGTCGTCGTCTTTAAAGTTCGGGTCGATAGCTTCATTTCGTCGCCTTAGTTCATTGCTCAAAAGCAGATAAAGTGTCCCTTTTCACGAGTTCCTTTGAGCAATGTGGTTCTGAAGTTACGTCTTGAGGTAGGATACTTTACTACGTTTCTTGAAATGTGTTCATGTATGACTATTTAAAGTACAGTAAGTTTAATTCAAAGAGTTGTAACAAATGGTTGAACTTCCCATTTATTCTTTAGTTGTTTGTCCGAGTGTGGTCACATTCAGGAAAATGTGAGTAAAATTTGGGCTTTGATGGATCATAGTTAGTTTGTATTTTAAAAGTGAGGCAATGATTAGCATGTCATATGTTTACTTGGTGGCTACAATATCAATTTCTGCTCATTTACTCGGTTATGTATCAAATAAATACTTCTACTTCGTGTTCCTTTTTCCTTTGGTCAAAGGTTTACTGTATTCATTGTTTAACCATTTGTTTAGTTTTTCCTAATCTGAAATATTCATTCTCTTAAAACATTGGCTAATCCATATCTTTTTCTCCCTTTTTCTTTGTATGAATACTACCCTTGGGATCGAGTTGGTCAAAACTCGAAATTGGGTGGGCTTACATTGGCTTGGAGTCGCATTGGGGTCGAATCCGAGCTCAAAGATTCAAGAAGTGAAGATCTTAGGAAAATTTAAAAAAAATGCTTTGTTGAGCCGCCTATTCTAACTTAGGCTCATGGGCATATAATTGTATAAATTAAATAAATTCAAGGCTCCCATGAGTTTTATCAATTCCCGGGTTCTTCTTCTAAACCTCCTCTTTTCCCATCCTTAGAAATTGCATGTCTATAGGAATTCCCCGTAGATAATTATTTATTTGATTGATTATGAATGAATGTTTAGTTATTTATTTAGTTATTTTGTGAATATTTTATTTCTTTAGAATCTCCATCTTATTTACGAATTGTGCATCTTTTAGTTAAATAATGCGTGCAACTAAAATTCGAAATTAATAAAAGTAGCTCATTTTATCCGTGAAAGTGCAACTTCTTTCCAATTAATTGGTTCTCCTATTTTAGCAAAAAATTATTTATTTACTTATTTATTTATTTATTTTCCTTTCTTTCTTTATTTCCCTTTTCAAGTCTAAGTTTATTTAAATTCATATTTTTTTAAAGTATAATTTATTATAATCTTAGATTTTAATATTAATCCTAAACCATTTTATCAACATATTGAAAATTAACATTTTGAGTTATTTTGTGAAAACCAAAGGATTAACCGTAATTTTACGGATTTTCGAAAGTGCTTTCAAATCGAAACCTTCTTTCGAAAATAACTGAACCTCTTACTTTAGAATCTCTGAAAAGACCATTTTCCTTAAAACGGAGGAATTGCACGCATTATTTAATTAATTGGTTCCTAATTCTCCTAAATTAGGTGGCGACTCCAAAGAAAGCCCTTTGGAATCCCATATTGTTGAACGTTATACCCGAAATCTATCTTTTCCTAAAGAAAGGGTAAATTTTTGGGGTTCAACAACACAGACACGCCAATTAGGCTATTTTAAAGGCATTTGCACAAACAATTGCCATTTTATAAAATTTGCATGTTTCTTGTAATTATTCACATTTTTTAAAGAAAGTACCTAAATTATTTTAAAACCCAAAATAATAGGCTTCCCGGGCAATTTAGCCCTCACAAATAATTCTCTTATTTTTTTCCACAATTTTACAAAATATTTTATACCATTTTCTATACCTTTATATGCATTTTATATGAATTTATACACAATACATACGATTTTATACATATACATATATACACCTCATCATGTGCACACATCACACCCCCCCCCCCCCATACATATCAGTGCCACATTACGTCGATGTTGCTTGATCTCAGCCTTTTAAATGTTAAATCCGACCGCCAAAAACAATATTTCTATTTTTAATTACCTACTCGACCCCCAAACCCTCAATACCTTTTTCATTTTCCCCCTTTGTCTCAGCCGCCGGCACTCCTTTTCTCTCTCTCGTCAAAACCCTAATGGAACCACTGTTTGCATCACTTTTCGGCCAATTTATCCGGCCAAATCTAAATAAATTACATCATCATGCCCCTCTTGTGGTCGGTTATAATATGCAGTTGTATTGCAGTTATAATATGCAATTGTAGTGGTCCGCTACAAAACCCATGCAACGGTTTGCCCATTTGACAAAGGTTGAATTTAACCCTGATCACGACCCCTGTCTTCATCGCCGGAAAAGATGTTTCGGCACTTCTTTACTCAAAATACAATAGTAGTCAAAAAGGGAAGGAAAGAAATCCCTCGTACATGTATTATTGGGCCGGGTTAAAATTGACCCGATGTCGATCCTAAACGGGTAACCCTTAACTTCTCTTTTAATTTTCTAATTATTCTTAGACCTATATGATTATTGAGCCTAAAACTGCCTAGCCTTTTTGGTAAAATTAGTATGATCAATTTACTGATTAATTAGCATAAGATTCACGAATCATCAATCTTGGTTTATTTCCTTTTTTTAGCAATGATTCTTGTTCACATGCCTAAATTTGCCTAATTTCATTGCTATTAGTCGGCTAATTAAGGGGGAAGACTACATGATTAGTGATTTCACTATTAACTCACTAGGGCAAGTGAAAATTTATTCTTTATTTTGTTTATGTGCACCGAAATTGACACTCTTGAGGCCAATGTCCCTTATCACCATTACTGAGACATAAATCCATCTTGGACAGTGTATTTCGACTACTATTTTATTAAGATACATGATCACTTAGTTTAAAACTGGAATAATTTGATTTAGGGAATCTTTACTAGGCCTAGTTTGAATGGGTGATTGGTAGCTGGTTTTGGTAATTGACAAAGTGTCAATTAAGGGCTGATTGAAATCTTGTTAAGGTGATTAATTGGTTTCTGTAAATAACAATTGAGTTGTACTACCAGTTGTGAACCTAAGACGATGTTAGAGTTAAAGGGGAGGGAGCATAACTGACTATGATTCTGTTTTCCTTAATTTTAGGGTGGGGGGGGGGGGGGGGCTGACTAGTCTATTTTTGGACAACACCTAAGTGTGTCCCCTCGACTCTTGGAAGGAATATTGCCCTGCCTTTTATGTGATTACCCTCTTAAATTCAAATCCCCACCCCTCACACCTATATAAGTCGACTAATTCTCTTATTTTAGACAAGTTATAATACACAGAAACACATAGAACACTTCACAAGCATACACTTATAGCATACTACTCTCTCTTCTGATTGTCTTTTAAAACTATTGGAAGGCCCCTGCTCTTTTGCTTTCTGATTCTGTTCTTGCAAGCATTTAGCATTGCTGCATCTTGTTTGTTTGATCACTTTCACTGCTGAAAAGGTATGCCTCTACTCTCACCCTTGTTGTTTATGGTATATAACCTGTTTGTGCTTGGTCTCAACATTACTTTCCTTCTCTATTTGCTGCCATGCCTTTAAACTGCCTACATCTATTTGGAACCCTGTCACTTTGCACTATGGCTTCCTTTTAGCCTCTGATCATGCTTATACAGATTGTTAGGATGGCCAAAGAGGTCATACCAGTGTTCATAATTGCTTGGCATTTAATGGGTACATCTCAATGGCTATTCTGTGTCGTTACTGACTCCCTAAAACATAACTTTCAAGACTATTGAACCACCTGGCCAGTTTTAACTTGAGACCTTCTCCTTCTTAGCTCCCTTTTATATGTATATTTGTTAGGATCTCCCTTGTATCTGATTAATACAGGTTATACAATCTTGAGATTGTGTAATAGGCTATCCAGGGGCCTCCTCTTACCTTCCTCTTTATGTGATTGCATCATAATATTTTCTTTGCATTTTTGTTCAGGATTAAATGGTAAATTGAGACTTATTACATGATAAACCTAGCCTGATAGTGTTTAATAGAACATTCAAATGAAAACTTGAACATTTTGACAACATGGTTATTTTATACACCTTAGTCGACTGAAATCCAATGTATTTGACCTTTGAACTTGACATTAGGAACCGTTTTTATGCCTAAACTATTAAAAATATATGACTTCTCACTACAGGGGCTAAATGTGTAAAACTGACTGATCTGTGAATATTTCTGCAAATAAAATCTGTCCCCTTTTTTGCATAAGCAAGACAGGCCTGAAAATAATTTTAAATATGGCCTTTACATGTATTTAAATGATTTTCAACCTACATTAATTCTCTTATACACTAACATAATAGTGTATAAAGGGGTATAAGTACTTGGGGTCAATTATAAAAACTATTATATTTATTTTATAAAGTATATCATGAACACTTCATATATTTGCATACTTATATCTATATATTTATGTGTGGCAGCCCCTTATTTGCATTTGTGTGCTTCGTAAAATTTGTTTTTCAAAAACAGCCCACTTATCCATATATTTGAAACTGACCCCTAAATCAAATATCCATTAAGGTTAGGGCTCGAAAATTAATGTCAAGTCACACCAACCCTAAATGGCTAACATTTTACTTCAAAAATAACCTCAACCCATTTTCTAAACAATCCCAAAATGCTTTTTCAACAAATCTGGCTATTTTTCTCAAAGCTGGATATTTTTGCTAAACTGATTACCACTGTAAGTTATAAATAGATACTGAAATTGCACAAGTATGCTAATTTGAACCACCCCATTGTAATATTAGCCTTTCCGGATACATGTTTGCTAATTTGGGGCTAAATGCGCGATTAGGTATAGGGCTTAGGCTGTACTTGCAAAGTTTAAAAGCCCAATTATTACATGCTGCCTATATATGCACTATTTTGCAAAAAATAGACTTAATTCCTTAATTTATTGTGAATTTGACCCTTTTTAAGTTAGTAGTATACAGTTTGCGAATATGATAACGTTTACAATTTGTTTAGACATCCCAAAAATAGAAATTCGAGCGGAAACCACTTTTTGTGGGACTTGGGTCAGTGCCTAACTCCTTCTTCCTCGAGTCACTTAGACTTCTTACCCTCTAATCTCAGAAACTGAACCTATTTGACAAAAGACCCGTCTTTAGAGGTTTAGGTGATCTAATACACCTTAGAAATCCATATTCGGTGGCGACTCCAATCTTTAACTCAAACGAGTTATCCAGTCAAACCCAAATCTGGACTCGCTCCGAGTTGAGTTAAAACTGGGGTATTACATATGGATGCTGCTCCAGGAGGCTCAGCAACAACCAACAACCAAGATCTTAAGGGAGCCCTTGTCATTCAGGAACTCATAAAGGAGACGAACGTGCCGGGTGCTCTACCCCAAGTTACCATAGCAGATGAGCAGAATTTTTACAAACATTCCTACAAAGCAAGTGTCGCACCGCTCCGCATACCAAAGCACTTCCCCTTGCCGAATAACATGAAGTATGACGGAACCACCGATCCAGACGAGCACATCGCTGAAGAAGAAATCCAGTCTGCTCTGGTGAAAAGGTTTGGCTCAACTCTAACTAAAGGATCCCTTGCTTGGTACACTCAGATACCAATGGGATCCATTGAATCATTAACTTAGATGCAAGACCTTTTCAGGAAAGCGCATTCTGGTGCTCCTAAGCGAGAGAAGCGCATGGAAGACATCGTCGAGATATGACAACGCGAGAACGAGCTGCTGAAGGATTACCTCAATAGATTTCAGAGGGAACACATATAGGTCTTTCCAAATCCCCACATTATTTCTGTGGTAGCCTTTGGCAAAAGTTTGAATTCAAATGGATCATTAACCACCACAAAGCAGCAGTGGAGTTTGACTCAACACCTAGTGTCCATATGGAGTGCATTAGATCAGAGGTATACTAGATCATTCTCATAACCCCAAGGACGAGCGAAGGAAGAGATTGGAAAGCTCGTCCCTAGAAGGTGAGGGCGGCGGTAGAAGGGTGAAACCAAAGGTTCAAAATCAAGTGGGCGCCGGGCGACAGAATAATTCTCGAGCATCCAGATCCTAGGAGAAGCGGACTACACCCCGGAATTTTAGTGACATTGGTCTTTGTGTCAATACTGTGGACTTAGCAACTATCACTTTATTATACTGTTAAACTAAGGCCCAGGGTCCGATGGCCACATAACGCGAAAAGGTCCACAGGAAGAAATACAACGCCCTATTGTGATTTTCATCGCAGCAGGAGCTATACAACGGTAGATTGCAATGCCTTGATGATCAAGATTGAGCACTTATTAAAGGAAGGACCTCTTAAAAAGCTGCTGGAAGAAGGGCCCGTCGTTTTAAAGGTTCGGATTCTGAGAACCTGATGACCATCAACGTAATCTTCATGGATGAACGACCGGACACGGCCACGGGGGACTGCAATCACATGGATAACATTCAGGTTCATCCAATTTGACCTGGAGGAGCAAGCAGACCAACAAGGTGACCTTGTTGTACCTGTGGAAGTATCTGGTGTACATATCTAGCAGGCTCTTATCGATCCAGGGAGTAGTATTAGTATTATTCGGGGGGAGATGTTGCACAAATTCAGCTTGTGTCCTCAAATATCCTCTAGTACTCAAAACATAATGGGTTTCAATGGATTCCGAGAAGCCTCTACTGGAGAAATAGCTCTATCGGTTCACATACCAAGCGTGATGAGCACGACCACTTTACAGGTGATGAATTACAATCACCCGTACGATGTAATCCTGGGATGGCCATGGATACACAACCTCAGGGGAGTGCCCTTAAGTTCCCCACCCTGCACGGGGTCGCCGACCTCCGAGGTGAGCGGCCTCTCCTTGAGGAATGTCGCATTACTTTAGGCAGGCTAACATTTGCCGAGTTGGAAGCTATTAAGGCCATAGAGGGAGAAGTTAGAGAGGAACTCAATAAACTGCGGGATCGACTGGAGGCAATTGATCAACTAGTCCCAAGTGTAACTCAGTTGGTATGTCGTCTCTCTGAGGTTCTACGAAAGTAAGGAGGACCCTTGTGGCTGATACAAAGTTATTTAACAATGGCTCAGACGAACATTCAATTCCTATAAATTCTAGTGATAACCGAACCCGAGATAGGAGAGCACCTATTGCTATACGTTTCAATATCTGAGATAGCCTGAAATGTGGTCCTTGTACTAGAAAGGAACGAGTAGCAGTTTCCCGTGAAATACGCCGGCAGGATGCTGCAGCGCATAGACAAGTTCTTGCCCTTGCCGCTCCAGTTCATAGAAACCATGGTAATGGCCGTATGAGAATTCTGCTCATACTTTCAGGAATATTCAGTCAGCTAAGTCTCTTCGACACCTGTACAAACCATTTTGTCTTAACCCGGTCTGACGAAAGATGTGGCAAAGTGGGCTGAAGAGTTGGGAGAGTACGACGCCACCTATCAACACCGCACAGATATCAAGTCGCAGGCATTAGAAGGTTTTACCTCAGATTTTGTAGAAGAACTGGAACAGAAGGTAGAAGAATCACTCTGGAATGAAGTAGAGTGTGAAGCCATAATTCAATCTCTTGACTTAGCCTACACACTTGGGGCAAGGGAGATCAGCCTGTACAATAAATCTTAGCTGATGGTTAATCAGCTAAGGAAAATCTTCGTAGATAGGGATATCTGCGAGCCAGATCGAAAGAAGAAAATCAGGGCAATCCTGAAAAAATTTCATGCATAGGAATTCATCCACCAAGAAGAGAACCTAGGAGATGCCGAAGCATCCAAAGATTCGTGCAATTGGCAGACGATAGTTGAGCTAACCTCTGCAAGCGTGATGAACCTTGATGTTCCGGATACAGGATCTTTTGCAAGGCAGCGTGATGGGCTGGCCAACTAACTGAGAAAAATAGGTCATCCTGAAGACATGTCAGAAAGTATCTACTTAAGGAAACAGGCAGTTCACTATTGCTTGATCGGCGAGAGATTGTACCATCGGGTCGTCAATGACTCGGGGGATAACTTTCAAGGCTCAGTAACCTTAAATAAGGTAGCCCAACAAAATGCCCCCCGAATCTTTCAAGGATCAAACATGAAGTACTTTTGCTTAAGAAAGCATTTACTTTGCTTATGTTATTTCCTTTTAATTACGGTATTTCTCAAACATGTTACGGGTTCTAGCCCACAGCATCTTAGGCTCCGCGCCTCTTTTATCTAATAAAACTACTATCTTACTTATTTAGTTTTACTCATTTATTTAGATCCATCTACGATCCAACTATTCATAGCCCCGACCCGACCTTAAGTTGAAGTAACATACTAAGTTTTCGCTAAAAAAACTAGAGTACACTATTCGCTTAGAGCCAGACCACGTCTAACTCAGCAACCAGGCGTTAATCGAGTGTTGATCTTGTCAAATCAACGACTTCACCGACACACCGATAGGGATGCCTGTCTGCGTAGTGCCATAAAATCTTAAATACTTGAGTAAATAAGCGATGACGTTTTATCTCAAAACTAAAAAGAATTGTTCCCACATGGGCTAAAGTTGTCCCATTGTGGGCGCAAACAAACATCTGATACTGATGCAACCTAGCCACCTTCTATCGGTGCACAACGGACATACTTGCTCAAGGCAGGCAGGCTCACTGACACACATTCTTAAACAACTATAACAGTCAGGATGACCGGAACCCATCTAATATCTAGGTGCACAAACTTTCTTCTTGTTCACACATTACGAAATGCGTAATACAACAAGTACGTATGAAATATTGATGAACATTCATTTCATTAATAACAAAACTGTCCGTCAGCTCATAATATACATTTAGTTCTTCCTGAATACAACATTTTTTTATAACAATTGTAGAAAAAAGAAAAGAAAAGGGAAGACAAAAAATAAAGAACTCCTCAAGATTCACATGGGTGAAGATCCTTCATCTAGATTGTAGCTACCAAACGTAAACAGTCTGAAGTTCTTCTTTTCTTTGTTGTAGTTTAAGATATGTCGGCCTGAGTATTCCTTCAGAGCATACAGCCGCTGAAACAGCCAAAGCCCATCTGCTTGATCAAAGCAAGTGATCCCGGAAGTATCTAAGTACATGACTGACCTTCCCTCATCTCGTCCATTTAACATAAAGAAAAACTAGAAGACTAGCAGCGAAGCTTGACCATCCGCTTCAACCTCAACTTGTCAAACCAGAGTGCACAGCCCCACAGATTTTAAAGTGCAAACGGAAGATGGCTGAGAGCGGAAAGGTTTGAGCTGGGAACTCATCACAGGGGAGCCTCTTCTCTCAGGTATCCCAAGGTCAACGGCCGACGAGGCATTGCAACGCCGACAAGACCGTACCAGCAGAACCAAGAGATGACCTAGGACCGTAGGCGGAGTTAGGGCTTGGAGATTCGTTAGTCTGCTCACGACCCAGAGCTCCATCTTCTTGCCTGCCATGAAACTGAGTCAGACAAGCTGACTTCAACCCTACTCTGTCAAAGAAGAAACCTAAGCACCAGTGAAATCCTGGTGGAGAAGCCTCATGACAGCTGAAAGGCTAAGCATCCTAACCCCGCATGACAAGAAGAATATCACAGCAACTGATGTGTTAGAAGACGAGCGCATCGTAACCAGTGCACGTGAAACAATGAAGACATCTCGAAAGACATCGTTAGAATGCCTATCAAACTTCATGATTCGGGGGACTTAATCCATTTTTTCATAGACAAAGAAAGAAAAAGAGATAATTGCAGGCGAGTTTTCTCCTCCATGCAACATCCATTAGGAACGAAGAAGGTTTTCTGGGAGTATCGAACCAGGATCAAAGATGATCATTTTTAAGAGAGGAAAAGCTTCTCGCTATCATGATAAATTGGTGATAAAGTGAATTATTTTCTGAAGAAGAGTTAACGATTTTCCCACTGTCATGAAGTCACTATTTATAGTCAGAAAAGGATAAGGATTGAGCATGAAATGGTCAAGCGTCATTATTACTAAAGATATGAAATGATTCGAAGCAATTAATGGTGGTTCGTAAAAAGGTGCGCGAGATCAACATCGACTAATCAGAAGGAAGTATGCGAAGTTCTCAAAGAGATCAATATCATTCTTGGTCAAAGAGACTCAAGGAGTCAGTGAGATATCTTTTCATATTACACCTCTTCCACTTCTTGACTCCTTGCGTCAGCACTCAGCAAGTGGGGGGACTGACTAAGCGGGTAAAAATATGCCACCTATTGTTATGGAGATGCAAGCCCAGCTGGTGAGACTAGACTTATCCTACAAGTCAACATTCGCTGAGGATATATGCCCACTCCTTGAGTCAACGATCGTTTAGGCGATTTAATCATAGGACGCAGGGCATACATCCCGCTGCCTAGAGTTTACAGTCTCGTAGTTAGGGTTTAGTATACCACCGCCTACAGTTATAGGCCCATGGCCTTATTAGTACTTGTATTTTACCTTATTTAAGATTGAGTATTACTACTATAAATTTCCTTTCTTACATTGTATTGTACACAACATACAATTTTCCACAGAATCAGCTACTCTCAAGGAATAAGAATTATTTTGTTCTCTCTATTATTTCTTGTTTAATTACTAGTCTTTACTTTTATCGTATTTACTTACTTTTCCATCGTAATTTACCTTATTGCTTGTGACCTCATTCATAATTAATTCTTTAACCTAGACATACAAATTTAGGCATAAACATGACTTCCATAAAATAATAAAGCAAATTCCATTACAGTGTAAAATTAAAAGTGAATGTTGCATTGGCTTTTTAGAGTCAAGTCATGTTCTAATCAGGCTATCTCTCTTAAAAGATTATGTCCACCTGTTGTCTCAACCAGCCTTTTATCTTAAGATAGGCCATATGTTTCACCAAATGCGAGGTCTCAAATATGATGTTTGGATTGTTCCTAATGAGGAAACATCTATTGGAGTTGCATAGATTTCATTCCCTAGCCTACCTCCTGTGTTTTGCGTGAAAGAAGTTATGCTTCCGTTGGCGACGGTTGTAGGAAGACCATTAAAACTTGATGCTGCCACTAAGTCTAAAACTAGACCAAACTATGCAAAGGTTAAAATGGAGGTAGATCTTTTGGCACATAGACCACAAACAATATAATTGGGATAAAGAATTCTACCAATGGCGAGAATAAGTACAAATTGATTAGAATGAAATATGACTATATTCCCATGTACTGGTGTGTGGGCAAAACTGCACCACCTATTGTTATGGGGATATGAGTCCAGCTAAAGAGACTAGACTTATCTTACAAGTCACCGGACACTGAGGATATACGCCCACTTATAGAGCCAACGGTTGTTTAGGCGATTTGGTCACAGGGCGTAGGGCACACATCCCGTCGCCTAGGATTTATAGTCTCTTAGTTAGGATTTAGTATACCACCGCCTTGAGTTGTAGGCCAATGGCCTTATTAGTACTTGTATTTTACCTTATTTAGGACTCAGTATCACAGCTATAAATACCCCTCCTTACATTGTATTGTACTACACACGATTCGCCATCAAACTCGGCTATTCTCAAGGAATAAGATTTACTTTGCTTTCTCCATTATTTCTTGCTTATTTAATTATCTTTATTTGCATCGTATTTACTTACTTTTCCATCATAATTTACCGTATTACTTGTGACCTCATTATAATTTATTGTTTAACCTAGACGTACAAATTTAGGCATAAACAGTTTGGCGCCTACCGTGGGGCCCATGCAATTGTAGGTATTCAACGAAGGAAAAGGTGAAATCATGTCTGACGATGGTAGCAGCATTCCAAAGAACACCACAAACGCAGCAGACGAGTTTGCAAAAGATCTCAACGATCCCAACATATAACAAAAGGATCCCATTGAGCCGCCAAAGGATTCTTCTCATGAGTCAATCCCTATTGCTAGCGATGGTGAGGGTGATCAACTGCCAACAGATAATTCAAAGTTCAGAGGCTTACTCTTTGACATTCTTAAAACTGCGTCCGAGCGGAACTCGAACATCATAACTGAAGGGATATCCCAGAGATTGGGAGCAGTGTTTGTTGTTTCATCTCAGAGGCCATTATCCCCGCTAAGAGCAACGCCCACAGACAACTCGCTGTCGACACCCATTTTTCCCCGAAGCAGTTAGAGTTCCAAACAAGGCTCAACTTATTGGAACTCACGGGCAAGACATGGAGTCGCCACCTAACATATTTTGTAACTAGGCGTATTAGGGCACTTACTTTTATTTCTATCCAATTAACTCTGAAATATGGTTATGTGAACTTAAAGATTCTAGGTAAGGGTTCAAGTTAACCCGAAATGAAGGCGTTAGGCACCTCTCGGGTTCCACCAAATGTTGTTACCGGCTGGACTAAATATTAGGATTCTAGAAGAAAATGATTAAACTAAGCAATAAAATATTTGAATATTAAACTACAGTATACAACTAACTACAGTAAACATTCGGCTTTTCTATTATCTTCTCTGTCCGAATGCCTCGCAAATGAAACAAACAGGTTAGTAAGAATTGTAAACAAAATTATTTAAAATAAAATAAAATAAAGTAAAAGTGGATATTTTCTCCTTATTTTAAACGCGTCGTCCGTTTGTGATTCCGTCGCGTTGTACCTCGGAAAAAATTGATATGAATTAGTACAATAATAATAATAATAATAATAATAATAATAATAATAATAATAATAATAATAATAATAATAATATTAATAATAATGATAATAACAATAATTATAAGAAAATAAGGAAAAATTAATTTTTGTAAAAGTGTAGGCTTGGATCAGTATATTGTATCAAGGGCTAGGGATGCCGAAACGGCTGCACCGGCCGGTGGCTATGCCAAGTACCGTCAATCCCACCACTCTACCGGCGCTTACTTTGCAAAGCAAACATATCGTCATCGCCTATTTTATTTTTGGAGGGACACATAGGGACATTGTATACGGGAGGGGACTTTGTTTTGGCCTGCAAAAACGTCATTGGCCGAACGGTGGAGTATCCATTCAAATCGGTGCAAAGGCCTCAAACAAATGTATATTTTCATAGGCTTTGACACAGTATGTATTATATCAACAGGGGACAATGTATAGTATCGAATAATTATTAAACTGAGGAAACTAGATATGGACCCTTCATCAGCATCACTGCAGTGACTATAATTTCAATAGTAGACACAGTTGAAACAAGCCATTTCAAACAGTCAAAAGGTCCAGCAACATTAGAACTCAACACCACACAGCCAATGATTCAAGACTAGTCAAAAGAGCCAAGCTGTATCACAACATAAACGGGTCCAGACTGCATAAGCGAATACTCCAACAAAGTGATAGGTCAAAGCACCAAGAACGCATGAAAGAAAACGAGAACAGGAGGTCCCCGGCGATGGAAGATTTCCAGTGGGTCAAAGGCGACAACAGAGAGCAGAAAATGGTGACGGGATTGGAGTAGAAGGAGCGTCACCAGCCTTCTTAGCGATGTCGCTGCCACCCCTGTCTCCCTTTTTACATTGAAATTGCAGCAACTAGTGCGACGGAGCAAAGAACAGAGCGCCCGGAAAAACTGCCGGTGATGAAGCTTTTCCAGTTGCCAGAGCAAGCGACGAGGCCCCTTCTTTTTATTTTCCAGCAACAACAGACCACCGGAATAGATGGGAAAACGAGAAGAGGGTTGCCGGCGAATTGGTTCTACATGGTAGTGGTGGTGTTTCTTTCACCACTGCTCTTGCCTGTCCCCATTCCCCTCTCTCTTTTACTGATCTGATCCCCCATCCCTGTTTGTATTCCTTTGTTTTTCTCTTGTATTTGTGTGTATATGTGTGTATGTGTTTAGATCTTTCTTGTGGTGTGTATGTATTGTGCAGCGGGTGTACATGAAGAGGAAGATGAGAGCGATGGTGATGGAATGTTTTTGAAATTAGAGAGAAAGAATGACGGTACTGGTATATACATTTGTAATGGTGTGTGTGATTGGAGAGGGGAGGAGAGGGATCAGAGGTAATGGCAGTGATGAAGGTACAAGATCCGGGGTGTACCGGTATGTATATTGCACCAGTGCATATATACAAAAAATTGGGAAAAAGGAGCTGTTGGAAATTGAAAGGAGATTAAGGGATTTGTATGTGAAATTTAGATAGGAAATCGGGGAATTGGAAAGATTGGGGGGCCAGATAATTAGGAAGAATTTGAAAAAGATATTTTCTTTCAAAATTTAAACGTAAGGACGTATTTGGTTATGAATTTGGTCCAGGTTCAAGATAAAGAAGAGTTTTTAAAAAGAAGAAAAAGAAACACTTTTTGAAATGTAAATAATAATTTTATTAATATAAGAATATCCAACTTTGAAAGAATTCGATCTAAATAATTGGTGATGAATAAAATTCGGACTGGATATTTAATTGGACTGATATTTTAACTTTAAAGGTGTCAAATAAATTAAGATATGAATATGTATACATACTATATGAAATGAAGCGAATGAACAACAAAAATTCACACGTAGAAGGAAATCAAGATACAAACCAACTTAAATAAGTATAAATAGCCACAAATATTTATTAAAATATTATAAACACACTAAATTGCACAAACAGTCACAGTTTTGAAAAATACTTAAATCATGTAAAATTACGTAATATATCTGCAATAAAGTATATAATGCATAGGTAGGTAATATCACACATAAATGCATGCCTTCTAATGCAAATTTGCTTAATCAGTTAGATTGCATCTTTAAATTAAATTATAGCCAACTACGAAAAAAGGAGGGACAAAATTGGGTGTCAACACTCGCCAGCATCAGTTCACAATCGCAGGCTCAACTTGGATGCTGCCCCTGGAAGTTCAGCAACGATCACCAATCAAGACCTTAAGGGAGCTCCTGTCATTCAGGATCTCATAAAGGAGATGAAGGCCATCCATGACCGAATCGGTAACATACCAGGTGCTCTACCCCAAGTTACCACGCTAGATGAGCAGAAGCTCGACAAATATGCTTCCAAAGCAAGCGATGCCCTGCTTTGCATACCAAAGCACTTCCGCCTACCAGATAACATGAAGTATGATGGAACGACCGATCCGGACGAGCACATTGCTGCTTACTATACGGCCATAAAAATAACGAGATTACTGAAGTAAGAAATCCAGTCTGCTCTGGTGATGTGATTTGGCTCAACCCTGACCAAATGAGCCCTCCCTTGGTACACCCAGCTACTAATGGGATCCATCAAATCATTCACTCAGATGCAAGGCCTATCCATGAAAGTGCATTCTGGTGCCCGCAAGTGGGAAAAGCGCATAGAAGACATCTTCGAGATACGACAACATGACAGCGAACTGCTGAAGGATTACCTCGATAGATTTCAAAAGGAACGCATGGAGCTCCCTCTAGTCCCCAATAATATCGTTGTAGTAGCCTTCAACAAAAGTTTGAATTCAAAGGGATCTCTAGCTACGCTAGAGTTTCAATGGAGTTTGACTTAACACCCAGTGTCCACATGGAGTGCGCTACATCAGAAGGACACTGAGAAACTTTGTTTGGAAACAAATTATTCTCATAACCCCAGGGACAAGTGAAGAAAGAGTCCAGGAAGCCCGTCCCTTAAAGGTGAGGGGGATGGTAGAAGGATGAAGCCGAAGGTTAAATATCAAGCGGGCGCCGAGCGGTAGAGTAATTTTCGAGCATCCGGATCCCAGGAGAAGTGGACTGAACCCCAGAATTTTAGGGACTTTGATCTTTGTGTCAATGCTGTGGACTTAGTCGCCAATCACTTTGATAAATTGGGCCCAGAGTCCAATAGCCACCTAGCGTGAAAGGATTTACAGGAAGAAACACAACACCCTGTTGCAATATTTATCGCAGCGGGGGCTATGCAATGGTCGATTGCAAAGCCTTGATGATCGAGATTGGACATTTACTAAAGGAAGGACATGTCAAAGAGCTGCTAGAAGAAGGACCCCACCATTTTTAAAGTTGAGAGTCAGAACAACCTAAAGACCATCAACACGATCTTCATGGACAAACGGCCGGACACGGCCCGGGCGACATCAATGACCGGGATAACATTCGAGTCCATACAATTCGACCTAAAGGAGCAAGAAAGCTACCTAGGAGACCTCGTTGTACCTGTAGAAGTATCCGACGTACATATCCAGCGAGGTCTTATCGACCCGTGCAGTAGTGCTAATATTATCCAGGGGGAAGTATTACACAAATTCATCCATTATCCTCAAATATCCTCAAGTACTCGAAACATAATGGGTTTCAACGGAATCTGAGAAGTATCTACTAGAGAACTAGCTCTACCGATTCATGTACCGGGCATGACGAGCACAATCATTTTCCAAGTGATAAATTGCATTCTCCCGTATGATGTAATCCTGGGACAGCCGTGGATACACGACGTCAGGGAGTCCCCTCAACACTTCATCAAGTCTTCAAGTACCCGACCCTGCATGGGATTGCCGACCTATAAGGTGAGCGGCCTCTCCTTGAAGAATGTCGCCTTACTTTAGACGAGATTACATCCACTGAGTTGGAAGTTATTGAGGCCATAGAGCAAGAGGTTAGAGAAGAACTCAGCAAGCTACGGGATCAACTAGCGGAGATAGATCAAGTAGTCTGGAGACCGACTGAATTGGAATGTCATCTCTCTGAGATGCTATGGAAGCAAGGAGGACAACTGTGGCTAATACAATGTTGTTTGACAATAACTCAGATGAACATTCAACTCCTACAGATTCCAGTGATAACCAAACCAGAGATAGATGTCAAGTCGCAGGCGTTGGAAGGTTTTACCTCAAATTTTGCAGAAGAACTGGAACGGAAGGCTGAAGAGTTACTCAGGAATATAGCAGTAATTGAGTATGGCAATTGGGAAATTCGCACAGGAATGAATCCCAACAGAGAGAAGGTCGACCTGTGGATTAGAACGCCATTTGGAATGGTCTACCATCAGGCCACAAAAGCTGATGACAATGAAGCAGAGTGTGTAGCCATAATTCAAACTCTTGACTTAGCCTACACACTGGGGGCCAGGGAGATCGGCATGTACAACAATTCTCAACTGATAGTTAATCAACTAAGTGAAATCTTTGTAGCTAAGGACATCTGCGAGCCAGATCGAAAGAAGTAAATTAGGGCAATCTTCAAAAAATTTCATGTGCGGAAATTCATCCACCAAAAAAAAATCTAAGGAGATGCCGAAGCATCTGAGGATTTGTACTATTGGCACACGATAGTTGAGCTTACCCCCGCAAACCGGATGAACTTTGAAATTCCAGATACAGGATCTTTCAGAGGGCAGCGTAATGCGCTGATTAACTATCCTAGGAAAGGAGAAGTCATAAAGCATATACATGTGGAAATAGGCAGTTCACTATTGCTTGATCGGCGAGCAGTTGTACCACAGGGTCGTCAACAACCCGGGGGATGATTTTCAAGGCTCAGCACCCTTAAACAAGGAAGCCCAACCGAATGCCCCCGAATCTTTCAAGGATCAAACATGAAATACTTTTGCTTGAGAAAGCATTTACTTTGCTTATGTGGTTTCCTTTTAATTACGATATTTATATGACATGTTACGGGTTTTAACCCACAGCATCCCGGATATGTGCCTCTTTTATTAATAAAACTACGATCACTTATCAATTTTACTCATTTATTTAGATCCATCTACAGTCTAACTATTCATAGCCCCGACCAGACCTAAGTTGAAGTAATATACTCACTTTTTACTACAAAAAGTAGAGTACACTACTCGCTTAGAGTTAGATCACGTTAGCTCAGCCACCAGGCATTAATCGAGAGTTGATCTTGTTAAATCAATAATTGCACCTACACGCTGATAGGGACGCCTGCCCGCGTAGTGCCAAAAAGTCTTAAATACTCAAGTAACTAAGGGAAGACATTTTGTTTCAAAATACAAAACAACCATCTGCCATGGATGCAACCTAGCTGCCGTTTATCAGTGCACACCGGACGTAATTGCTCAAGAAAGGCACGCTGATACACGTTCTTAAACAACCAGAATAGTTAGGATAATCGGAAGCCATCTAATATCTAAGTGCACAAACATGCTACTTGGTTACACATTACGAAACGCGTAATAACACAAGTACGTATGAAATGTTGGTGAACTTTTGTTTCATTAATAACAAACAGCCCGTAGGCTCATAATATACATTTAGTTCTTCTTGAATACAACAGTTGTTTCAATTGTAGAAAAAAAAAGGAAAGGGAAGACTAAAAACAAAGAGCTCCTCAGAATTAACATGGTTGAAAATCCTTTGCCTGGATTGTAGTTACACGCCGTAAACAGTCCAGAGTTCTTCTTTTCTTCTAACAGCCCGAGATATGTTGGCCTGATCATTCTTTCAAGATACACGGCCGTTGGTGCAACCAAAGCCTGTCTGCTTGATCAAAGAAAGGGATCCTGGAAGCACTTGAGTAAAGGCCTAACCTTCCCCCATCTCGTTTGTTGAACGCGAAGAGAAACTACAAGACTAGCAACAAAGTTTGACCATCTGCTTCAACCTCAACTGGCCGAACCGGAGTGCACAGCCCCATAGATCTTCATGTGCAAACACACGTTCGCCGAGAGAAGAAAGGCTTGAGCTGGGAACCTACCATAGGGGAGCCTCTTCCCTCGGGTATCCCACAACCAACGACCGATGGAGCGTTACAATAGCGATTAAGGTGAAGCAAATAACCAAGATGAAAGCTATGAACTACGAAGGACTCCGAAGTTCAGTGATGCCTTAGTCACCCACAGTTGTGAAGCTATATCCTCTTGTATGCCATGAGATTGTGCCAAGCAGTGGATCACCAGCCCGGAGCCATTGAAAGAGCCGCCTGGACACACGAGGTATCCTTACGGAAAAGGCGCACGGAAGCTGAAAAGGCTAAGCATCCTGGCCCTGCATAACAAAAAGAAAATGACAGTAACCGTTTAGAAGATGAGGGCACCGTAATCAATGCACATGAAACAATGAAACCATCCCGAAGGACTTCATTCATTCCTTCATGGATGAAAAGAGAAAAGAAGATAACTATAGATGAGTTGCCTCCTATAATTCTCTTTAAGTGTCATCCATTCAGAACGACGAAGGTTTTCTAGGAATATCAAATTAGGATCAAAGACGAACATTTTTAAGGGGAGAAAAGCTTCTCGCTATCATGAGAAATTGCTGACGAAGTGAGTTATTTTCTAGAAAAGAGTTATGATTTTTCTACTGTCATGAAGTCATTATTTATAGGTAGAAAGGGATAAGGATGAGGCACGAAACGGTCACGCATCATTATTGCTAGACATATGAAATGATTCGGAGCAGTTAATGGCAGTTCTTAAAAAGGTGTGTGAGATTGGTATCAGCTAATCAGAAGGAAGCATGCAAAGTTCTCGAAGAGATCAATGTTATTTTTGTCAAAGAGACTGCGAGTCTCAAGGAGTGAGTGGGATATCTTTTCACATCTGCAACGCTTTCACTTCCTGACTGCTTACGGAAGCACTCAGCAAGTGGGGGGACTCATTGTGCGGGCAAATATACGCCACCTATTATTGCGGGGATACGAGTCCAGCTGAAGAGACTAGACTTATCTTACAAGTGATCGGGCACTGAGGATATACACCCACTCCTAGAGCCAATGACCATTTAGGCGGTTTTGTCACAAGGCGCATGGCACACATCCTGTCGCCTAGGGTTTACACTCTCCAAGTTAGGGTTTAGTATACCACCGCCTTGAGTGCTAGGCCCATGGCCCTATTAGTATTTGTATTTTTCCTTATTTAGGACTGGGTATCACAGCTATAAATACCCCTCCTTACATTGTATTGTACAACACATGATTCGCCATCAAACTCGGCTGCTCTCAAGGAATAAGATTTACTTTGCTTTCTCCATTATTTCTTGCTTATTTACTTATCTTTATTTTCATCGTATTTACTTACTTTTCCATCATAATTTACCGTATTGCTTGTGACTTCATCCATAAATAATTGTTTGACCTAGACGTACAGATTTAGGCATAAACAATTGCAAGGAGTGCAAACTGCAGGGTGGCAATGAAGATGAGTGCTTTATGATTCACCTAGAACTTCTACCTAAAGATGCAGATTCTAGTGAACATGGTGAAGCTTCTAAAGAAGATCCAATTAGGGTGTTGCAAAGTTGTAAATTTGTGAGCAATGTTAAAATTGGAAAGGCTATTGTGCAGGCTCAAGTAGGAGATCAACCTCAAATTAGTCAAAGAAAAGATGGAGACCATAAGAATATTGCTGCAGCTTAAGGCCAAGAAAATTAATGAAGGAATGACAAGCATTTTTTGCATCCTAATAGAATCCAAATTCTTGGACTCGAGTGGAAAATACAAAAAAAAACATGTTACTGATGGTGTGAATGAAATAGCAGTCCCAACTTCTAACACTTTTGCCATGTTGGAGGAGGAGGAAAATAATCAGGAAGAACGTGGTGATATTCTGAACTAAGCAATTGGTGATCAAAATGAGAAGGAAGATTCAACTGCTATTATCCCAGTTACAATGGATAAATTTTCACACCTATAGATGGAAATCCTAATCCAGTTGGGACACGAGAATGGGCGGAAGATGCATTTAAAGAGAACCCAAAAAAATCGGGTTGTTGGTAAGATTGTTGTTTCAGGAAAGGATGCTATAATTTTTAATAAAAGTTCTGCTGCTGAGGCATCAATTTTGGACAAGAATTCTCAGAAATCAGTATCCTTTAATGCAACTTTTTCTCCTAATTTGATTGGGAAAGCTGAGGGTCGTAGGTTATCTAGTTCTTGTGGGAAATGAGTGTAGGCAACGCTCCCAGCTCCTATTAAAGCTTCAGGAAGTGTCATTAATGCAAAGGCCAAAGCTATTACACATGCACAAGATTTAAGCTTCGAGGTTATTAATCCAAGGGAGAAATTTAATGACGTTTTTCATGTTTTGGTGCCTGTTCAGAATTCTAGTGCAAACACATTTAATATGGTTGAGAGGAATATTGGAGATAGTAGTAATTTGGACAATGGATTAATGGTCATTAATGATGTAACTCTAAATGAGCTGGAGGGTACTAATTCTGTAACTTTTAATTTACTGAGGCAGGCACTAAATTTGTTGTCCAAAATAGGAAAGGATTTACTTCCTTTACATCATGTTGTGGGAAAGGAGTCAACTTTATCTCCTCAACAAGGTTTTGTTGTTCCAAGTGGTGCCGGGTATCCAAATAAAGAAAGAAATAATTTTTTCTAAAATACTGCAGCAGATTCTATTCCATCACCGCCATCAAATATTGACCTTGCACAAGACTCATCAACGACTTTTGAATCAACTATGCAAAAGAGAGTAGATGAGGAAACATTCATGATGGATGCCAGGTCCACTTTACTAGGAGAGGAAGACGCAGTGCTTATCGATAACATGTAGTTAGTGCCAAGAGTAAAGATAACGGCACGTCATGAAGGTATAAAATTGGTAGATGGGCCATTAAGTCCTAGTAAATTGAATTTTGAAGAGCATGCTGAGGATTCCACTGCTCAGAATTTTGAGCAAGTTGCCCGGGAAGGTGATTTTTCTCAAAGTAGTGTCAAGTCACAGAAAAATTTTGTTCTTCTAGGACCATTGGAAAAGCCAGAGCCACCTAAGGAACAAAAGAGGCAGAAGAAGACTTACAGTCAGGATCCAAATAAAACACAGTCGTTGAGGTCTGCCTCAACAAAGAAGAATTAATTGATTGATAAATCTCTTATTTGGAATATCCATTCAGTTAACACTCAAGAAGCCTTTGATAGGTTGATTACCCTTAATTAAAAGAATTATTTTAAACTTATTGGATTCATGGAACCGTTTCAGAATGTGAGTACCATTGAAAGTTATAGAAGAAGTCTGGGCATGGAGCAGTGCTTTTATAATTTAAATAGGAAGATCTGGGTTTTTGCTACTGGAACAATGTAATTTCAATGGTAATGAATGATGATCAGTAGCTGACTCTTAATTTTTACCATGAGCAATATGACCAAGAAGTGGTGGTTACTTTTGCGTATGCAAAAACAAGTGTTGTAGAGAGAATTTACTTTGGAATGCTATGCAATATTCTTCAGCTGATAATGAAATGCCTTGGCTTGTTGTGGGGGACTTTAATGTTATCTTGTCTGATTCAGAGAAGTATGGTGGCTTGCTAATTTTTTCACAAGAATATGATGAGTTTGCAGCAACAATTGCTAATTGTCAGATTATGGACCTGAGCTTCTCTTCAGGTAGTGGTTTTACTTGGTGGAATGGAAGAATTGAGGAATTTTTTATCCTCAAAAGGCTTGATAGATTCTTGGGCAATAAGCAGTTGTTGAACTTGTTTCCTAGAATTGAAGTTGTTCATTTAGCAAGAGTTGGGTCTGATCATTCACCTCTCTTGGTTAAATACTCTCGAGAGACTACCCCAATTACTAAACCCTTCAGGTTTTTGAATTTTTGAGCATCGCATGATACTTTTATGGATGTTGTATGTGAGTCCTGGGCTTTGGAGGTTCGAGGGGATCCATTTGTTGTATTTCATGCAAGGATATCGGTGCTAAAAAAGGCTTTGGGAAAATGGTGCAAAGATACCTATGGAAATATTTTCCAGCATGTTGCCTCACTTGAAAATATTATTTTGGCTCATAAAATTCAATTAGAAACAGCCCCTACACCTGAAAATCGTGCAGCTTTGATGATGGCAGAAGTAGAATTGAAATATTTTCTTTTTGTGGAAGCTGAATTTTGGAAACAAAAAGTTGGAATACAATTGTTCAAGGAGGGATTCTAATACAAAATTCTTCCATGCTTTTGTCAATGGTAAGAGAAAGAGGATTCATATTAATATAATTCAAAACAGAGATAGTGCTTGGATTAACTCTCAGGAAGCAATGGGGAGCGCGGAAGTTTGGTTCTATGAGAGGCAATTTTCTTAGGAGCCTCATGATCATAATTTTGATTTACTGATGCATGTTCCAAAGTTGATTACGGATGAGCATAATCAGGAGTTGGTCAGGCTACTTTCTATGGATGAAGTTTGGGCAGCAGTGTTTGGTCTGAGTGGTGATAGTGCTAGTGGTCTGGATGGATTCACTGGAAATTTTTTTTAGCATTGCTGGGACATTGTCAATGAGGATCTTCTTCAGGTTGTTCGGGCATTTTTTTTGTGGAAGGGCTCTGCCGAGGTATATTACACATACTAATTTGGTTTTACTTCCAAGAAGCCTTATGTTGCTACATTTAATGATCTGAGGCCAATTAGTTTGTGTAATTTTATCAACAAGATTTTGTCAGGAGTTGTTCATGATCGCCTTTCAAGATTTCTTCCTTTATTGATTTCTCCTAATCAAGCTAGTGTTTTAAAAGGAAGAAGTAGTGTGGAGAATGTTCTTTTGGCTCAAGAAATAATTCATGACATAAAATATAGGGGTCCGGATTGTAATGTTGTTATTAAATTGGATATGATGAAGGCGTTTGATAGGGTTTCTTGGCCTTTTTTAACAATGATGCTGAGGTAGTTTGGCTTTTTTCATGAGTTTGTTGATTTTGTGTATCAATTAGTTCTTCTAATTGGTATACCATACTTTTTAATGGGCAACCTCATGGCTTTTTTCACTCTGAGAGGGGGATTGAATTCTTTGCATAGTCACGGTATCTACAAGGGCTATGCAATGCCTAAATAGAATCCCTACATTAATTATTTATCCTATGCATATGACACCATATTATTTACCTCGACTGATGATGATTCCCTGCACTTTATTATGGGTGTTTTGACAACATATGAGGATGCTTCTGGGCAAAAATAAACAAAGAAAAAAGTGCAAATTTTCTTCGTGATTCAGTGGCTGTCGATGATGTTGAGAAGCTTGAGAGGATCACTCATATTCATAAAATCCTTTTCCTTTTACTTACATTGGTTTCCCTATTTTTTATGGTAGAAGGATAAAGATTAATTATGAAAATTTGGTGGAGAAATTTGCTTCAAAAATTCATAGTTGGAGTTCCAAGATACTTTTTTTTTTGGAGGTAGAGCTATCCTCATCAAGCATGTTCTACAGAGCATGTCAATACATATGTTGTCAGCTTTGAATCCACTTGATTTTGTGCTCCATCAGTTGCACAGATTGTTTTCCAATTTTTTTTGGGCAATTCTCAAGAGAGCTTGTGCAGACATTGGACTTCCTCGAAGAATTTGTGTGTGCCGCATGATGAAGGAGGTATGAGTTTCAGATCTCTCTTTGATATTTCTAGTGCTTTATTTGCCAAACTCTACTGGAATTTTAGAACTAAAACCTCCCTTTGGGTACTTTCATGGCAAATAAGTACGGTAAGAAGTTGCATATGGCTATTGTACCTTTCAAGCAAGGGTCATACATGTGGCGGAAAATTTTGATTGCACGAGCTGCTATTTATATTTTTGGTACGATAATTGGACGGGTCTTAGTCCTTTATATTTTGTTGTGCCTTACCGCTACGATTGTTATTTGTAGTACAATAGGTTGAAAGATGTGGTCGTAGATGGTCATTGGGTTGAAGAACTTCTTCACCGACTTTTGCCAAATGATATTACTTTTCATATTGTTGATAATGTTAGATTGGACAAGGATTTCGATCAAACGGACAAAGCGTGGTGGTGTCTTATTTCAAATAGAACTTTCTCGGTAAGTGGTGCATGCGAATATGTCCAGTATAAGTTGCCCAAGGTGAATGCTTCCAAGTTTATTTTTTGTAAGGGGATACCAATAAAGATATCATTTATAATGTGGAGATTGTAGAAATTTAAACTTCCATTTGATGAGGAGTTGAAAAAGATGGGCTACAATTTCGCTTGCAGGTGCGAATGTTGTGAAAATCCTAGTATAGAGATGAGGGAACATGTCTTTTTTACTAGTCCGGTCGCTAGGCGTTTGTGATTTTCTTTTCTTTTTTTTTTTTTTTACGCAGGGGGCTGATTTTAATATACCGGTGGATACATTGGTGCAAGCATGTTTTTTTACTGTGGAAGCAATGGTCTAAACCTTGGATTCAAGTTACATATTACACAATTCCATATTTTATTATTTGGACTTTATGGTAAAGGAGAAATGTTATCTGGTATGGAGATACTGTCTCTTTTGCTAAAATGATTTATGAGGTCTCTCACAATATTTATTTGTTCATTAAATCCAGATTTTCTTGAATTCAAATTCAAAATGATGGTTTGCCTCATGTTGTCCACACTTTGGAAAGTTGTATGCCTACATTTAGGTACACTATAGTAGTTTGGGAGAAGCCATTGTGGGTTATTTTAAATGTAATACGGATGGTTCTTCTTGTGATAATTCTGGCCTGAGTTCCATTGGTTTTTGCATTAAAAATTGTGTAGGAAATCTGATTTTTGCTTATGCAAAGCAAATTGGTGTACAAACTAATGTTATTTCTGAAGCAATGACAATTTTGGAGGCTATGAACTATTGTGTTGCAATAGCTTTGGTCTTATCTTGATAGAGACAGATTCCTTGTTACTGAAGAATGTTATTGAAGATAAATATGGCCAAATTTATGGTCTATTAGTGCTTTAGTTGATGAAATTATGTACTTGAAGGGACATAATTTTCAGTTTTGCTCATACGTATGGAAAAGGTAACAAACTAGCTGACTATGTTGCAAACCTTACTTATAAGTAGTCCGAAGTATGTTTTAGCTCATTTAATAAGCTCCATGTACAAGCAAGGACCTTGGTGAATCTTGACAGGTCACATTGTAGTTCCATACATGCAAGGCCATTGAAGAAGGGATGTTGACATTTGAAGGAGTACGAGTGGAATCGAGGGGAGGGGAATTAATGGGTGAGATAGAGAAGCTGGAGGAAGTAGGGTCTATTCACTATGGTCAAAGTCTTTGGGCAGAGATCATGGTGAAACTTTACTCTAACAAAGTATTCTGTTGTGCAGGTTTAAATATCAATAGCTTTCAAGAATAGAGTGGAGTAAATTTTGTGATAATGATGCTGCATTATACAATTGTTTCCAAGACTTACACTCTTGCAGGTTATACTATGTACGCTGTTTGTTATTACTTTATCGCAGCTTGGCGAGGGGATTGTAGTATCAATATAGGACTAAGGGAGCAACTGGGATATTGTGGCTTCTTGAGGCAATGGATGTCTTGCTTAGGAGTGACATGTTTTATCTCATCGAGACGCAAGGTGCTCGCTAACCTGCTTGTTAAGGCGAGCATATTGCTGCAATTCATTGCCAATTTTTGCCGAGCTCACTGCCCTATTCGCCTAATCGCGACAATTTCTGCAAGCTGATTTTGACGCGAGCTGTAATTTCTCATTCAATCTACTGGGTGCTAGGCTGCCATGATTTAATTCTTCGGTCTTTATACTATTTGTATTAACATCTCAAGTACAAGTTCTAATTCTTAAAATAACAAGTTTGCAAGTCTCTATACTAGTGGGGCGATGCATTTTTTTTCTTGGAATAGTTTCAACATCTGTTTCAACTCTCTTAACAGGCTGCTGTTGGTTCTTCTTTTGGTCCAGCTTGCTAGCAGCTGCTTCACACCAACTCATGCCATGATGAATTATTTGCTCTCTGCACATGCCAATAGGAAGAAGACTTTAGTACAAGTTATATTTAATCCTACACATTTTTTAACTCATTTTCTCATTACAATAGCTATTAATTCATTTTATGTAAAGTGCTATGGTTATGTAATATCTTTATTCAACTTGGTGGTATTAGTTTCAAATGGTGATCATTCCAACGAGATGGGGGGTAGTATCTGGATATGGCGCTATTTTTATTATAGCTATATTGTATTTAATTTTGCATTTGTTATGCGCTCAAATTGTAATGTCAATGTTTTTTTGTTACTTTATTATTAATAAAAATGGTCACTAGACAACCTGTCTAGGTGACTCGTTATTATTTAAAAAAAAAAAAAAACTAGAATACTTTTAGGGATTTGATCAATTACTAGGAATTAAAATATCAGTGTATTCAAAATTCGAATTTGATTAAAATTTTTTTAGGGGGAGTATCACGAAATTAGCAGTGAGGATATTTGATTGAGAGCCTATAATTTGGCATCCTGTAGAGTATATTTGAAAGGAAAACTCTTATGTTTATTCTATTATATTTTTCGTAAAATCAACTAATTTTTTCCATATGGAAATACATACAAACGTTATTTGTTATGATTTTTATTTGATTATGAAAATAAAATCTTTTCTTTCCTTATTTGACAAAATACTGATTTCTTTGTACTCCTTTTCACATTCCTAACTTTAAGCTAATTAAACTCTTTCCATCTATATATAAATAAAAGGAGATTAGTAGTTATATTAGTTAGCATAGTAGTTATGAAAATAGTTAGGACAAAATATTTATCCATTGTCATAAAATTGAAATATAGATTTTTATTGAAAAAATTACCACATATATAATTAGTGTGTTTGAATTTGAATTGAAAGTTGAAAGATAAAATAAGGATAAGACATCTCTTTAGAATATTTCAAATCAATTTACCTCATTACAATCGGTAGATCAAATCGAATATTGGCAATGTTATGCCGACTTCTTAAAATTTATAAAATATAATCGAGATTTGTTATCAAATTGTGTACATTAATGGATTAATTTGGAATGCATGCCAATCTATTAACTTGGTATAATAATAGACAATTTGATTACAAAATTAAGCTTATGTTTAACTTTTAATTTTCGATAAAGTGTGTGTGTGTGTATATATACATAGACACGCACACAAAAAAAAAAAAAAAAACACACACACACACAAAAGAACAATTTATAGTCTTAGGACACAAAAGACAAGTTTTATGAAAAAGTTAGAAAACTTTGTAATGAATATTTGAATGGGGTTTAATTTTAATTAAAAGTTTGATTATATTAAGATTATATCATATTTTAAATTAAGAATTTACAAAACTTATCAACAAAATTAATGTTAACAAAATAAGGATAAGAATTTGAACCACTATTGTGGATGTTTAGAGAACAAATCAGATCAGATTTGAATATAAGATAGACAAAGAATTCTTATCTACTTCAAGTTGAATCTGAATTGAAAGAAAATATTTTCAAATTTGAATTGAAATATTATATATTTTTTTAATTTGAATTTCATGAAAAATATATGCTTTAAAGCACGAGACATAAATATATATCTAACTATTTATATGTTTTTATATTTCTTTTTATCTAAATTTAAACGAGAATTAAACAAGTAAAGTTGATAGTATATTAGGATTCTCTATAACATGAAATTTAAAAGAGCAATGGATAAAGACAAAAAAAGTAAATCAAAAGGTTAATATCATTTTAACCTAAAAGATAAGAATTAGATAAAGGTCATACGAAATATATCCTAGATTTCAGCGAATCTCCTTCTCAAATAGAGTAAAAAGATTCATGTATTGTTTCAAATTATCATTCTAAAGTTTGTGTTAAGTACTATATATAAAGCTTGTATCAAGTGAGTTTGGAAAAGGCAAGAGGCGCACCAATACCAGAAGGCATTTATTTTTATGACATATATACATAACAGTCTATATTGATGATTAATTTACGATGCACTAATGTATACTTTAGTTCTTTAAATTAGTAATTATTATAGACATACTTGATATTACTTTACTCTAATGTGATGATATTCATAAAATTTATTTGTAATATAGATAGTTGTATGTTTAATTTGCCTACAGGAAGAAACAAGAAGATGACCTACTTCTTTCAAGCCAGGCAAGACAAGGTAATGACAATTTTGTTCTTAAAATTCTTATGCATTTCAATTTGTTGATCGTTCTTGCTCATTATTCTAAATTTTCTAATATTACTGTGATATTATTGGAAAGGTCTCACTGCAAAAAGTATTACTCCTATTGAGATTGAGGTTGCGCTTTAGCAGGTATGGTTTCCATCCATTTTGCTTCACACTTAACATTATGAAATTTGCACATTGATCTTTTACTATCAAGCAGTTACATTCTTCAATTCCATTTTTAGTAGCCCCAACTTTATCCAGCATTTAAGTTCTCATAAGCGTAATTTAAAGATAAAAAACAATCTTCAGTATCTATGGATATGATTTGATACATTAATGGAGATATGTTGAAAACAACACTCAAACAAGAAATAGAATGAATAGTTGTGTAAACTACAATGAAAATGAATAATAAGGAATGGTGGAGTAGAAATGTGAAAAAAAAAAGAATGAAGTTTAGGAACACCAACCAAGTGTAGAACGAAACATTCTTAGTGAATGATTCACTATTGTTATACAACCATTTATCTTTTGAATGTAAATATATATATTTGTTTTATCTGTTTCAAGAAATGTATTATTTTGTTTAATTCTTTTATATTATTCTACTGGCTTTTCTTACATTGCAGTCACATGTTCTCCATAGAGTCATACTTGGCCATACTCAAGATAAAATGAATGACCTAACAAAAGTCCAGATGCGAACTAACACAGGAATATGAAAGTGTGCATCAAGTAAAATGAGAGTATACAGAAAGAGATGAAGAAGACAAAGAAAATCTAGCAAAAAATGTTATAGGTAGGTGAAAAACTAACTAAGTTTTTATGGCGTAAAATAGCTAGCTTTAGTGTTGGTATTATGAATGAATATTTTCATATTGTTTTGAACTCTCTTCTTTTAATATGATGAGGAATTATAGCTGTACCTTTTTTCATGTTATTGCTTCACCCATGTCAGAATAGTTCGGGTTGTCAATACCCGTAGTTTAGTTACTGTTAAATCACAATTTTCTATCATGGTTTTAAGTTGCATGTTCTTTGTTTAATGTTTAACTTAACTATTGGCAAGTAAATATGTTACTTTTTGTATTATACTATCGAAAGATATAATTCAAATATTAGATGTTCTATCAGTTATTTGGGTTAAAATTTATGTTGTGTTTTATTATCCTAGATACATGCTAACTAGATTGAACAGTGCACATCATTATTCAAGATGACACCTCTATAGGGACGTCATTAGTTGGTAGTCTTGCCTAAATCTCTTTTACTGATGTTTAAACCAGAGGACTACAAAGTATACTGCACATAGTTATATTTTTTATATTGTTTTGGTCAAATGGCTGAAGAGGATAACACTATAGGCGCAGTACAGTTGTGTAAATGTGACATGTTCCAAATTTCAAGAGGCATGACAATTTAATCTTGCTTGAATCGCTTTGTAGGTAGCATATAATCCTTCTAGAATTAGTTCTACATGTGTGTATTTAATTGCTTATGTAAGATGAAATATGTATCGTATACTTCTTTTAGAATTTTTTCTACATGTATGCCTAGAATTTTACCTATTTGTTGTAATGAGGTCCTAGCATCTAAGGCACACTAATATAATATATTATATTTAAAAATAAATGTTTGTCTTTTTTTAATCTCTTTTTATTGTTGATCATTAGGTAATCCAAATATTATTTTATGTTGTTTTATTTTTTTTGGTTTTATTTTCTCTCTGTGGAATACTAACTTGATTAATTTTTATTAATATTTTCCAGAGTATCTCACGGTACAATACACCGATTAGATTAGCTAAGTAAGACAATATAATCACTAAAAAGCAAATTAAAGACCAATATACTCCAAATATTTCTCTAGGGGATAATTATAAATTTTATATTTATTCTTTCTGAAATAGTCATGTTAATGATCAATTAGTTATGTTGTTCTTTCACCGATTACAAGTAAAAAGGGATTGAAGAATTAGTTTATTATTATGATAGATAAATAACAAATAAAACTAGAATTGTAATGTATAAAAAAAAAAGTTTTACGTAATTTTTTTGAATAGTCAATAAATTTATTTTTTATCTATACATTACGTCATGTATCATTACATGATTTTAATTAGTCAATTCATATGGTTTGCATCAGAAATTATATGATCATTAATTTATTTTCATCACAAACTATATGATTAGGCATCATTTAGTGGGGTAGGTCTCACCAAAAAGAAAAATAATTATTAGTAAACCACAATAAATCATATCAAAATTTTACATTTTTTTTTTAAAAATATAATATACCACAATCAATTTTTGTTGATATCAGCCGCGCATCGCACAGATATTAAGACTAGTTACACAATAAAAGGGCTGCCCCTCCTCTCCTATTACATACACTTACACGTTAAAAAGTACTCCTTCCTCTTTAATGAAAAAGAAAAGCAAATAAAGCTCTCTGTTCCTTCTTACTCCCTCCGTTCCACTTTAGATGAACCCATTTGACTTTGCACGGAGTTTAATAAAAAGAGAAGACTTTTGAAATTTGTGGTCTAAAAAAAGTTATAAATATTTGTGTGGCTACAAATCATCTAGGGATGAGTAAAAGTGAATATTTCTTTCCAAATTTAGAAAGAGGTCATTCTTTTTGAAACAGACTAAAAATGAAATAGGTTCATCATTTTTTAAACGGAGGGAGTATTTACTTATGGTTCTTGAAGTTTTTAAAGTTGCTTCCCTGCTATTTATCACAAAGTACTAACCTCGAGAGAAAAAAAATTGCATGTGTTGGATTTGTAAAGGGTGAAGCTCTCTATTTGTGAGATACCAATGTCTGCTTGAGCCTTTCATAGCTACCTATTAACCCTTTATCCAGGCTTGTTCAGATACCCTTGCAAGGATATACCATGTCTTCTTTTATTGAGGTGCTTAAGGTTTCGTATTTGGCCAAACCAAGGCCCTACAACTAACAATATTTATACAGAAAAGGCAGCCACAAGGCATTACAAAAATATTATCTTTGTTAGTTCATAATAGTGTACCCAGGATATTTTTCTAATCATTTACTTCAATCCCCTAGACCCTTTTACATGTATTTGACAGGGCTCTTATATACTTATATAATTAAACAGGGTAGTATGGGGAAATTTTGATCACTAGCCATTTTTGGACGCTCTCAATGGGGACTATCCACCGTTTCAAAATTCATTGAAGAATAGCCAAAAATTCGCGCGCACACTTAAGCTCCATTAGCGTTGGAAAAACACCCCAGACTAGCCCCATAACAAAAAACTGGGGCTTTGAACAAAACTTGTTCAAAGCCCAAGTATTTTGTTATGGGACTTTATATATAAAGCTGAGTCCCATAACAAAATGATGGGGCTTTGAACAAGTTTTGTTCACAGCCCCAGCATTTTGTTATGGGTTATGAGACTTTATATATAAAGCTTCAGTCCCATAATAATGCTGGGGCTTTGAACAAGTTTTGTTCACAGCCCCAGCATTTTGTTATGGGACTGAAGCTTTATACATAGTCCCATAACAAAATGCTGGGGCCTTGAACAAAACTTGTTCAAAGCCCCAGTATTTATACTGGGGTTAGTTTACTGAAGCTTCCCCAGTACAAATACTGGGGCCTTGAACAAGTTTTGTTCAAAGTCCCAGTATTTATACTGGGATTTGTCCGGAGGTGGCTATTTCTCAGCGAATTTGTTTTTGACGGCTACAAATCAATTAACGCGCGCCAAACAGGCCCTACACTAAATTTTCACGGTAGGAAGTAGTAAGTTCATAGCCCATAAAAAGGGCTATTCAGTGGCTTTTCCTTAACTCCTCATTTATTTTGTGCATGCATAATTGATCGAAAGTGGAAGTGTTTGCGTGACATGTCAAGAAACTAGTGTTTCTCAAGTATAAAATGGGTGTTAAAGACAAATGTTCTTCAGCAATTTTAAACGAATTTGAACAAAACCTGAATTGTCAGGGGCTATTTTTGCAATTCTGTTCCGATTAAGGCTTATTTATGCAAAACTTATTGGCTGGCCAATTTGAATTCTCGGCCAGAACCTTTTAAAAGAAAACTGATTTGTGTAAAGAGCCAAGACATCCTCTTTACACTAACTAATAGTGTATAAGGGAAAATATAGGCTTTGGAGATTAAGTCAATAAAAAAAATAAACGCTACTTTTCTAAAAGAAAATGTTACATTAATGTAGTTTATGTAATGATTTGCGTGCAATTTTTGAAACCATCTAATAACTGTATTTTTCTATATGTATGTGTGTTATTTTCCTTATGTGCATGAGCTTTATAACCAATTTGCCAAGTCTTCTTTGTTTATTTATATTTATATTTATATAGAAAAATCCCTAAAAAAGTGGTTACATTCCCTATAACTTTTCTAGAATTGCTATAGTACTTTTGCATGTTCTTGAACTCATTTGCATACTTAGTCAAAAAAGTCCGAAATAAATTTGGTTGGAAACTACTTTTTGTGGGATTTAGGAAGTGCCTAACAACTTCCTCCAGAATCACAAGAGTTTTTTACCTTAGAATTTCTACCAGATACGATTTCCTGGAGTTAATGTTGACACTTAAACATTATAGGTGACCAAATATGCCTTTAGATGAATTTATTAGGTGGTGCCTCCAAATTTATTCCAAACGAGTCACCTTAGTCAAACCCACATTCAAGCTAAATCAGCCAAAAAATAGGGTGCGGCAGAATGACAACGATGCTGGAAATTTTTTTCAAAAGTCCTAACCATAACGGTTAATTTTTGGGATTATCTATGATTCATTTTTATTTATTTTTTACTGTTATTATTATTAATTAGCATTATTTATTATTATTATTATTATTATTATTATTATTATTATTATTATTATTATTATTATGTACTAACTATTTTTTTGTTTTAATTTTTTTTCATATCTTTATCCTTATTCCGTTTATTCATTTCATTATTGTTTATGTAGTTTATTTCAAAATATATTGTATAATAATGCATTATTTATGTAAAATTTCCGTTCATATTGCCTGCCACTCTTGGCACCCTCCAACCTCTTAGAGCCCTTAGGAAGGGATGGTTTCGTAGAACCCACAACCGCCCCTTTTCCCTAAGAAAATAACACTTTAAGGAAGGTCTTGCAAAATTTAGCCAACTAGCGGGGCTGTTGACGGTCTGCAAGTCTTCAACTTTCAAGTTGTCCGCTTGAAAGAATTAGTCTAGACGTACCCAAAATCATAGAGGAGACATCGTTAAGTTCATGCATCATGCCATTAATAGGAAATTATGACTCCGGTTTAGGTCTAAGTCCTTAGTTCACCATGTCCAAGGGGCGTTTGGACATGACCATGTGTGCATCCCTTTTAAAATTAAATATGCTAAGTGTACGTCATTTGTTCTCCAAAAGGGAAGTGCAGTTGAGTCTAATGGTATTTTCTTTTTTGTAGGTCATCATGAGTCGCAAAGAGTACCTTCGGTTGGTCATAGTTATCGATATTCCAAAAGATATAAGGTTTTGGAGGAAAAACTTGGGAGAAGCTGGAAAATTCGAGCTATGCCAGACTTTAGGTCATTTACCATTACTGATGGACGTAGAACCTAATAGGTTCCTTATTGAAGCTGCTACCTGTTATTGGGATGCTGATAGAAATGTTTTTAGGTTTGGGAAATATGAAATGACACCTTTATTAGAAGAGATTGGATGTTTCATCGAAGAACCTTGGCTACGACGAAAATATTGCAAATGGGAAGTCACTACTATTATTGCACCCCGGCAGCCTACTAAAGATGAGTTTTGAGAGTTATTTGGATTTCGGTCAAATGACGTGTCTGAATTTTTGCAAAGGTCTAAGTTTAGCTGCATATACTTGTACGAGAGGTTTGGATATGAACAAGGATACAAGAAACATGAGGGCGAGTTCACATCATATCAAGATTGGAAGAATAATAGAATCTTTGCTTTTGCGGTAGTATTTCTGGGCGCTGTTGTATCCCCGTAGGGAGCGCACTAGGAGATCAATACAAAACTGGTTCATTTCACGCATGCATTATTTAAAGGAATAGAGGGGAAGAAGTGCACCATTGTTCCTACGGTCCTATAAGAAATTCATAAAGCCTTAAAAAGATACAAAAACGGGGCTCAACAATTTTCAGGCTTGTAATTTATTGTTAGAAGTGTGGTTGACAAAACACCTCCGAAAGAAGCCAAATGTTGGTCAAGAATTCTATAACATGTGTCGTTCCGGCCATATTTTTGCCAAACACTGTGGCATCAAAAGGTTCCAAGCACCTAAGACTACTCACGAGTGTCATATTTTGTTAAAGAATTTGAAGAAAGAAGATATACAGTGGATGTACCCATGGTTCGCATCTAAGAAAGTGTTGCTTTAATCCAAGATGAAATCATTTGTCGTTCTCATAGGTATACGTGGTCTCCAACCTTACATACTCATCAGAGCTATGAGAGAAGCAGGTAGAAGACAAGACACACTGTTGGTAGGCGCCACAGGCCAATTCCATGTAGTCTATCAAGAAGACATGGTCCCATTCGTGACACAAATTTGCAAGCTGTGGAGAGAAAAGAGGTTTGCAGAAGAAAATACAGTTGAACCAGACAGATATCAAGCAGACTGTGGGGTTGGTTATTTAGAATAGTTATGTAATGGCATAAAAAAATGCCCCTGCACCTAAACCCGACGTACCAGGGGCAGTTAAAGACAATGAAGGTAAAAAAAAAAAAACAAGATTGAATGGTTGATGAAGAAGCTAAAGATGTCCAAGAGGCTAAGAAAAGAGGAACGAAAGAGGCACATACGTGAGGTGGAAGACTTAGATCAGAAATTGGAAGGGCCGAACAAAGATTTAGAGAAGGAGGACTACTAGCCATGGCCTACTTGATCATTGTACGGTTAGACATTGGGAAGATGCAGAAGAAGCTGAAAAAGTCTGATACTGAATCAAAGATGCCAGAAGATCTATACTTTAAGGATAGTTTTACTACTTTTCGTTATTGTTATCAAACTTGGGTTATTTATAAAAGCATGATGTTTTTTGTGGTTAATTGAGAACAAATGGTTGGCACTTACATGTTTAACTTTAAAATCATTCAAGATTAGAAAGCCAGACGCCCTTGGCATGTCATGGTCTATTAGCATTCTTTGTCCAAACGTCAAAAGGATACGCGACCCGAAAATGACAAAATATTCATCATTTTGTGCATGGATTTGTGAGAATGTTTGCGCCGGATGTTATTTTCTTGAGTTTTATCAGAACGTTAGGATTATTTTTGTCTCTTGTTTTGTGTTCAGACAATGGCTGAAAAAGGCTCGCTCCAGTTTGACTCGGTTGCTCAAGTTCCTTATCCACTCAAGCTTCGGTGGGAAGATTTGACTGATGCTAGAAAATAATGGGCTCGATTGATACTAAGTGATTTGTTATCTTTTATATGGTACGAGGCTGTACCTGGATTGGTTAAAGTAGCTATCTCATTTCTAGGACTACAAGAGGGCGATCTTTCACTTCAATGATTTGGACTTAGCACCAATGCTAGAAGAGATTGGAAGTTTATCTGGGTTAGCGTTTTGGCCGGAAACTATGATTTATCCCCGAGAGCTTGAACCTAATTAATTCCTCGACCTTTAGCAGGTTCCTCATGCACCATACTATGATGGGATTCGACACGCAAAAGTCACTCTATAGTTTTTGTACTCAAGGTTTGGGGAAAAACTGTCAGATACAATTATCAAAGAGAATTAGAGATCAAATACTAGGGGTGGACCAAATCTTTTACTTTCTTACGGCGTGTAATTTTTCTGGAAAAAGGAGGAAGGATTCACATAAGCATGGGATTGGTGGTTGAGAAGTTGCACAGAGAAGTCGCTAAACATCAAGTTGGTTTGGTTCTGATGATAGTAAGAGACATTCATCGGGCTTTACTAAATGTAAGAAAGGGGCAGATTATTTTGAGTGATGCGATCTCTTGCTAAAAATATGGCTGATCGAGCACCTCCAAAAGCTCGAGACAGCCCCATCTATACCAGTGTCCCAAAATTTTGATGGTATTGGGTCACACATCACTCACATGGCTAATACTGTACAATGGGAGAAGCCTTCAGATATGAGCGGTTGGTTCGACAAATTCAGCCAGCTGCAGGAGAGAGACGTACAATCAGAGATAAAGCCTTGTGCATGTTTCACAGTCTCTATACCAGGTGAATATGCTACTTTCCTAACGCTGACTGGGTTCTGAAAGACTCATCACTACATCTCTCTAGGTACCCTAAGGCAAGTTGGCATGACATAATCTACCCCCAGGTTGGCAGAGGGACGAAACATCAATGTAGAAATTGGCGACATAAACATCCCTATAGTGGAGACAATACTAGTGATATGGGAGAAGAGGACAACAAGACAATTTTGTGTTGGTCGAGACAACAGGGTTTAACCTGATGCCACTTTAGCCTATCCTCAATAGTTGAAAGAAGACGAATAGAGGTTTCGGTCTACCAGCCCACACTCAAAAGAAGAACTGAAGCTCCCAATTTTTAAGAGAAGTAAAAAAAGCTGAAAACCGGATACAAACAAAAGAAAGTGGAACTGAAAATGACCAAGAATCTAGAGATGATGAGACAATACAAAGGGAAGATTAATGATGGAGAAAACATGTTTTTGATGGATAAAAACAATGGAACTCATGCAAGTTGCAGGGAACCTGAGAAACCTTTTGAACGAATGGGCAGCATATTTCAAGTCTGTGCCACTAGAACATAAAGAAGAACTAGGAGTGCAGATTCTTTCTTCTTCTACAATGTCTCTGAGAGACATACAGACTGGAAAAGACCTCACTGAAGTAGACTTAACCCCTTTTGAAAACTTTAGAGAAGAGGAAGAATACGAAGAAAATGAGGATGTTAAAGAGAATGTTTTAAGGAGGATGCCTGTTCTTGGCCATAGTATGAATTTTCTTTAGTCAAGTTGTTTTTCTTTTCTTTCTTGCAAGTTAGCGGATGTAATAAAGCCAAGCAGTTCTATTAATAATATTTCTTATTTTTCGGTCTATAGAGTTGTTTTGATTATTCTTGAGCAAATGAAATGGTTCATTCGGTGCAACACATTGTCTTAAATCATCGATAGGCTTACCTTTGGCACAAAGAGGTCCCTTGCATAATAAGATGCGATTGCACTATATTAATTTTTATCCCAAATTTTCTAATGCTTTACTAATATCTACCTTTGTTTGTTTTGTAAGGTTATTTTTTCTCCTAATCCCCGAAGAATGGCTTATGCATTCTTGCTGAGCGGTAATACCTTTTGAGAAAACAGGGTCTGACCGCATACGAGGAGTAAGAAAAGATGGAACAGAGGTTGTTTGAGTTAGAGAACACAGTTCCCCTGTCTATGCTAATGCAACTACCAACCTAATCAAACCCACACACCCACATGACAAAGATCCCGTATTTCCAGAAAACGACCCTCCATACCCTACCTATGCTGCACAACCAAAGGCACCACAAAATAGCCCTCACCTCATTTCCAACACTCATTTCCATCCCTTCACTGCTGAAACCAAACCCATCTCCTCACCTACCAAGGAACACGAGCACTACTCATAGACAGGGGAATAGACAGACAACACCAAAGAAAATGTCAAGTGGCTGTTGGAAAAGGTTAAACAGTTCCAAGTGACTAAGGAGACTTGAGGTCTTGCTTATGAGGATTTGTGCCTATACCCTAATTTAAAGATGCCTGATGGGTACAAGACACCCAAGTTCAACTCTGTCGACGGTAGTGGTAACCCAATGGCTCATCTGAGATCATATTGTGAGAAGTTGATCGAGGTGGGATAGGACGAAAAGATCAGGATGTAGCTCTTCAACCGTAGTCTGACAGGAGATGCATTGACATAGTATTCCAAGCAGCATCTGAAAAAGTGGACCAGTTGGGAGGCTATGGCTGGAGATTTTGTTTATAGATTTGGGCATAACAATGATGCTATATCTGACCAGTTCTATTTAGACTACTTAAAAAAGAAGCCCACTGAAATATTTAGCGAATACACGAATAGGTCGAGAGTTGAAGCTGCGAAGGTCCAGCGACCCATGGATGATACAGAAATATGGGCAATATTCATCCGCATTCAGGAAGACGTGTACTATAATAAGATGTTGAACATGCATGATAAGAAATTCGGAGACGAGATCAAAATTGAAGACATTGTGGAAGAAGGAGTGAAAATTGGAAAGATCTTTAGCTTAGCTGCACTACAAGCTACCAACAAGGCCCTGCAAATAGGTAGCGCTGGTATTACCAAGAGAATAAGGACGGAGTCTCCTTCTTCACTACCTCCATTGATCACACCCCCACCCATAATCACTACTCCTAAACACCACTTCCACCATACCTATATGCTCAATCACCACATGTCTATCCCGTATACAACACATAATCTACTTTATAAGGCCCACCTTCAAGACGCCAACCATACTTGCAAAAATCCAAACCACAGAAACACCAACACCTATCCTCCTAGACCTTGCCCAGATAATAACCAAAAATCCTAAAGAAACTACACCCCTTTTGTTGAATCCTGAGCCTAATTGTGTGAGAGACTCAAGGCAACAGGACATATCCAGCCTATACCATTTAGGATGCCTGAAAAATCCTCACCATTCTCTGACCACTCAAAAACCTGTGCTTATCACTCTGGAGGACCAGGGCATGATACTGAAAAGTGGTTTGCATTAAGAGACAACATACAAGACCTGATAGACCAGAAAGTAATACATCTAAAGGCACCCAATGTGCCCAACAACCCTCAGCATGATCATGGAGATAATAGGGTAAATTTTATCGAACTAGAGACTGACAACATCTTGAAAGGGACCATCGCCATTGAAAAAGAAGTTGCACTATGTGGGAAAAAATACGCCACCTATTATTACAGGGATACGAGTCCAGCTAGCGAGACTAGACTTATCCTACAAGTCACCAGGCTTTGAGGATATACGCCCGTTCCTAGAGCCAACGACTGTTTACATGGTTTGGCCATAAGGCACAGGGCAGACATCCCATTGCCTAAGGTTTACAGTCTCCTAGTTAGGGTTTAGTACACCACCGCCATGAGTTGTAGGCCCATGGCCCTATTAGTATTTGTATTTTACCTTATTTAGGACTGGGTATCATTTCTATAAATACCCTTCCTTACTTTGTATTGTACTGTCTCTTGATTCACCATCAATTTCAGCTACTTTCAAGGAATAAGATTTACATTGCTTTTCTCCATTATTTCTTATTTATTAACTTATCTTAATTTTCATCGTATTTACTTTATTTTTCCGTCATAATTTACCGTATTGCTTGTGACCTCATTCATAATTAATTGTTTAACTTAGACGTACATATTTAGGCATAAACAGTCTGGCGCCCATCGTTGGGCCCAGGCAATTGTAGATATTCCATGAAAGAAAAGGCGCAATCATGCCAGAAGATGGTAGCAGGGTTCCAAAGAACACCACATATGCAATAGACGAATCTGGGAACAATCTCAGCGATCCCAGCATACAGCAAAAAAAGCACATCGAGCAGCCAAAGGATTATTCCCATGAGCCTTTCCCTATTGCTAGCGATGGTAAAGGCGATCAACCGCCAAGAGGTAATTCAGAGTTTAAAAGCTTTCTCTTGGACATCCTCAAAACTGCATCCGAGCGGAACTCGAACAGTATTGCTAAGGGGATATCCTAGAGACTGGGAGCAATATTTGTTGGTTTGTCTTAGAGGCGATTGTCCCCGCGAGGACAGACGCCCACGAACAACTCATCGGCATCAGTTCCCAATCGTAGGCTCAATCTGAACGCTGCTCCAAGAGGCTCATCAACGATCAACAAACAAAACCTTAAGGAGACCCCTGTCATTGAGAATCTCGTAAAGGAAATGAAGGCCATCCATGACCGAATTGGCAACGTGCTGGGTGCTCTACCCCAACTTACCACGGTAGATGAGCAGAAGTTCTATAAACATGCTTACAAATTCAGCGCCGCGCCGCTCGGCATACCGAAGCACTTCTGCCTTCTGGATAACTCGAAGTATGATGGAACGACCGATCTGGACGAGCACGTTGCTTCTTACTATACGTCGGTGAAGAGTAACGATATTATTGAAGAAGAAATCCAGTCTGCTCTTGTGAAGAGATTTGGCTCAACCCCGACCAAAGGAGCCCTTGCTTGGTACGCTCAGCTACTAATGGATCCATCTAATCATTCATTTAGATGCAGGACCTATTCAAGAAAGCAAATTCTGGTGCCCACAAGCGAGAGAAGCGCATAGAAGACATCTTTGAGATGGGACAACGTGATGACGAATTATTAAAGGATTACCTCGATAGATTTCAGAAGGAATGCATGGAGCTCCCTCTAGTCCCTGATAATATCGTTGTGGTAGCCTTCAGCAAAAGTTTGAATTCAAAGGGATCTTTAGCTACCCGTGAATTGTAGTGGAGTTTTACTCAACACCGAGTATCCACATCGAGTGCTCTACTTCAGAGGTATACCGAGAAACTCTGCTTGGAACCAGACCATTCTCATAATCCTGAAGACGAGCGAAGGAAGAGACCAGGAAACCTACTCTAGAAGGTGAGGGGGATGGTATAAGGACGAAGCTGAAGGTTTAAAATCCAGCAGGTGCCGGGCGGCAGAATAATTCTTAAGCATCCGGATCCTAGGAGAAGTGAACAAAACCCGAAAATTTCAGGGATTTTAGTTTTCATGTCAATGTTATGGAGCTAGTCACCAATCACTTTGGTAAACTAGGACCCAGGGTCCGATGGCCACCTAACATGAATGGATATGCAGGGAGAAATACAATTCTCTATTGGGATTTTCATCACAGCGGGGACCATGCAACGGTCAATTGCAACGCCTTGATGATCGAGATTGAACAGTTGCCAAAGGAATGACATCTCAAAGAGCTGCTGGAAGAAGGGCTCTGTCGTTTTAAGGGTTTAGAGTCTGAAAACCTGAAAACCATTAATGCAATCTTTATGGACGAACGGCTGGACGCGGCTGAGGAACTGCAATGATAGGGATAACATTTGCTTCCTATTTGACCTGGAGGAACAAGCAGACCACCAAGGAGACCGTGTTGTACCTGTGGAAGTATCCGGGAAGCAGTGCTAATATTATCTGGGGGAAGGTGTTACAAAAGATCAGCCATAGTCCTCAAATATCCTCTAGTACTCGAAACATAATGGGCTTCAATGGAATCCGGGAAGCATCCGCTGGAGAACTAGCTCTACCGGTTCATATACTGGGCGTGACGAGCATTACCATTTTCTAGCGGATGAATTGCAATCTCCCGTACGATGTAATCCTGGGAAAACTATGGATACATGACGTGAGGGGAGTGCCCTCAACACTTCATTAAATCTTTAAGTACCCGACCCTGCACAGGGTCGCGGACCTACGAGGTGAGCGGCCTTTCCTCGGAGAACGTCGCCCTACTCCAGATGGGGTTACGTCTTCTGAATCAAATGTTATTGAGGCCTTAGTGCGAGAGGTTAGGGAGGAACTCGGTGAGCTGCGGGATCGATTGGCGTTGATGGATCAACTAGCCCCGAAATCGACTTAATTGGTGTGTCGTCTCTCTGAGGTGCTAAGGAAGCAAGGATGACCTCTCTGCCTGATAAAATGTTACTTAATAATGGTTTAGACGAACATCCAACTCCTGCAAATTCCAGCCATTATCTAGCAAGATACAGGTGAGCACCTACTTTTATACGTTCCAATATCTGACATAGCTTGGAATGCAGTCCTTGTACGAGAAGAGAATGGGCAGCAGTTTTGCGTGAAGTACGCCAGCAGCATGCCGCAACGCATAGACAAGTTCATGCCCTTACAGCTCCAGTTCATAGCAGTCGTGGTAATGACCATACAAGAGTTGTGTTCGTACTTTTAGGAACACTTTCGATTATAACTTTGATACAACGATTTTCTTGTTAACCAATTTACAAATTCTATTTGAGTGACCTAACTAAATTTAGGCCCACACAAGGGTTATGTTGAAAAAAGAAGATTGTCATAGATAATTATATCATTTTTGTGATGAATATTGTCAGTTTACCTCTTCAACACCAGTGTGGGCAATTCTATCTAAACCCGTTTTGTCCAAGGATGTGGCAAAATGGGCTGAAGAATTTTGAGAGTACGACATAATCTACCAACCCCATACATACATCAAGACGTAGGAAGGTTTTACCTCTGATTTTGCCGAAGAACTAGAACAGAAGGCTAAAGAATCACTCTGGGATGAAGCAGCAAGCAAGTAGGACTGTTGGGAGATCCGCACGGTAATGAATCCCAATAGGGAGAAAATCAACCTGTGGATCAGAACGCCATCTGGAATGATTTACCATCAGGCCATGAAAGCTGATGACAGCGAAGCAGAGAGTGAAGCCATAATTCAAGCTCTTGACATAGCCTACACACTGGGGGTCAGGGAGATCATCTTGTAAAACAAATCTCAGCTGATGGTTAATCAACTAAAGGAAGTCTTCATAACAGAGGACATTTGCGTGCCAGATCCAAAGAAAAAAATTAGGGCAATCCTGAAATATTTTCAGGCATGGGAATTCATCCACCAAGAAGGAATCTTAGGAGACACCGAAAAATCCGGTGACTCGGACGACTGGCAGACGATAATTGAATTAACCCCCACAGGCCTGATGAACCTTGTCCAGATACAGGATCCTTTGTAAGGCAGCATGATGCGTTATCTGAGCAAAGGAGATCTTCCCAAAGATGAGACAAAAAGCATTTACTTGCAGAAACAGGCGGTTAACTATTGCTTGATCGGTGAGCAGCTATACCACAGGGTCCTTGATGAGGGGCAAATCAAGCTAAGACGCCAACTCTTAAGGGCCAAGCTTGAAGGATACAAGAAAGAGGAGACCAAGAGCTTTGGAGAAGAGTTGAAGGCACATCCCTAAGATTCAACGAAGGGTGGAGCATACAAGGCCAAGGAAGAGCTTCCCAAGACAATTTTGAGCTGCCTCCAGAAGCTACAGGAAGAGGAGGACCACCTAAAAAGGTAGGAGGACCGCCTAATTGAAAATAGCGAAAATTTAGCTACGTATAAAATTTGTGAGCTCTCTGGATTTCAAAGGGGCGGACCTCTTGGAGGCTATGTAGAGGCGGACCGCCTAGGGGAGTGGGCAAACATCCTACTCCTGTGGCAGAATTGCGAGGCTCCTTTATTTTTGGCGTGTATTTCCAACTATAGCCCTGCGTGGTCTTATTTGTTTAAACCCACTTTTAGGGAATTTTAGACCTTTTATTATGCATAGATGAAGACTATAAAAGTCTTCTTTAGGCTTTCATTTCAATTAGCTAACTTTTAACATTGAAGATAAAAACTTGAGAAATGATTTCTCTTTGAATGAATGAACCTTCTTTTGGCTCGAATCAATTAGTAGATCTAGTTGAATCTCATTCAAAACCTGACGGGTTATTTGCAAGAGCCGAGTGCCTCTTGAGGACTGTCCATATAGTATAGGCTAGTCTTGACAGTATTCGAGGGTGTTACGAGCCCCATTCCTAGTAGCTACCTCGGAGGGAGTTCAAGACTCGTCTTGCTCCTATCATATTTTATTGCTTCCGTGTTTATCCCTTATCATCTTGGTATCAGAGCAAGGCTCAGGATTTGTTTCTACACACCCTAGATCCTGGTTCATCGTGCCTACGTTAGTTTCCATTTAATTTCTTGTTATTGTTGTTGAAAAAGAAGAAAAAAATACAAAAAGAATGAAAAAGTTGAAAAACACCAAAAAATTTGCTAGTGTTTCTTGGATTGATTGACCCATTGATTGATTGATATTGGGGGTTTGTTCTCAATCAAAAACTCGTTGATTTGGTACCAATATCTTGTGATTTGATGTTGTGAAACAAGATTTGATGATTTGAACCCCATGTTCTTGAAAAACTCTTGCTATGAACTAGATGAACATTGAATTTTAATTGTTGTTGATTGAGTGTTGATATAAATCCTTGGGGTTTGATTATAGTAGTTGAAAACATATTGGGGAACCTTTGAATCGGAAAAACACCTTGAAAACATTGGAAATTCGGTGCCAAAAGACCAAGAAACACGATTTTGGACTGTGCTCAAGAACACAGTAGGAGGACCGCCCACTCCGGGAGCTGGACCGCCCATTTTTTGTGGCACTCTCTGGATATTGGGCAGGCGGACCGCCCCTGTGCAGAGGCGGGGTGCCTCATCTTGTAGGGTGCTTGGGTAGTTGTTTTTCGTAGGTTTTTGTATTATATTTGATTGCATTGCTTCCGGCAAGTACTATTAGAGTAACATTCCTACTCGATTAGTACTAGTTACTAGAGCCTTTAGGATTATCTTGCTTAGAGGAGAGTAGAGCTCAAAGAAGACTCGTAGAACCATTTGTTTCAAGTCCGCACTTGAAGAGCTTTAGCGTCCATCGAGTCCCATTAACTCTACTCGTCCCGAAGAGTGTTTGTCTTGTGGATTGTTTGGTTGTTGATGATGCTACCAAAATTGCATCGACACTTACACTTGGTTTGGAAAGGCATGGATGATATGAGCTCGGGGATGACTTGAAGACCATGCATTGGAGCTCAATCAAAGTGGAACCAGGGCTGGAAACAGTGCAGGAAGATGGGGAGCAAAACAGGGCAAAACAGGGGAGCACTTTCTGAGCCTACTGCCTGATGAAGAGGATTTGCTCTTCGCGATCGCGTGCACACCTTCGCAATCGCGAAGAGGCTTTGCTTGTTCTTCGCCTTCGCACCACACTCCGCGCGATCGCGCGCCCCTGCAAGAAAATACCCTGCGCGATCGCTCAACCTCTCACGCGATCGCGATGCTTGTCTGATGGGCAGCGGACCAGAAACTTGACAAACCATGTAATGGGGTGCTATAAATACACCCCTTATTCATTTATTGCATTTTAACCAACTTTGAACTAGAATGATGTATTTCTTGAGTGATTCTCAATGAAGAACCCGTGAGCGGGCATGATTTCACTTGGTGGATTCCAAGTTGAACATCGTAACCTCTTTGATCATTCTATTTGCAAGAGCCGAGTGCCTCTTGAGGGTAGTTGCGTGGTATAGGTGATCCTTGACTTCACCCGGGGTGTATCGAGACAAGTTCCTCGGTGCTACTTAAGTAAAAGTTTCAAGCCTCGTCTTGCTTTCTATCTCGATATCGTTATCGATATCGCCTATCTTGTTTTAGCTTCCGCATTCTCGCCTCGTTTCTTATCTTTTATCGCTTTCGTAGTTTCGATTGCATCAATTGGTATTAGAGCACGGCTAGGCTTCGTTCTTACGAATCCTCGGTCTTGTTCTTGTTATTGTTATCATTGTGTTGTTTGTTCTTGAAATTTGAAGAAAAACAAAAAAATCCAAAAACTTGAAAATCACAAAAAAATTACTAGAAATCGTTGGTTGTTGCGATTTTGTTGGTTTTAATTATCGGGGAATGTTTGTTTACGCATTCTCGACAATTGGGTACCAACAAAACACATTTTGGAGTTTTAAACCAAAATCTTCAAAATCAAATCTCAAAGTTGAAAATTCACAAAATTTGCTAGAACTTGTTCGATGTTATGATTTCTTGGTTTTTTGGTATCGGGGATTGTTCCTTATAGCTACCCCATCGTTTTGATACCCCCATAACATCATTTGGAGTAGCGGAATGAAAATCGAAGTTTTGAAATCTTGAATTTTTGAAAATTCTTGAAGAACTTGCTCCAAATTCTTGAAACAAGTTGTTTGTTGATTGATTGCTTGGTTAAACCATTGGGAATTGTCTACTTCAGTTTAAAACACCTCTTGGGAGCTTGAGAACTGAAAAACAAGTTGAATTGGGGTGATTTGTGTGCCAAAACCGAAGTTTGCAGTCGAAATTCTGGTTTTGTTGCACAGACCTGCGCGATCGCGCTGTGTCTGACGCAATCGCGTAAGGGCGAAATTTACCCTGCGCGATCGCGCGCCAAGTCACGCAATAGCGAAGTGCGTTTTATTCTAGAAAATCCTGCTTGGGGACAGAATGTTCGCAAAGGCTTCGTAACAGTTTCCAATCACCAAAACTCCCATAGCATCATTAAATATGGTGAGTTTGTAGATCACGAACCCAAAATTCATCAAATTCCGAATCCGTTTAGTGACGATCCGATCTTTGAACATTTGATCATGTCACTTCCGGTTAGTACTTTGAGGGTAACACTCCTACCTAATTAGTACTAATCCATTGTGCGAATAGGATACTCGTGCCTAGAAGGAGAGTAGAGCTCAAAGAAGACTCGTAGTACATTTTTTGGCTCAAGTGCTCACTTATAAAGCCGTTCGCCCATCGAGTCCCACCAATTCCACTCACCCTGAAGAGTATTTAGTTCTTGTGACTTGAGTGGTTATTGAGGTGGTTGTTCAACTACGAGGAAGCCTTTGAGATCAAGCTTGAGTGATCCTACAACCCACTAAATCGAGTGTACCCGAGTGACATTCCAAAGGTGAGGGAGCGAGTGAGGTTTTTACTCTAACCTCTTTCTCTTGTCTTTAATTTTTGTAGGTACATGGCCGGAGACGTATACGATACCGTTGAGGTCCCGGTAAGCACTTTGGCCTACCTCTTGGCCGAGGTGAGATCTATAAGCTCGAGGTTTGATCGCCTCAAAGAGGATTAGACCCCGAGTGTCCAAAAAGATGCCGGAGAAGGCATTAGTGAAGAAAAGTTGGGCATTCCCCAACCGTTGGGCACTCCCCAACAAGTGGGCATTCCCCACGACTTGGGCAATCCCCAAGTAGATGTAACTACTCACTCTAGGAGTAATTCTTCTACTCCTATGAGCCAACCAATGGAAAATGAGGGAGTTGGGGAAGGTGAGCGAGGTGACGACATTCTCGGACCTCATTCCCATACACTTGCACATGAGAGCGAATTGAAAGAAAGAAGAGGAGAGGAAAAACAAATTGAGAATGAGGGCACCCTTTGTCCTAACCATACGATATCTTCTTCTTCTTGCTATAACTTTTGTGTAGGTACTCTTGGAGGCGAGCTATTGGAGCCTCAACCGTTTGCCTTGGAAGGATGACAAGAGGACGGAGAGCATCATTGTGAACTTCGTGATGAAGGAATTGAATGCGACACTACAAGCTATGTGAGTGCTCGCGGGAGCGACTCAAATGTAAGTGTTACCTTCCCTTCTCATGAACATGTTAATCCCTTGTCTTGTGGAGACTCAAAGCTAGTTGTTGCTTGTGATGCCTATATTGACCTTGCAACTAGTGAAGAGTCTAATGGTCAACTTGTGTTTGCGTGTGACCCGCTAGTAGAGAGGAATAGAAAGCCACATCATGATGTGGGCCCGGTAATCAAAGAACCTCTCTCTACTGAAAATGTGTTAGTTGACCTTGCTTATGACCCTTGTTATGACACCCCACCCATATTTGATAAAGGGGAAGAAGAGTTATGTGACTCTACCCTTGTTGGTATAATTGATTTTGGTGGGATTGTGTGTCGTAGTAAGGATGATAGTGACCTTGAGGAGTCCAAGTTGCATGAATTGGACAAGGTTGTCTATGATGACTCCTCAAGCGAGAGCGAAGAACCTAGTCTTGATACGATTCCTTTGTTTGACTATGAAATTGAGGTGCATGCTTTTATATTCCCGTTGCGTGGGGGCCTCTTTAATTGTGAAGGTGATATCGGACTAGAGTTGAGAATGAGCTAGAGCCTCCGTGGTGTGAGGGATTTGATCCCATAGACAACTCTTTGTTTGAAGCTTCGAGTGAGGTAGATGATTCTTCTATTGACCCTACTCTTGTTGGTGCGGGTTATTGATGATGAAGAGGCCATTAATAATGCCTTCCTTGAGAGCTTACCTTGTGAGGGGGGGTTGTCTTAGGAATGAAATTGGAGGTGAGGAGGTATCTCTTAGTGTGAGTATGAGAGCTTTTAAGAAAGGGAGTGGGGTATTTGATGCTAATTGTGAATTGCACTACTTTGTCTATCCCATCCCACATATTAACCACACTTTGAGGATTGAGCATGCCAAAATCATTGTGCCGCATTGTGAAAATATTACTTTGAAGGTTTGGTATGTTGATCATGAGCTTAGGGGTCATAGGGACTTTGATTGCTTAATCTTGAATGTTCCATGTCCTATTGGTCTCTTTACTTGTTATGTTTGTGAGTGCTTGACACTATGGGGCCAAGAACTTGTTGTTTCCTTGGGGGACATAAGCTTCTTGAGTAGTATTGATAGTTGGCTCTATCACAAGAGTGAATTTTCCACATCACTTACCTTCACTCTTGTTGGACTTGCCTACTCGCATCGTGGGAAGTCTTGGTGCACTAATCTTGAACTTAGGGATCGTAGGGATTTTGATAGCTTAATCTTGCATATGCCATGCCCTATTAATCTCTTTGTTTGTTCTTGTGTTGGGAGCACTCCTTTGTTGAACCAATTAATTGCTAGTTCCTTTGGGAACATGAGCTTCTTTATTGCTATTGATACTTGGTTATACCATAAGAGTGTGTTTTCCCAAACTCTTCGCACTAACCTACTCTTGTAGTAGGAATCTTTGTTTTGTTGTTGCTTATCTTTTGATGTAGGTGATGATACCTTAGAGGAGGACGCCTTAATTTCGAGGACGAAATCTTCTCAAGAAGGGGAGGATGATGCAACCCAAATTGCATCGACACTTACACTTGGTTTGGAAAGGCATGGATGATATGAGCTCGGGGATGACTTGAAGACCATGCATTGGAGCTCAATCAAAGTGGAACTAGGGCTGGAAACAGTGCAGGAAGCAGGGGAGCAAAACAGGGGAAAACAGGGGAGCACTTTTTGAGCCTACTGCCTGACGAAGAGGATTTTCTCTTCGCGATCGCGTGCACACCTTCGCGATCGCGAAGAGGCTTTGCTTGTTCTTCGCCTTCGCGCCACACTCCGCGCGTGATGCGGGGCATATGACCTCAAGGCCGCTCACTAGAAGTCAAGCAAAGTTGATTCAAGACACCCATCTTCACTTGACTTGGAGGGACGTGGAAGGAGGCTCCGAGAGTAGCTCGAAGATCATGCTTTTGAGCACCATGGATGGAGGACCACTTGGGCTCCAAGGGGATCCACCCCAAGCTCATTTTGAGCCTCTTGCACAAGTTCCAGAAGGAGGCGGAGCGCCTCAAATCTGAGGCGGAGCGCCTACCAAAAAGCAGAGAGCTGAGCAGAAGAAGGCGGAGTGCCTCATCCTGAGGCGGAGCGCCTCATCAGCTGGAGGCGGAGCGCCTCCCCTTGTTTCAGCATGCGGGATATTTTACTACTTTTTGCATGAACTTCCAACTATAGCCCTGCGTGGCCTTATTTGTTTTAACCCACTTTGGGGGTAGTTTAGACCTTTTAGTATGACTAAGTGAAGCCTATAAATACTTCACTTAGCCTCCTCAAACATTACCTTACCTTTGAATCTTATGAATGATGAATAGAGTTTATCTCTTTTTATGAAGAAACCCTTTCTTGGTTGCTTGAATTCACTAGTGGAACCTAGTTGAGTCTTGAACCAAAAACCCGATCATTCTACTTGCGAGTCCCGGGTGCGACTCGAGGGTGGTTGCATATTGTAGGTCCTTCTAGACGCCGATTTGGGGGTATCTCGGGACAAGTTCCCCGGGGTTACTTCGAAGGGAGTTTGAGAAGTGTCTCGCTCTCCTATCTTTATTGTTTTGTCGTATTGATCCTTATCATCTTTGTATCAGAGCAAGGCTCGGGTTTTGTTTCTACAAACCCCCGACCCTTGATTCTTCGTGCCTAGGTCGATTCCTATCTTTATTTTCTTGTTCTTGTTATTTTTATTTTTATTTTTTTTTGTTCTTGTTATTGGAAAGGAGAAAATCACAAAAAAATTGAAAAATTTAAAACACCAAAAAAATTTGGTCTATTTTGATAGTTTGATTGATTCGTGTTGTGATAGTTATTGGGGTTTGTTCCTTATTGGAAACCCGTTATTTTGGTACCCAACACACACGATTTGGAGTTGTATTCCATGATTTGAGATTTGAAACCCTTGAAAAAAATTTTGAAAATTTTGAAACCCTAGCTATGAACATGATGAACATGGTAGATTGTTGGATTTTGATTGGGGTTTGATAAAAGCGATTGGGGTTTGATCTTTGTGGTTGGTACAACATTTGGGTACCTTTGGATTGCTAAAAAAAACATGTGATTTGTTGGATTTTTGGGTGTTAAAGTTGAAAAACACGTTGTTGAACTGTGCTGAAAGTTGCAGGAGGCGGAGCGCCTCAATTTGGAGGCGGAGCGCCTCAATTTTGTTAGCTCTCTGGAAATCTGCTGAGGCGGAGCGCCTCCCCCAAAGAGGCGGAGTGCCTCCCACTATACTCTGCTGAGGCGGAGCGCCTACTCTGTTGAGACGGAGCGCCTACTTCCCGAAGGTTGGGAATTGGGTAGTTTTTCGTAGGATCTCTTGTTCTGTTGTTTGCATTGCTTCTAATTAGTACTATTAGAGTATAATCCTACTTGATTAGTACTAATTACTTCGAGCTATTAGGATCATCGTGCCTTAGAAAGGAGACTAGAATTCAAAGAAGACCCGTAGTATCTTTTTGATTCAAGTCCGCACTTAAAGAGCTTATCGTTCCAATAGAGTCATATCAACTCCACTCACACCGGAGTGCATTTGGCTTTTGAGTCGAGTGATTAAGTTGAGGTTTATTATTCAACTTAGTGAAGCTTTGGATTCAAGCAAGAGTGAAATAGCCACCACCACTAAATGAGTGACCCGAGTGAAACACTTGTGAGGGAGTGTGTGAGGTTGTTTTGCTAACGTTTGATTGATTTTGTAGGTACGGTGGTCAATGAAGGTGATGGATTCATGAAGAGTACTTTGGCTACTATCTTAGCAAAATTGGATAGTATGAGCCAAAGGATTGGAACTCTTGAAAGAAGGGCCTCAATTGCCCAAGTTGGAAGAGGGACCCAAGTGTCCGAGTGGAAGCCGGAGGAGGTACAAGTGATTCAACCTTTGCCCCGGAACAAGTTATTGAGTTGCCTAGTCAACAACGGGTAAAGGAAGACCCTGAAGGAAATGAACAAGTGTTGGGCAATCCCCAACAAGTGGGCAATCCCCACCCTTTGGGCAATCCCCAAAAGAATACTCCACTTCCAAGACCCATCCGAAATGTTCTACCTATGGATGATATGGAGGAGGATATGGTTGAGGAGGATAATCCTCATGTTTCCCTAGTTGTGAGGAGGAGCTTAGGTGCCGTATTGGTGGAGGATAGTGAGACTTTGCAAAGGGAGAATCTCTTCCATGCTAAATGCCGAGTCATGGGTCTTGTTTGTTCTATGATCATTGACTCGGGAAGTTGTGTTAACATAGTGAGCCAAACCTTGCTTTCTCAATTGAAATTACCCATTCTAAAGCATCCAAACCCATACCATTTACAATGGTTAAGTGAGTGTGGTGAGTTGCAAGTGGTGGAGCAAGTAATGATCGAATTTAGCATTGGAAACTATAGGGACAAAATCATGTTTGACGTCGCCCCGATGCAAGCTTGCCATCTTTTGTTTGGGAGACCATGGCAATATGATAGGTGTGTAGAACATGATGGTCGGACCAACTCTTATACGGTCAAGCAAGATAGAAAGAAGTATGTGCTTAGACCTTTGACTCCAAGGCAAGTAAGGGAACTATACAAGCGAATGAAGGAGTTGAGGGAAGTGGCTAAGGAAAAATCACCCTTTGTACTTGATCCCGAGGCAAACAATTTCATTGTCTTGCCATTGCATGATGAAAATGGGAGTCACTCCACTCTAATTGAGAGAGAAAAGATAAAGAGAACTGAGGGAGTGACCGGTGACAATCCAAGAGAGGAAAAAGGAGAGGATTTGAGGAGTGATGTGAGTGGATTGTCACCACAAACTACACTTGACCATGAGGTAAAATTGAGAGAGATGAGAGGTGAGGAAAGAAAAATTGAGAGTGAGAACACCAATTATTCTAACAATTCTTCATCTTCTACTCTTTCTTGTGTTAGTTCTTGTGTAGGTACAAATGAAGACAAGCCATTGGAGCCTCAACCATGTGCTTGGAAGGAAAGACAAGAGGAGGAAAGTTCTCAATGTGAGCTTTGTGAAGGAGTAACACATGACACTTTAAGCCTTGTGAGTGATCGAGGAAGTACTACAAATGTAAGTGTTACTTCACCTATTCATGAGCCTACTAGCTACTTGTCTTGTGATGACTCAACACTAGTTGGTGTTTTTGATGCATCTAGTGAGTATACCACTAGTGAAGAGTCTAGTTGTCAATTTGAGTGTGCTTGTGAAACACTAGGTGGGAGGAATCCTATGCCACATCATAATGTGAGTTCATTGTTTATTGAACCCCTTCCTAGTGTAGATTTGATATTTGACAATGATGGCGACCTTTTCTATGGCACACTACCAATCTTTGGCAAAGGGGAATATGACATAGTTGATCATACCCTTATTGATATGCTTCTAATTGGTGGGTCTATGTGTCGTAGTAAGGATGGTTGTGACCTTGAGGAGTCTCTAGAATGTGAGATGGATCGATTTGTTTTCAATGACCCCTTGAGTGTGGGTGAAGAACCTAGTCTTGATACCATGCTTTTGTGTGACCATGAATTTGAGGTGCATGCTTTTACATTTCCATTGTGTGAAGATAATCTCATTTGTGGTAGCGAATTGTATCAGACTAAGATTGGCAATATAATAGAACCTCCATGGTTTGAAAGGTTAGACTCTATGGACGATCCATTGTTTGGAGCTCCAAGTTGGATGAGTGGTCTTGATATTGGTTGGGTTGAACCATCTACTAGTAGTCCTAACCTTCATTGTGCGGACTATAATGATGAAGGGCCAATTTTGGAGACCTTCCTTTGGAGTTTGCCTAGTGAGGGTGATTGTCTTAGAGATGGATTTGGAGGTGAGGAAGCCACTCTTGGTGTGTGTAGGAGTGCTTCCAAGAAGGGGAGTGGAGTATTTAATGTTAGTTGCCAATTGAACCATTTTGTTTACTCCACTCCACATGTTGGTCACACCTCGAGGATAGATTGGTGTGTTGAACTTGAGCTCACGGTTCAAGGGGATTTTGATAGCTTAATCTTGCAATCCCCATATCCCTATGACCTATTTGCTCATTGTTGTGTTAAGTGCATGTTGAACTTTAACCAAGTACTTGTTGTTCTCTTTGGAGACTTGATATCCATGATTGTTATTGATGCTTGGTTATATCACAAGAGTGTGTTTTCCACACTTCATGCACTAACCTACTTTCAAAGTAGGAAGTTTGCTTGTGTTTACTTGTCGTTGCTTGTAGGTTCTAAGCTCCATGCTAAGGCGAGGAAGATCTTCGAAAAAGCCTATGACAAAGCGACGATCAAGAGAAACAAAGGAGGAGATTTTTGGCCACCCCGTGGAGATGGTCCTTTTCAAGTGCTTTGCAAGATCAACAACAACGCCTATGTGATTGATCTACCCGGTAAGTACAATGTGTCTAATTCTTTTAATGTGACTGACTTGACCCTTTGTGATGTAGGAGATGGTGATGCCGGAGAAGAGGAAGCCATGGTTTCGAGGACGAAACCTTCCCAAGAAGGGGAGGATGATGCGGGGCATATGACCTCAAGGCCGCTCACTAGAAGTCAAGCAAAGTTGATTCAAGACACCCATCTTCACTTGACTTGGAGGGATGTGGAAGGAGGTTCTGAGAGTAGCTCGAAGATCATGCTTTTGAGCACTATGGATGGAGGACCACTTGGGCTCCAAGGGGATCCACCCCAAGCTCATTTTTAGCCTCTTGCACAAGTTCCAGAAGGAGGCGGAGCGCCTCAAATCTGAGGCGGAGCGCCTACCAAAAAGCAGAGAGCTGAGCAGAAGAAGGCGGAGCGCCTCATCCTGAGGCGGAGCGCCTCATCAGCTGGAGGCGGAGCGCCTCCCCTTGTTTCAGCATGCGGGATATTTTACTACTTTTTGCATGAACTTCCAACTATAGCCCTGCGTGGCCTTATTTGTTTTAACCCACTTTGGGGGTACTTTAGACCTTTTAGTATGACTAAGTGAAGCCTATAAATACTTCACTTAGCCTCCTCAAACATTACCTTACCTTTGAATCTTATGAATGATGAATAGAGTTTATCTCTTTTTATGAAGAAACCCTTTCTTGGTTGCTTGAATTTACTAGTGGAACCTAGTTGAGTCTTGAACCGAAAACCCGATCATTCTACTTGCGAGTCCCGGGTGCGACTTGAGGGTGGTTGCATAGTGTAGGTCCTTCTAGACGCCGATTCGGGGGTATCTCGGGACAAGTTCCCCGGGGTTACTTCGAAGGGAGTTCGAGAAGCATCGCGATCGCGCGCCCCTGCAAGAAAATACCCTACGCGATCGCTCAACCTCTCACGCGATCGCGATGCTTGTCTGATGGGCAGCGGACCAGAAACTTGACAAACCATGTAATGGGGTGCTATAAATACACCCCTTATTCATTTATTGCATTTTAACCAACTTTGAACTAGAATGATGTATTTCTTGAGTGATTCTCAATGAAGAACCCGTGAGCGGGTATGATTTCACTTGGTGGATTCCAAGTTGAACATCGTAACCTCTTTGATCATTCTATTTTCAAGAGCCGAGTGCCTCTTGAGGGTAGTTGCGTAGTATAGGTGATCCTTGACTTCACCCGGGGTGTATCGAGACAAGTTCCTCGGTGCTACTTAGGTAAACGTTTCAAGCCTCGTCTTGCTTTCTATCTCGATATCGTTATCGATATCGCCTATCTTGTTTTAGCTTCCGCATTCTCGTCTCGTTTCTTATATTTTATCGCTTTCGTAGTTTCGATTGCATCAGTTGATTAGGAACGTGGTTCAACTACGTGATACTTTTGGTTCACGCTTGAGTGATAAATCCCCTACCACTAAATGAGTGTACCTGATTGACGTGTGTGTGAGGTTATTTCACTAACCACTTGCTTTTTTTGTAGGTACCATGGCTGGAGAAGGTGATGATCCCATTAAGGGTGCCTTGGCTACTATAATGGCCAAGTTGGAAGGCATGAGCCTAAGACTTGAAAATCTTGAAAGAAGGACCCCGAGTGTCCAACTTGAAGCCAATGAGGGTATAAGTGGCTCAACCACAACCCTGGAACAATTTGCAGAACCAGCCAAGCAACAAAAGCTAAAGGATGATCTTTCTCTTAGGGAGCGTGTGTTGGGCATGGCTCAACAAGTGCGCATTACCCACAACCTGGGCAATCCCCAAGGAGATGTTCCACTCCCTAGACCCCGTAGGAATGTTGCACCTCTTGAGCAAGTTTATGAAGCTCAAGAAGGGGAGTAACCCGAACTTGATGATGACTTTGAAGCTCCCTATCCGAATAGGACAGCAATAAATGGAGGCCGGGAATTAAGTAGGGCTAGAGCTCAAGGTCGAGGACCTCAAATGGGGTATGGTGGGAGGAATTTAAGAAGGGATTATGATGCTTATGGTGACCATTTGGGGGGCCAACCGGAGCCTTACCAAGGGGGTCGTGACAACAATAATCTCAATAGTGTGAAGATCACTATTCCTACATTCAAGGGGGTAGTGATCCGGTTGAGTATATTGAGTGGAAGGTGTCAATGGAAAGAGTGTTTGATATGAATGACATGGCCGAAGAGAAGAAAGCCAAGTATGCTATATCTTCCTTTAGATCATTTGCGTCCACTTGGTGGGAATTGGCCAAGAGATCAAGAGGAAGGAATGCTTCGCCCGTGAACCTTTCTTGGGATGAATTGAAACGTGTGATGGATGAAAAATATGTGACTCCTAAGTATCGTCATGATCAACTCAAATGGCTTTATGAGTTGAAGCAAGGTTCCAAAGACCAAGCTTGAAGGATACAAGAAAGAGGAGATGAAGAGCTTTGGAGAAGAGTTGAAGGCACATCCCAAAAATTCGACGAAGGATGGAGCATCCAAGGCCAAGAAAGAGTTTCCCAAGACAATTTTGAGCCGCCTCAAGAAGCTATAGGAAGAGACGGACCGCCTAAAAAAGTGGGAGGACTGCCTACTTGAAAATAGCTAAAATTTGGCTAAGTATAAAATTGAGAGCTCTCTGGATTTCAAAGCGGCGGACCGCCTAGTGAAAGGGGCGGAGCGCCTACTACACAATATGGTTCTTGGAGACTCTGTAGAGACGAACCACCTAGGGGAGTGGGCGGACCGCCTACTCCCTGTGACTGCAATGCGAGACGCTTTTATTTTTGACGTGTATTTCCAACTATAGCCCCGCGTGGCTTATTTGTTTAAACCCATTTTTGGGGTATTTTAGACCTTTTATTATGCATAGATGAAGACTATAAAAGTCTTCTTTAGGCTTTCATTTCAATTAGCTATCTTTGAACATTGAAGACAAAAACTTGAGAAATGATTTCTCTTTGAATGAATGAACCTTCTTTTGGCTTGAATCAATTAGTGGATCTAGTTGAATCTCATTCCAAACCCTACCAGGCTATTTGCAAGAGCCGAGTGTCTCTTGAGGACTGTCCGTATAGTATAGGCTACTCTTGACACGATTCGAGGGTGTTACGAGACCTGTTCCTCGTAGCTACCTCGAAGGTAGTCCAAGACTCGTCTTGTTCCTATCTTTTTTTATTGCTTATGTGTTTATCCCTTATCAGTCGTCAACGACTCGGGGGATGAGATTCAAGGCTTAGTACTGTTACACATGGAAGCCTAACTGAATGAGCCCGAATCTTTCATGGATCAAACATAAAGTACCTTTGCTTGAGAGAGAATTTGCTTTGTTTTTATTTCCTTTTGGTTATGATATTCATCAGACATGTTATGGGTTTTAACCCACAACATCACATGCCCCTGCCTCTTCAATCAATAAAACTACTTACTTAGTCAGTTTTACTCATTTATTTCGAACCATCTATGATCTAACTATTTATAGCCTCGACCAGCCCTAAGTTGAAGTAATACACTCACTTTTTGCTACAAAAAGTAGAGTACACTACTTGGTTTGAGTTAGACCGCGTCTAACTCAGCCACAAGGCATTAATCGAGTGTTGATCTCATTAACCTACATGCCGATGGGCACGCCTGTCTGCGTAGAGCCAGAAAGTCTTAAATACTCGAGTACTAAGCTAAGCCGTTTTGTCTCAAAATGCCAAAGGACCATTTCCACACGGGCTATGGTCGTCCCAATGTGGGAGCAAATAGATATCTGCTACGGATGCAAATTAGCCGTCGTCTATCTTTGCACAACGGACGTAATTGTTCAGGGAAGGCACACTGATGCATGTTCTTAAACTAGAACAGTCAGGACAACCGAAAGGCATCTAAAATCTAGGTGCACAATTATACTGATTGGTTACACATTATGAAATGCGTGATAACACAAGTACGTATGGAATATTGATGAACATTCGTTTCATTAATAACAGCCTGTAGGCTCATAATATATATTTAGGTCTATCTGAATACTAGATTTGTTTATAACAATTGTAGAAATAAAAAAGGGAAGGAAAAACTAAAAACAAAGAACTCCTCAGGATTAACACGGCTGAAAAATCCTTCATCTTGATTGTAGCTATACACCGTAAATAGTTCGGAGTTCTTCTCTTTTCTGACAGCTTGAGATATATCGGACCGAGCATTCTTTCAAGGTATACGGCCGCTGGTGCAACCAAAGCCTATTTTCTTGGTCAAAGTAAGGGATCCCGGAAGCACCTAAGTATAGGCCTGACCTTCTTCTATCTCGTCCGCTGAACTTGAAGAGAAACTAGAAGACTAGCAGCGAAGCTTGACCATCCGCTTCAATCTCAACTGGCCAAACCAAAGTGCACAATCCCACAGATCTTTAAGGACAAACAGGAGTTTGCCGAGAGCCGGAAGGCTTGAGCGGGGAACCCATTGCTAAGGAGACTCTTCCTTCGGATATCCCACAGCCAACAGTCGATGGAGCGTTAGAGTAGCGGTTCAGCTGAAGCAGATAACCAAGCTGAAAGCCATGAACTACGAAGGACTCCGAAGTTAAGTGACACCTTAGTCACCTGCCTCTGTGAAGCTATATCCTCTTGCATGCCGTGAGACGAAGCCAAGCGACTGATCGCTAGCCTATTACCATTGAAGGAGCGACCTGGACACGCGAAGTATCGTGGCGGAGAATCCACAGAATATCACAGCAACTACTGTGTTAGAAGATGAGCGCAATGTAATCAGTGCACGTGCAATAATGCAGTAATCCCGAAGGACATTATTAGAATTTCAATCAAACTTCATGACTTGAGGGACTTCTTTCCTTCCCTCATAAATGAAGAGAAAAGACAAGATAACTGCAGATGAGTTTCCTCCTTCACGCAACATCCATTCGGAATAAACAAGTTTTTTTTGGAATATCAAACTAGGATCAAAGCGAACATTTTTGAAGGAAAAAAAGTTTCGCACTTTCATTAGAAGTTACTGAAGTAGTGGATTATTTTATAAAAAAGAGTTGTGATTTTCCCACTGCCATGAAGTCACTATTTATAGGCAGAAGGGGATAAGGATGAGGCACACAACAGTCATGTGTCATTATGACTAGAGATATAAAACGATTCGGAGCAGTTAATGGTAGTTCCTAAAAAGGTGCGTGAGACCGATATCAGCCAGTCAGAAGTAAGCACGCAATGTTCTCGAAGAGTTCACTATCAATTTTGGTCAAAGAGACTGCGAGTCTCAAGGATTCAGTATGATATCTTTTCACATCACACCGCTTTCACCTCCTGAGTTCTTGCATCAGCACTCAGCAAGTGGGAGGACTGACTGTGTGGGCAAAAATATACCACCTATTATTACAGGGATACAAGTCCAGCTGGCGAGACTAGACTTATCCTTCATGTCACCGGATATACGTCCGATCCTAGTGCCAGCAACCATTTAGGCGGTTTGGGCACAGGGCGCAGGGCACACATCCCGTCGCCTAAGATTTACAGTCTCCTAGTTAGGATTTAGTATACTACCACCTTGAGTTGTAGGCCCATGGTCCTATTAGTATTTGTATTTTACCTTATTTAGGACTGGGTATCACTGCTATAAATACCCCTCCTTACATTGTATTGTACTATCTCTGGATTCGCCATCAACTTTGGTTACTCTTAAGGAATAAGATTTACATTACTTTTCTCCATTTTTTCTTATTTATTTACTTGTCTTTATTTTCATCGTATTTACTTACAAGATGTACAAACTTAGACATAAACATGCACAACAACCGCTTCTATTGCACAAGCTTCCGAGGAACCGACTCCTATTGGAGTGGAAGTAACTCTGAAGTTCTATGCAGATGTGGTGCCACTCTATGATTCAGGGCAGTGCCATGGGAAATAAAGCTGAAAAGAAGAGGAAAGGAAAGGCAGTGGTCGAGACCATTGCAGTACAGGGAGAATCTATACTTCTGAGAATCTTGCTCAAGGAAAATAAAAGAAAAGACAGGGGATCACTCAAGAGGAATCTTAAGAGCGTTGGAAGAAGGTGCAGGCAAAAAGCGACTTTATGGTTGATCATTTGGGCAACACTCCAGCCCAAATTTCCATCTTGTCTTTACTGGTGAATCCGGAAAGCCACAGAAATGCATTGATGAAGGTGCTGGTCAAAGCACATGCGCCAGTGAGCACCACTATTAAGAATCTAGCTAGCCTGGTTGGACAGGTCTTAAAATCTAACTGATTCACCTTTCATGAAGATGAACTACCACCAGAAGGGCTCAGGCATAATAAAGCTTTGTGCATCACCATTAAGTGCAAAGAATGGTTCATCGAAAGAGTGCTGATTCACGGAGGCTCAGCTTGAACATCTGCCCATTCATCATTTTGGAAAGGATGAGAATTGAGCAAAGCGAGATTAGGGAGAGTGACATGAAGGTGAAGGCGTTTGATGGATCACAGAAGAGCACCAATTGAGATATCGACCTAACCATCATGATCGGCCCAGTGGAGTTCACTACGAAGTTCTATGTCATGGATATCTCGGTATCATACAACCTGCTGCTGGGGACACAATGGATTCACATGGATGGAGCAATTCCATATACCCTGCACCAGACAGTAAATATTGAGTGGGATAACAAAGAGGATGTGGTATTCGGTGAAGGGAGCAACACTATCTACAATGAGCAGACCATACCAACAATCGAGGGGAACACTCCGAACGGGTAGACTTTCTATACAGTGGAGCTTGTTGGGGACTATAACAAGAAATATGAGGGATGGAACTGCAATGGTGACCTCAAAAGGAAGTCATAGAGGAAGCACCAATACAAAACAAGGAGGATATTGTACATACACTTCTCAAAAACTCGTCAACGTCTCAGCAGAAACACAGATATGGAAGAATTTCTACAGTGTTTATTGAGATGGCCGAGGCAAAGGTTATGAAAGAAGAGACCTAATCTGGGAACCGGCGATATCTGATTTGAGGTGCCCTCACGGGAATTTTATGAGATAATATCTGCAAATAAACAACCTTATACACTCCTAATGCCTGTCGTGCCTGGAAACGCATCTCTAGAAAAATGAAGGGAAGGCAAGTGTAGGTGCCCAGGTGCACGAACCTGAGCCTAAGGAAGGGCATATTGAAGAGCCATACATACTCCCACAGCCTGCAAGGTGGCCCGGAGACTGGGTGGTTGGTGTTATTCTTATGCAAGGCTTTGAACCAGGAAAAGGTTTAGGCAAAAACTTAGACAGCATGGTGGAGCCTATTCGGATTGTGATGAGAGATGACAAGGATAAATCTGGCAGACGCTATTTTTTTGGTTATGAAGAGGGCTTAGAAGAAGCCTCTTTGGACTTCAAACGCTCCTACCGTACATTGGGAGGATCTGTTCAACCTCCGCTACATGTTTTCTTATTGTTCGGTTTTCTAAATGGTCACAAGGGGGAGGTACCTGCAGTACAAGAAGAAAAGCCAAAAGCTGATGATGCTGAGGGAGACTTGTTGGCAAGCATGCAGAAACTCTTCTTGACTGAAGATGACTGTTGTGTGATCTTGGAGGAACATACTGAATTTGGAGCTGTGCTAAACAATTAGACTAACAACTTGGCCCGAGCATATTACGGACATTGGTAGAACTAGGGGCATTGATTTTCTCTTTTGATACTTTCAGAATAAAACATGACTCCGAGTCATTAGAGTTAAATTTCCATTTTCGTTCTTAGTTGTCATGATCAAATGTCTCCCTACAAACACTATTTTGCAAGGATTCATAAATAAAAGCATTGCTCGTTTTATTTATTTGCTAACCTTTAAATTATGCATTACTTTACTTTTTCAGTACTCAAACTAATAATTCTATTGAATCTGCAAGTGCAGCCTGTAATGAAACAACTGAGTTTGAGGAATCTGATCCTTATTATGAAGAGTTTGATGTGGCAACACAAGAAGAGATTGCGAAATATGAAAATAAGCCTAAACCAAACTTAGATGAAACAAAAGTTGTCAACTTAGGGGACACCGAAATAGTGAAAGAGACAAGGATTAATGTACACTTTACTCTAGATTTTAGAAAGCAATACATTGAATTCCTAAGGAGTACGAAGATGTGTTTGCATGGTCGTATGATGATATGACAGGTATAAGCACAGATGTGGTAGCATACAAGTTGCCCATTAATCCGGGTTTTCCACCAGTTAAGCAAAAAGCCTGAACTTTCAAGTCTTCAACCCTAGTAAAAATTGGGGAAGAGGTGTCGCTCCAAACGCACACGCAAGTATACGCAGTCGATCAAGTAATAAAGTGATAAGAAAGTATCGTTCCCACGAGGACTATCGATTAATTATTAACTAGACGAACTTTAATTCAAATATTGTTCAAGAGAGTACAACCAAATTCCGAGTGTGTTTAATTAAACTAATTAACTAAAAGTAATTGAAGTAAATGGAATTCAAGACAATTCAAGAGCTTTAGATATCAGTGAGAGGAAATATTCCAGGATCATGGGATGTTCACCAATCCGGTTGCACTCCTCCGTTAATTGAATTAACTTTATTTATCTGAGTTGCTAATCACAGGGTTGATAATATTCACAGAGCTCTTTCGATACCCTGTTCGCCTATTAAGGCCGACCTAACACATAAATGTCTATGGAATTAGAGTTAACAAGAATGCATGTGCTTCTCCTATATACTGATTAAGCGTGACTATTAAGTATTTTTCTATCCTAACCGGAAAACCATTCCCCGATACCCAGGTTCAGAAACACGCTTTATTTAATTCTATTGCAACCTACGGTTCCCACTTTCGAGTTCAATCTTAGGTTCTTGGATAGTACTTAACAACTGGCCAAAAAACAAGTAATTTAGAGCAGAATTAAATAAACAACTCAATTTGATAAATTTACTAGAATTCAGTCAACTTCAGAGTACAACTTTCATGGTTAACCCATAACCTTAGAATAATAGAGTTTAGCTACTCATAGACAAGATAGCTTTCTCACAAAATAATCTAAAATTCATGAAACAATTAAGAGGAAAGAAGAATTACAACTCAATTGATGAATCTTGGTTTCTCTAGCCTCTCCTATAGTTCTTGCCTCCAAAAGTACATAATAATCTCTAAAAATATGTTTTCCATGGTTTATATATGGAATACAATAAGTGGGAAACGTTTTTTGCCTCTCCCAAGTTGTCTAGAACGACTTTCCAGCGCAAACACTGGCTCATGCCTCGCGCTAACCGCTGTTTGCACTGCTTCTCCTTTGTTTTCTTCAATTCTTTCTTTTCCCAGGCAAAACACTGATCCACGCTTCGCATGGATGGCTGTATGCGCTGCCACTTCCTAGTTTTTGTCCCAATTAAGCTCTAGTTTCCTTCATTTCATTCTTTCAATCTTCAAACACATTAAGTTAACAATATATCTCAATTTGATCATTGTTGGGCATATAATATCCTCAAAATAAAGCCAAACATGATAAGAAGTTAATGCCAAAATACACGATTTATTCTCAACATCAACACCCACACTTAGACCTTGTTCGTCCTCGAACAAACAAACCCAACACAATCCAACCAAATCAAGAAATTCAAGGAAGCGCATACCTATGACTTTGGTTGATAGAAACAATTAATCACCAAACACACAAGCACACAACTTCCCATATTTACACATTATCCATTTGAAAACATATAATTATCAAAACAGTCAAGTAACAACATCTAAACCTCAACAAATGACTCCTCACACCAACTTACTCACGACATGCCTGCTCGCTCAAGATTAGGGCCTAATAAAAGCTCCAACCTCTCATAATCCATGTGCCCTCACCAATCAAACTCTACTCCCAATCACACAAAAATATATCAAATGAATTATAAGGGACGTTCAAGATAGAAAGAATTCTTTCACACTCAAAAAGAATCTCAAGTGCCACACAATGGTACCATAGGATTGCTCGTAGTGTAGGACTCCACTAATGTAGGATCGCTCCTATTCGGGATTAACTAGGACTTTAAGGGTTGTAATTTAGGCTAAAGGACGGGTATGATATATATGGTTCGAATAGTGACTACCTCCCTAAGCACTTTAATACATCACTTCCACTTTATAGCTCAACTCTTCACAAAAAAAATCGAGCTACCACCCGAACATCAACCAAAAACTTTCCTCACTTTAAGTTTTTTTCAGCAATGGTGCACAACCCTAGAAAGGATTGAGAATTTTTCTTTTTTTTTTCTATTTTTCTCTTTTCATTTTTTTTCTTGTTCAATTTTTTTCCCTCAACTTTGCTAATGTACTTTTCCTCAAAATACCATCATAATTTTTTTCATTGACTCCACTCAAAAGCCAACAAATTCCTCCAACCACAACTCCACTATTAAAAGTATTTTTCAATTAAAGTTCTCTAAAGAGTAAGGGTTCAAAAAGAGGGTAATTAAGAAAAAAAGGAATGGGCTCGTAATGTGGGTGTCAACAAAAAGGCTAATAGGCTCAAAAAGGGGTTACAAGGGATATATATGAATGGGTAGGCTAATCAAGGCTGCAAAAGAAGGGTTTATCAAAGAAAGCCTGTATCATCTCCCGACCAAAGCAAACCTAGGATTTCGCTTTAAACACACGCAGGGCAAGTTCTAGATCAATAATGCAGCGCGAGAAGAAATAAAAGTACCTCACTACTCATGGCATATGAACTACTCAAGGCGGAAAAATTCCAACACCTAATAAAACAAGCGAGACAAGTCATGCTATTCAGTCAGAACTCAGAGTCAGAAACCTGAGCCGAAGAGTCACTAAAAAGACTGACTGTCAATCCAATACATAACTCAATCCAAAAATCTCTAGGGAAGTTCAACTTGCATGCAAGGGACTAAATATGCTAGTATCAAATAAGCCACAAAGAGAGCACAAGTCCTTCACCACTTATCTACTCCTATTTCCTAATTTTTTTGTATTTTTGAAATTTTTTTAATTAAAAACACCCGATTCAAAAGAAAAGGCATCCTCGGGAAAGAACCGTGGATTGAAGAAAACCCTAGGATTATGCCACTAGTCTAAAAAAATTAAACGCAGTAAAAATACAAGTACAATTCATGATACCCCAGCTCACACTTAAAATAGTGCATGGTCCCCACTGCACAAATACAAAAATAATGAACAAGAGTGGGTATTAAGAAAGCTCCCCAAAACTGCAGAGTCTGGAGGTGCTGCAGACCGATCGGAATCCGCGGTCTGAGCAGTGGAGGGATCTAACAATGTAGTGCCAGCTGCATCGATCACATCAATAAGCGACCCCTCCATAGTAGTGTCAGTAGCCGAAGCTGACTCCACAGCAGCGCCATCAGTGGCACTCAACTTTACAACCTCCGATGTAGGCTCTACATCAGTCTGGGTACCAATGGAGCGGGTCGCTCTAGCACCCTGCACAGAAGCCAAGATCTCAACCAGTCTATGTATCATCAATGTATCTCGGGCCTCCAACTGAGTCATCAGTAGTCTATCCCGTGCCTCCTGCTCCTGTCTCCATTTGGCCAACTCGGCTTCAACTGCCTCAACTCGCATAGGTATAGATCTCATGTCCTTCTTCTTAGCCGATGGGTCCTGAACTGATGTGATATCATGTACCTTTGGTTCCCCCACATACTCATTTGCACCATAAAATGGAACCTTATGTTTTTTCATTAATGCTGTCAAAGTATGCACAAGATATATCTTCAGGCTCCTATTTGCCTGTGTGCGCACCATTTGCTCATGCATGATTTCACCTAGATTCAAGAACATGTCAGTCATAACAGCATACAAGATCAATACCCTCTCTCTAAGAATATTGGTATGATGCCCAGTTGGCATAAGACGGTTAGTAACCCAATTGTGCCACGCCCGCACCTCTATGTATGAACCTCATAGCTAAGGTGGCGTGATCCGTCGAGGTATTACTATCCCACTCAATTTTTTCTCCTTCTTCAGCCGGTTGCTCACATAACACATCAATGATAACCTCATAATTTGGATTGGCAGATAACCTGTGGAAGTCTTCCATAGCTGCGTTGTTGGCCCTGTAATAAATATTTATAGCACTAGCGGACAAATCAACATCAACCTCTCGAATCCGTACTATGTTAGTCTTTTTAGGGTCCCAATTAGCATATAATTCTTTCACAACAGTCACATTGGCCTTACCCTTAGGCCCTTGCGTAAACCTCTCCCACTTCCTCTCGTGCACCTTTATAAGGATATCTGGGCATTCTCGCTCACATGCGTGGAAATTTAGGCCTTTCACTCGAGTAATTCTCTTTCCAACGATCCATTGGTAGGCCCTATAAGCAGCCTCACTAACAAACTGATCCTCCCAAAGTGATCTATCAATAGGAGCGCTGATGGAAGGTATATCCGAGGGTAGAGGGGTCCCATCATCATCATCATCGTCAGCAACCTCATCATCATCAGATTCATCTTCTTCATTCGAACTGTCATCCTCAGGTTGAATCGGAGTTTTGCCTTTTTCATTTTACTGCCACTGTCTTTCGCATCTTGTTCGATGGTTTAGAAGTGCCACCTTCCTTGATAATGACTGGTTTTTCTGGCCCACTTGAATCTTTTCTCTTCCCCTTGGTTGCCTGAGGAGCGGAGGTGGCTTGAGCATTAGGAGCCAACCTCTTCTTTGCTATTGGGATAACTTCAGGTCCCTCACTAGTCTTCTCCAAATTTTTCTTTGATTGTTGCTCATTGGTAGCCTTTCCATCCGTTTCTTTCTTGGTGGTTGGCTTCCGGCTCCACCTCCACCGCTCTTGGAAGTTTGCTGTGCGTCAACCATTTTACAGTTAAATTCCTGCACGAAAACAATGTACCATTAGACTATGGATTGCAAACCAAATCTTATTAAGATAGCAAAATAACTAGTTCTTTGCACGCTTTGGTTGTAGCTCACTCTGTACGAATGCTCCCACACTTAAGCTCAAGTGTATTACACAGTTAAATAATTTAAGCTCATTGTGTACTCATTATGTCAATCGCAAGGTACTCAGACTTCCCTCACGTGCACCTCTTCATTTCAAACAATTCTCCAGTTTAAAAATCGCTAAAGTGTACAAACGGGGTTCATACACCCCACACTTATGCTCTTCTTCATCCCAAAAATATGGAGAAATATTATCTTATGCAAAAAAAATTAAGGGCAGCTCGTGAATTACACAACGGGGCAGCGACTCGCTTAACTAATGTGCAAAACGATACTCATCGCGTGTGAGCGACGTACGATGAGTGTTGTTCAAGTTAAAGAGCCCTAAACTCAGCCCCCTAGCCATAATTTTCCCCGATTTATGTTCCACTTATGCCCCATAACTTATTCGGTTACTCAGACTTGGCCGAATGCTTGAAATTTTCATTGGGGAAATTTCATCGAACACCTTACGTGCACGATTCTGGGCAGCTTATTCATAGGTTGTTTGAATGTGTTTTGGCCTCCCAACTCCGGGAGTTTCATGAAACAATCATCATGGTGCATCACCGCACCCCCCACAGCAGATACCAAGCAAAAAACATTGAATTCATACCAAATTTTCACCAAAAAAAACTTTAAGTTTAAACCTAAGTCTAAAGGGGAAAAGGGGTGGGAAACTGAACTCAGCAAGTAGGGCTGAAGGACGCCCTAAAAGAGAGTGAAGATCCGAGAAAGAGAAGCATACCTGAGCATTTAGAATCACAGCAGCAGAAATTTTGTGTGTAGCTTGAAGAAGTACAGGGAGAAACGCTACTTTTATATTCCCAGTGTGTTGCTGTTTTTTCTTTCCTTTTGTGTTTTTGTGTTGTGTGTGTTAAGATGGATTATAGAAAACTGTTTCAAACATTGAAACACTGGGTGATGCTTTATGTTTTTGCCACTGACCAAATTGTATTTTTCTCAATTTAATTCGGAACAGCCCATGGCGCGGCACCTCGGCTGCTGTTTCACCCTCTTTTTTGTCTAATTTCTGAGCTTCAGGTGAAACACCCGTTAGCGCGCCACATGAGTGAGTGTTTGGCCAATTTTTGCTGTCAAAATTTTGAAACACCCGTGCATGCTTTCAAACTCGCACACTGATCCAAATAAAAAATTTTGTTTCACATTAACGGCAAAAACAGCCCTCCATGCGGTGCATAGGAGGCTGTTTCGCCTGGTATCATTCTCCAAATTCTTATTTTTTTGGTGCAAGTCTTTTCCACTGTATTCTACTCATCCAATGCTCCTTCATCACCTGTAAGACACATTACGCACACATATTAATACTAAAAAAACTCCCCTTAATTTTTTTATTTTTTTATTATTATTATTATTATTATTACTTTTTTATAAAATGAAAACACGGATTAAATAACTATAAAAAGATATCAAACATGGGTTGCCTCCCATGAAGCGCTTGATTTAACGTCGCGGCACGACGAGTGCATCCCTTTTTCAAGGGTCGACCAGGAAAATGGAGGATTTAAGCCTATCGACTTCACCTCCCCAATATCGCTGCACTCTTTGCCCATTCACTAGAAACGACTTATTCGAACCCGGAGCCCGTAAGACAATAGCTCCGTGTGGCATCACCTTAACAATTTCAAACGGACCAGACCACCTCGATTTGAGCTTTCTAGGGAAGAGCTTCAACTTGGAGTTGTATGAAAGAAGTAGTTGGCCCGGCTCAAAATGACAGTGCCCAATAGGCCTTGTGCTCAAGCTCGACTGGCAAGTGGCACGCTTTCCCATTGACCAGCTTGTATGGTGAGGTCCCAATTGGAATTTTATAAGCTATCCTACATGCCCAGAGCGCATCATCGAGCTTAGTAGCCCAATCCTTCCTATTCGCACTGATAGTCTTCTCAAGAATTTTCTTCACCTCTCTATTGGACACCTCAGCCTGCCTACTAGTTTGCAGATAATAGGCAGTGGCGACCTTATGCTTGACCTCGTACTTAGATAGAAAGTTGTTTAGCAATTTATTGCAGAAGTGTGTACCTTCATCACTAATTAAAGCCCGCGGAATTCCAAATCTGGTGAAAATGTTCTTATTGACGAAACTCGCCACTATCTTCACATCATTAGTAGGAAGAGCAACAGCCTCTACCCATTTAGACACGTAATCCACCGCCAGTAAAATATACTTGTTACCATTCGACGAGGGGAAGGGACCCATGAAGTCGATCCCCCACACATAAAAAATCTCCACCTCTAGAATGCCTTGAAGAGGCATCTCTAGCTTCCTTGTGATTGTGCCGGATATTTCGCGCAGATCACACTTCATTACAAAAGCGTGAGCATCTTTGAACAGTGTCGGCCGATAGAAACCAGACTGAAGTACCTTGGCGGCTGTTTTGTCACCACCATGATGACCCCCATAAGGAGATACATGGAACTCTTGCAGAACAGCCTCTATCTCTTCCTCAGGAATGCATCATCTCACCAACTGATCTGCACACACTCTAAGCAGAAACGGCTCTTCCCACATATAAAATCTCACATCATGGAAAAACCGATGCTTACCTTCTACAGTCAGATGTGGTGGCACTGCCTTACTTACTAAATAGTTGACATAGTCTGCATACTATGGGCCCGAGTGATTGGTGGTGGAAAAAAGTTGCTCATCAGGGAAGGTTTCTTTGATCAAACCTCCCTCATCCACATGCCTGTGGTTTTCCAACCTAGAAAGGTGGTCAGCTACTTGATTTTTCGTTCCCTTACGGTCCCGGACCTCCAAGTTAAATTCCTGCAGCAATAACACCCAACAAATTAGCCGAGGCTTAGCATCCTTTTTATCAATTAGGTATCTGATTGCTGCATGATCTGTGTAGACAATAACTTGGGTTCCAACCAAGTATGTCCGAAACTTATCAAAGGCATACACTACTGCCAGCAACTCTTTTTCACTAACTGTGTAGTTCAATTGGGCGAGATTGAGAGTTTTGCTGGTGTAGTAAATGGAATCGAACTCCTTGTTCCTCCTTTGCCCCAGGACTGCACCAATAGCGACATCGCTAGAATCACATATTAATTCAAATGGTGCAGTCCAATCAGGAGCCACTAATATTGGTGCAGACACCAATTTCTCTTTCAGCTCATTAAAGGCCCTCAAACAGGCCTCATCAAACACAAATGCTGCTTCTTTCTCGAGTAACCTGCACAAAGGAGTAGAAATTTCAGAAAAATCTTTAATAAACCTCCTATAGAAGCAAGCATGTCCGAGAAAACTTCAGACTCTCTTCACAGACGTGGGCGGAGGAAAATTTTCAACCGCCTCCACCTTCGCCTTGTCAACCTCTATTCCAGCACTGGTCACCTTGTGTCCCAAAACTATACTTTCACGAACCATGAAATGGCATTTTTTCCAGTTTAAAACAAGGTTAGTTTCTTCACACCTAGCAAGCACTAGACCAAGATTAGTTAGACAAGCATCAAAAGAAGACCCAAAGATGAAAAAATCATCCATAAACACTTCGACAAACTTTTCCACCATATATCAGTGAAAATAGCCATCATACACATTGTGCATCACATAGCCCAAATGGCATCCTCCTATAGGCATAGGTACCGTAAGGGTATGTAAAATTAGTTTTCTCCTGGTCTTCGGGAGCAATCCATATCTGGTTATAGCCAGAGTAACCGTCAAGGAAACAGTAATACTCCTGACCGGCTAGCCAATCTAGCATCTGATCAATAAAGGGGAGGGAAAAGTGATCCTTTCGGTTGGCTTTATTCAATTTTCGATAATCAATGCACACCCTCCGCCGCATAACAGTTCTTGTGGGAATAAGTTCATTATTTTCATTTTGCACCACTGTCATCCCTCCCTTTTTAGGGACACATTGCACTGGACTTACCCATTTGCTGTCAAAGATAGGAAAAATTATACCTACATCTAACCATTTAATCACCTTTTTCTTTACCACATCGTTCATGATTGGATTGAGGCGACGCTGATGCTCCACACTTGGCTTGTATCCTTCCTCCATAAAGATCTTGTCCATGCAAATCTGGGCTTATTCCCTTGATATCAGCTATGGTCCAACGAATAGCACTCTTATGCTCTCATAGCACTCTCAACAGCTTTTCTATGTGCAGGTGAGATAACAAAGAAGAAATAATCTCAGGTAAAGTGTCAGATTGTTTCAAATAGGCATATCGAAGATGAGCAGGTAAAGGTTTGAGCTCAAGCTTAGGCGCCTCTTCAATAGATGGCTTGGGTGGTGGCCCTAGCGGTCTATCCAGAGGCTCAAACTTGGGAAATCCCTTAATAAAGTCACAAGAGCATTCTAAAAACTGCAACATCTCCTCTACATCAGCATCTTCAGTGGTTTCTTCTCCCAACATCAGTGCTCGTTGCAGATCATTATTAACATAATCAGTTGGATCACTCGACTTCTTCTCCGGATCATTCACTGTGATCATGGGAAACTCTTCATGATGGTAAGGCATTTTTAGAGCCTTGTACACATTAAAAACTGCTTCCTAATCATCCACCTTTATTGTTATTTTTTCCTCTCGGTCATGGATCACAGCATCACCAGTGGCTAAGAAAGGCCGTCCAAAGATGATAGGGACTTCCTTACCTGCCTCATAATCCAAGCTAACAAAATCAGCGGGAAAAATAAATTGACCAATTTGAACCAAGACATCCTCAATCACCCCCTCAGGATATAAGTAGTAGACCGATCAGCTAACTGAAGTGAGACTGTTGTTGGCTTTCGAGTACCGAGACCCAGTTAGTTGCAAATAGATAATGGCATAAGATTTATGCTAGCCCCTAGATCACATAGGGCTCGACCAACTACTATGTTGCCAACACGAATAGGAATGGTGAAACTACCTGGATCCTTCAACTTCTGAGGGAGTTTGGAGCCCCTCAACAAAAATATGTCCCAATACCTCTTTTGATTGACCATGGTGTGGGCAGCTTCTCAACAATGTCATGAACCTTTCCCATGCTTCACCTATCTCCTCTGATGAATTCTGACTAAAGGACACTATATCACCTCTGATCTTTGCAGTCTTGCCCGATGGAAAGAATTTGATCAGAAACTTCTTTGCCAGTTTGTTCCAAGAGTTAATGGAGTTCGGTGGTTGGACCAAGAGCCACTTCTTTGCTTCACCCAGCAAAGTGAATGGAAACATAGGCAGCCGTATATATTCATCTGACACGTCAACATATTTGTAAGTGTCGCTGATCTCCAGAAAATTCAGCATGTGCTATTAAAGATCTTCATGTGACAAGCACGCGAACTGGCCATTAGACTGGAAGAGTTGGATCATACTCTCTTTCAGCTCAAATGTACCAGTAATGGCGGGTCTCACAATAGCTTTGGCCATGTTATGCAGAGTGGGTCTGGCCACATCCAGTATGGCGCGGTTTTGATTTTCAGCCATCTCTGTCGGTTCAAAAATAAGAGCTTCCACTAGCTTTGCTTTGAGTCTGGCCTCCTTCCTTAGCCTGTGAAAAAGTATTTCAGGTTCAGGGTCAAACGTGTAGAGTTTATCACCACTCATGCTCCTTCGCATTCAAGCCAAAACCTGAAACACCAAAAGACAACTAAAACAAAAATTAATCTTGAACAAATAACAAATAAAAGCTACTCTAGAAACTATCTAAATCTTATTCCCCGGAAACGGCGCCAAAAACTTGTCGCTCCAAACGCACACGCAAGTATACGCGGTCGATCAAGTAATAAAGTGATAAAAAAGTATCGTTCCCACGAGGACTATCGATTAACTATTAACTAGACCAACTTTAATTCAAATATTGTTCAAGAGAGTTCAACCAAATTTCGAGTGTGTTTAATTAAACTAATTAACCAAAAGTAATAGAAGTAAATGGAATGCAAGACAATTCAAGAGCTTTAGATATCAGTGAGAGGAAATATTCCAGGATCATGGGATGTTCACCAATCCAGTTGCACTCCTTCACTAATTGAATAAACTTTATTTATCTGAGTTGCTAATCACAGGGTTGATGATACTCACAGAGCTCTTTCGATACCCTGTTCGCCTATTCAGGCCAACCCAACGCCTATATGTATATGGAATTAGAGTTAACAAGAATGCATGTGCTTCTCCTGTATACTGATTAAGCGTGACTGTTAGGTATATTTCTATTCTTACCGCGAAACCATTCCCCGATGCCCAGGTTCAGGAACACGCTTTATTTAATTCTATTGCAACCTACGGTTCCCACTTTCGAGTTCAACCTTTGGTTCATGGATAGTACTTAACAACTGGCCAAGAAATCAAGTAATTTAGAGCAAAATTAAATAAACAACTCAATCTGATAAATTTACTAGAATTCTATCAACTTCATAGTACAACTTTCATGGTTAACCCATAACCCTAGAATAATAGAGTTGAGCTACTCATAGACAAGATAGCTTTCTCATAAAATAATCTAAATTTCATGAAACAATGAAGAGGAAAGAAGAATTACAACTCAATGGGTGAATCTTGGTTTTTCTAGCCTCTCCTATAGTTCTTGCCTCCAAAAGTACGTAATAATCTCTAAAAATATGTTTTTCAGGATTTGTATATGGAATACAATAACTGGGAAACGTTTTTGGCCTCTCCCAAGTCGTCTAGGACAACTTTGTAGGGCAAACACTGGCTCATGCCCCGCGCCAACCGCTGTTTGCACTGCTACTCCTTTGTTTCCTTTAATTCTTGCTTTTCCTAGGCGAAACACTGATCCACGCTTCAGATGGATGGCTGTATGCGCTGCCACTTCCTTGTTTTTGTCCCAATTAAGCTCTAGTTTCCTTCATTTCATTCTTTCAACCTTCCAACACTCAAGTTAACAATATATCTCAACGCGATCATTGTTGGGCACATAATATCCTCAAAATAAAGCCACATGATAAGAAATTAATGCCAAAATACACGATTTATGTCCAACATCAAGAGGTGACCAAGCAACTGAACGCATGAATTTTGAAAGTGGTCGAGTACTCGACATGGTTGGCTAACATCGTGCCAGTACTAAAGAAAGATGGGAAAATCGGAGTTTGTGTTGATCACAGAGAAATGAACAAAGCAAGCCCAAATGATGATTTTCCATTGCCAAACATACATATCCTGATTGACAATTGTACAATGCATGAACTATAATCCTTCGTAGACTGCTTTGCCGTCTACCGTCAAGTGTTTATGGATGAAGATGATACATAAAAGACAACTTTTACTACTTCTTGGGGGACATATTGTTACAAAGTGATGCCATTCGTTTTGAAAAATGCCGAAGCTACTTACATGAGGGCAATGACTACAATGTTTCATGACTTGATGCATAAAGAGATCAATGTATACGTGGATGATGTGAGTATTAAGTCAAGGAAAAGCTCGGAACACTTCGACAACTTGTGCAAATTCTTCAATCGCTTGCGTAGATACAACCTGAAGTAGCCAAAGTGCGCTTTTGGTGTTCTGGCTGGAAATTTTTTGGGTTTCAACCGGAGAGGCATTGAGTTGGATCCAGCCAAGATCAAAGCCATCCGAGAGTTTGCACTACCGAAGAGCAAGAAATAAGTTATGAGTTTCTTGGGGTGACTCAACTACATCATCCGTTTCATAGCCCAATCCACTGTCATATGCAAACCTATTATCAAGTTACTGAGGAAAGATAAAGTTATTGAGTGGACAGAGGATTGCCAGAAAGGATTTGATCAGATAAAGGTGTACTTATCTAGCCCACCGATATTGGTTCCATCCAAACCAGGATGACCTTTGATACTTTACCTGTCTGTATTGGATTCGACATCTGATGTGTGTTGGGGCAGCACGATGCAACGGTAAGAAAAGAGCAAACAGTATAGTACCTATGTCAGAAATTCATTCCTTACGACGCTAAGTACACATTGCTGGAGCCATCTGTTGTGCGTTGACTTCGATAGCACAGAATTTGAGACATTATCTGACATTCGAAAAGCCTATGCCCATTGGGAAGTAGGCTAAATATCAAATGTTACTCAGTGAATTAAACATCACTTTTGTCACCCAGAAGGGGATGAAAGCTAAAGTCTTGGCTGATCGAATGTCCGAGAATCCTGTAGATGAAGATTACCAACCTTTGCACACCTACTTTCCAGATGAAGAGGTCATGTTTATTAGAGAAGACATTGCATAAGAGTATGATAGCTGGAGATTGTTCTATGATTGAGCTGTTAATTTCAAAGGAGTCGGCATTGGAGCAGTGTTAATTTCGAAAACAGGCCAGCACTATCCAGCAACAGCCAAACTCAGATTTCCTTGCACTAATAATATGGAAAAACACGAGGCCTGCTGTCACGCCCTAAAATTTACTAAAGAAATAAAAGGTACAGTGACTTAGGTATTTTAGAGGTACCAAATTATTAAGAGATTTTCGGAGTCGCCACTTGACATAGTTCAAAGGTGTGCCAAGTCACCAAAAAGGTACCTTAGAACACCTATGACTCGTTTAGTGGTCTGCATCAGAGTTCTAGATAAGAATCTCGATTTACTCGTGGGAAGGTGTTAGGCACCCTCGAGTCCTGTGGCAAGCACAGTTGCTTTTATTGACGCATTTCGACTCTTTGAATTTATTTGTTGTATTTGCCTTGGATTTGCTACGCTTCGATTTATTATTAATATCTATCGTTTGACAATTGAAACTCCAATCGAATGTAATTGCACGAGAACTTCACTCGTTCGAAATCTTTCGACATAAATCAATTAAATCGCGCAGGTACTTCACCCGTTCGAAATCTCTTAATTTAAATGAGTTTCAAGTGAACAATCGATTTATTATTTGTTTCAACCTATGAGCTTGCCTATCTGTATTTACGAACTTGTACTGATCCTGTTACAAATCATGTTGGCACCAATCAGTTTATGCAAACCACGTTTTTTTACTTTAATATTTGCACCAAATGTCCCAATTTAACTTTTGATTCAAAGCTAAACCTATTTCACACAAGATCTGCACGTAAAATTTGCCTAAAATTTCATAATATTATTCCATTTGCACAAGTGAGCTGTTCTACCCTCTTTTAGATTCATCCTCATTTTTCGAAATTTTTAACAGTTTCGTATGAGATTGTGTTGCATTCAAATGAGCTTTTTAGCCTACATTTCTTTGTTGTCCAACATGTAAACTTTTAAATAATTTTGCACTTTGATGTCTTATTATGCATACCTATTTCTGATGTTACCACAAGTCTATTCTTTAAACATGTTATAACACAAAAAGCATATATTTGCAATCTTCAATTTTTGTATCTATCCTTCACGCATAGTAGGTAGGCGCAACATATAAAGCAAGAAAAAATATCCACTTTAAACATGTTTTTCACTGTCACTTTGGGCTTAAATAGACATTAATTTACAATAAAACATAATAAAAAAAAATCAAGGTAATTGTGTTTACCTAATGCAAAATTTCCAACCAAGCTAAAATGAACAGTAGCAAGTACCAATAGATAGCTCGAAAACACCACCAGCAACAGTGAAACGCACCAGCAACAAAATACCAGACCCTTATATGACTCTAGTTCAACCCTTAAACTTGAAATTTTTGTACTCAAACTCTCTAAAATTTGCACTTTTTTTTCGCTATTATTTTTTCAAGAATAACTCTCAGTTTCTTCTTCTTCTTTTTTCCAGATCTGAGAATATTTCTTTTCAGAGTATGAAGATGTTCTTCAGCTCTTCTGTGTGTGTGTTTCTTTCAGATTTTTTGTGTCTGTGTTTCAGCTCGCAGATTTCGTGTATCTCCCCTCTAAAGAGTGAAGGAATGGCCTTCTTTATAGCTGAAAGAGGGGTCAAAAAGTCAAGGGTGACAGCCATGCCCATGATAAATAACCCAAGGCAATTAAATGCCAATTTCATCATTTATGCTAAACCTCTCACCTACCCTAAAAGAGTGCTGAAATATACCACTTTGGTACTACTCTTTGTCCCACTATTTTGACCATTTTGATTCTTTTCTTTTCTTCTCATATTTTTTTTTTTATCATCACTTTCAAATTTTCAGATTTTTTAGAATTATAAATTAAAGGCAAAAACTAAGAACCTAAAACCAACTAATTCATGACTTAACCTTATTCTCAACCCACAACTAATTAAACTTGATTTGAACATAACTTAAAATAAAGTAAACTTGGACCAAAGGCAAATCTCAAGACAAAAAATACACTCTAAGTCCATACACCTCAAAATATAGCTACTGATATAAATTGATTCAAGGCATACTAGCAAACAAATGAATCCTAGAGATGATCCTAATGACCACCTGAAATTTTATTTTCATTTCTTCAGCAGTACCAAATCAGATTCAAACCTCATGGACTACATAAATTCAACATGACAAAAGTATATGAAACTAAAGCATTCACTAGAAAAAACGTGCAAAATTCTCTCCATGTTTAACAAAGTGATAGAAACCAAGGCCTCAAAATGTATATTCAATCATGATTTAACATTAATAAGCCCCACTTGAACATAGTTATGCCTACAACTAAATCTAAGCACAAGGAATCAAGGAAAGAGTAGTTAGAGATTTTTCTTATCCTAACCCGTGGCCAAAAAATAAATACCATCAATGACTGGCCTTGCTGCAATCCCACGCCATCGCCAATATAATCAACGAATCGCCCGGCCAATCATCATCACCCAAGCACTTGTCTCGTCATCACCTTTATCTAAAAAAAAAATCAGTCGCTGCCACCACATCAAACTCCATTACTGCTGTGTCGAAGCTGCTTCACCATCACTATATCCCCTCGCTATCGCTGCCCTCTGCTGCACAGTTCCGCCATCAACATCACAGCGAACTCACCGTGAAATACCCAAAGTAAAACGGTAACACCCCCAAACACACCTCAAACACTATTATCATCACTGCTTCAATCCAACTGGAACATCTCTTCCACACCACCACAAAACAAAAACCACCATGGTGGATACATGAGAAAACGTGGCAGGAAAGAAGACGGGAAAAATGGTGGAGTTTCATGGAAAATTTACCATCGGAATCACATAGAGGAGGGTGAGACGAGTCCGTAGACATAAGATTTACCGGAAAATATGTTGGTTCGCCGGAGTTGGGGTTTTTCCGCCACTTCAAACCTCGATCTACATAAAATGGTGGTGTATTTGGAAAAAATAGTTATAGAAATGGAATGGGGATGAGGAGGGGTGTCCGATGGTGTATTTTGACAATTTTCCGGTGGTGGCTGGCCGGTGGTTGATGGCGGCTGGCCGGTGGAGAAGCGGCAGTCCTGCTGTGGTGTCATTTCTCCGGTGGTGGGGGGAAAATTTGTGAAGGGTGCTGCCTATTTTTTGTGACTAAATGGAAAATAACTAAAAATAGCAACTGTGGGAATATATACAAGGGGAAAACGGGCCGGGTCGAGGGTAAAATGTATTGGGCTACAATTTTTTCTTTTCTGAATTTAATAAAGAGCCACTAAAGAAAGTACAAAACTATTTAAAGCATACACTATTAACTAGGATTAGACACCACAAAAGTGCAACATTGCCGCAATCAAACATAAAAATAAAATTAAACACATCACAAGTATTTTTGGTATTTTCATATTTTTCTTCTAATTAATTAACTAATGCTAGCTAAAATTGAATGTAAATATCTAAGAAATATAAGCAAAGATCACAACAAAATAAACACAATAATTTGCGAAAATTTTAGATTTTTGTGCCAAAATTAGGTGATTACACCTGCATCTTGGGACTCAGAATGGCGATAGACATGAATGTGTATGAACTATTTACAATCGGAGATTCAGATTTGCTAATTCATCAAGCACGAGGTGAGTAGGAAATAAAGAACTCCAAGATATTGCCATATTTGGAGTGCATAAAATAATTGAGCAAGAGGGTCATCAAGATAGAATTTCGGCTTGTGCCTAGACTAAATAATGAGTTCACCGATGCCTTGGCCACTGTCTCATCTATGATTCAGCACCCTGATAAAAACTACATCGATTCAATACCCATAGCGGTAAGAGAATAGCCAACATATGATTTCCATGTGGGAGAAGAACTTATCGGAGAGCCGTGGTTTTACGATGTCAAGAAATTTCTTAATGAAAACACCTATCTTAAGAATGCCACAAGCCTTCAAAAGAAAACATTAGAGAGATTGGCAAATGGTTTCTTTCTAAATGGTGAAATTCTACACAAAAAAAAAACCTGACTGGGTTTGCTGAGATGTATAGATGCCGAAAAAGTTGTGAGATTGCTAGAAGAAGTGCATGGTGGGACGTGTGGTCCGCACATGAATGGCTTTGTGCTTGCAAAGAAGATTCTAAGGGCAGGTATTATTGGATGACTATGGAGCATGATTGCACAAGATACATGAAGAAGAGTCATCTGTGCCAGGTCCACGGAGACATGATTTGGGTACCTCCGAATGAGCTTAATATTATGGGATTACCTTGGCTTTTTGTTGCCTAGGGAATGGACGTCATAGGGCCAATAGAACTCGCTGCATCAAATGGGCATAGATTCATATTGGTGGCTATTAACTACTTCACCAAGTGGGTGGAAGCTGCATCGTACAAGTCAGTGACAAAGAAAGTAGTGGCTAATTTTAGCATTCCAAAGTCAATCATCACCGTAAATGGGTCAAATCTCAACAGTGACTTGATGAGAGTGACTTGTGACACTTTTAAGATCAAGCACCGTAATTCTACCGGATACACACCTCAAATGATGGAGTAGTTGAGGCAGCCAACAAGAACATCAAGAAAATACTACGCATCACTGACAATTCAAGGCAAAGGCATGAGAATCTATTCTATGCATTATTAGGATACAACACCATCATGAGAACATCAACAAGGTCAACTCGATATGTGTTGGTTTATTGCACTGAGGTGGTTATACCGGCGGAAGTGGAAATACCCTCCTTAAGGGTCATTCAGGAAGCAGAGGTCAAATATGCCGAATGGATTAAAACAAGAATAGATCAGTTGCCACTAATTGATGCAAAAGGATGAACGCAATATGTCCTGGATAGTTATATCAGCGAAGAATGGCAAAGGCATTCATCAAGAAGGTTCGGGTAAGGCCATTCAAGCCCGGGTAGTTGGTTCTATAGAAGATATTCCTTTATTAGGAAGAAGTAAAAGGCAAATCTGCATCGATCTGGCAAGGTCCGTATATTGTTCATCGGGTTTTGACTGGAGGAGCATTGATACTAGTAAAAATAGATGGTGAAATTTGGCCAAAGCCAATCTACACCGACACAATGAAGAGATACTACATTTGAAGATCTTCACCATCTAGAATTTTTACTCTTTATTCGATGTATTATGTATTCTAGAACTACGTAACGACCTGATCCCCCAAGCTGGGATACGTAGGCAACCTACCATCGTTTCGGTCACATCAATACAAAAATTTGTTTTGCCACGAAGTAGACACTGGGGAAGAAGTTTTTTAGATACCCTAAAAATTTCCAAGAGAAATAAAAGCAGAAATTGGGGCAGAATTTTGAGGTTAATCAAAGATTGACATTAGCAAATCTAGAGAAGTAATAGCTGAGGAATTATACTTGTGTTGCACAATGCGGTCTATGATCAATGGAATGAAATATATTTCTAATAAACTCTTTTTCAAAATGCATGCATGTTATCTTCTTTTTGTTTTTCCCCTTTCTTATGTTCCCCTATAGCTTGACTAAGGTCCGACGTTCATAAGAAAAGGCATAACAAAGCAATGTACCAGGCACCAATTCCAAGGAAGGCAAAGAATGCTTAAACAAAACCTCCCTCCCCCCCCCCCCACCAACTTACAAATTTTTCTTTATGCGCAGGCACCAAAGGGCAAAGAATATGGCAATCAACACAATAATGTTTTAGGAATCCTATAGCCACGGTAATATCATTCTACTCTTATCACTTCACTCTACTCATTGCATGTAGGGTATACAGCCGATGCAACATACATCTATCTCAAGAGGAGAGGCACCTAGTAGCTCAGAAGTGCAGACAAATATCTCCTGACGATAGGCACCTAGTGACGCGGAGGAGTAGACAATTATCTCCTGACAAGAGGCACCTAGTGACCCAGAGGAGCAGACAACTATCTCCTGATGAGAGGCACCAATTCCTTAGAGGAGCAGACAACTATCTCCCGATGAGAGGCACCTAGTAGCTCAAAGGAGCAAAACACTATCTCTACACGAGAGGCACCTAGTAGGTTAGAAGAGCAGACACATGTATCCCAAAAAGAGAGGAACCTATGTTCAAGTAGCTTAAAGAAGCATGCACCAATATCAGAGGCGCCTATTTATCTAATGGCTTGGAGGAGCAGGTACTAGAATCCTTAGAGGAGAGGCACCCATCCGTTCAGGAGCTCTCTGCACCAGAAGAAGGAATCACACTCTGTATCCTGAAAATTCCAAAAGTATAAGCAGGATATCATGACAGATAAAGTGCTTACATGCATATGATAACCAATGCTCGTCTTCGGTAGAAGAGAATCAAGAAGGTTTATTACATATCTATGTATATTTTTGCATTTATATCACCTATGATGCAGGGGACGCTCCGACATCCAGATAACACCTCAAAACATTCTGTATTTCAGAACTCAACCTTCTTCATATCTATACACCACCTCCAAGCCATACACAACTCCAAATTGCACCTTCTTAAAGTCATGACAAAATTGGCTAGTCCGTCAACATCTTTACCCGAAGACTCTTTCATCATCCCCGGGCAAAGAGGGGCAGCTGTTGACGCCCAATTTTGTCTCACATATATTCCACCATCGTAGATTTACTATATTTGAACCAAAAATTTCCAAAATAAGTTTTACTGCCTTGTTCACATTAAATTCATACGTTGCTTTAAAATTTATTTATATTTTTACTCCTACATATATATTAGCTACTTAATTTTGGACATCCTATGCAACTATACCATCTTAGGTCATTTTTCTAATTGCAAACCTATATATAGACTACTTTTGCAATTCTTTAACTCTACTAATACAATTATTGATCATTTATAGTTAATTAAAAATTTCTTTCACCAAGATACATTTTTGCATTATTTAGCCAAAATCATTTTTTTTAAAGTAAACACTCAACTAGGCATTGCACCTAGTGACCAATTTTATAAATAATAAAAATTAAAATGCCTTAATGAGGAAAATACAAAATAAGTAGGGCCAAACCATACCTTATATCATCCTATCGAGGGGGACGACCTCGCGCCTAACACGAATCCAAAAAATAAGAACTCGCTAGTACCAAATGCTTTTTGATCATCACAAAATTTATAACACACCATGCGATGATATTACATGCGATGATGCTAACATAATAAAAACATATAAAAGCTAGAAAGAAAGTGGAATAATGATATCCACATTTCCTTTTACAAGTCATCCAACTAAATATATAAAAAGGCCCTAAAACTCTAATTTGATAAAATGATACTTGTGGCTCTCTATCTTGATAATAAAAACTTGTGATCATATTTTAACCCTTTTGATTTTGAGCTCCATGTAGGTTGTACTTTAGTAGGCTCAAGCAGAAGTCTCTGTCTGTTTACTCGTTTTATAGATTTTTCCTTAATCTTTCTTGGTGAAATATCACTTTCAAGAGCTACATGAAGAAAATTGTGAGCCATGCATTCTTCATCCTTAGCCTGATAACACATATCTTGCTCGTCTTCAGAAAAATTATCTGGAATAACTATATTGCCTTCAATTTCCAAGGGCAGAACAATAGGCGGAGAATTTTGTCGATCAAGAATGCTCTTGGTATCATGTTAATCCATTTGAGCAATGAGCTCCTTGTGTGAGAGTAGCTTCTTTGAATGAGGAAAACATGAATTAACGACTTGGGCACAAATATAGGGTATGTACATTCAAATAAGGCTTACCAAAATTGGGGGATGCATTTTTACACAACCTTTCAAGTTGAACCATTGGTATGAGGTCATTCCCCAAGTAGTCTGACAAAGCCATAATTGCAGCTTCAAAGTCCATAATGTCTACCTTTGAAGTAATACTTTGATCCTCCATGTTCTCTTCGAAAATTCCCCTTCTAGCTTCAAGCACCCGTGCGAAAGCTGCTGCATTAGAAGTTGCTGCCTAATATGAACTTGTTCGCATGGTGGCGAGGAATATAAACTTGTTCTACCGAAGAAGAGGTAGAATCAACTGGAACGTTAAAGGGGTAGAATCAACTGGAATGTTAAAGGGTTAGAATCAACTGGAATGTTAAAGACTTATTCCAGTTGTTAGATAGTTTGCTCACTAATAAGGAAATCCTTCCCGGTGTCAAAAATTTTTTCGAGACAATATTGTTGGCATCGACCTCCTCAATCTCAATGGTCTGAGCCTCTTCTCCTTTCTCTTCTTTCCCTTCCTCAACAGAAATGGTGGAAGATCGAGTAGCTTTACCTCTTCTCCTCTTTAATTAGGCAACCTCAGAATATTTTTAGGTTCAGAGGCTGCCGAAATAACACTGAGCAACGCTAGAATAGTGGTAGGAGCACCGGTGGCAGCCATTGTAGTAGTATTAATAACATCAACACCAGATTGATTGGTAGAATTTTGATTGGAATTCTTTTAAGACATCTTTCACAGGATAATTTGAATGTTTTAGATGATCAGAAATCAAGAATCTAACAGAGACTTTTGGTAGTTCACTAGAATTGTGATCACAATAATGTTGGAGAAAAAAGAAGAAGTGAATTGGTTAATTGGTTCACGGGAGGGCTTTATATAGATCAAGAATGAGGTCATATGCAAAGATGTGGGAGTGGCTTCAGTGGTGGCAAAGATTTGCGAAGTGAGGCTACGATGGTTCGGACATGTGAAAAAGAAGAGTCTCGATGCCCTTGTAAGGAAGTGCGAGAGTTTGGCAGTGATGGGTTTGAGGAAAGGAAGACGTAGATCGAAGAAAAAAAAGGGTGAAATGATTAAACACGACATTTCTCACCTCCAGATTACCAAGGACATGCCCTAGATCACTCTCTTGGGTTTAGCATTCCATGCATCAATTCCATCAATGAGCGGGTACCATGGAAAATCTAGAAATTGACGAGCTATTAGCCAACCAAAAGTCAATCCGGCCCTCTTGGATCCGGTAGGAGCATGAGTAGGTAAGTTAGTATCGATCCACACCCTTGCTTTCCCACCGTTCCGTGGGGGGCCTGGAAAGTGTGGAGGTTAAGTATTAGGGTAGAAGGTTAGATAGTAGTTGAGCGCATTTTACCATGTTAGTAGCAGCTTTATTCATGCATATTTTATTTTCTTTATTTTCTTGAATTCGTTGTTATAGTTGTTTGTTTTTTACTATTGTGAGTTTTCTTTAGCTGTTTATCAGTAGTTTTGTTAGTTCCTTCTTGTTTTATCTCAAACATATTTTTAAAAATATATTTGCTTTAGCCTAGGGTCTCCTCAATGAGGGCAAGGTTTGCGTACATCTCACCCTCCCCACCCCACTTTTGTAAGATATCACTGGGCATGTTGTTTTTGTTGTTGTTGAGAGCAATATATAATGAATAAAGTTATGATGACATCGGGAATCGATGTTGACGTCACCGCCACTCAGGATACACAATGTGGACCGGAGTGGAATATGTAGTGACAACCGTCATTTTGAATTACTAGGTTCATGAAGAGCCATATCAGTTTCCTGCCTTGATCACTCTACTCCCCTAGGGATCTGGTGCAAGCCAAATCCGAAGATAAGCCTAGCAACCGAATAAACAGCAGAAAACAAGATAAAAGATAGAAGCAAGACAAGACTTGCTTCGTCTCGAAAGAACAGCGAGGAACTTGTCTTAAAGCTCAATCGAAATGAAAGTCAAGAATCACCTAAACTATGCAACAATCCTCAAGAGAACATTGCCTCTCGCAAACTGAATGATCAAAGAGGAGATGTTCAATCGGAGTCACCGAAAGCCACAAGTCCAAGACTCCCTCACTGGGGTTTTGTTCGCATCGGAGACAAGGAAATGATCTCGGCAATTTCATTCATTACTCAATATCCAAAAACTAGCTACTTACAATGGAATGGAATAAGGTTTATATAAAAAATATTAGGGGCAAACGCGTAAAATGGTCACAGGTGACCAATAAAAACAAGCCACGCAGGGCTGAACTAAAGTGTGTTCGGTATCCTTGACTTCGGTGCTTGGTTGCTTGCTCGATCACACTTGGATGAGTGTTCGGCAGCCTTGACTTTGGTACTTGGTTGCTTACTCGAACACATTTGTCATCGGGCGTTCACTTGATTTCGAACACAATTTGTTGTGTTCGGTTCGGTGCTGTTCGTCGCCAAGAGTTGGTGTTGGTCATTTCGTCCTCGGGCTCAAATTTGAATATGAGGCCTTTGGATCTAGCACTTTGCAATTCCTTCTCCGAACACATACTTCCTCCCGGCTAAGCCAACTGAATGTGCATCTCATGGAGCAATTTGGTTTGGCTTCGTGTCATTGGCCTTGGTTGATCTGTCATTGACTTCGGTGGATTGTCGAGTACTTGATCAGTACTTTGGGCTGCATCATCCTCCCCTTCTTGAGAAGATTTCGTCCTCGAAATAGCTTCATCATCTGTCTCCGGTACTTGGCCTGCAACACAAGGAGTTAAGTCAGTCACATTGAAAGTGTTGGACATATTATATTTACCTGGGAGGTCGATCACATAAGCGTTGTTATTAATCTTACTCAGCACTTGAAATGGACCATCCCCTAGAGGAGCCAACTTTCCTTTCCTTTGGTTCGGGAATCGCTCTCTTCGGAAGTGAACCCAAACCCAATCTCCCTTCTTCAACTCCAACTTCTTTCGCCCGTTGTTCTTTTTCAGTGCCACTTTGGCATAAGCTTGCTCGAGATTATTCTTTGTCTTGGCATGCAATTCGAGCAGAGCTTTAGCTCGATGAGTACCTTCAAAATCAATAACAACATCTCGAGGCAATGGGGTTAGATCAAGTGGAATCAATGGATTAAAACCATACACACACTCGAACGGGCTTATATTTATCATTCGTTGCACCGTTCGATTGTATGCAAATTCCATCATGGGTAATCGACCAGCCCAGTTTTCGACCTTGCCTTTGGTCATTGCATGAAGCAAAGACCCCAAGGTTTGGTTAACTACCTCGGTCTGTCCATCAGTCTGAGGATGGTTCGGCACACCATGCAATTTTAACACATGAAAAATAAACAAGGAAGCAACATGTTGTGCACAATCGCATTTCTTGCAAGGAATAAAGTGAGCCATTTTGGAAAATTGATTCACGACAACGAAGATGCTATCATGTCCTCCCCCGATCTTGGTAACCCCAAGACAAAGTCCATGGATATATCAACCCAAGGTCGATCAGGCACAGGCAACAGGGTATACAATCCATGAGGGTTGGACTTCGATTTAGCTTTTTTGCAAACGAAACAAGCGTTGCAAAGCTTTTCCACATCTCGTCGCATCTTTGGCCAATGGATCTACTCGGTTAAGATACCAAGATTTTTGTCGACACCGAAGTGTCCCATCAAGCCTCCGGAGTGAGCTTCTCGAACTAAGAGCTCTCTCCATGATGACACTGGCACACAAACCCTCCCATTCTTGAAGAGGTAGCCATCGTGCCACTGATACTTCTCAACCCTTCGGCCACTCAGGATTGCGTCACAAACGTATTTTAGCTTGGGATCGTCTTCGTACATCAACGTGATGCTTACGAATCCCATGAGCCTAGAGGCGAGTGTGGTCGCTAAGGCAAATTTCCTCGATAGCGCATCGGCCACAAAATTGTCTTTTCTCTTTCTGTAATGAATTACATAGGGAAAACTTTCAATGAATTCAACCCATTTGGCATGCCTTCGGTTCAGTTTCTCCTGACCTCAGAGATGTTTCAAAGATTCATGGTCACTTTTAATCACAAACTCTCGAGGCCACAAATAGTGCTTCCAATGGGCGAGTGCTCGAACGAGGGCATACAACTCCTTGTCATACGTTGAGTAATTCAAGGTTGCACCCTTAAGATTTTCGTTAAAGTAAGCGATCGGCTTCGATTCTTTCATAAGCACTCCTCCGATCCCAACTCCTGACGCATCACACTCGACTTCGAATTCTTTGCCGAAGTCAGGGAGTTGCAACAATGGGGCAGAGCAAAGCCTCCGTTTCAACTCGTGGAAAGCCCTCTCTTGGGACTCTCCCCAAGTGAATGGATGGTCTTTCTTTACCAGCTCGGTCAAAGGAGCTGCCACGGTGCTAAAGTCTCGAACAAACCTCCGGTAAAAGCTAGCTAAGCCGTGGAAGCTATGAACTTGTGTTACCGAGGTTGGAGTCGGCCAATCTTTGATGGCTTTGATTTTTGATTCGTCGACTTCAACACCATTAGCGCTGACAACGAACCCTAGAAAGACCACACGTTCGAAACAAAAGGCACATTTCTTGAATTTAGAATATAGCTTTTCTTCTCTAAGCGTATCAAGCACGAGCCTTAGGTGTTCGACAGGTTCATCCACAGAATTACTATAAATAAGGATGTCATCGAAGTAAACGACAACAAACTTATTTATGAACGGTTTGAGCAGATGGTTCATCAGTCGCATGAATGTGCTCGGTGCGTTGGATAAGCCAAAAAGCATTACCAACCATTCATAGAGACCGAACTTGGTCTTGAATGCAGTTTTCTACTCGTCTCGGGGTTTCATTCGGATCTGGTTGTAACCGGACCTGAGGTCTATCTTTGTAAAGCATGACAAACCACTTAATTCATCTAGCATGTCATCTAATCGAGGGATAGGATGACGATACCTTACCGTTATTTTGTTGACTGCTCGGCAATCAACGCACATTCACCATGTTCCATCCTTTTTCGGGACAAGGATAACAGGAATGGCGCAAGGACTCAAGCTCTCTCGAATGAGGCCCTTGTTTAGCAATTCATCAACCTACATTTGGAGCTCTTTGGTGTCTTCGGGATTACACTGGTATGCAGGTTTGTTGGGGATTTGTGACCCCGGTACAAAATCTATTTGGTGCTCGATTCCTCGTAATGGAGGCAATCCACCAGGCATTTCCTTGGGAAACATGTCCTCGAAGTCCTGCAAAACTTTACGAACAGACAAAGGCAAAGGGTTATCATTAGTTAAGTCATCATTTGGAGTTAAAAGTATACCCTTATGCACGAGGCAAATCATCATTCGACCGGTCTCGTTGCCTCGTAAAATTTCACCCGGTTGCATGATTGCACAAATATTTTTGACTTCGGGTGATGGAGTTGTTGTTTCGGCCACAATTGATCCACCGATGGGGATATTTGGTGCAAGCAAACCCGAGGGAAAGCTAGACACAATGAAACGCGGAAAACAACAAGAAATTAAAAGGTAGAAGCAAGACAAGACTTGCTTCGATTCGAAAGAATAGTGAGGAACTTGTCTCAAGCTTGATCGAATGAAGGTCAAGAATTACCTATACTAAACAACAATCCTCAAGAACGACACGCTTCTTGCAAATTGAATGACCAAGAAGAAAATGTTCAAATGACTCACACCGATTGACACAAGTTCTTTAAAAGCCCACGTCGGGGTTCGGCTCTATCGGAGACTCACAATAGCACTCGCTATGTTTTTCATGCAACTTAACTTAATCACAATGAAATGGAAATGGAGTATTTATAGACTATGCTAAGGATAAGGCGGTAAATAGTCACAAGTGACTAATAAAAACAAGCCACGTAGGGCTGATCTAAATATGTGTTCGGCAGCCTTGACTCCGATGCGTGGTTGCTTGCTCGAACTCATTTGTCATCGGGTGCTCACTTAACTTCGAACAAAATTTGTTGGTGTTCGGTCACTTTATCCTTGGGCTCAAATTTGAAGATGACGCCTTCGGTTCGTGAGCCCGGCCACTCAGCTTTGGAGCAATTGCTTTCCTTCGACCAGGCCAAGTGAATGTGAACATCGTGCAACAGCTTGGCTTGGCTTCATGTCATTGGCCTCGGTGGATCGAACACTTGATCATCACGTGTTCGGGCTGCATCATCCTCCCCTTCTGAAGAAGATTTCGTCCTCGAAATCGAGCCATCTTCATCCTCTGAAATTTGACCTACAATACAAGGAACTAAGTCAGCAACATTAAAGGTGTTGGACACGTTATACTCACCAGGGAGGTCGATCACGTAAGCATTGTTGTTGATCTTAGTCAACACTTGAAATGGACCATCCCCTCGAGGAGCCAACTTTCCTTTCCTTTGGTTCGGGAAGCGTTCCTTTCGGAAGTGAACCCAAACCCAATCCCCCTTTTTTAATTCCAACTTTTTACGCCCCTTGTTTTTCTTTAATGCAACCTTTGCATAAGCTTCCTCGAGGTTCTTCTTCACCTTTGCATGCAACTCGATCAAGGCAGTGGTTCGCCGAGTACCTTCAAAATCAACAACAGAATCTCGAGGCAATGGGGTTAAATCAAGCAGAATCAAAGGATTAAAACCATACACACATTCGAACGGGGTAATATTGATCATTCGATACACCGTTCGATTGTATGAAAACTCCATTATGGGCAAACGATCAGCCCAGTTTCGGACCTTACCTTTGGTCATTGCTCGAAGCAAAGATCCCAAGGTTCGGTTAACTACCTCGGTCTGTCCATCAGTCTGAGGATGGTGAGACGTCGAGAATAGTAACTTGGTGCCGAGGGCACCCCACAAACATTTCCAAAAATGACTCAAGAATTTTGAGTCTCGATCACTCATAATAGTACGAGGCACACCATGCAGTTTCAACACATTAGAAACAAACAAGGTAGCTACATGCTGTGCATCATAACACTTTTTGCAAGGAATAAAGTGAGCCATTTTTGAAAAATGGTCAACTACGACAAAGATGCTATCATGTCCTCCCCCCGCCCTCGGTAACCCCAACACAAAGTCCATGGATATATCAACCCAAGGCCGATCAGGCACAGGCAACGGGGGTATACAAACCATGAGGGTTGCACTTCGATTTAGCTTTCTTGCAAACGAGACAAGTGTTGCAAAGCTTTTCCACATCTCGTCACTTTTTCGGCCAATGGAACTGCTCGGTTAAGATACCAAGTGTTTTGTCGACACCGAAGTATCCCATCAGACCTCCAGAGTGAGCTTCTCGAACTAAGAGCTCTCTCCATGATGACACTGGCACACAAACCCTCCCATTCTTGAAGTGGTAGCCATCGTGCCACTGATATTTCTCAACCCTTCGGCCACTCAAGATTGCATCACGAACGCATTTCAGCTTGGGATCGTCTTCGTACAACGACTTGATGCTTTCAAATCCCATGAGCCTTTAGGCGAGAGTGGTCGCTAAGGCAAATTTCCTTGATAGCGCATCGGCCACGACATTGTCTTTTCCTTTTTGTAATGAATTACATAGGGAAAGCTTTCAATAAATTCAACCCACTTGGCATGCCTTCTATTCAATTTCTCCTGACCTCGGAGATGTTTCAAAGACTCGTGATCACTTTTAATCACAAACTCTCGAGGCCACAAATAATGCTGCCAATGGGCGAGTGCTCGAACGAGGGCATATAACTCCTTGTCATACGTAGAGTAATTCAAGTAAGCGATCGGCTTCCATTCTTGCATCAGCACTCCTCTAATCCCAACTCCAGATACATCACACTCGACTTCGAATGCTTTGCCGAAGTCAGGGAGTTGCAACAACGGGGCAGAACAAAGACTCCGTTTCAACTCTTGGAAAGCCCGCTCTTGGGACTCTCCCCACAGAAATAGATGGTCTTTCTTAACCAGCTCGGTTAAAGGAGCTTCCACGGTGCTAAAGTCACGAACAAACCTTCGGTGAAAGCTAGCTAAGCCATGGAAGCAACGAACTTGTGATACCGAGGTTGGAGTTGGCCAATCTTTGATGGCTTCGACTTTTGACTCGTCGACTTCAACACCATTATCACTGACAACAAATCCTAGAAAGACTGCACGTTCAACACAAAAGGAACCTTTCTTGAAGTTAGCATATAACTTCTCTTCTCTCAGCTTATCAAGCACTAGCCTTAGATGTTCGACATGTTCATCCACAGATTTACTATAAACAAGTATGTCATCGAAGTAAATAAAAACAAACTTATTTATGAACGGTTCGAGCACATGGTTCATCAGTCCCATGAATGTGCTCGGTGCATTGGATAAGCCAAAAGGCATCACCAACCATTCATAGAGACTGAATTTGGTTTTGAATGCTGTTTTCCACTCGTCTCCGGGTTTCATTCAGATTTGTGGGTAACCGGACCTGAGGTCTATCTTCGTAAAGCATGAAGAACCACTTAACTCGTCTAGCATGTCATCTAATCGAGGGATAGGATGACGATACTTTACCGTTATTTTGTTGACTGCTCGGCAATCAACACACATTCGCCATGTTCCATCTTTCTTTGGGACAAGTATAACAAGAACGGCGCAAGGACTCAAGCTCTCTCGAAAAAGGCCCTTGTTCAGCAACTCATCAACCTGCCTTTGGAGCTCTTTGGTGTCTTTGGGATTACACCGGTATGCAGGTTTGTTGGGGATTTGAGAGCCCGGTACAACATCAATTTGGTGCTCGATTCCTCGCAATTGAGGTAATCCACCTGGCATTTCTTTGGGAAACATGTCTCCGAAGTCCTGCAAAACACTTTGTACAGCACTAGGCAAAGGGTTATCGTTAGAAAAATCATCATTAGAGTTTAGAAAGATGCCCTTGTGTACGAGGCAGATCATCATCTGATCATTGTCATTGCCTCATATGAACTCACCCGGTTGCATGATTGCACAGATTCCTTTTACTTCGGGCAGTGAGTCTTTGTCTCCGGCTCCCAATTTCGCTCCCATCGGAAGCTTAGCTTTGGCCGCTTCTTTCAATTCTTTCATCCGTTTATAGTCCTTGGTGACTTGTCTTGGAGACAAGGGTTTGAGTATGAAACTCTTCCCTTCGAGCCTAGCAGTGTAAGTGTTGAATCTTCCATTGTGAATGGTCGATCGGTCATATTGCCATGGTAGACCCAATAGCAAATGACAAGCTTGTATCGGCACCACATCGAACATCATTTCATCTTGATATTCACTAATTCTAAACTTGATCCACACTTGTTTGACAACCCTCAATTCTCCACACTCATTCAGCCATTGCAATTTGTAATGGTGGGGATGCTTCAACGTAGGTAGCCCCATTTGTGAAACCAAGGTTTGGCTCACCACATTTTCACAACTACCTGAGTCAATGATCATCGAACATACCTTCCCCCTAACTCGACATCGGGCATGAAAAAGATTTTCTCTTTGGTTGTCCTCTTCTTGAAGAGTCGTGCAGCTCAAATTCCTTCGAACCACAAGAAACATTTTCGGATGATCAGCTTCGGCAGCTTCATGATCATCATCACCTTCAGCTCGGTTAATCTCCTCGATAAATTCCTCCTCGGTGTCACTCGCTTGCTCATGGACGGTTCCATCTTCGAGCAAAAGCATAACTTTGCGAGTTGGACGCTCCTTTGCCATGTGACCATAACCTTTGCATATATGACACTGAATATTTGAAGCACTAGGAGAGTTTAGTTGAACTTTACCTCCCACTTCTCTTGATTGGTTAACGGTCATACCCCTTTCGAAGGGTTTCTTCGTTGATTAGGACTCTTCCATTCTTTACCTCGGTTCAAAGGAGTAGAAGTAGTGACTCCTCGATATCGGTTTACCTTATCATCCTTCACCAATTTCTCAGCTTCGGTAGCAGCTTCGAACAGATCTTCCAATGTGTGGTACACGTGTAGCCTCAATTGAGATGACACATCCCGAGCTAAGCCATTTTTTAACTGGATAGTGGCTTGCTCTTCATCTTCTACCAGATCAAGATTTAATCAAACTCTTTCGAATTCATCATGATACTCTTGGACTGACTTGGACCCTTGCTTTAGCTCATAGAGCTTTTATAATTGAGTTTGCCTGTACTTAGCACTCAAATACTTAGCATCCATTGCTCTGTCCAACTGTGGCCAAGTAATGACTTCGGGATAGGCATTCCTTCGTCTATGCCTTTTGTCAGCTTCCCACCATGTAGATGCATACGCTTCGAACGAAGCAAATGCATGGGCAGCTTTTCTCTCTTCGGTCATCTCATTGGTTTCGAAGATGCGCTCCATTTTAAGCTTCCATTCAAGATATTCATCTGGATCGCTAGTTCCTTTAAAGGGTGGAATAGTTATCTTAACACTTCTCAAGTTTGAGTCTCGAACACCACAAACTTGTTCGGGATACTCATCATAGCGATCATCAGCCTCACGCTCAATATGTCGTTCAACATTTGCGCCTCGGCCTCGACCTCGGTGAGCTTGCCTTCGTTGAGTGAATAGCTGCTCATAATCAGGTTCGGCATCAGCAAATTCTCCTTCATCCACCTCTTCGTCAACGACCTCAATTTGTCTTCGGGCCATTAGAAGTGGTATTCTATCACTTCGGGGAATGCCCAAGTGTTGATTCTCAACTTGGGGATTGCCCAAGTTTTGTTGTGTTTGGGGATTGCCCAAAACTTCTCTTCGAATTGCCTCGCTTTTCAACTGATGTTGTCGAATAAGCTCAGCATATAGCTCAGGTTTCATCGGAGTGGAGTTGCTAGTTCCAGCGCCGGACCTAGGTAAGGCCACGGACACACTTCCTTGCTCGATTTGAGCTACTCGAGCACTCACTCCTCTTACTTTGGCACTGATGCCTTGTATCGCAGCCATGAGATCGGCTAACAACACTTCGGGCTTTTCAATGCCTTTGCCATCGCCACCATTCCCAGCCATGGTACCTGCACGAATCAAAGACCAAACAAATGTTAAAGGTTAGAAATCACCTCACACACTTCCTCACCTTTGATGGGTGGCACTCGGGTCCACTCAATTTATGCGTTCGATTTTGGTCATTAAAGAACTTGTAGCCAATGGCTTCCTCGGTTGATCAGCTTCTCTCAGTTCCTTCGAATTTGACAAGTTACAATGTCTCCTTCGGGATGAGTGAGTTGATTTGACTCAATGGAACGGACGCTATTTACTCTTGCGCTTCGGGTAGTCAAAGAATTTTCTACGAGTGTTGGACTTCGGTCACCCCTCGCATGAGTTCCTATAAGCTCAAATGAGTTAGTACGACCTCGAGTAGGAAGAATTACTCAAAAGATCCACTAACTAGAATTTTCGAACACAAGAAAAGTGAAAACCTAGGAGAATCTACCCTTTGATTCCTCTTCGGAATCTCTTTCGAACACACCAACTCTTGTCCGTACAAGAGTGGTCCCTCCTTGGTACAGATAGGGTTTTACCTTATCCAATTCCCTTTTCTAGCCGACAAATTTTCACCTGGGGTTTTGATCTTTACACTTTACCCCTTTCTTCTTCAATGGAACTGTGAAAGTTTTGCTCCGGCGTACGGACAAATTTAAATTCGTTCACTGACTATGAGTTTGTAACAGAATTTGGGTTGCTTCTTTCAACTCCAGTTCCAATCAACAACGGAGGAAATCAGTTCAAGTTCTTCGAGCTAAGAACCAGCTCGTTCGTGTTCGTACACTGTTACAAATCGTAAAAATTTTCCGGTGTATGGACGACGGATCAAACTTAGAACTTCAAAATTTACGCACAAAACAAACCCAAATCACTCAAGAACCACCAGTCTTCATCGGCAACAACCAAGACATGCCGGGGTTCGAAATCAATCACCACTAAGCTCAAAACAGTCCAAAATTTCACCAAGAAACCCTAGTCACGAATGTTGTACGTCGGGTAAATAATGGTGAACAAGAATCAGTTGTTGTTTAATCCAAACAACCAACAATCAATCACAATTTTTGAATTTTCTTTTTCTACTTCTTTTTTTTTTTTGTAAACACCACAGCAACAACAATCAACAACAAGGAAGAAAGCTGAAACTGGAGACACAAGCACGAATATAATGAACAGGATCTGAGGTTGTAAGAACAAACTCAAACCTTGCTCTGATACCAAGATGGTGCAAGCAAACCCGAGGGAAAGCTAGACACAATGAAACACGGAAAACAACAAGAAATTAAAAGGTAGAAGAAAGACAAGACTTGCTTCGATTCGAAAGAACAGTGAGAAACTTGTCTTAAGCTCGATCGAATGAAGGTCAAGAATCACCTATACTAAGCAACAATCCTCAAGAACGACACGCTTCTTGCAAATTGAATGACCAAGAAGAAAATGTTCAAACGACTCACACCGATTGACACAAGTTCTTTAAAAGCCCACGTCGGGGTTCGGCTCTATCAGAGACTCACAATAGCACTCGCTATGTTTTTCATACAACTTAACTGAATCACAATGAAATAAAAATTGAGTATTTATAGACTATACTAAGGATAAGGCGGTAAATAGTCATTAGTGACTAATAAAAACAAGCCACGCAGGGCTGATCTAAATGTGTGTTCGGCAGCCTTGACTCCGGTGCGTGGTTGCTTGCTCGAACTCATTTGTCATCGGGTGCTCACTTAACTTCGAACACATATTGTTGGTGTTCGGTCACTTTGTCCTCGGGCTCAAATTTGAAGATGACGCCTTCGGTTCGTGAGCCCGGCCACTCAGCTTCGGAGCAATTGCTTTCCTTCGACCAGGCCAAGTGAATGTGCACATTGTGCAACAGCTTGGCTTGGCTTCGTGTCATTGGCCTCGGTGGATCGAAATCAGCACGTGTTCGGGCTGCATCAATCTTAGCTTTAGCTGCTTCTTTCAACTCATTCATTTTTTTATAGTCCTCACTGACTTGCTTCAGAATCAACGGTTTAAGCACAAACTTTCTTCCCTCGTGAGTGGCAGTATAAGTGTCAGCCTTGCCATTATGCACAACATTCCGATCAAATTTCCATGGCTGCCAAATCGAAGATGGCAGGCTTGCATTGGCAACACATCAAATATGAGCTCGTCAATGTAGTTGCCAATTTTGAATTTAACCATTACTTGTTTCACAACCTTCAGTTCACCACATTAATTAAGCCATTGCAACCGATATGGGTTCGGGTGCTTCGAGGTGGGTAACTTCAATTGTGAAAGCAATGTTCGACTTACAACGTTAGCACAACTACCGGAGTCAATGATCATCGAGCAGACCACACCCTTGACTCGGCATCTAGCATGAAAAAGGTTCTCACGTTGCACATTCTCATCGTCTTCGGCTAACATCACACTCAAGCTCCTTCTCATAACAAGAAATGCTCGAGGATCATCATCCTCGATTACATCTTCTCCTTCGGAAATTAATTCCCCTTCATCACTATTCTCCTCTTCGGCCTCACTATCCTGCTCTTGGGGTCTTCCATCGATAAGAGTTATGGCCTTTTGAGTAGGACAGTCTCTAGCAAAATGACCATATCCTCTACACTTGTGGCATTGGGTAGAAGAAGATGATGGTGTGTTCAACTGAGTCTTAGAGTTACCTCCCACACTTGGCGTTGGCTTTTCATACGTCTTCTTCACTTCGGGTTTTGCATTGTTGCCACTAGTGTTCGGACTCTTCCACTCCTTCGGTTTACTTACCAGGGTAGTAGATGTGCTCCGGTAACGATTGAAGTTATCCTCCTTGAGCCATTTCTCGGCTTCAACTGCAGCTTCATACACTTCGTATGGACATGGGTATTTGTGAAACCTCAAATGGAAGGCTATATCTCCACTAAACCCATTCTTGAATCGAACAGCAGCTTGCTCTTCATCCTCTTCTTCCATATTCAAAGCCATTTGAATTTGTAAGAACTCATGGTAGTATTGATCCACGGTTTGTGAACCCTGCTTCAACTCATAAAGCTTTTTGAGTTGGTCATGTCGATGGGAAGCATTGACTTATTTTTCTCTCATTACCCGCTTCAGTTCTTCCCATGTAAGATTTACGGGCAATGCTGACCTTCTCCTCGATCTCTTCACCATTTCCCACCTCACAGATGCATAAGATTCAAACGATGATATAGCATAGGTGGCCTTCTTCAGTTCGGTCATCTCATTGGTGTCAAAAATTCGATCCATTGTCACCTCCCACTCGATGTACTTGGAAGTATCACTACACCCTTTGAACGTGGGCATATTGATCTTCACACTGTTGAGGTTTAAGTGATCTCGACCTCCTTGGTAGGGCTCCGGTTGAGCTCCCAAGTTTTCACCATAGACACCATATTCTCTCCTCGGATTCCCTCCTTCGTAACCGAAGTGTGGCCCTCGACCTCGGCCCCTTCCTCCGTTTACATTCCTTCCTCCCATCATCGGCCTCCTGTTCTGATAAGGAAAACCATAACCATAGTCATCATTTCCATCTTCGGCTCCTTCTCCAACTTGAGTTTCATTAGCTTGCTCGAATGGTGGAATATTCCTGATGGGTTTAGGAAGTGGGACATAACTTTGGGGATTGCCCAAGGGTTGGGGAATGCCCAACTCATGCTCTTGTGGAGCTACATTGGTTTTCAGCTCGTATCTCTTCCCTACCTCCTTAAAAAGGGGCAGGAGTTAGAGTAGAACCTCGGCTGGTTCCCTCTCCGGATTCAATTGGGACGCTCGGGGTCCTCGTTTCAACATTCTCATGTTTCAAGGATATTTCCTCCAACTTGGACATGATAATAACCAAGGTCGCCTTCGGGGGTTCATCTTCTTCGTCGGCCATCATACCGGCAAAACAACAAATGTTATTGAAAACCTCCTCACACACTCCGTCACCTTTTTAGTAGCACTCGATAGCACTCCATTTTGGGGGTAAGTGTCTTCGGTCACTCAAAGACTTGTTAGCAGTGGCTCGTCTGATTGATCAACGTCCTCTAAGATCCTTCAAGTTCGACAATAGTCTATGCGTCTTCGGGAAGAGTGAAGTGATGTTCGACTGGATGGAACAGACGCTTTTAACTGAGCACGGGGAGTCAAAAGATATTTCTACGAAATTTTAGACTTCGGTCACCCCTCGAACGATTTCCTAAAAGCTCAGATGCGATAGTACGACCTCGAGTAGAAATGTTTACTCCAGAGATCCACTATCGTGAATTTTTTAACACAGAAAAATGAGATCCTAAGAAAATCTACCCTTCGATTCCTCTTCGGAATATTTTTCAAACACACCAACTCCTGTCCGTACAAGAGTGGTCCCTCCTTGGTACGGATAGGGTTTTACTCTTACACCTCGTATGTTCAAAGTGAGGTATATCATTCTAATGACATGTTAAGAATGATTTAAGTGATCTTAAAGTCATAATTGGACCATATATGACTTTTATATGTTGAATATAAAGGTTGGGAAAAATCAGATTTAAGTTGCGGAAAAACCGACTAAGGATTTGCCTTTTAATGGAGTTTTTTAGCAATTAATTTCGTGTGTTATATGAGGTTATTTTGAAGACATATGATATACCAAATTGAATTTCTTGGAGTGTAGTTTCCAAAACCTTTGATGGTTTGTTCATACAATGTCTGGATAACAAGATATGAGTATCAGAAGTCAGACAAGAAAAAGGGACATAAGCGCAAAAGAGGGCTAGAAATGAAATGTTTTTGTTATAACAGAGAAATTATTCATTTTCTCGAAATGTTCCAGAAAACCCACAATATAAACTGACCTCTCTGGAGTTGAATCCATTTTTTTTAAAATTTGAAGAAACCACATCAATTTTGACTCGAAACGGAAGACGGATTACGTCAAAACGCTCTACGCGATTAGGGTAACATTATGCTACCTTCAATTTCGTCTATAGTTTGAGTTTTAGAATTACTTCATAGCTAAGTAAAGTACCTAAATTCTATTTTATGGCATGTTTAAGCTTTAGAAGGTGTGGAATTCAAAGGAAACAATGTTTAGGAGCTAGAATCATCAAAGGTATGTAAGACTAAACCTTTCTTTTGGCAAGGCATGTATCTTTAGCTTTTGAAGCTTTTCTTAGATCTAAACTTAGTGTTTATTGTGAGAAACTTGTATGGTATCAAGTAAACCCTGTATATACTTAATTTGGTACTAAAATCTAAGATGAAAGACGTCAAAATCAGCAAGACAAAATGCTTCAAAAATCTGAAAAATCATTTTGATCTTTTGACATCTGTTAGTATATTGATCATAACTCCTTGTACAAAATTCATATTTAGATTTTTTAAGAATACCCAGAACCCTAAGACATATATCTACAACTTTCATGCAGACCATGAAGTCTATATCTTTCATCTACACTCTGAAAATTAGGTTGAAAGTCAGGACAGTGGTGTTGTCCAGACATTCTATCTGCAGATTTGTTATGTCATCCAGTTGTCTCATCTTGTTATCTGTTTAACATGTTTATGTTATCAGTTTATCCGGGTATCCATTCCCGTGTATAGTATAGTGCTGGTTCTGTTTTTGCGGATCATCCAGTTTCAGGAGAAACTCTGCCGAAATTTTTATAGAAATTCAAAGAGTTAGACAAATTCTAAGTTTCAGGTTGTGTCTATAATTCCATCCAGAGTTTTCTTATCATTCCTTCGAGTCCATATATATTGTTTCCACATGTGTTATGCCTCATACATGCTTATGCTTATATTGTGATCATGTTATGTGTGATTTTGAGTCTACCATAGAGGCTGGACATTGGACACACAGTCCGGTCGCGTGTGATACTACCCGTCTGGGGGATACAGCCCCTCTGGTTCAGGCGGGAGTTGAAACACCTAGTGTGACCGTGTGTCATTCACACACTCTGACCAGAGAGACTAGATATTACTAGCTGGGGGGGATATAGCTCATAACACCCACCAGGTTTGTTATATATGCGTATATAGCCACAGTATGCACTGCATGATTATATATGAGGCTAGTTCATATGTTCAGTTACCTGATTTGGGGGGATATAGCCCATAACACCAGGCAGGTAACAGTTCAGGTAACAGTTTAGTTTTAGCTCAGTATGAGTTATCAGTTCTCAGTTATCAGCCACTAGTTTTTAGTGTCAGTATCAGTTGACAGCTTTCGGTTCTAATTTCAAGTTACCAATTACCAGTCATATTACAGTCATTTATCAGTATAGTTCAGCTCAGTCTTCAGTTTCAGATTCAGTTAGACTTTAGGTTATATTCAGACCATGTTTAGTACGTCTTAAGATTTCCTGCTACATTGCTATGCTTCAGTTCATGTTTACACATTTATATTCCAGCCTTACAGTTTCATCCAGCTATGATTTATTATATGCTCAGGCCTTACACACTTTGTACATATCGTACTCACGCCCTTTTTTTTGGGGCGCTGCGTTTCATGCCGCGCAGGTACAGGGAGAGCAGACCCTGAACCACGTTAGTAGGCTATCTACCAGCTGTTGGAGTCACTCCGTCTCTTCCGGAGTATACTACTTTTGGTATGTTGTACAGATGTCGAGTAGGTATGGCGGGGCCTTGTCCCGTCCTTTGTATATTCAGTTCAGCACTCTTAGAGGCCTGTAGATATCTCCATGTGTGGTGCAGTCAGTATGTTATATATATATTATCATGTGATAGCCTTGTCATCTTTCAAAACTTTATGTTTTCAGTAAATATGTATCTATTCATAACCGGGTTTCCAGCTCATCTCTATAATTCATAGATTATTAATAGGTTTAGCGATAATCGACACTTAGTGTCGGTTATCCGTCAAGGCCCTAGGTTGGGTCGTGACAAAAGTGGTATCAGAGCAGTTAAGTCCTAGGGTGTCTACAGGTCGTGTCTTGTAGAGTCTTGTTCAAGAGTATGTTGCGCGCCATACTTTTGAACAGGAGGCTACAAGGCACTTCAGGGCAGTTGTTTTTCTTTCTTCTCTAGATCGTGCGATAGGGCTATAATTTTAGAATTAACCCTTCTAACCGTAATGTTTTGAATACAGCGATGCCGCCGAAGAAACTGACAGCTGCCCAGAAGGGCATGGCTATTGTCGGCCATGGTACTAGTAGAGTTCCACCTGAGGTGGATAAGAGTGAGGAGTCCAGACCTGAGGCTCTATCTGAGGGCTCACAGATCCCTTCAGTTCAGGGAAATATTAGAGGTACTTCAGCTGCTATACCTCCAGCTCCTCAGCCTGATAGTCAGGGGCAGGAAGTGAGGAATACCATCAGATTATTGACCAGTGTTGTAGTTGCTCAGACTAGACAGCATAGTGCAGATGCCCAGGGAGATACTGGATCCAAGATCAGGGATTTTATCCGACTAGAGCCTCCAGTCTTTACTGGATCCCGTACGGGAGAGGACCCTCAGGATTTTCTTGTGAGGATAGGCAGGGTGTTGAGGGTCATGCACGCATCAGAGACAGAGTTAGTAGAGTTGGCTGCATTCAGATTGCATGACCTAGCAGCAGGGTGGTATCAGACATGGGAGCTATCTAGAGGGTCAGATGTTACTCCGGCGACTTGGAAGGAATTCTCAGATGCCTTCCTTCATCAGTATATGCCCATAGAGACACAGAGAGCACGTGCTGATTAGTTCCTGACCTTGAGACAGGGAAGTTTGAGTGTAGAAGAGTATAATTATCACTTTAATTCTTTAGCAAGCTTTGCCCCCACTGTGGTAGCAAGTATGGAGGATAGAATTCACACGTATGTAGTGGGACTTGGTCCACACCTGGTGAACGAGTTTATGACGGTTGCTATGCAGTCAGGTATGAACATATCACTCATTTAGGCATTTGCTTTATCACTTGAGGAGAGGAAACAGATACAGAGAGCCGACAGGGATAGAGTGTTACACAATAGGGGCAGATTTTCTGGTTCATTTGGAGAGACATCTGGAGCGAGTAGACAGCAGAGTGTTAGACAGCCACCAGCTAGTATACCTACACAGTCTCGTGGCCTGAGATCTGATAGACCTCCTCAGTCCAAAACTAGTAAAGCATCACAGACTTCAGGATTTCAGTGCCGTGGTACTTCGCTACCGGCCAGTCAGACATATCCTAGATGTTCAGATTGTGGTAAACGCCACTTGGGTCCATGTCATTTAGGAGTTTATACTTGTTATATTTGTCGCGAGGCAGGCCATTTCATGAGAGATTACCCGACTAGGGGTGGTAGTGGTGCAGCCCAGCCAGCTAGATCAGCAGTAGCTTCCTCAGCACCAGCAGGTCATGGTAGAGGTCGAGGGGGAGCTCCTACAGCAGGCGGTACCCAGAACCGCACCTATTCTCTTATTGGTCGACAGGACCAAGAGGTTTCACCAGACATGGTCACAGGTATTTTGTCGGTAAATTCTCTCGATGTGTATGTGTTGATAGATCTGGATTCTACATTATCATATGTTACTCCCTTTGTTGCCATTAAATTCAAAATAGTACCAGAGGCTATTAGACCTTTCGAGGTAGCCACTCCCGTTGGTGATTCTATAGTAGCTAGGCCTGTTTATAGAGGTTGCACGATAATGATGGGCGATTGTAGCACTACAGCTTACTTAATTGAGCTAGAAATGGTTGATTTCGATGTTATTCTCGGCATGGATTACTTGTCTTCTTATTATGCTAACGTTGATTGTAGAGCGAAGACAATCCAGTTTCACTTTCCAGGAAAATTAGCTATGGAGTGGCAGGGTGTTTCTGCATCGCCAAAGGGTCTGTTTATTTCTTACCTTAAGGCAAGGAAGCTAATCGCAAAAGGCTACTTATATCATATTGTTCATGTTCGAGACTCAAAAAAAGAGACATCGACTCTCGAGTCAGTTCCGGTAGTGAATGAGTTCCCTGATGTGTTTCCATATGAGTTACCTGGTCTTCCTCCGGAACGAGAGATTGATTTTTCTATTGATATAGTACCAGGTACGCAACCCATATCCATTCCTCCCTACAGGATGGCACCAGCAGAACTGAAAGAATTGAAGGAACAACTGAAGGATTTGGTAGATAAAGGTCTCATCAGACCTAGCATTTCCCTGTGGGGAGCCCCGGTATTGTTTGTGAAAAAGAAAGACGGCTCTCTACGCATGTGCATAGATTACAGACAGCTAAATAAAGTCACAATCAAGAATAAATACCCTCTGCCCTGGATTGATGACTTGTTCGACCAACTCCAGGGTGCCAAGTGCTTCTCGAAGATAGATTTGCGATCAGGCTACCATCAGGTTAGAGTTAGAAAATCTAATATACCTAAGACTGCATTCAGGACTAGGTATGGCCATTATGAGTTTTTAGTGATGTCGTTTGGACTCACTAATGCCCCTGCAGTATTTATGGATCTGATGAACATCGTATTCAGGCGTTATCTAGATTTATTTGTGATTATATTTATGAATGTTATTCTCATCTATTCAATGTCTGAATCAGAGCATGTGGAGCACCTGCGCACAGTATTGGGCACTCTTCGGGACCAACAATTATTTGCTAAGTTCTCAGAGTGTGAATTCTGGTTAGATTCAGTGGCATTTCTTGGCCATATAGTTTCAGCAGAAGGAATTAAAGTAGATGGTCAGAAGATTGAGGCTGTGAAGAATTGGCCCAAACCTACGACGCCAACTGAAGTACGTAGTTTTCTGGGTTTGGCAAGTTATTACAGAAGGTTCGTAGAGGGTTTTTCCTCCATTCCAGCTCCACTGACCAAATTGACACAGAAAATAGCTAAATTTGAGTGGTCTGATTCTTGCGAGCACAACTTCCAAGAACTAAAGAACAAGTTGATAACAGCTCCAGTACTTACACTTACAGAAGGATCTGAGGACTATGACATTTACTGTGACGCTTCTCGAATTGGTCTTGGTTGTGTTTTGATGCAGCACGGAAGAGTAATTGCCTATGCTTCCAGGCAACTGAAAAAGCACGAGCAGAACTACCCTACCTATGATCTGGAGCTTGCAGCAGTCATTCATGCATTAAAGATTTGGAGACATTATTTGTACGGAGTTCATGTTGATATTTATACAGACCACAAGAGCCTCCAGTACATATTTAAGCAAAAGGAGCTAAACCTACGACAAAGGCGGTGGCTAGAGTTGATGAAGGACTACGACGTGGACATTCTTTATCATCCGGGTAAAGCGAATGTTGTTGCTGATGCCCTTAGTCATAATTCTATGGGTCGTCTATCTTATTTACAGCCACAGAAAAGAGAGTTAGCTCATGCACTCCACCAGTTGGCCAACATGGGAGTCAGATTAATTGATTCAGGGGACGCAGGAGTTACAGTTCAGAAAGTAGCCACTACTTGCCTAGTTACAGAAGTAAAACAGTGTCAGTACGAGGATCCAATTCTAGTTGAATACAGACAAATAGCCAGAAGAAAACAGGAGTCACTATACAGGGTTACTAGTGATGGGGGTTCTCATGTATAAAGATTGACTTTGTATTCCTGACGTTGCTGATGCAATCGAAAATACGAAAGCGATAAAAGATAAGGAACGAGACGAGACACACTAAAGTTCGAGTAGCAACAAAGAACTTGTTCCGTTACACCCCAAACGATTGGAAAGAATCACCTACGCTAAGCAACTATCCTCAAGAGGCACGAGGCTCAAGCAAATAGAATGATCGAAGATGGATTGTAGAGCAACTTGGATTCATCCAATTGAGTTCAAGCCAAAAGTGTTACAAGGTTCAAGAGCATTGCTCATTTAATGTTTTGTGTTCAATGTAAGGTGAAAAGCAATAAATGAAAGGAGGGGTGTATTTATGGCACCCCTTTACAATGTTTCCTAAGCTACTGGTCCGCTGTCCCCCAAGTTCTTTGCGCGATCGTACAAGAAGTAATGCGATCGCGTGGGGAACTTGGCTCTGAGGCGCGTGATCGCGCGTTGAGTGGCGCGATAGTGAAGACAAAATGTTTCCTCTTCGCGATCGCGAAGGTGATGCTCGCAATCGCGAAGAACAAAAGTTCAGCTTCAGGCAGTAAGCTCAGTAGGTGTTCCCCTGTTTTTCCCTGTTTTGCTCCCCTGCTTCCTTCACTGTTTCCTGCCCTATTTCCACATGGATTGAGCTCCAATGCATTGTCTTTAAGTCCTCTCCCGAGCCCATATCATCCACGCCTCTCCAAACCAAGTGTAGGTGAGCGTCTTGTATATCTTTGGCTTGACTTCGAGTGAATGGTCTCGATGCAATTTGGGTTGCATCATCCTCCCCTTCTTGAGAAGATTTCGTCCTCGAAATTAAGGCGTCCTCCTCCAAGGTATCATCACCTACATCAAAAGAAGTCAAGTCACTAACATTGAAAGTAGTCGATACATTGTACTCACCGGGCAAATCTATCACATATGCATTGTTGTTGATCTTGGACAACACTTGGAATGGGCCATCGCCCCTTGGTGCCAACTTCCCTTTCCGTTGGTTGGGGAACCTCTCCTTGCTGAAATGCACCCAAACCCAATCCCCCTTCTTGAAGTCCACCTTCTTTCTTCCTTTGTTTTTCTTGGTTGCTATCTTCTCATAAGCCTCTTCCAAAGTCTTCCGCACCTTGGCGTGAAGTTCAAGCAATGCCTTGGCCCGAGCTTTACCTTCAAAATCAACAACCACATCCCTTGGCAAAGGGGTAAGATCAAGAGGAATCAATGGATTAAAACCATAAACACACTCAAATGGAGTCATGCCAATCATACGATGCAAAGTGCGGTTATATGCAAACTCCATGAGTGGTAACTTATCAATCCAAGTCCCGGCCTTTCCTTTGGTCATAGCTCGAAGTAGAGCTCCCAAAGTCCGGTTCACCACCTCGGTTTGCCCATCGGTTTGAGGGTGGTGGGACGTGGAGAAGAGCAACTTGGTGCCAAGAGCACCCCACAAACACTTCCAAAAATGGCTAAGGAACTTGGAGTCCCTATCACTAACAATGGTGCGAGGCACCCCATGCAATTTCAAGACATTATCAATAAACAAGGAAGCCACATGTTGTGCATCATTAGTCTTTTTGCACGGAATGAAGTGAGCCATTTTGGAAAAACGGTCAACGACAACATAAATGCTATCGTGTCCTCCTCTAGTCCGGGGTAAAGCTATAACAAAATCCATAGAAAGATCAACCCACGGACTAGTAGGAATGGGCAAAGGAGTGTATAAACCATGGTTGTTGGATCTAGACTTGGCCTTCTTGCAATCCAAGCAAGAATGGCAAAACCTTTCCACAAGAGGCCTCATTTTTGGCCAATGGAATTGTTCTTTAAGTGTGGCCATAGTCTTGTCCACCCCAAAGTGACCCATCAAGCCCCCACAATGTGCTTCTTGCACTAGCACATCTCTCCAAGAGGACTCGGGGACACACCCTCTCCCATGCTTGAAAATGTAGCCATATACCCATTGGTACTTTTCTACTCTCTCCCCACTCACTAGAGCATCATGAATACTCTTGAGCTTTGGGTCATGAGCATACAATGACTTGATGCTTTCAAAACCCATGAGTCTAGAAGCGAGAGTGGCAGCAAGAGCGAATTTTCTAGAAAGCGCATCGGCCACAACATTGTCCTTACCCTTTTTGTAATGAATCACATAAGGCAAGGACTCAATGAACTCCACCCATTTGGCATGTCTCTTGTTCAACTTCTCTTGGCCTCTTAGATGCTTGAGTGACTCATGGTCACTCTTGATCACAAATTTCCGAGGCCATAGATAGTGTTGCCAATGGGCTAAAGCTCTCACTAGGGCATACAACTCCTTGTCATACGTGGAGTAATTCAAGGTTGCCCCCTTTAACTTCTCACTAAAGTAGGCAACGGGTTTCCCTTCTTGCATGAGAACACCCCCAATTCCCACTCCCCGTGGCATCACACTCAACCTCAAAAGCCTTCCCGAAGTCGGGCAATTGTAGCAAGGGGGCGGTACTCAACCTACTTTTCAATTCTTGGAAGGCTCTCTCTTGAGGCTCTCCCCACACAAAGGATTTGTCTTTCTTCACCAACTCGGTGAGTGGTGCGGCAATGGTGCTAAAGTCTCTAACAAAGCGCCTATAGAAACTAGCAACGCCATGGAAACTCCTCACATGAGAAACGGTGGTAGGAGTAGGCCAATCTCTAATGGCTTCAACTTTGGACTCATCAACTTCCACACCATTGACACTAACAACAAAGCCCAAAAAGACAACCTTTTCAACACAAAAGGCACACTTCTTAAAGTTGGCATAGAGCTTTTCGGCTCGTAGCACTTCAAGTACTTGACTCAAGTGGCCCACATGGTCGTCTATTGATTTGCTATAAATCAATATGTCATCAAAGTAGACGACCACGAATTTGTTGATGAATGGCTTAAGCACGTGGTTCATTAGTCTCATGAAAGTGGTAGGTGCGTTGGAGAGGCCGAAGGGCATCACCAACCATTCATATAGACCAAATTTGGTCTTAAATGCGGTTTTCCATTCATCCCCGGGTTTCATCCGGATTTGATGGTAGCCGGACCTAAGGTCTATTTTAGAAAAGACACTAGAACCACTAAGCTCATCCAACATATCATCCAAACGAGGTATGGGATGTCGATACTTTACCGTGATCTTGTTGACCGCTCGACAATCCACACACATCCTCCAAGTGCCATCCTTCTTTGGAACGAGGATCACGGGCACGGCGCAAGGACTCAAGCTTTCCCTCACCAAGCCTTTGGTAAGAAACTCATCAATTTGCTTTTGTAACTCCCTTGTGTCCTCGGGATTACTTCTATATGCCGGCTTGTTGGGGATTTGAGATCCCGGGATAAAGTCAATTTGATGTTCAATACCCCTCAAGGGAGGTAATCCATCCGGCATCTCTTCCGGGAACATGTCCTCAAAAACCTTCAAAACATTGTCAATGGCACTAGGCAAAGGGTTAGGGTTAGATAAACAATCACTTTCGGAATTTAAAACCATACCTTTGTGCACTAGGCATATGAGCATCTTGGTGCCATCATTACCTCTCAAGTATTCACCCGGTTGCATCATGGCACATATGCGACCGGTGGAAGATGGTGGAGTCTCGGCCAAAGGTTTGGCCACAACCGGGGACTTGGCCTTAGCCGCTTCCCTCAACTCTTTCATGCGCCGATAGTCTTCACTTACTTGTTTTGGGGTCAAAGGTGTAAGCACAAACCTCTTTCCCTCATGCCTAACCGTGTAAGTGTCGGCCCGGCCATTATGAACCACTTGTTTGTCGTATTGCCAAGGCCTTCCAAACAAAAGGTGGCAAGCTTGCATTGGCACCACGTCAAACATGTGTTCATCTTGATAGTTCCCAATCTTGAATCTAATCAAGACTTGCTTCACTACCCTCAATTCCCCACACTCACTTAGCCATTGCAAACGGTAGGGACTAGGGTGTTTAATGGTAGTCAATTTCAATTGTGAGACCAAGGATTGGCTCACCACATTTGCACAACTACCCGAGTCAATAATCATGGAACAAACTTGCCCCTTCACTCTACACCGAGCATGGAACAAGTTCTCCCTTTGCTCATCCTCCCTCTCCTCACTCAACATGGTTCCCAAAATGCGACGCACCACAAGGAACATATTAGGATCATCCCCCTCCGTCGCTCTCTCCTCTCCCTCAACTTCCTCACTCTCCTCTTCAACTTCACCCTCAGACTCACTTTCACCCTCATAGACCAACCCATCATCCATCACAATCATTGTGCTCCGGGTGGGGCACTCTTTGGCAAAGTGTCCATAATCCTTACATTTATGACATTGGAAAGAAGAGGAAGAAGGAGTATTTAAAGGTTTTAGAAATACCTCCAACCTCTTTGTGGTCGCTTCTCGGGGTGGACTTTTCAAGAGGCTTCTTCACTTCTCGGCTCCCACTTGCTCCACTAGCATATGGGCTTTTCCATTCTTTGGTGCGAGTTGATGGAGTGGTAGTGGTGGTACTCCTATAACGAGGAGCCTTTTCTTCTTTGAGCCATTTCTCGGCTTCAACCGCGGCATCACAAACATCTTGTAAAGAGTGGAAGATGTGAAGTCTCAATTGGGAGGCAATCTCCCTACTCAAGCCACTTTTGAAACGGATGATAGCTTGTTCCTCATCTTCCGTTTCCATATCAAGAGCCATCCGGTTTTTCTCAAAGTCGTTGAAGTACTCATCAACGGACTTGTAACCTTGCTTTAATTCATAGAGCCTTTTGAGTTGCTCTTGTCGATACTTGGGAGTCACATACTTGTTGTTCATAACTTCTTTCAACTCTTCCCAAGTGATGTTCATCCGCAACCCAAGTCTTCTCCTTGAACGCTTGATGGATTCCCACCAAGTAGAGGCATAGGACTCAAATGATGATATAGCATAAGTGGCCTTCTTTTCCTCGGTCATATCATTTGTGTCAAAGACCCGCTCCAATTGGACCTTCCATTCAAGAAATGCTTCCGGATCACTAGCCCCTTTGAAAAGAGGGATAGTGATCTTGACACTATTGAGATTAGTGTCACGACCCCCTCGGTTTGGTTCCGGTTGAACCCCATAGTGGTCATCAACATCATCATATTCCCTTCCCATGTTTCTTCCCATGTAAGCTCTTGGAGGTCCTCGACCTCGCCCACGACCTCTATCTACACCTCGGCCTCCATTCATCGCTCTCCTATTTGGATAGGGAGCATCAAAGTAATCATCATCAAGTCCGAGGCCCTCCCCTTCTTGAGCTTCATCAACTTGCTCAAGAGGTGCAATGTTTCTCTGAGGCCTTAGGAATGGAACATCTCCTTGGGGATTGCCCAAGGGTTGGGGGTTGCCCATCAATCTTTCTCTAGCAAGAGCCTCATCCCTCAACCGTTGTCGACGAACTAGCTCCGCATATTGATCCGGTTTCATGATTGAATCATCACTAGTGCCTTCACCGGTATCTTTTGTGACACTCGGGGTCCTCTCCTTTTCAAAAGTTTCCATCTTAAGGTTTAAAGCCTTCACCTCAGCTAGCAAATTAGCCAAGACGTCGGTTGAAACCTCAATGGTACTCTTGGCTTTCTCCTCCGCCATGTACCTACAACAATCAAAAACAAGAAAAGAGATTAGAGTAAAAGTCCTCACTCACTCCCTCACTTTTGTTTGTCGCTCGGGTTCACTCAAGTTGGGGTTAGGTTCACGCAAGCTTGAGATCAATGGCCTCCTCGTAGTTGCGCAACCTCCTCAATGATCAAACCAAAATAAAAGAACCAAATGCTCTTCGGGAAGAGTGGATTCAATGGGACTTGATAAACGCTAAGCTATTTGGTGCGCTCTTGAACCAAACAATTAACTATGAATCTTCTTTGAATTCTACTCTCCTTCTAGGCACGAGGATCCTATTCGCACAATGGATTAGTACTAATTAGGTAGAAGTGTTACCCTCAAAGTACTAATCGGAAGTGACGCGATCAAATGTTCAAAGATCGAATCGTCACTAAACGGATTCGAAATTGGATGAATTTTTGTTTGTGATCTAGAAACTCACCATATTTGATGATGCTATGGGAGTTTTGTGGTTGGAAACTGTTACGATACCTTTGCGAACATTCTGTCCCAGTTCAGGAAAATCTAGAAATTCAGTACCCTTCGCGATCGCGTGAGATGGGGCGCGATCGCGATGAAGAAAATTGCTTTTAGGCGCGTTCGCGTAGGACACTGCGCGATTGCGCAGGTCTGTTTAGCAGAACCAGAAACTCGACTGAAAACTGCATTTTTGGCACACACAACCCAAATTCAACTTATTTCAATTTTCAAGCTTCCAAATGGTGTTCCCAACAGTAGTAAACAATCCCCACTGGTTTTTAACACACAAACAACCAACAAACAACTTGTTTCAAGGATTTTTGGTCAAGCTTCTTCAAAATTTTCAAAACCTTCAAGAACCACAAATTTGATTTTCACTACAACACTCCAAATGATGTTATGGTGGTATCAAAATGACGGAAAAACTATAAGGAGTAAACCCCGATACCAAACAAACAAGAATTCACAACATCAATCGAGTTCTAGCAAATTTTGCAAAATATTCAACTTAGGGTTCAAATTTTCCATCTTTTGATTCTCAACTCCAAAACGTGTTTTGTTGGTTCCCAATTGTCGAGATTATGTAAACAAACAATCCCCGATAATCAATACCAACAAAATCGTAACAATAAGCGATTTCTACCAAATTTTTGGGTTTTCAAGTTTTTGAATTTTTTTCTTCTTTTTCAATATAACAAGAACAAGAACAAGAAAATAAACACAGAACAAAGATGACAAGCACGAAGAGTAGGACGAGGGTTCGTAAGAACGCAACCCTAGCCTTGCTCTGATACCAACTGATGCAATCGAAAATACGAAAGCGATAAAAGATAAGGAACGAGACGAGACTCACATTAAAGTTCGAGTAGCAACGAAGAACTTGTTCCATTACACCCCAAACGATTGGAAAGAATCACCTACGCTAAGCAACTATCCTCAAGAGGCACGAGGCTCAAGCAAATAGAATGATCAAAGATGGATTGTAGAGCAACTTGGATTCATCCAATTGATTTCAAGCCAAAAGTGTTACAAGGTTCAAGAGGATTGCTCATTTAATATTTTGTGTTCAATGTAAGGTGAAAAGCAATAAATGAAAGGAGGGTGTATTTATGGCACCCCTTTACAATGTTTCCTAAGCTACTGGTCCGCTGTCCCCCAAGTTCTCTGCGCGATCGCGCAAGAAGTAATGCGATCGCGTGGGGAACTTGGCTCTGAGGCGCGCTATCGCGCGTTGAGTGGCGCAATAGTGAAGACAAAATGTTTCCTCTTCGCGATCGCGAAGGTGATGCTCGCAATCGTGAAGAACAAAAGTTCAGCTTCAGGCAGTAAGCTCAGCAGGTGTTCCCCTGTTTTGCCCTGTTTTGCTCCCCTGCTTCCTGCACTGTTTCTTGCCCTGTTTCCACATGGATTGAGCTCCAATGCATTGTCTTTAAGTCCTCTCCCGAGTTCATATCATCCACGCCTCTCCAAACCAAGTGTAGGTGAGCGTCTTGTATATCTTTGGCTTGAATTCGAGTGAATGGTCTCGATGCAATTTGGGTTGCATCAGTTGCAGATTTACGTGGATAGATTATGACTGAGGCACACTATTCCAGGTACACTATTCATCCAGGTTCGACTAAGATGTATCATGACCTTAAGCAGATTTACTGGTGGGACGGAATGAAGCGTGACATAGCAGAATTTGTGGCTCAGTGTCCTAACTACCAGTAGGTTAAGGTCGAGCATCAAAAACCTAGTGGCTTGTTACAGGAAATCGAGATTCCATCATGGAAATGGGAAGCAGTGAATATGGACTTCATTACGGGCTTGCCCCGTACGCGGAGCAGGTATGACTCTATTTGGGTTATAGTTGATAGGCTTACTAAATCAGCTCATTACTTGCCTGTTAGAACTACATATACAGCGGAGGATTATACTAGACTTTATATCAAAGAGATAGTGCGCCTACATGGTATTCCAGTATCTATCATTTCAGACAGGGGCGCACAGTTTACAGCAAATTTCTGGCGATCATTCCAGACAGGTTTAGGGACACAGGTGAATCTGAGTACAGCATTTCATCCACAGACAGACGGACAGGCTGAGCGGACCATTCAGACCTTAGAAGATATGCTTAGAGCTTGCGTGTTGGATTTTGGAGGCAGTTGGAGTGATCATCTACCATTGATAGAGTTTGCATATAATAATAGCTATCATTCCAGCATACAGATGGCACCATATGAAGCTTTATATGGGCGCAAATGCAGGTCTCCTATAGGATGGTTCGAGGTTGGCGAGTCTCAATTGATAGGTCCAGATTTAATCCAACAAGTCGTTAATAAGGTCAAGTTGATCAGGGAAAGATTATTAGCAGCGCAGAGCAGACAGAAGTCCTATGCAGATAATCGACGTCGAGATTTAAAATTTCAGATTGGCGATTGGGTATTACTGAAAGTATCACCTATGAAAGGCGTTATGAGATTTGGAAAGAAGGGGAAGCTTAGCCCTAGATTTATTGGTCCATATCAGGTTATCTGGCGAATTGGGCGTGTAGCCTACGAGTTAGACCTTCCAGCAGACCTTCAGGAGGTACATCCAGTATTCCATGTTTCTATGCTCAGAAAGTGTGTTGGAGATCCTTCTAGAGTTGTACCAGTAGATGATGTATAGATCACGGAGCAATTAACTTATGAAGAGGTGCCAATAGCAATTTTAGATAGGCAGATTCGTCGACTAAGGACGAAAGACATTCCTTCAGTTAAAGTGCTATGGCGAAGCAATAACATAGAGGAAATAACTTGGGAAGATGAGAATGATATGAGAGACAAGTATCCATATCTCTTCACTACTTCATGTATATAATAGATCCTTGTTTAATACTTTTACATACTTCATTTTACATTTGAGGACAAATGTTCCTAGGGGGAAGATTGTTACACCTCGTATGTTCAAAGTGAGGTATATCGTTCTAATGACATGTTAAGAATGATTTAAGTGATCTTAAAGTCATAACTGGACCATATATGACTTTTATATGTTGAATATAAAGGTTGGGAAAAATCAGATTTAAGTTGCCGAAAAACCGACTAAGGATTTGCCTTTTAATGGAGCTTTTTCAGCAATTAATTTCGTGTGTTATATGAGGTTTTTTTTGAAGACACATGATATACCAAATTGAAGTTCTTGGAGTGTAGTTTCCAAAACCTTTGACGGTTTGTTCATACAATATCTGCATAAAAAGATATGAGTATCAGAAATCAGACCAGAAAAAGGGACATAAGCGCAAAAGAGGGCTAGAAATGAAATGTTTTTGTTATAAAAGAGAAATTATTCATTTTCTCGAAATGTTCCAGAAAACCCACGGTATAAACAGACCTCTCTGGAGTTGAATCCATTTTTTATAATTTTGAAGAAACCACATCAATTTTGACTCGAAACGGAAGACGGATTGCGTCAAAACGCTCTACGCGATTAGGGTAACATTATGCTACCTTCAATTTCGTCTATAGTTTGAGTTTTAGAATTGCTTCATAGCTAAGTAAAGTACCTAAATTCTATTTTATGGCATGTTTAAGCTTTAGAAGGTGTGGAATTCAAAGGAAACAATGTCTAGGAGCTAGAATCATCAAAGGTATGTAAGACTAAACCTTTCTTTTGGCAAGGCATGTATCTTTTAGCTTTTGACGTTTTTCTTAGTTCTAAACTTAGTGTTTATTGTGAGAAACTTGTATGGTATCAAGTAAACCCTGTATATACTTAATTTGGTACTAAAATCTAAGATGAAAGACGTCAGAATCAGCAAGACAAAACGTTTCAAAAATCTAAAAAAAATCATTTTGATCTTTTGACAGTTGTTAGTATATTGATCATAACTCCTTGTACAAAATTGATATTTAGATTCTTTAAGAATACCCAGAACCCTAAGACATATATCTACAACTTTCATGCAGACCATGAAGTCTATATCTTTCATCTACACTCTGAAACTTAGGTTGAAAGTCAGGACAGTGGTGCTGTCCAGACATTCTATCTGTGGATTTGTTATGTCATCCAGTTGTCTCATCTTGTTATCCATTGAACATGTTTATGTTATCAGTTTATCTGGGTATCCATTCCCGTGTATAGTATAGTATTGGTTCTGTTTTTGCGGATCATCCAGTTTCAGAGGAAACTCTGCCGAAATTTTTATAGAAATTCAAAGAGTTAGACAAATTCTAAGTTTCAGGTTGTGTCTATAATTCCATCCAGAGTTTTCTTATCATTCCTTCGAGTCCATATATATTGTTTCCACATGTGTTAAGCCTCATACATGCTTATGCTTATATTGTGATCATGTTATGTGTGATTTGGAGTCCCCCATAGAGGCTGGACATTGGACACACAGTCCGGTCGCGTGTGATACTACCCGTCTGGGGGATACAGCCCCTCTAGTTCAGGCGGGAGTTGAAACACCTAGTGTGACCGGGTGTCACTCACACACTCTGATCAGAGAGACTAGATATTACTGGCTGGGGGGGATATAGCCCATAACACCCACCAGGTTTGTTATATACGCGTATATAGCCACAGTATGCACTGCATGATTATATGTGAGGCTAGTTCATATGTTCAGTTACCTAATTTGGGGGGATATAGCCCATAACACCAGGCAGGTAACAGTTCAGGTAACAGTTTAGTTTTAGCTCAGTACGAGATATCAGTTCTCAGTTATCAGGCACTAGTTTTTAGTGTCAGTATCAGTTGACAGCTTTCGGTTCTAATTTCAAGTTACCAGTTACCAGTCATATTACAGTCATTTATTAGTATAGTTCAGCTCAGTCTTTAGTTTCAGATTCAGTTAGACTTTAGGTTATATTCAGACCATGTTTAGTACGTCTTAAGATTTCCTGCTACATTGCTATGCTTCAGTTCATGTTTACACATTTATATTCCAGCCTTATAGTTTCATCCAGCTATGATTTATTATATGCTCAGGCCTTACATACTTTGTACATATCGTACTCACGCCCTTTTTTTTGGGGCGCTGCGTTTCATGCCGCGCAGGTACAGAGAGACAGACCCTGAACCACGTTAGTAGGCTATCTACCAGCTATTGGAGTCACTCCGTCTCTTCCGGAGTATACTACTTTTGGTATGTTGTACAAATGTCGAGTAGGTATGGCAGGGCCTTGTCCCGTCCTTTTTATATTCAGTTCAGCACTCTTAGAAGCCTGTAGATATGTCCATGTGTGGTGCAGTCAGTATGTTATATATATTATCGTGTGATAGCGTTGTCATCTTTCCAAACTTTATGTTTTCAGTAAATATGTATCTATTCATAACCAGGTTTCCAGCTCATCTCTATAATTCATAAATTATTAATAGGTTTAGCGATAATCGGTACTTAGTGTCGGTTATCCGTCAAGGCCCTAGGTTGGGTCGTGACATTTACCTTATCCGCTTTTGCTTTTCAAGCCGACACGATTTCACCAGGGGTTTTGAATTAAAACTTGTACCCCTTCTTCTTCAATGGAACAGTGAAGCTTTTAGCTCCGGCATACGGACAGCTTTAACTTCGTTCACTGACCAAGATTTTCAACAGAATTTGGGTGCTTTCAACTACGGTTTAAAGACAATCGGAGGAATTCAATTTAAAGTCCCTTGAGCTAAGATTCAGCTCCTCGTGTCCGTACACTGTTACGATGGTAACAATTTTCCGGCGTACGGACGAAGGCTTAAATCATAGACTTCGAAATTTTAAGCACAAAACAACCACAAAATACTCAAGAACTACCAGTATTCATCAACATCATCCAATTCAAGCTGGGGTTCGAGTTTCAGTCACCACCAATGTTCAAAACAGTCCCAAATTTCACCACGAAACCTTAGTCGCCAATCGTGTATGACAGGTGCTCGTTGGAATCAGGAAACAATGGTGAACAAGAATCACTGGTCGTTTGATTCAAATAACCAACAAATCAATACAAATTTCGAATTTTCTTTTTCTACCCCTTTTTTTTGTAAGATAACAACACCAACAATAACAGGAACAAGAAATGGAAAACAAAGACACTAACGCACGAAATTTAAAAATAACTTCGAACAGGATTTGGGGTTGTAGAACCGTGCTCTGATACCAAGATGGTGCAAGCCAAATCCGAAGATAAGCCTAGCAACCGAATCAACAGAAGAAAACAAGATAAAAGATAGAAGCAAGACAAGACTTGCTTCGTCTCGAAAGAACAGTGACGAACTTGTCTCAAAGCTCGATTGAAATAAAAGTCAAGAATCACCTAAACTATACAACAATCCTCAAGAGAATATTTCCTCTCGCAAACTGAATGATCAAAGAGGAGATGTTCAATTGGAGTCACCGAAAGCCACAAGTCCAAGACACCCTCACTGGGGTTTCGCTCACATCGGAGACAAGGAAATGCTCTCGACAATTTCATTCATTACTCAATATCCAAAAGCTAGCTACTTACAATGGAATGGAATAAGGTTTATACAATAAATATTAGGGGCAAACTCGTAAAATGGTCATAGGTGACCAATAAAAACAAACCACGCCGGGCTGAACTAAAGTGTGTTCGGCAGCCTTGACTTCGGTGCTCGGTTGCTTGCTCGATCACACTTGGATGAGTGTTCGGCAGCCTTGACTTCGGTACTTGGTTGCTTGCTCGAACACATTTGTCATCAGGCGCTCACTTGATTTCAAATACAATTTGTTGTGTTCGGTTCGATGCTGCTCGTCCCCAAGAGTTGGTGTTCGGTCACTTTGTCCTCGGGCTCCAATTTGAATATGAGGCCTTTTGATCTAGCACCTTGCGATTCATTCTCCAAACACATACTTCCTCCCGGCCAAGCCAACTGAATGTGCATGTCATGGAGCAATTTGGCTTGCCTTCGTGTCATTGGCCTTGGTTGATCTGTCATTGACATAGGTAGATTGTTGAGTACTTGATCAGCACTTTGGGCTGCATCAGGCTCTGTCAATCATTCGAGAAGTGGGGAGACTATTTGTATTGGTGAGAATTTTTCATGGACACATGGCAAGCGAATGCAAAGTTATGGACGGTTTTTCTATAAGGTCTCCGGAGACGTACACTTGTATGATAGCATTCGAGAGTGAAGAGACATGAAGTATCTGAGTTTATCAGATTAGACTATCTGTGATCATAACCGCCACAATCGTGCATTGACTGAACAGACATGGGATCCCCTCCACAAAAGAGCATGGGATCTCCTCCGTAAAAGCAGTGAAAAAGTAGTGAAACAGTTGAACAATAACTTAACAGACATGGGATATCCTCCATAAAAGAGTAATAGATCATCAACAATCCTAGTTGCATAATGTTTAGCTTGACACACTTAGGGTGGTAGTTGAAATCTAGCTGCAACTTTAGGGTCTTTAGCTCTCTAGTTAAGTACTCCATGGCCAGGACAAACATGAAAGGAGAAAGGGGGTCCCCTTACCTCAGGCCCTTTTTTGCATTAAAGAGTGGTGCAGCATTTCCATTTATGATAATGGAGTATGATATTGTAGTTATACATACATTTCACAATAGCTTCATTCAACTGAGTCGTAAGCTTTCCTCATGTCAATTTTAAGCATACATCTGGGGGATATCCCATTCCTCCTATATCCCTTTACAAGTTCATGACTCATAATGACATTGTCTGTAATCACCCTGCTAGGAACAAAGGCTTATTGGCTCTGATCAACTAGGTAATCCATAATTTTCTACATGCTATATGTCAGAATTTTGGAGATTTATCTTGTATAGGATAGTAATACAGGATATATTTCTGAAGTCTATTACTTTAGTGGGGATTTGAACATTAGGGATCAGACTAACAGTGGTGCAATTTCTAGGCTTAAAACATCTCACAAGTAGTGAAGAAATATAAGACAACTTCGGTACCCAATAATTGGCTAAGATTTATTGAAAAAGACAGTGTTAAGCCCATCACACCCAGGTGCCTTAAGGTCATCAATATTTTTCAGTGCCTTCAGTATTTCCTCTCTTGTAACAGGTTCAATCAGTATTAATTGTTGGCTCTTATCCAACTTCTTGTTTTGGTTCATAACCATTAGGTTCACAGCTGACAATTGAGGAGCTACTACTTAATAGTTCTTTATAGAAGCTAATCACTATCACGTCAATAACTTTTGGCTCTGCACCCACATTCCCTAATCATTCATAATGCTCTTGATTTTTTTTAATTTAGTCTCTACTTCATACTTGCAAAGAAGAAGGAGGAATTAGAGTACTTTAAGTTTAACCATTGCATTCTAGATTTTAGCCTCAATATACTCTCCTCAATGTTGTCCCACTTCTCTAGCTGCTATTTCAGGTCTCTTTCTTGGTCAAATAATATAGCATAATGCTCATGGTCTCTCATTTGGACCTGAATCTCCTCTAGTTGTCGTCTCAGGATCTTTTGTTTGTCAGCAACCCCTTTAAACTCCTTGGTATTTAGCAGTTTCAGTTAATCTTTAGCCCCTTTCAGCTTCCACTAAATCCTACCCATTTTTGAGCCATTAGATGTTATCTGCCAAACATTCTCTACTATTTGTAGAAAGTCACCATGGTCAGCCAGACAGTTTATGAACTTGAAAGTTTTGTAGCCCCTAGCATTGTCTCTCCCTAGCTTGATCCATAATGGAGACTAATCTAATATAAAGGTGTCCATAACCACAACTTGTAGATGAGAGCCTTTTAATTGCCATTGAATAAGAGCCCAATCTAGCTTGCTAAATACATGCCTATTGGACCAAGTAAACAACCTCCCAACTGTTTTCATTTCTGAGTTGCCAATATCCTGCAGATAATCCTAAAGTCTCTGAACTAGAGCCCCACCTATCCTATCATCACTAGATAACACAACATTGAAATCACCCAGAGATATGCAAGGTTCATATTGGCTAGAATGAATTAGTTTCAGGTCTCTCAACAAACTCTTCTTATCCCCTATAGCGTGCAACAAATAGATAACAGTGAGATAAAATTCCCAGTTCAGGCTATGCAAACTGACTTTACCATAGAGTAACTGAGAGCTCATACTACTTCTATGAAAGTTACGCATATATTTATCCCAAATGACATAGATTCCACCTCTATTACTATGCCTATATTTATCGCACCAACCCCATCCTCTAGCTACTTTATTGATTATTCTTTGAGCTTTATGCTCCATTACTCTAAACTCTAGGAGAGCAACCATTACTACTTTATTTTCCTTCAAAAACAACTGCAACTCATTCTGCTTGTAGGTCTTACTAAAGCGTCTAATGTTCCAAGCAACTAACTTCATTTAGATATATCAGGAGGTAATTTACTTATGTCCCCGCAACTCCTTTGATCTCCATCTCCCCAAGCCACCCTCTTGTTGTTACAGGTTGTTCACTAGGGTCCACCAGCATACAGAAAATTCATTTGTGACAATTAGTTGCCTAGTCCTACTAGGTCATTGTGATTTTACCCCTTTTGCTTCAGGTTGGGATGGTTTGGGGGTATTTCTTCCTCTTACTATTTGCCACTCATTCCCCTATTCATGATGAGTTTTATTCTGCTTCTGAGTATCCTGTTTCTCTGGCTACCTTAGCGGTTCATTTTCAATCACCTCTTCACCACCTTCACCACCAATAGTTGGTTTCCCTAGCATCTGAGCCCGAGTTTGCTGAGGCTTGACAAACTTAGCCCTGGGGGAAGAGCTGCTGGCTGGGGCTTAACAATTGGCTCACATATATGCCCAACTTGTAAACAAGCAGGGCAATACTCTGATATCCAATCATACACCACTTCTTGTACAAATATTTTTCCATTCGGATCAAGAACCTTAATGGATTTTTCCAAGGGTCTAGTCACATCCATTTCTATTAGGATTCAGTCATATGAGCTCCTATCAACCCTTGTTGTAAATTCATCAGCATATAATGGAACCTTTAGACCACTACCAATTCTGCTTAAGGAATCCATACTCCAGCTACTCAAAAGTAAATCTAGGAATTTATCTTTGGAGAACCTCTTTAATAAAATCAAAGTTAGTTGCCCAAACCTTAAGTATAAATGGCTTATTATTCATGGTGTAAGGAGCCGAGAACAGAACTCCATCTCTATATTCAATTGAATTGAATTTTATAATAAAGTAGATTGAGTCATGGTAGTTTACCTTTGGTTTTTCTACAAAATTCCACACTCTCGCTATGAATCTCTCAAGTGTCGTGATTGTTAGTAAATACCCTACCACATACAGAATCAAAGCTTGTTTCCATTTCCCATTCTCCCTTTCCACATCCTCCTTGCTAAGTTCAATCATTTTTTCCACATCCTTCACTATTGGTGCCACATGCCCTACATTCATTCCCCTCGCCGCCATTTATTGCCATTGAACAAGCCAGTCCATTCCTTCTTCTCAGATGTTTTTCCCAGATCCAATCGCCATGACTTTATAGTCGCAGGGAGCACTTCAGCTTATTTACTTGAGGTCGACTTATCATTCACAATCAATGCCTTATAGCTCAGCTGCGTTGTGTTAGAGGCAGGTTTATTTGGATCATTAGCTTCCTTTGTGGTCAAATTTGGTGGGGTTTTGAGTTCCCCTTGTATCGTCATCAATGGTGGCCACTTTTTTTCCTCCGATTTCTATGTGTCTAGTGCTTCAACAGCTTTATGAGTACTCCCACTTTGTTAAATCATCACCATTGTTTTTGCCCTACTGTGCGAGCTCTGTTATCTCTCTTTGTCAACCTCCTTTTGAACATTCCAACCGGGCGCAGGATACCAAGGAGCGCTTATCGTGCACCGAGATGAAAGTTAGATAGAGAAAGAACCACCAATATTAGACCTTTCTTTTTAATAATCATTTGTTTATACATGTAACATAACCCCTATACTTTGTATTTTTGAACAAAACTTCAGTATGTTCGTGAATAAATAAAAGGAAAAGGCATAAACCCCCGTACTAGGGTCAAAATATCAGTTACACGCCTCACCTTTGTGAGGTTCCTATATATGACCCTCTGACCTAACCTTCTTCTTCTACTCTCCTCTTTTATTTGTGCCACCAAAAAACCCATCATCTTACAAAAGAGCAATTGTTGTTATGCTATCAATATTATTGATTAATTCTCCTCATGATGTAGCATAAAATTCAATGTTTATGAGGGTGATCTCACTGTGAACTTGCTTGTAACATTAAGTTTTGAGAAAGTGGTGTAGTAAAAAGGTAGAAGAAGAACTGAAGAAGTATATAGCAAAAATGAATAAATAAGTAGAAATTACTCGTGTTCCATGCATGTATTTCTCTACTTTTCATAGATTTACTTTTGGCTTTTAAGGGCTTCAATAATTCCATTCCAAAGTAGTTCAGCAGTCACAGGACCGGCCTTACAAAGATGAGGTGTGTAATTGGTTAATATAGAGGGTTTTTTATGCCTTTATCCTACATAAAATAGTGTTTTATAACTGTTTATAAACATAAAGCACATTTTTTATTATCAATTTAATCTTCAACATACTGTAATCTTATCATTTCAATAACATTCCCAATATCAGTACTGCTAACGGTAATGATATTCCAAATGTTAAAGAAAATTAAATGCTACATATAAAATAATAGTCCCGCAAAGCCTGGCCTTTCAACTAGTTCTTCTATATATATGGATTAATAAAGTACTGATGCACGAAAAATAATTTTACAATCATTCAAATTATTTGAAATATGGTTTTGATGAATGACAAAGGACCTGATGCTGAGTTGACAAGGAAAATGTTTACAGTTGACGTTGAAGACGAAGTTGTTCAAGTTTTTATTCGAGTTCGAGACGAAGAAGGAAAAAGGGAACAGATGGAATACAAGTCTCAATCTAAAACTAAGTAGGAGAAGCTAAAAAGCGGGGCTGAGAAGGAGAATTTTCTTGTCAAAATAGGATTGAAGACTTAGGCGAATTAACTTGGATTTCAAATAAAAAAATATGAGTAAACCTTATTAGAAATAGATTCCGAATTGTAAAAGGAGTTCTAAGCTATTTGAATTAGACTTATTGTGAACTCTATAACATATTGTGAACTCTATAAATACAAGTTAATTTGACCAGAAACGTTACGCACTTAAGAATTCTCAATAGAGCAACTCGAGAGTAAATTATTCGTGAAAGTTATTGTGTGCAAGAACAGAAGCAAGGCAGCAGAACCTGGAGAAGTTTGAGTTTCATAGTTTAGTTTGTTTCGTCTAGTTTCTATTATAGGCTATCGAGTTGTTATCATATTAGCTTGTTAGAAGCAGAGAGAAAATATTACTTTTGGTGAGGTAGTTTAACCTTACAAGCTATAGTGAAGCTTAGAAAGTTCTAGGGACTAAGAGTGTTAGTTCCTTGATTGCATTATATTGAAATCTAAAAATTGCTCGGTATTACTTTAGTGGAAAGTTTAAATTCCAAGAGTGTTGGGTCATGTTTTTTGATCCCTCGAGCAAGGATTTTTCCACATAAAAATCTTTGTGTTATCGACATTTATTTTATGTTTCAGAGATAGGTGAAACTTGCAAGGAACCTGGTTCTTGTGAGTTAGGCGATCAATTTAAGAGCAAGTTTTTAGAGTTCAAAAATCGGGTAAGGACACTATTCACTCCTCCTCTAGTGTCTGACAAGGGTGCACCAGGTGCAACAAGTAGTATCAGAGCAGCTTCTCTCATATAAATATTTACATCTTGAGATGGATTTGAATCATGAGTGCACAACCAATTATAACTGAAGGACATCACATTAACAGACCTCCTCAGTTCAATGGTCTACACTATAAATATTGGAAATTCAGGATGGAAACCTTTCTGCAGGTAAAGAGCTATCAGTTATGGAAAATTATGACTAGTGGTCCTATGGTTCCCAAAAAAGTTGACGAGTCTTGGAATAAGGTCCAAAAGGATGTAGAAGAATTCAATCAAGCTGATTTTAACTTACTTCAGAAAAATGTTGAAGCCATGAAAATACTTCACTGTGGTTTAGGATTTAACGTGTATAAGCGGATTCCATGATGGTCAAAAGCAAAGGAACTATAGGACACTTTGGATACTATCTACAGTGAAGAACCAGAATAGAACAGTGAAGTCTTTGTTACAGAATGGGTAGCATCTGAAAGTGACACTGACTTAGGAGAAGAAGAAGAATCAGATGATGACTCTCTCTTTGCACTGATGGCTCTTGATGAAGAACCTCCTACTGATGATACACCTGAGGTAAGTCTGGATGACGTGAAAACAAAACTTCCTACTTGTTCCTTAAGAGAGATAAGTATGCTTGTACTTACTTTAATTGAAGGGATTGAAAGTCTACGAGCTGATAATGAACAATTTCTTTCTAAGAAAGACCAATTGTTCTAGTTCCATCTGATTATAAAATTAAGAATAAAAACTTGGATAAAGCTAAAACTAAATTGGAAATTGAATATGCATCTAGTAATGCTTAAGTTTTTCAACTTAAACAGAAAGCCTCAATCTTTGAACTTGAAAACCAGAAATTAAAGGAACAGGTGCATGATGAGCAAAAGAGAGTTTCTGCACTTGAATTTGAAAATCTTAAATTGAAAGAAGTCTCTAGTAAGCTAGTAGTTAGTGAGGCTCAAATCAACCTTGAAACTGAGCTTACAAAAAATAAAGTTCTGCATCAGGAAACTGAGAAGAACCAAGTTCTCAAGAAAAGATTGATAAGCCTAACTATGAACTTATCAGGCTCACTAAATAGAACAAGTCTTCAGAAGCTTTAAACTGGTTACATGAAAATCATAATAGAGGTAAAAATGGCTTAGGACATAGGAAATTTTTACTTGCCCGGAATCCTAATAGTGAATATTTAGGAATTCCTTGCAGTAACCTTTGCTTTCTTTGTGGAAAAATTGGTCATTATAGAAGAGACTGTGATATTGCAGAAAAGGAAGTCATAAAGAACTTAAAGTCAGTTTGACCATACTGGCCTAGAAAAGATTTGATTCATCCATTTTATCACAAAAAGGGGCCTAAGCTAGTCTGGATTCCTGTTACTAACCCCTGATTCTGTTTGGCAGGCTGGAGTGAGAAGGAACAATCCAAGCTGGATTCTTGATAGTGGGTGTTCCAGGCACATGACCGGAGATAGAAGAAACTTTCTCTCACTCGCAGCATTTCAAGGGGGTAGTATGTCTTTTGGAGAAGGCAAAAGTGGTGAAATTATTAGTATTGGAAAGGTTGGGAAGTTTCTCAATCATGCTATTGAAAATGTACTCTGTGTACATGGATTGAGGCATAACCTACTGAGTATCTCCCAACTATGTGATAGAGGAAACCAAGTTACTTTCATATCTGTAGGATGCACTGTGAGGAACTTGCAGACTGGTGAAGTAGTACTGGAAGGGAAACGAGCTAACAATGTATACAAGGCTACATTAGCTTCTCTTTTGAAGAACCATTTGACTTGTCTGAATGTGCTTGACAATGATATACAATTGTGGCACAAGAGATTAGGACATGCAAGCTTTACTCAGTTGAATAAGTTTGTGTCAAAGGACCTGGTTCGTGGATTGCCAAGCAAAAGGTTCGATGACATCAAGATTTGTGATGCTTGTGTGAGGGGGAAACACGTAAGATCTTCATTCAAGTCAAAGATGGTGGTTAGTACTTCTAAACTACATGAATTGGTTCACATGGACTTGTGTTGGCTAATAAGGGTAAGGAGCAAGGGGGAAGAGGTTCGTAATAGTGATTGTTGATAACTACTCCAGATACGCATGGACCTTGTTTCTCCGATCTAAAGATGAAGCGTATGATATGTTCGAGGACTGGGCAAAGATTGTATAGAAGAAACTAGGATTCCAACTTGTGAGTATTAAGTCTGACCATGGAACTGAGTTTAAGAATGCTAAATTTACTGAGTATTGCAATAAACATGGTGTGGACCACAACTTCTCTACACCAAGGACCCCTCAACAAAATGGAGTAGTTGAAAGGAAGAACAGGTCCTTAGAGGATATGGCTAGAACTATGTTGTTATCAAGCGGTTTGTCAAAGAACTTTTAGGTTGAAGTAGTTAACACCGCATTTTTCTATCCATCCTCTACTAGAGAAAACTCCATATGAGCTGATAATAGGTAGGAAACCCAACATTGCACATCTAAGAGCCTTTGGATGCAAGTGTTTTGTGCATAATAATGGGAAGGAACCCCTGAGGAAGTTTGATGCTAGAAGTGATGAGGCTATTTTATTGCGATACTCATTATAAAGCAAGGCTTATAAAGTGTTCAACAAAAGAACCTTGACTGTGGAAGAAAGTGTGCATGTGGTATTTGACGTATCTGAAACTATTGTAAAGAAAGGAGAAGATGATGATCAGGAAGTTGGTTTGGGTAGAGTTGAACCTGCTGAAGACCCTAAGAGACTGGAAGAATATAGAGCTGACCAAAGTGATGATAAGGAATAGACTCAAGGGGAACTGGGAGACAATCAGACAGGGGGAACTGAAGAACCTGAAGAGGACAATCCTAATGCAGCTGGTCCCTCTGAAGGTACTTCTCAGCAGATTCAACCTAGACAATAGAAACATTAAAGTTCCCACCCATTGGAGAACCTCATCTCTGATTAGAATACTGGAATTGTTACCAGAAGAGCCTTGAAGAACCTCTGTGGATTCTATGCATTTCATTCGACCATAGAACCTAAGAATGTACCAGAAGCTCTTGAGGATCAAGATTGGGTGATTGCTATGCAGGAGGAACATCATCAGTTTGAAAAAAGTAAAGTGTGGCACCTGGTCCCTCGACCTAAGGACAGGTCCATCATTGGAACTAAATGGGTATTCAGAAAAAAATGGATGAACATGGCATAGTAACAAGAAACAAAGCAAAACTGGCGGTTTAAGGTTACAGTCAAGAAGAAGAGATAGATTATGATGAAACCTTTGCACCTGTTGCTAGAATTGAAGCCATTAGGATGCTAATAGCTTTTGCAGCTCACATGAAATTTAAGTTGTATCAGATGGATGTAAAGAGTGCATTCCTTAATGAGTATCTGAATGAAGAGGTGTATGTGATTCAACCACATGGTTTTGAAAGTTCAGAGTATCCTGATTATGTTTAGATTCTTGACAAGGCGCTATATGGGTTGAAACAGGCTCCTAGGGCTTGGTATGAAAGGTTGTCTGGGTTCTTATTGAAGAATGGTTTTACAAGAGGAAAAATAGACAACACTTAGTTCCTAAGAAAGAAAGCCAAGCACCTGCTGATTGTTCAAGTATATGTAGATGACATCATCTTTGGAACTACCAATGAGAACCTTTGCAAGGAGTTTGCCGACCTGATAGGCAGTAAGTTTGAGATGAATATGATAGGTGAGATGAATTTCTTCTTAGGCTTGCAAATCAAACAAACTCAGGAAGGCACAAGGATTCATCATCAGAAGTACATTAAGAAGTTATTGAAGAAATTTGACATGAAAACTTCTAAAGACATGAGCACACCTATAGCCCTTGGAACTAAGTTGGATCTGGATGCAACTAGTGCTTTGATTGATGAAACTAAGTACAGAGGAATAATTGGTTCACTATTGTATTTAACTGCAAGTTGTCCAGATATTGTTTATAGTGTAGGGTTGTCTGTAAGGTTTCAGTCAAAACCAAAGGAGTCACACTTAACAGCAGTCAAGAGAATCTTAAGATATTTGAAAGGAACTCAAGATCTGTGCTTATGGTATCCAAGTGGTGGAAATTATGATTTTATTGGTTTTGTTGATGCTGACTATGCTGGTCACTTGGTTAATAGGAAAAGTACATTTGGGATGGCACAGTTCGTAGGTCCTTGATATAATAGGAAAAGTACATCTGGGATGGAACACTTCGTAGGTCCTTGTCCTGTATCATGGGCTACAATGAAGCAAAATTCAGTAGCATTATCTACAGCAGAAGCTGAATATGTAGTAGCTGCTTTGTGTTGTTCACATCTATTATGGATCAAGCAGTAGTTGGAGGACTTTAGAATCAAGTGTGGACCAATTCTAATCTTTTGTGACAATACCAGTGCAGTCAATGTAACCAAGAACCCGGTCCAGCACAACAGAACAAAGCACATTGATATTAGGCATCACTTTTTAAGGGATAATGTTGAAAAACGCCTAATTATTATGAATTTTTTTAGGACTGAGGATCAAATTGCTGACATCATTACTAAAGCTTTGAACAGGGTACAATTTAAAAAGAACAGACTTGAGTTAGGGATGACCAAGATACACTGATCGAGGCAGCACCTGGTTATCCTAATGATTGGCTAGTAAAGTTCTAGTTTTAACTTCTTAACTTTGTTTAGTTAACTCTACTTTTGAAACTTAATTGTTTTACTTGCCAACCTGTTTGGAACCAGTTTTCATGACTTAGAAACTAATAATTAATCTTTTTGAGTAGAGGATAAAGGCTTATGAACCTGGTGCTTGAACGTTCAAGTATACATCCAATTACTTACAGTGATAACTGTCTTACGTGGCCAATTAGTTACCAAGTAACCACATGTGACGCATGATTATTGGGTAATTTTAAATTTCAAATTCATCGAACCCTGCTGGCGTCAGCTTCCATACGTAATAATGGTAAAAACAGCTTTTACATGTCCATCACCTTGTTCTCCTTCCCGATATAGACTATAGACCTTCCCTATTCCCTTAAGTCGTCTGAGAAGGTTTAGTAATTCATATACATTGTTTCTATGATCTCACTTTACCACAAAACCTTTTCTGAAAAAAGAAAAAAAATCTCTCTCCGAAATTCTCAAAATTCTCTCAACATATCTACTACATTCAAGACTCAACCAACCCTACTTCTCCTAAATTGATAATTTCCAAAGTTAACTAAAAAGCGATGCAATTGGCAGCAAGTCGTTATGTTGCAATAGCGAACGCGTGGCCAGCAAGAGGTGATGGGGTGTCTGCTTTAGAGGTGACAAAGAAGTTTGTAGGGAGACCTAGACTGGCACGAGCTACACAAGTGAAAAAGAATGCCATGGAACCCTTCTATCAGTTGCTTTTTGAGTTCGTACTGAAGAACCTGTTGTAGAGGTTAAAGCGTTGAAGTGAGGCAAATTTTCTTGATCTGACCTATATAGACCTTCTGGATAGAGAGGTTCGTATAAATGTGCCTGAGCTGATGATTAAGCACATGGCTAGAGTGGCTGATATGGGTTTGGGGTGCCTCAAGCAAAATGGACTGAGCTAGATCACAATGATGTATTTGGGAGGAACATTTTGAAATCCTGTGACTATGTGTTAGATGGTAAACCTGCTGATGAACTAGTACATCTAGAGGAGGAATCTGAGGAGAGACAATGTGCTTGTGCAGATAGGAGGGTGGAGTTCTATGGAGACAGCTAGACAGGCAGACTGATGATCTGTCCTAGCTGAATGCAAAGAACACTAGGCTTGATGCTGAGCTAGAGCGTGAAAAACAAAAGAATACTGCTCGTCTTGCCAAGTTGCTCACACATTTTAATATTCTCGATGAAACCCAAGTTGGTTCTTATTTTGGCCTATTTTTAAGACAATTTATTACTTTTGGATTGTAATATTTTGGATGTTTAAGCCAGTTGGCGCATATTTTGTTAAATTATCCTTTGCTATATATTTTCTGGTATTTATTGTCTGAAACAGGTTCCTGACTTGAAAGGTTGGCTAGCTGCCTATGGCACCAGAGTCAACTTTACTTAATTTAAGTTGAGCAGGTTTATGAACTGTCAACTTTTCAATGATGCCAAAAGGGGAAGTTAGGATGCTGTTTAGATTAGTGTATATTTGTGACCTAATTTTTGTCTAACTATTTTACCCTAGTTCATTATTTAATGTATTGACTTATATACAGGTTCTTGTGCTGATACTCTTTGTGAGACAACATTGTTTTCCATCATCAAAAGGGAGAAATTTATTGAAGTATGATTTTGATGAATGACAAAGGACCCGGTGCTGAGTGGACAAGGAAAAGGTTCATAGTTGACGTTGAAGACGAAGCTGTTCAAGTTGTTATTCAAGTTCGAGACGAACAAGGAAAAAGGGAACAGCTAGAATACAAGTCTCAATCCAAGGCAAAGTAGGAAAAGCTAAGAAGCGGTGCTTACAAGGAGAGTTTATTTATAAAAATAGGATTGAAGACTTGGGCGAATTAACTTGGGTATCAAATAAAGAAGTATGAGTAAACCTTATTAGAAACAGATTCCTAATTGTAAAAGGAGTTCTAAGCTAATTGAATTAGACTTATTGTGAACTCTATAAATACAAGTTAATTTGACCAGAAACGTTACGCACTTAATAATTCTCAATAGAGCAACTCGAGAGCAAATTATTCGTGAAAGTTATTGTGTGCAAGAACAGAAGCAAGGCAGCAGAACCTGGAGAAATTCTATATTCATAGTTTAGTCTCTTTCGTCTAGTTTCTATTACAAGCTATCGAGTTATAATCATATTAGTTTGTTTAGAAGCAGAGAGAAAATATTACTTTTGGTGAGTTAGTTTCAACCTTACAAGCTATAGTGAAGCTTGGAAGGTTCTAGGTACTAAGAGTGTTAGTTCCTTGATTGCATTGCGTTGTAATCTACAACTTGCTCGGTATTCCTTAGTTGAAAGTTTAAATCCCAAGAGTGTTGGGTCGTGATTTTTGATCCCTTGAGCAAGGATTTTTCCACGTAAAAATCTCTGTATTTTTATATTCTGCATTTAGTTTAAGTTTCAGAGATAGGTGAATCTTGCAAGGAACCTGGTTCTTTGTGAGTTAGGTGATCAATTTAACAGCAAGTTTTTAGAGTTCAAAATTCGGGTAAGGATACTATTCATCCCCTCCTCCTCTAGTGTCTTACAACGGTACACCAGGTGCAACAAAATTTTCCCTTAGAAGGAGTTCGCTCTCTCGGAAATTATTAACATATAAATAAGAGTGGATTCATTATAAGCTTTATATGATAGGAAAATATCAAGAATTGACTCTAGGAAACACAAGCTATCCAAATATGTTTGATCTAGAGGACGATAGTTATGCTTGGAATACTTGGATATATTAGCTTTCTCAACAAATTTTTGTTGTTTAGGATCATAGATGGAAAGGTAATGATGCCTCGGTGCTTAAAAGATAATTTCACCGTTATTTGCCCAACACAAAAGTTTACAATCGCATACCTACTTCCGTGTCGTTTTATTTGTCATCTTACTATAAATAGTCGTCTCAAGTTATTTATTAATTTAGAAGTTCTAACTATCTGTTCACCATTTTACCCATAGTATTAATTGATCTTGAAAGTAAACAAAAGAAGAGTTAACATTTATTAAAGAGAGAATAATATGGTAGGTAAAATAGTCAAAAGTACCTCATCATTAATGTTTTTTTAAGGAACGTGTAAAAATAAATGGGACAAATAAAACAAGACGGAGAAAGTATAAACTAATGCTTGCTAACAACCGGAACGTTGCAAATTTTCATTGACCATTTCCAGCCGTCTTGTTCCATGATCTTGATGTCCAACTCTTTACTCCATATGTCAAGTTTTCCACCATATAAACAAAGGCGACCTTTCAAAGTAGACAAACGAAGCAAATCATATGCAGCTGCAAATTCTGGTGCTGGAAGTTCCTTCAGTTTGTCCGACTTTAGAGACCAATATACACATCCCTCAGTGCTTGTTCCCTGAGTGTGAAAATATGTTCTTGAATTAGTTTTTCTTCGACAATTCTTATTCGTGGAACAGACAACATAAAATAACTTATGGATTAATATGTGAAAGTACTCCAGGTTCAACCTAAAAGTGCAAAGAACCCATATGAAGCTATAAATTTACATGTGAACATACGATAATAAAAAAAGAAAAATTGCATAAATAACCGCTCTAGTCAGGATGCATAAATTATGCACATATTATGCACATAATATGCAACATTATGCATAAATATGCATCAAATATGCAAAAAAATAACTATTTTTTGGTAAATTGATATAGCAGTGTTCATGCAGCATAATTTTCTCAATAAAAAATTAACTAACAACTGAAAAAAATAGGGATAATCACAAATATATACAACCCTAACACCAAAATTACAAAAAATAAAAATATTATTCCAATTTACATAAAATACCAATATTTCTTTACACATTATATACAAAACCAACAAAATTAACAAATTAGGGTTCCTCCTTCTTCCTACTGTCCCCCCCCCCCCCCCCCAACTGCCACCACCGCAGGCGGCGGCGCCGCCTAGTCACCGCCGGCCACCCACCGGATTTTTTTTTTTTTGTATCTAAAATATGAAATACACATATAAACATTGATTTCTCTTTGAAAATACACTTGCAACATACACATAAACAAAAAATACATGTAAATACACTTGCAACATACACATAAACAAAAAATACATGTAAATACACAAAAAAATATATTTTTCATATACTAGACACACACATACATACAAGGATCTACGGATCTACAAATTAAACATACAAATTTATGTATGTCACACATACACTTTACATACACACAAAAACAAACACAAAACATACAATAAATGCTCAAATATACATGTTCATACAGTAACATACACGTTTATACACTTGTGTGCTGAAAAACATTACATGTATATACACGAACATACAGATTCATACATCTGCATCTGAATATCTGAATATGTATATTCAAAATTAAAAAAAAAAAAAAAGGAAGAGAAGCAGATCTATAGAATATATAAAAAAGACATATATATACATAAAATACACACATATACACATACAAAATGAAACAAAAAAAAAAAGGAAAAAGAAGAGAAGATCGAGAAATAGCAGGCTCTAGTCTCACCGGAGGTATAGCAGCAGCGGCGGCCGGGCAACGGAGGGTGGGGAACGACGGGAGGTGGGTGGGTGGGAGGGAGGGTGGGTGGAGGAGAGGAGAGAAAGAGAGAGGGAGAAGTTAGGGCTTTAGATTAGAGAGAGAAAGGAAAATGATAAAATGGTATGTTTTGTAAAATGCATACAAATATCGTTATGTTGTGTAATTTCTTAATAATGTCTGTATTTTTTGTAATTTCACTATTTAATGCGTCAATTAGCGTAAAATGTCAAAAAAAATATAGTAAAGCCCAATCTAAGAAATGTAAACTTTAGATGTAGATAGATTATTATTCTTCGTAAAGCTTTTTCTGAAAGTATTTTGTCTTTTAGTAAGGTTACACCCTTTCATTTTTTCAAATAAAAGCTTTAATAAGAAAAAGAAATTTTGTGTTTATGTTTCAAATGCATTCTTCGTTTATCTCTATTATATTTTTTCAGCTATTCCAGTTCCAGCACCCAAAACCCATAACATTGTCCTTAAATAAACCCCTAATTTTGTCCTTGAATTTTTTTACTCCCCTACTATTATGACTTTCTGTAACTAAGAATTAATTAACCATTTTATACATAAATCTTTGAGAAGATGTCTATTGACAAATGCTATTTAGTTGTTTTTGTTCCATGATAGATGAATTCCTCGTTAGAATAATATTATATCTCCTAATTAGAATGAAAGTTTACCTCAAATGCCTCCTTACTTTCAGGCCTTTTTTATTTTTCTTTTCTTTGAAGCTATATATGTTTTATAAAAAAAATTAGGTAGATCATATCTTTTATGGGGGGAGGGTAGCGTCCCATATTAATTGTTAGGTGTATGGGAACATATTCTACATAAAGTGCCGTGAAAATTTGATAATTAGCTAGTTTTGAACGTACTAAGTGAGTTTTATCCGCTTTTTCAAAATTAATTGAGAAATAGATAAATTTCTATGCGAGCATACTTATAGTCCATTAATGTTGACAAACACCCAGACTAGTCCTAGTATTTTTTATTAGGACTAGTTTAAAGTTTCAATATTTTTACTGGGATTTATGTGTAAGAGATTCATTCATATTAAGTCCCAGTTTTTTTTACTGGGACTTTGAACGAACTAACATGTTCAAAGTCTTAGTACTTTTTACTTGGATTTGTGTGGGCAAAAATACGTCACCTACTATTACGGGGATACGAATCCAGCTGGCGAAACTAGATTTATCCTACAAGTCACCGTGTATAGAGGATACACGTCTGCTCTACAAGTTATGACTGTTCAGACGGTACGGGCATAGGATGTAAGGCATAAATCCCGCCGCCTTAGGGTTTACAGTCTTAGTTAGGATTTCGTATATACCACCGCCTTGAGTTTATAGGCCCATAGCCTTTATTAGTCTTTGTATTTTACCATAATTAGAACTGCATAAATTTCTACTATAAACACCCCTCCATACATTGTGTTGTACATCAATCGATTCACACCGCATCCGGCTATTCTCAAGGACTAATACTACTTACTTTCTTGTTCATTACTTTTCTCTCTATTTATTTACATTTTTCATCGTTTATACTGTGTTGCTTAGGACCCTCTCATAAATTTAATTGTTTAACCTAGACGTACAATATTAGGCATAAACAGTTTGGCACCCAATGTGGGACCCAAGCAAAGGAAAATGCACAGTTATGTCAGACAGTAGCAACTACGTCGCACGGAATGCCAGTATCAAGACCCAACAGATGACTCATAACTCGGTCAACATGGCTGAAACAATGAACGAATATCTAAGATCAAAGTCATTTTATTCACTATCATAGTCGGAATCCCCCCGAGATACCGCACCTTATTGTGATTCAGACGAAGCTACTGGTGGTCCAAAGGGCCAAGAAGCCCGTGAATATAATTTTCTGGGGGCCCGGCGTTAGCAGCACGAGGACCAGAACCATCATGGTCTGAGAGGCCCATCAGGAGATAACCAAGAAACCTCGCATCAACGCCATCGAGTTTGATAACAAAAAATCACGGCAAGTTCTATACCCCCACTACAATGCCTTTATAATTACCTTGCAAGTGCATGACGCCAGTTCAAACGCGTATTGGTAGATCCAGGCAGCGTGGTAAACATCCTTCACTGGGAAGTCGTTTACCAGATGAAGGTGTAGAACTAGATTATCCCAGTTCATACACCATAACCAGCTTCAACTGCTCCAACGAGAAGTGTGTAGGAAAAATACTCCTTTAGGTACACCTTCCTGGGGCAGTGAGGGTAACGTCCTTCCAAGTAATGACATGCGATCTCTCGTATAACATTATCTTGAGAAAACTCTGGATTCATGAAGGTGCAATGTCGTCTACACTTCATCAGATCTATAAATACCCGACTCCCTGGGAGGTGAGAAAGATTCGGGAGGAGCAGAAACTATCTCGAAGCTGTTATGTAACTTTCGTGACATGCGCGGTCAAGAAGGAGACAAAGAACAAAAAGAAGAAGATGGAAAAGTTGCTTGGCCCTTGTCTAGTAACCAGCATACCTTTTGAGTTTAGAAGTAATAAAGCAACTGGATCCCGAGAGTCGGCCATCACGCCCCATACCTGCAGGAAAAACAAAATCCCGCTAAGGCTACGGTCGACGATCTCGATCCAGTGATTTTCGATGAGAGATTCCTAAAAGAGAAATTTTACGTGGGGGCCAAACTTCTGGCCAAAGCCAAACAAGAATACACTAACTTTCTGCATGCTCAGTTACGCACATTCACCTGGACACACATTGAAATGCTGGGAATACCAACGAGCGTTATCACACATAATCTAAACGTCGACCCCAACTTTAAGCTAGCCAAGCAGAAGAAATGACCGATCAGTCACGAAAAAGGGTTTGCGGTTTATGAGGAAGTTGAGAAGTTGTTAAACAATGGTTGCATTCGTGAGGTTCAGTATCCCGATTGGCTATCCAACGTAGTGGTGGTCTCGAAGAGGAATGGGAAGTGGAGAATATGCATTGACTTCATAGACTTGAATAAAGCATGCCCAAAAGACTCCTTCCCACTGCCTAACAGCGATGAATTCATCAAGTCAATAGCAGGTCTTGAGGCTCTAAGTTTTCTAGATGCATACCCGAGGTACAATCAGATTCTCATGAATCCAGATGATCAAGAGAAGACTTGTTTCATCACGGACAGAGACTTATTGTTACAGGGTATTTCCTTTCGGTTTGAAAAATGCAGGAGCAGCCTACCAGAGATTAGTGAACCTAATGTTTAAGGAGCAGATTGGTAAGACTATAAAGGTTTACATCGACGACATGTTGGTTAAACTGGAATTCACCAAGAATCACATCAACCATCTGGAGATAGCATTCGACATCTTGGACAAGTTCGGTATGAAGCTCAACCCAGAGAAGTGTGCCTTTGGCGTTTCCTCCGGGATGTTCCTTGGGTTCATTGTCTCCAACAGGGGTATAGAAGCAAATCCCGTGAAAATTGAAGCAATCGAGGTTATACTAGAGGTCTTGAAAATCTAAGTGGAGGTAAAAAGACTTAACGGTCGGATAGCCGCGCTCGACCATTTTATCTCGTGGTATTCTTAAAGGTATCACCTTGAAGAAAAATAAAAGCTTCGAGTGAACAGAGTAGTATAGTAACGTACTTCAAGAATTAGCAGTATCTGGACAATCCCCCGTTGCTAACCAAGCCACGCGAGGAAGACCCATTATTTTTATACCTCGCGGTGTCCAAATTTTCCGTCAGTGTTGTCCTGGTACGAGAAGAAAGGGGGGGGTGCAGTCGCCTATATAGTATGTCATCAAATCTCTCTTGATGTAGAAACCAGGTACCAGCACCTGGAAAAACTAGCACTCGCCTTAGTTATAGCAGCAAGGAAGTTGCAGCCATATTTTCAAAGTAACATGATTATTGTGGTCTCCACTTTCCCTTTGCGGACCATTTTGCACAACTAGCAAAGTGGGTCGTCAAGATAGGAGAATATGATATCATCTAGCAGCCATGTACGACCATCAAGTCACAGGTACTCAAGGATGTTGTTTCCAACTTCAGTACGGACTTAATGCCGAAGGCCGAGATAGAATGTAAAATGATGGAGGATGTTATCACCGGAGAATGTGTGATCCACTCCGACGTGGCCTCAAATGTAAAAGGGGCCAGGCTTGGTTTAGTAATCAAATCCCCAACTTAGAACTAATTTCAAAAGGTTGTCGGCTGCCCGCCGATGACAAACAACGAAGCAAAATATGAAGCAGTAATTCAAGCTTTAGAATTAGCATACATATTAGGGGCCAGGGAGATTAGTCTCAATAGCGACTCTCAGCTGGTCGTCAATCAGGTAACTGGAGCTTATGGTGCCAAAGACGCCCGCATGCAGGAATACTTGGGTAGAGTGAAAGAGCATTTGAAGAATTTTCGAATATGGAAGATGAATCAAATACGAAGGGAAGAAACCACGGAGGCTGATTCCCTAGCAAGTCTAGCGGCCACTCCAGAAATAAGTGCAGATGGCTCGGGATCTGTTATTGAGTTAACCTACGTGGACGTAAAGCACTATGAGGTCAAAGTCACGGGATCGGAATGGGATTGGCGACACCCAATCACTAAATACCTAGCCAAGGGAATACTCCCAGGAGATAGAAAGAAAAGCAGAAGGTTCAGGGTTCAAGTAGCTCGTTATTGCCTAATCAACGGAGAGCTGTATCACCGGATGTTTAGGGTCCCTTTGGCTAAATGTCTGAGACTCTCTTAAGTGGATTACGCACTAAAAGAAATTCACGAGGGGCAATGCAAAAACCATTCAAACGGATGATCTCAAGCTCGCAAATTAATCGGGGCGGGTTACATCTGGCTCTGAATGGCAAATGACGCAAGAAAGTTTGTTCATGTATGTGACCGTTGCTAGAGATTTTCCCATATACTTCATCAGCCAGCGGAGCTGTTACGCTTAGTAATAGTCCCTTGGCCTTTCATGAAATAAGGAATGGATATCGTAGGGCCCATGCCTAAAGCACCCAGTGGTGTCAAAATCTTGCTTATCATGACAGATTATTTTACCAAATGGGTTGAAGCAGCAGCCTATGCTCGAATCCAAGAGCAAGAGGTGATACAGTCTATATGGAAGAACATCATGTGCCGCTTGGGCATCCCCGCAGAAATCACTTGCGACAACGGAACTCAATTCGTGGGCGACAAGATCATCGCTTTCCTAAAAGAATGGGAGATAAAGAGAATAACCTCAACATCTTACCACCCTTTGGCCAATGGTCAAGCTGAATCTTCAAACAAAACAATCGTTGAAAGCCTGAAGAAGCGACTCGAGAAAGCCAAGGGAAAGTGGGTGGAGGAACTGTCAGGAGTTTTATAGGCTTACCGCACGACATCCAAGGCTACCACGGGGGAAACTCCATTTCCATTAACCTATAGAATGGAAGCAATGAATCCCTTAGAAATCACAGAGACCAGCTTGCGACGATCGTTTGCCGAGGAGGAATCGAACAACGAGGCTTTGAAAGTTTCACTCGACGCCTTTGACGAACGATGGGAGATAGCGGCCATACGCCTCACGACCTAGAAGCAACGGGTAGAGCAAAACTACAACGCACTGGCTAACTTACATTCCTTCAAGAAGGGTGATCTGGTCCTTCGCAAAGTTACTTGAAGCACCAAGGAGGCCAGCACAGGCAACTTAGCTCCAAATTTGGAATGACCTTCCAGAGTCTGAGGCATAGCTGAAAAAGGTGTGTATGTTCTTAAAGACATGGAAGGAACAACCATTCCGAACAATTGGAACATCTCTTGGCTTAAAAAGTACTACTCTTGAAAGGCCAACTAAGCCTACATACTCGAGACATGTATTATCTCCTTTCTTGTTTTTTTAATTATTATCATTCTTCCATAACAAACCCTTAGCCACGTTCTTTATGTCTCATATGGCTCAACGCCCTATTCATCAATAAAACTACTATTTTACTTAGTTAGTTTTACAATTCAGATCCATCTACGATCAAAATATTAAAAGTTTCGGCCAGACCTAAATTGAAGTAATACACCCACTTTTCACTAAAAAAGTAGGGTAAACCACTCGCTTAGAGCTATATCACGTCTAGCTCAGCCACCAGGCATTATTCGTAAGTTGAACTCGTCAATTCAACAAATTGCACCTACATGCCGGTGGGGACACCCGCCCGCATAGTGCCTGAAAGTCTTAAAATACTCGAGTATACAAGCAAAGATGTTCTAGTTGGAATGCAAAAATTCCCCGTCATACATGGGCTAAAGACGTCCTATTATGGGCGCAATACAAGCCGTCACTTATTGACGCAAATGAAGCGCCTCTCCGTGCGCACGCCCGTCTTTAAAGACACTAGCCCAGAAAGGCACACAAAACATGCTGCTTAACTATACAAGTACGCATAAAAACATTAATGAACATTCGTTTCATTAATAACAAACAGCCTGTAGGGTCATAATATATAACTAGTTCTTCTTGAATACAACATTGTTCATAACAATTGTACAAAAAATATGGAAAGGGAATGCTAAAAACTGGAAGTTCCTTTGAATTTGCACGGCCATGGATTCTTCGTCTGGATTGTAGATCTTGCATCGAAGTCTCTTTCAGCACTTGGAAGGCGAAATTTCCAACTTGATACCCCAAGCAGCAACATCTTTGTAACAATGTACCACGAGATTTGGAAAGTCAGTCCAACTAAGCAATCCCTCAGTAGAACGGCAGAGGAAGCAGAATGAGGTCCAAGACTTCACTTGGAGAGACTCCATTGAGGAACTCTCAGTGGCCGCAGGAACACCATGTTCCCCCTCTTCCCGGAATGATTAGAAGTAGCTGCAATCCCTGAAGCCGCAGAACATGGCAGAGCTATACGGCCACCTTGAACGCTGCAAGTATCGAGAATTTTCTAGGGTATCAACCGCCCGAAGAAGGAGAAAATACCCCCAGGGAATCGGTCCTTATTCAAATGGAGTTGTTTCCAGGTCAATGGCCCCAGGAAACCAAAAGATGAGCAAATACTGAAGCCCCATTGGGTTGGCATTCTTCTGCTGGCAAACACCGCATGACAAGAGGAATATCATAGCAAATCCTGTGTTAGAAAAAAAGTATATCGTAATCAGTGCACATGTCACAATGAAGACATTCTGAAGAACATCATTAGAATCCTGATCAAACTTCATGACTCGAGGGATTGCGTTCGTCCATTCATGGATGGAGGAAAAGAGTAAGAAAACTGCAAATGGTCTTTTTCCTACAATTTTCTCATGCACCATCCATTCTGAACAAAGAAGTTTTCTTTCATAAGGAAAATATTTTTGAAGATAGAAGAATCATTCTTTCATAAGGAAACTTTAAAGAAAATGAGTGTTTTTTTAAGAAAGATTTATGATTCCACTACTATCACGAAGCCCCTATTTATAGGCTGAAAAAGATAAGGATGGAGCATGAAAAAGTCAAGCGTAATTATAGCTTGCGATATAAAACAATTCAGCGCAATAAAAAGTGTTTTTGGAAAGGTACATGGAACCAACATCAGCCAATCAGATGAAGACAAGCGGAGTTCTCGAAGAAATCAGCATCATTCTTGGTCAAAGAGACTACGATTTTCAAGGAGTCAGTGAGATATCTTTCACATTCATCTTGTACACCGCTTTCACTTCCTGACTGCTTCTGTCAGCACTCAGCAAGTGAGGGAACTAACTGTGTGGGCGCAAATGCGCCACCTACTATTATGGGGATATAAGCCCAGCTGGCGAGACTATAGACTTATCCTACAAGTCACCGGGCACAGAAGATACACGCCTGTTTAGATGGTACGGGCGCAGGATGCAAGGCATACATCCCGCCGCCTTACGGTTTACAGTCTCCTAGTTAGGGCTTTGTATATACCCGCACCTTGATTTTATAGGCCCATAGCCTTTATTAGCCTTTGTATTTACCATAATTAGGATTGGGTAAATCTCTACTATAAATACCCTTCCTTACATTGTATTGTACATCAAGCGATTCACACTGAATCTGGCTATTCTCAAGGAATACTACTTATTTTCTTGTTCATTACTTTTTTCTCTATTTACTTACTTTTTCCATCATTTATACTGTATTGCTTGTGATCCTCTCAAAAATTTAATTGTTTAACCTAGACGTACAATTTTAAGCATAAAAAGGATTCACGTTGAAAGTCCTAACTAACATGTTTAAAATCCTAGTATTTTGCATTGGGATTCATATTTAAGTGATCCCAGTATAAAATACTTCGATTTTGAAATTTTGTTCATAAATCCCAGTATTAATAATTGAAATTTTCGAGATCTGACTAGTCTTCGAAGAATTTTACACCGCTGGCTAGTTTTTATTTAATGTGGTGAAAACAGGATACGGGCCAAAGTTTTATGCCTCACTGATTCATGAATTTTTGAAAAGAGTTTTTAGACATATATACAAATCTACACCCCTATATTACATAAAAATAGCAATATTTTTCAAATTACAAGTAATAGCATTAATTTTTTTAACACAATATAAACTCTAATCACTCAACCACCGTAAAAACCAACCCCATCCCCAAAATCGACAAGCGGAGACCCGATTGCTCTCGTACGACCCACCCCTCAAACTCCCACCCCCACCCAAAATCCGCCTAACCACGGTGCTGGCGCTCAGCCTCGTCGTACACCGGTGTCGGGGTTAACAAGAAACACCAATCGGGCAGAAGCAGACACCAAATTAGAGATCGGGATTTTAAAGGACTATCCAAGAACTTTGCCGGCGACGAGGTGTCTTCTCCGACCATTTTATTGCAGTGGTAAGTTGTTTTTGTGAAGCTGCTTATATTTTGGGTGTGATGGTGGCGAAGCAGCCATGGAGATTCTATTCCATGGCGGATCTGCGCATTCTTCTTGTCGCTACCGGACTTTACTAGGTCGGTATACTCCATCTCTGATCCCCTATTTTTCTTCATCTGTTGTTGAATCCATTACACATGCTACTGATGTGGACTTTCTGACGTGCTGGTATGTAAAAGCCATGTGGGGATAAAGGAAGCCACCGTATACTACCAAAATACATTAAGTTCAGTACTCTATTTTTCTTTTATTTTTATACAATTATTTCAAGTTTTTGGCTTGTATCATTTCTTAAAATTTTTTAATTTTTATACAATTAGTGTGGTAAGTTTTGTTCAACGGTCAATATACTTGTTCACGATACAATTAAATTTGTATCTCGAACAAAGTTGTGTTAAAATATTATTGTGTACTGTTTATAAATTTTTATTACTTGTCATAACTGTAGTCCATTTATTAAGATATTTGAAACAATATAAAACATCTATTGAAACAGTCTGATATAGTTTGAAACGACATTGAAACAGTATGATACAGTCTGAAACATCATTCAAACAATCTGAAACAGCTGGTGAAACAGTTTATACAGTCTAAAACAGCATTAAAACAATATGATACAGTCTGATATGTTGTTGAAACAATCTCTAACAGCTGTTGAAACAGTCTCATACGATCTGAAACGGCATTGAAACAGTATGATACATGTTGACACCCAATTTTGTCCCTCCTTTTTCTATAATTGGCTATATTTAGCTTAAAGGTGTAATATTGACCGTTCGAACAAAATTTGCATCAGGAAGCATACATTTACCTGTGATTATCCTCTATTTATATATTATATAGTTAATTGCGATTATGTTAGGTAATTTTGTATTATTTAGGCTATATGTTAAGTACATGTCAAGACTGTTAGCTATTTGTGCAATATTGTATTTATAACATTTGAATATTTATTAGTGACTATCTATATATCTATTTGATTTAATTTGACCCAGACTGTCTTTTATGTGCGCGTTTTTATATAATACCTGTATTTATATTTTTTCATTCATTCTGCACCTTTAGTTAAATATTGAGCCAACAAAAAATACTCAGTCTCTATTGTTGTTTTCATCTATCATATTCTTTTAAAATTGGATTCAATTGAATTAGAATTCTTCCACATTTTTCTTTTATAAATCTTATTATATGTTCAAAATCATTTCCTATAGCCTTCACTTTGAACCTAGAAAAGATAATACAAATACACGCTTTATTTTTAGAGTTTCAAAAGAAAATTCTTCCATGCTTTAAAGAGCAAAATCATTCTTTTTTCCTTTATTTTCACATATCTTCCCATAAATCCCACTCAAAAAATCAGCACCAAATCCCCTCAATCTCTCCCGTCATCTCTCTTTTTCCTCTCCTATTTTCTTCATTACATACATCAGCACCACTTAAGGAAAACCCCCACACCCCAATGGTACTATCTCCTCTTTGAATCATTACATACACACATACATGACATCCATCAGGAACAACTTTTCCTCACCATTACAAACCATACATACTAAACACACACAATATTACCTACACCACCAGTGAGAGTCTCTTTCGCTACCTCGCCCACACATATCCCGTCCAATACCATCAGATACACAACGATACAGACCCGGAGAAATCAACTTTTTCTGCGACTTGACGCTCCTAGGTGATAAATGACCTTCTCGTGCAACTTGTTTAAAATTGTGAGCTATTGAATCCTTATCATGCTCCTCAACATCCAGTCTACCAGGACTCAACGGACCATTAACTAATTTAATACCCTCATGTTGTGCTATTTCATTGACTATTAGTAGCAATGACATTTTATCTATAAGTGTTGCATGCTCAATATTTATTTGAGATGAACTATCATCAGATGTGGCAATGACAGGTTTCTCTCCCTGCATCACAAAGGCAAGATCAGGAGTTGAATCTTGTGCACCGCCTTCATTCAAAGGCTGTGAAGGAACAGATAGAGCATCTGTGTTCAATGTAAAAATAAGGGATTCTTGTTGGCCTGAGAAAGAATTCCCCCATCGACATAGGGAAATTCCTTGTTCGAAGAATTTAGCAAACTCATAGTTTGTGACATTAAATCATAAGCTATGGGGTTTGAAACTTTCAGTTCATTCAATACGGCATGATTAACCATAAATTCCTTGCACTGAATTCCCACGTTTTGGACATAAGCTGCATCCACAATGGTTCGCACTAACTCATCAGCCTCCTCTTCAGCATAAAAAATTATTGCCTCTTCATTAAATCCCTTTCGCACATCTATATCTCCCTTAGCTTTGTTGTACCCGCATTTTAACCTAACTCGGAGCGAATCAAGGCTCGGATTTAACTGGGTAACTCGTTTGAGTTAGAAGTTGGAGTCGCCACCAAATATAAATTTTTAAGGTTTATTAGGTCACATAAATATCTAAGGTCGGGTCTTTTGTTCAACACATTCAATTCCAGAGATTCGAGGGTAAGAAGTCCAAGTAGCTCGGGGAAGAAGGGGTTAGCCACTTCTCAAAGTTCCACAAAAAGTGGTTCCGTCCGAGCAATTAATTTTGGGATGTCTAACAAGTCACAGATAAATATTGATTATGTTCACAAATAGCTTGAAGGCCATAATCACAATCAGTCACGCAATTTAGTCTATTCATGAAAAATAGTGTACATGGGCAACAAGTGTATGGTATTGGGCTTTCAATATTTTGCAGAAACGGCCTAGACCCAATGCCTAATCACACTTTTAGCCTTTAGTTTGCAAACATATATTCAGTGGGGGCTAATATCACAAGAGCTAATTCAATCCAGTTTATTTATACAATTTTCAATGTCTAACACAGCTTTGCAGAAATGACCAGTTTTACAAAATAGACAATCACGAAGAAAATGTTAGCCATTTAGGGTCGGTGTGGCTTGACATTAGTTGTCGAGCCCTAAACTTAATGGATATTTGATTTTTGGGGTCAATTTCGAAAGTGTATATATATATATATATATACTTATAGGCTGTTTTTGAAAGAACGGGAGGCACGAAACACACAAATGCAAATAATGGGCTGCCGCACATAAGTAATGTGTATATAGGCATGCAAACTCATGTTAAATGATACAAATAGGCTTTAGAAAATACGTGCATAAATTTGTATAGTGGACCCCTAAGACTTATACATTCCTATACACTATTAGATTAGTGTATAAAAGTTTAAAGCTTGTTGAAAACTGATTTGAACACGTAAAGGGCCAGATTTAAAAAAAAGATATTGGGCCCGTATCATTTATGCACCAGAGGGGCAGGTTTGATTTGCAGAAACAGTCACAGATTAAGCAATTTTCGCACATATAGCCCCTGTCATAGAAAATTTCCAGATTTCGCATAGGATGTTACACTTTAAACGTTATAACCTGAGTTTTAAAGACTGAATATACCAATTACGTCGCCAGATTCCAAACTAAATGAATAAACTAAATTTTCAAATTCAAAGCATTGTCCAGGCATTATTATGCGAGTTTTAAATAGTCAAAGATCATGTATTTCAAAATGAATGATGCAGCACATAGGAGAGGAGGGTTAAGAGAGGCCCATGTGCAGCCTAGAAGGAAGCAATTGTGAGTTTCCTTACTTCAATTATATACTGACAGGGTATCGTAGCAAATATACACAGATATGTGATTCTAAAGGGAATAAAACATGGATTTAGGCCCTGTTTCTCAAGCATTAGGCTCAAGCTGCTAAGATAAGTCATAATCTCAATGATTATGCTTCAAGAACCCGTGCTAAACGTGGTATAACTGTCACGACCATTTTTTACTTAAAAAGAAGAACTTAACTTCTTATTTTAAGCTTTAAAGATCTGTGACGGTGTTTAGAGGTACACAATTATTAAGAGATTATCGGAGTCGCCACTTGAAAAGTTAAAGCTGTGCCAAGTCACCAAAGTGGTGTACCTAGAACACCTTTGACTCGTAAATGGTCTGCGTCAGAGTTCCGGATAAGAATCTCGGTTGACTCACGGGAAGGTATTAGGCACCCTCGAGTCCTGTGCCAAGCACAGTTGTTTTCATTGACGCGTTTTGACTCTTTGAAATTGTTTTGTTATATTTTGCCTTGATTTTTTTCGCTTCGATTTATTAAATTTGTCTGTTCAACTAGAAACTCGAATCGAGATATAATCGCGTGAGCACTTCACTCGTTCGAAATCTTCCGACTTAAATCAATTAATTCGCGCCGGCACTTCACCCGTTCGAAATCTCTTGACTTAATATGAGTTCCAATGTGAACATGTAATTATTATTTACTTTAAACTTGACTCGGCCTATTAACTTGCCTAACCTTATTAAATTATTGTGAGACTTGGAATGTAATACATTGTTGCTCCCTTTTTGAGTAATTATAAAATAGTCATCATTTAAATAAACCCTTAGAAGTGACCTGCTCTTGCAAAACAATTGTGCGCTCAATTTAAGGAGGCCAAACAAAATAAACTCGTTTGCTTTGCAAGTTTGTATCAACGTTGCACCACTAGTTTCTACCCTTTAAGTTTTGCACAAAATAACCTCCTTTCTGTTAACTTGCACTAATGTCCTAATTTACTTTAGGCTTGTTTCTAGTTTGATCTCAATCATTCACTGCTTACTCTCGTCACATAATTCAATTTTAACCAGACGATATTTTTTATTTATTTTATTTTTGTAAGGTCTTATTTTCTCACATTTTAAAGAGCAGCATCAATCGCCTCTTACATTCATTCATAAAGAAAACCTGGGCCTCAAAATGGGTTCAAGTAAAAGGATCAAACCTTGGTTGGAATAGATCCAAGCCAAATTCAAACTCAAGTTTTCTTTATATATTATACAAGCATCATCAGTAACATACATAAAGTAAATAAGTTAAATTTGAACTCAAGCATTATAAGAGGTCACATTTTATACATTCTGGACCTTTAAAAGAGCAACTTACATCTTATACAAAATAATAAAAAAAGGATAGGAAACTTTACCTAGTAGAATGAAGTTGCTAATAGCACAGCAAGATGACCTCAACAGCCCCAAAGTTCCATGAACTCAGCAAAACACAGCAAAAACCAATAGCTAACAGGCCCCAACCAACAGCTTCTATTTTAGACTCAAGACCTCACTATTTCTCCCTAGAAACTCTATATTTTTTTCCTCTTCTTTTCTACTAAGTTTCTTCTCTAACTCTACAATTTTTTGTTTTGTTTTCTCTCTTTCTCTCATATATATTTTTTGGTTTTTTCTTCAAATAAAATTTCAGATCTCAAAATTGTTGTTGGAGAGTGGTTCTCCAGCTCATCCTCTGTTGGTCACAAGGGAGTAAAGACTCCCTTTATAGCTGAAAAAAGGAGTAGGGGACAGCTGGGGTAGTGTGTTACAAGGGCCAAGGCATTCAATGCCAATTACCCTTTCTATGTATGGCATACAACAACCCCAAAAGAGGTGCACATGCTTTCCTCTTTTGCACTACTCATTTGTCCCACTATTTGACTCTTTCAACTCTCCTTTTCTTCAATACCAATATCCTATTTTCAGATTTGGAAAACTTGACCAGACTTTCTCTACATTTACTTCAGACTCTAAAATTTCAACTAAAATGATTTACCTATTGAGCTAAAAGCTAAATCCCAGCTACTTGGCTCAAATGCAATAATAGAACTCAATTCCCTATCCCAACATCTCCCAGATTCACCTAAATAAGATATGCGTCTTACACATACAAAGACTGATCGTGCAAGCAAACTCTATGCAAATTTCATGATTAAAGCTGAGCTTAATCATGAACTAAAGAAGCTCCAGGTTACCTCTTAATTTATTACTAGACGAAAACAGGTTATACTACAACTAAGACTCGACTTTTCAAGCAATTTAAAATTATAAACTAAAATAATAAACTAGGTATTCGTCAACACCATCACGTTCACATAATTAACAAGAAGACCAAACACACAATTCACGCTTTAATACAACATAATCCAAACAACAAACTATGACACAAACAAGCTTCATGCATAAACACACGTATCGACAGCATTTACAAATAGAAATTAGAACAAAGGATTTAAACAAATTCCACTATACTCGAACTGCTCCTAACAGAACCCACAAACGTGCTTGGACAATTGAACAGAGAATACATGACAATAAATTCACATTCAAACATACTTGAACCAAAATACCAAAATTAATTCCCATTTGCACTAAAAAAAGAAAACCTTCAACTTCATGACTACAATAGGGAACTAAAGAAAATGCTTAATCCTAAGAGATCCATACATGGTATTACAAATCAAAACCAATCATGGGGACCAAATCTATCTCTAACATTCAAACACAAATAGTAACGGAAATGAAAGTTAATAGTTCCCTTGCCTTTGCCGCTGCCACACTGCTCCTCGATGTTGTCATCATCACTCAAACGATCCGACATCATTGTCGCTGCTGGCATCGCTGTACCACAGCCTTATAGCTTCCACGAAGCAAAAGCCCATTCGTCTTTATAGCATCATCACAGTTATCACCTCCAAGAAGCCTTCGCTCTCTTGGATCAGCTTTAGCACGTCGCCCCGACTCGCCAAGCTATCACAAACACACAAGTTACATCATACTGCTAAACAACAACTCAAAGAACATCAAAACGCCCCCTTATACACCTCGATTGCACAAACTGCTGCATCGTCACGACATTATCACTAATAACAGTCCCTTCCTTATGCCAATGTCACTAACCCAACGGTCACCACGGCATCACTGCTTCAACAACGATAGAAGAACTCAAAAGCAAAACGGAACGGGCAGCGGAGAATAAAGGAGAAGAAAAGGATTTCGACCAAAATTACCGCTAGAAACATGTAGAGGAGACCGAGAGGAAGCTATTGATGCAAGGTCTTGACCGGAAATTTTGAAGGGTCACCGGAGTTAGGCTTTGCCTCGCGTGAACTCCGATCTACTCCAAAGGGCTACTCTTTCTTCAGGAAAAATAAGCTCAGATCGGGAACGACGGAGCTAAGATGAATCGGAATATGTAACATTTGGCCGGAGGTTGTGGCTCTCCGTCATCGGTGGCGGAGGTCCGGCGACTGTGGAGAAATCGCCATGGCCTCGTTGTTTTTCTTTCTGATTTTGTTTCCCGTAGGTCTTTTGGGGGGAAAATGGAAAGGAATTGGGGGTAACGGGGTATATGGGCTCAGGTCAAAATTTGTATTGGGCTGGAGCGCATGGGCTGAATTCTTTGTCAAATGGCCACTAAACTAGTACTTTCTAATTTAAGATGGTCAAAGTTAAACTAACAACTAGCAAAAAATAATTAATCACATAATTAAGAATGAAACACACACAAGAGTTATTTTTAATTAGAAAAAAATGTCAAAGAAACATCGCTCACAAATTTTTTATTTTTATCATTTTATTTTTTATATTTTCTGATTGATTAATTAATACAAATGGCTAAACGCATGATAAAATCTAGCAAAGAGTCATATGATAATTAGCACATGTATTTTACGCAATTTTATTTTTTTGTGCCAAAATTAGGTGATTACAGCTGCCCCTCTTTGTTCGAGAACACGAAGAGTTTTTGGACAAAGATATAATCACAACTAATTTTGGCTTTTTGGTTCTAGCCTTGAGGATGCATAATGGTGACCGTACCTTGAATTTCGGTTCTAGCCAAGAACAAGGCTACCTATATATTCTCAAACTAAGGAATCAGGTCAGTGTAATTCCTCACGTGCGGTAGCTGGGGCTACCGCATTTGACAGACACTAGACTCTTCCAAACTCACAGGGGCTCACACTAAACACTACCAAACATACTAGGACTGACTTGAGATACTTCTAGACACCTAAGGGACTGACTACTAAACACTTCTAACACACTAGGGTTGTCGCTGCTGGTCGCTGGTTGCTTGCTAATTGGCGGTCATTGCTTTACAAAGAAAATGAAAGTACAACATTGAAAATGAAAAATTACAACTCCTACTCTAAGTCTTCATGATTCTCGAGAATGAGCCTCTTGGTTCTTGCCCTCCTCAATTGCTGAAAATAAAACCACCGATCTTGGTTCAGGTGGGTTTTGCTCTTGTAGAAAATAAAAGCCACCGATCTTGGTTCGGGTGGGTCTGTTGAAACTTGAAATTGCTGCTCGGGCAGGCTTTGACTCGAAAGTTGAAATTGCCGCTTTGACGGGCTTTGACTTGAATGTTGAAATTGCCGCTTTGATGGGCTTTGACTTGAAATTTAAAATTGCCGCTTTGACGGGCTTGACTTGAAAATTGAAATTGCCGCTTTGACGGGCTTTGACTGGAATGCTGAAATTGCCGCTTTGACGGGCTTTGACTTGAAATTATAACTGCATCTTGAAATCTGCATGTCCTTTGATGATCTCTTTCATGGTACACTCCTTGGTGTGTCATTCTTTGTGCCGATGTGAAACATTGGGCTCCAATTATCAAGGTTGGTCCTGACTTGCTCTTGTACAACTATGAAACTATAACAAGTTTTTCGAAGCTTTCTATTGCTCGGAAAGAAATGAGAAGAAAATAAAATGGAAGGTAAAGTGAAGAATTTCAAGAATAGACATTGAACAAAGATGTCTCCAGAAAAAAAAAGAAACAACTTTATTTAGAGGAGAAAAGACGACCCTGGAAAACATGACATGCATTTTGGAATCAACTCTTCATCCGTTCACACGATCTATCTCTGATTTTGCCCCCACTCTTCCAATCTTGCTTGATTGCAAATCTAACGACCCTCATTCGACTAGTAGTGCCCTTTCGGGTTTTCACCGACTAGTCTCTCTCTTTGTTCATTTAACTCACTATTGTCTTGCAGCGCCCTTTCAGGCTTTCACCGACAAGACTTTATTTTTCTTTCTTTCTTTCTTTTCATTTCTTTCATTTTTTCGCTTTTTCCCAATCGACCTCCGATCTTTCCTTACTGCTCGACCCCGTCTTTCCTTTCTTTCTTCAATTTTGGCCATCTTGATTCCTCAGATAATTTCTCCTTTAATGACCTTGGTGCTCCCAGCTCCTAAATGCGATTGTTGGCTTATAAGAATGTGACTTTACAGCGTGGAACTTATCCCTTGATACCCTACTTGGCTTGACATTCTCAATGATCGGTCAGAAGGGTCTTTATTTGGACTGTAACACCGAATTTGGTCAGGCTATGAAGAAAGGGGTTCAACATAAAAGCTTAAAAACATCTCATGAGACAATCAGATGAATATCACAAACTATGAAATCACCGCTTTTTGAAAAAAAAAAAACAAACTTATTTCCCTCAGTTTAGGCAAATTGGGGATTATTTCTTCTTTTTTTTTTTTTTTGTGAGTTTTTCTCTTTAGTTTGAAAAGCAGTATGAAAGCATCTCATGAAATGATTTGGTGAATGATACAACCCTTGGAATTATTTCTTTTAAAATAACAACAAACTGTAGTCCGGTTTATCTTTTGAATTTTCTAATATGAAAATATAGGGAATATTGAGATTATCCCCCGAGATGAACACAATGAAAGAAAAGGGATGTTGACTTTCTCCTCTTCTTTTTTTTAAAAAAAATAAACTTCTGCCCCAGTTTAGGATAAACTGGGGCGCCTTGAGTGTTTTCCTCGACTTCAGGACTAATATACCAAACATCTCATGAAACAGACGAATATATGGTATAATAAAATAGAAGTTTGTTTTATTTTATTTTATAAAAGATAAAATAAAAACAAACTTCAGCTCCAGTTTAGCATAGAATGGGGGAGAAAATTTCTTTTGACATTGGCCGCAAACTTGGAGACAAGTTTTGCGTCAATATGAACAGGGAAAAAATGAGTTTTTCCCTGTGATGACCGCACCCGAATAGTTGCCTATGTATCCTTTTGAGAGGAATTAGGTCAGACGTAGCTCTACCACTGAGGTAGATTTTCTTGTTTCCTTTCAAAATTTTCTTCTTTTTTTTTTCCATTTTTTCCAATTTCAATCACATTGATTCCAAAGGAGGGTAGCCAAAGAAAAATACTCAAGGCTCAAAGGGCTAGAAAATTGGTATTGTGTTTGGATAGCAGAAACGAAAGCCGTTCGTCATCCCGACCCGAGAATGCCTCGCACAAATAATGATTTCATCTAGACTTATCCATGTGTGTCATCGACTTCTGCTTTCCTGATGGTTCTCAAACTGGTATTTCAACTTCGGTCGAAGCGATCGTGCACGATCTTGAGCTTCTCACCGATCTTTCTTATCGGATAACTACAGATTAATTCCCAACTTATTTCGCTCCCTCTTTTATCCCTCTTTACTGCTCAAATAGCTCACAATGTCAGAGCGCGTGTTTAGATCAAGACGTAAATTCCGCACGCATGTCATGTTATTAAGGTTGTCAAAACATAAAATAAAAAATAAGGAGGTAAGATCAGGAAACATAAAAGACCGAATATTAGGACGAGATGGATCTCTCTTTCATTGAATTGAAGATATAAGGGTTTGAACAAACAAAACAAGCAAAATAATGTACTTGGGTTACAACCCTTGAATAACCAAGTGCACAGAAAGATTAGCAAAACAAGCTACAGCATTTCACAGTCACTCAATTGCAAGTCAGGGCCAGTTTCGTACTTTTCATGCATTGTTGAGCCCTTCACCAAGATGTACCATGCTGATACCAAAGAAATTCCCTAAATCTGGCAACATCTTCTGCTTTTCCTCATTTTGTCCAACTTCCATTAGGGTAGACTTCACTTCTTTGGGACTAATGAATGACCGAGTAAGATTTGGAATTGGCTTCTCGAGAGACATATTCGTCTTCTTCATTTCATCACCCCTTACTCTGTCTGCTACCCCAAACACAATTTCAGGAGCACAGTTCACTGTCACAAGCATTTGGTTAGCCCTAATTGACACATCACCAACAGGTACTATCGGCATTACAGATTCAGCTCTCAAATCTTCTCCACATACCATTCCCACCATATACACATCATCATGGACGGGCAATGAGTTTTGGTTGATATCTGGCGCATCTGAGCCCTCGACTTGGATCTGACCATTATCTATCAGAGCTTGGATCGCCTTCTTGAGACTACGATAATCATCTGTGTCGTGCCCTTGCATGTCTGAGTGGTAAGCACATTGACGAGTATGGTCTACCTTCACCATTGGGAGGACGTTTCCAGCAATTGACTTCAGCATGTTCAAGTTCTTCAGCTTTTGGAAAAGGCTGGAGTAAGATTCTCCAATTGGCGTGAACCTGTTCTTTTCTTCCTTACGCTGATGATAAGCACTTGGGCGGAAAACAGGAGACCCCTCTGGCCGGTAAGAAAGATTTTATAGAGCTTGAAAATGATTATGCGGAGCTTGGTGAGTGGGACTGAGATATGTAGGTTGCGGGGTAGGAGCACGCCATTGCGGATAGAAAGGTGCTGGAGTATATGGCTGTGCTAGATGGACTGAGTATTGTGGTGGAAGAATGGAGTATTGTGGATTTTGTGGAGGGTGGTAGGGTTGTGGAGGACATATTTGTGGAGCTTGGTATGAGTGGGTTTGATAGTATCTTTTCTCGCTCCCTTTTTATGAACCCGAACCTACCATGGCCACATCATCTTGATTCTTTCTCTCCAAGGCTCCTGACTGGGCCTGTACCATTTGGGTGGTTCCCCTTAATGTTGTCTGGCTCACAATCTTGCCAGTTTTAACTCCTTTCTCAATCATTTTGCCTATTTTGACAACCTCGTTAAACGGTTTTCCCCAGGCAGGGATCAATGCACCATAAAACTCCTCATCCTGAGCTTCGATGAATAAACGAACCATGTCTTCCTCAGGGATTGCAGGGCTCACTCGAGCGGCCTGCTCGCGCCATCTGAGGGCATACTCCCTAAAGCTTTCACTTGTTTTCTTTTTTATCGCATCCAGAGATGATCCATCTGGCAAAACCTCAATGTGGTACTTGTACTGGTCATAGAATTCCTGCGCCATGTCATCAAATGCTAACAATTTAGTTACATCCTGCCTCATGAACCATTCGGTAGCTGCACCCCCCAAGCTTTCGAAAAAGTATGCTATCAACAGCTTGTCTTTCTTGACCCCTCTCATTTTGTTGCAGTAGGTCTTCATATAAACTCTTGGATCTCCCTGCCCAATGTATGGCTCGAACTTGGGAACTATGAACCCGTCTGGCAACTGCAATTCAGGGAAAGGACAAAGATCCTTGAAAGAAGTGTTGAAATGATCTCCATATCCCTGCATAATTCTCACAGCTTATTCTAAACCCTTCACTTTGCACAAAACCTCGCTCTCGTCCAGTTTTCCCAGTCGATCGAGCTCAACTTGAGACTCGTGATGAAAACCCTGATTATATGGACCACTTTGCCGGAAATTGGATTCATGAGGCGGATCATAGTGTCGGTTCCCAACCTGAAGATGTGGGTCACTGTTACATCTGGCCGTGACTGGCCTAGCTGGGCCCTGAAAAACTGGCACTCGTGCTGGAGGTGGGCCATACTGTCCCTCTGGTGGAGGTGTTTCATGAGGACGCACTTCAGTTTCATTTGTTACGCCACGGACATGGGCAAGACCAGTAGGATAAGTGGGATCCTCAACTGCCGTAGATGTGCCCGGTGCTCGTTGTACCGCTGTCGGCACAACCCCATCTAGGTTTGTTGGAATAGGAGGAAGTGTCCGTCCTATGGTCAGTGCGTGATGCATGTCGGCCACGAGTTGTTTCAAAGTATTAAGGTCCCCAGTCAATCTCTCATTTTCCAGTGCCAAGAGTTCCTGGGCACCGGTCTCGGATCTCTCTCCATCGGATGGCATGGCTACGTGTGAAGTCACAGGTCCCTTTGATTTAGTTATGTACGGATGGGTCGATGCCAGAATTCCGTACCAAATCTCCAACTCCAAACTATTCAAACAAATCAGGTTAGCACAAAAAGAATCACAGATTGCAGCCTAAGGTTGTTATGTGTCATCCCGAAACGGTTAACGGCGTAAGCTGAGTGTACCGGTCGTATTCCTGAAAGATTGCTTATGTGCCTTGAACAAAATTGTAACTGATACGTAATCAGCACAAGGACGAACTTGGATGATTAATATATTTTCTTTTCCTTTCCTATTTTTCTGACTCAACAAATGTAATTTAGACAAACGACACGAGACAAACTCAAAATAAAAGTGCTTGACATGATGCACGAGTCAAAGATATATACAAACTGACACATTGGGCGGGTACACCCAGACGGTCAAAATAATGAGACTCGATATTTTTGCGGAGTCAAATTATTCTACGAGGACCGACACAAAATACAACTTAGGTAATTACAATTTATCGGTTGTAACCTAACTTGACCTTAAACAAAATAAAGCGGGACCCTAAAACAACATTTTTTTTTTATGAATGAAAAATTAAGACTCAACCGGAGGTTCGAAACGGAACTTAAGAACGGATTATGAAACAAACTATTTTTTCTTATCTCAAAGGTGATTCCAAAATCGGACATTACGGCACTACGAAGGACACATTTTTTTTTTTTGTTTGGTTTTTTTGAACAAACTCTTTGATCTAATTCGAAAAAAAAAAATCTTAGAGTTTTTTAAAAAAATCTGGCAATTAGGACGACACGACGATACACAAATTAGACGCAAAATTGGTTTCTAAAATTGGCCATTAAGATGGCGTAAAACCTCGATAAATTACTTTTAAAAAAATATGGACACAGATTCAAACATAAAAGGATCTCAAAATTTTGTCATTATAACAGCATAAAATTATGACAAATTTTTTTCTAATATCTGGTACCAAACCCGGACACAAGATGAAACTCAAAAATTCTTGAAAAAAGTTCGTCACTATAACGGCGTAAAATGAAAACAAAATATATTTCGAGACACGGGACTAAACCCAATTTTTCTATTATTTTCCCTTTTTTTTTCAAAATTTTGCTCTCGCCCCTCGGTGATTGGTCAACATAACAACCCTTAGACTAGAACAAATGCAACACATTATATGCTCACGATGTGTCTTTTGGGGGAGTCAGCCTAGACAAGTGCAGTACCGGTGTACCGCACCTCACTAAGTCTAATAACATGCAAATAAATCGTCCTAGATAAAAGTACAGGTTCAACTCTAGGTGACTCAATGGGTTCATGTTCTATAGTTTCGGGCAAATTGGAAGTGCATCGGGGGTACCGGTCGACAACGTCTAACGGCCTGACCCAACGCACCTCCTTCTAAGAAGGGTTAACATTTTGTGTCCTGAGACACGACAGAAATTCCAGGCTCCGAAGCGAAACTGGCGTGCATGTGTGCAGTGTTCCAGAAGACTCAGAGGTGTACGAGAGAAGACAGTTGTGTATACACAGTTCAAACATATCACAGCAGTAACATTCAAGGCAACATATACAACAATATTCAAAAGTCAAAAGCGACAAAGTTTAAGCCTGAGACTCTCAGTTTTCACTTTCTTCCCCAGCGCAGTCGCCAAGCTGTCACGGCCCTTTTTTACTTAAAAAGAAGAACTTAACTTCTTATTTTAAGCTTTAAAGGTCTGTGACGGTGTTCAGAGGTACACAATTATTAAAAAATTATCGGAGTCGCCACTTGACAAGTTAAAGGTGTGCCAAGTCACCTAAGTGGTGTACCTAGAACACCTTTGACTCGTAAATGTTCTGCGTCAGAGTTTCGGGTAAGGATCTCGGTTGACTCGCGGGAAGGTGTTACGCATCCTCGAGTCCTGTGCCAAGCACAGTTGTTTTCATCGACACATTTCGACTCTTTGAAATTGTTTTGTTATATTTTGCCTTGATTTGTTTCGCTTCGATTTATTAAATTTGTCTGTTCAACTAGAAACTCGAATCGAGATATAATCGCGCGAGCACTTCACTCGTTCGAAATCTTCCGACTTAAATCAATTAATTCGCGCAGGCACTTCACCCGTTCGAAATCTCTTGACTTAATATGAGTTCCAATGTGAACATGTAATTATTATTTAATTTAAACATGACTCGGCCTATTAACTTGCCTAACCTTATTAAATTATTGTGAGACTTGGAATGTAATACATTGTTGCTCCCTTTTTGAGTAATTATAAAATAGTCATCATTTAAATAAACACTTAGAAGTGACCTGCTCTTGCAAAACAATTGTGCGCTCAATTTAAGGAGGCCAAACAAAATAAACTCGTTTGCTTTGCAAGCTTGTATCAACGTTGCACCACTAGTTTCTACCCTTTATGTTTTGCACAAAATAACCTCCTTTCTGTTAACTTGCACTAATGTCCTAATTTACTTTAGGCTTGTTTCTAGTTTGATCTCAATCATTCACTGCTTACTCTCGTCACATAATTCAATTTTAACCAGACGGCATCTTTATTTATTTTATTTTTGTAAGGTCTTATTTTCTCACATGTTAAAGAGCAGCATCAATCGCCTCTTACATTCATTCATAAAGAAAACCTGGGCCTCAAAATGGGTTCAAGTAAAAGGATCAAACCTTGGCTGGAATAGATCCAAGCCAAATTCAAACTCAAGTTTTCTTTATATGTTATACAAGCATCATCAGTAACATACATAAAGTAAATAAGTTAAATTTGAACTCAAGCATTATAAGAGGTCACATTTTATACATTCTGGACCTTACATCTTATACAAAATAATAAAAAAAAAAAAAAAGGATAGGAAACTTTACCTAGTAGAATGAAGTTTGCTAATAGCACAAGAAGATGACCTCAACAGCCCCAAAGTTCCATGAACTCAGCAAAACACAGCAAAAACCAATAGCTAACAGGCCCCAACCAACAGCCTCTATTTTTAGACTCAAGACCTCACTATTTCTCCCTAGAAACTCTATATTTTTCCTCTTCTTTTCTACTAAGTTTCTTCTCTAACTCTACTATTTTTTGTTTTGTTTTCTCACTTTCTCTCATATATATTTTTTGGATTTTTCTTCAAATAAAATTTCAGATCTCAAAATTGTTGTTGGAGAGTGGTTCTCCAGCTCATCCTCTGTTGGTCACAAGGGAGTAAAGACTCCCTTTATAGCTGAAAAAAGGAGTAGGGAACAGCTGCGGTAGTGTGTTACAAGGGCCAAGGCATTCAATGCTAATTACCCTTTCTATGTATGGCATACAACAACCCCAAAAGAGGTGCACATGCTTTCCTCTTTTGCACTACCCATTTGTCCCACTATTTGACTCTTTCAACTCTCCTTTTCTTCAATACCAATATCCTATTTTCAAATTTGGAAAACTTGACCAGATTTACTCAACATTTACTTCAGACTCTAAAACTTCAACTAAAATGACTTACCTATTGAGCTAAAAGCTAAATCCCAGCTACTTGGCTCAAATGCAATAATAGAACTCAAATCCCTATCCCAACATCTCCCAGATTCACCTAAATAAGATATGCGTCTTACACATACAAAGACTAATCGTGCAAGCAAACTCTATGCAAATTTCATGATTAAAGCTGAGCTTAATCATGAACTAAAGAAGCTCCAGGTTACCTCTTAATTAATTACTAGACGAAAACAGGTTATACTACAACTAAGACTCGACTTTTCAAGCAATTTTAAATTACAAACTAAAACAATAAATTGTGTATTCGTCAACACCTTCACGTTCACATAATTAACAAGAAGACCAAACAGACAATTCACGCTTTAATACAGCATAATCCAGACAACAAACAACGACACGAAGAAGCTTCATGCATAAACACACGTATCGATAGCATTTACATATAGAAATTAGAACAAAGGATTTAAACAAATTCTACTATACTCGAACTGCTCCTAACAGAACCCACAAACATGCTTGGACAATTGAATAGAGAATACATGACAATAAATTCACATTCAAACATACTTGAACAAAAATACTAAAATTAATTCCCATTTGCACTAAAAAAAGAAAACCTTCAACTTCATGACTACAATAGGGAACCAAAGAAAATGCCTAATCCTAAGAGATCCATACATGGTATTACAAATCAAAACCAATCATGGACCAAATCTATCTCTAACATTCAAACACAAATAGTAACGGAAACGAAAGATAATAGTTCCCTTGCCTTTTCTGCTGCCACACTGCTCCTCCATCTTGTCATCGTCACTCAAACGATCCGACATCATTGTCACCGCTGGCATCGCTGTACCATAGTCTTATAGCTTCCACGAAGCCAAAGCCCATTCGGCTTCATAGCATCATAACAATTATCACCTCCAAGAAGCCTTCGCTCTCTTGGATCAGCTTTAGCACGTCGCCCCGACTCGCCAAGCCATCACAAACACACAAGTTACATCAAACTTCTAAACAACAACTCAAAGAACATCAAAACGCCCTTTTATACACCTCGATTGCACAAACTGCTGCATCGTCATGACATTATCACCAATAACAGTCCCTTCCCTATGCCAATGTCACTACCTAAAGCAAAACCACCATCACCAAATCCTCGCCACTGCCCCCCAAATCAATCCCTGCATATCTCCCTTACGCCACCACAAAACATCATCCCCCAGCCTCGTTCGAGTCAGCCGCAGCAGAAACAACCCCAACGTCACAAAGCCACCATCGCAGCCCCGACACGAACCTCACTGTTCTTTCCCGTCGCGACACCGCTACATCACACTAATCCAACGGTCACCACGGCATCACTGCTTCAACAACGATAGAAGAACTCAAAATCAAAACGGAACGGGCAACGGAGAATAAAGGAGAAGAAAAGGATTTCGACCAAAATTACCGCTAGAAACATGTAGAGGAGACCGAGAGGAATCTATTGATGCAAGGTCTTGACCGGAAATTTTGAAGGGTCACCGGAGTTAGGCTTCGCCTCGCTTGAACTCCGATCTACTCCAAAGGGCTCGTCTCTTCTTGGGGAAACATAAGCTCAAATCGGGAACGACGGAGCTAAGAGGAATCGGAATATGTAACATTTGGTCGGAGGTTGTGGCTCTCCGTCGCCGGTGGCGGAGGTCCGGCGACTGTGGAGAAATCGCCATGGCCTCGTTGTTTTTCTTTCTAATTTTGTTTCCCTTAGGTCTTTTGGGGGAAAAATGGAAAGGAATTGGGGGGTAAAGGGGTATATGGGCTCGGGTCAAAATTTGTATTGGGCTGGAGCGCATGGGCTGAATTCTTTATCAAATAGCCACTAAACTAGTACTTGCTAATTTAAGATGGTCAAAGTTAAACTAACAACTAGTAAAAAATTATTAATCACATAATTAATAATGAAACACACACAAGAGTTCTTTTTAATTAGAAAAAAATGTCAAAGAAACATTGCTCACAAATTTTTTCTTTTTATCATTTTATTTTTTGTATTTTCTGATTGATTAACTAATACAAATGGCTAAACGCATGATAAAATCTAGCAAAGAGTCATATGATAATTAGCACATGTATTTTATGCAATTTTATTATTTTTTATTTTTGTGCCAAAATTAGGTGATTACAATAACTACTGAGCTCAATACACTAAATACCCTGCAGTTATTAAAACTGGTATGGCTTTTCTAAGGCCATCCAAACAAGCTGCATACAGTGGTTAGCAGGGGGACAAGGGAGAAAACAAACAGAGATGCAAACTTGCTAGAGATTACACACACTTAGGCAATTCAAACACAAAAAATAAGCAGAAGAACCAAACAGAAGGTTTAAACATGAGTAGATTCAAATATAGAGCAGCAATGGCTTGAGCAGGGTCATACCTTCTTAGTGGCAACAGTAAGCAAACAAGTAAGCCTAGGCAGTGTGATTGCTTTCAGAACAGGATAAAAGAGAGGACAAGAAAGAGCAGAAATTCCCAAAAACTAGAGAGACGTATTATGTCTATGCCTTCAGATGTTTAGTGTCTTTGTGTGTTCTCAGTGTGTGAAAATTGTGTCTATATGTTCCTATGTATTGAACTGTGTGTTTCAATGTATCAGTTGTGGGACAAAAAGCTAGTTTATGTAGGTGAAGGGTTGGGCTTCAAAATTCAAACGGACAAAGCATATAAGGCAGGGAATATTGCCTTCCAGATACAAAAAGGGACTCCCTTAAGTACTCCTTCCGAAAATAGATTAGTCAGTCCCCCAAATTTAAGAAAAATAGGATCCCAACCAATTATACCTTCTCCCCCCATTACTTTGACAAATATCTACGTTCAGAACCAACTATACAATCATGTCTTAGGCTCGACAATATCCTTAACAGATTAAAAAGATTCCAATTGATACCAGGTCAATCAAATAACCAATTTCCAATCTTGTTTCTAATTAGCATTTCAAATTGAACTAACTAGGATTTTAAGATCACATAGACATGATTCTGAACCAATAGGCCCCTCACCCTTTAGATAATAACATATCTAGGTTCAAAATTAGTGTAAAAGGGCGTCTCAAACTAATTTAGGTTCAAAAAATCAAAAGACAACTTAGCAAGTTTCAAACATACCTCAATTGATACTATGTCAGTCATTGGAACAGATTCCATTTAAGTATCAATCAGAGGAATCAAATCGAACCTAATCAGGACTCGTTAAGTCATGTTCATCAAGTAATCATTTCAATTTTAACATATAACCATGAGAATCATGTGTCTTGACAGAACAAGGAAGCAACTACATTGTCAAGTCATAAACTGTCATTGATTCTTCATTTGAAATTAATAGAGATAATCTAGGGCACTCAAACATGCAACAATTCAAAACAATGTCCGGCTAAATTAGTGAATTCGCCAATAATCATATAAATATTCATCTAATTAACTCAACACATAGCAATTAGTCGACTAAACATGTTAACACATAGATATCACATATATTATAGAAAACAAAAAGGGGGCAAAGGGTTACCTGTTTGCGCTGGAGTCGGGTCAATTTTGACCCGTCTCAGTCATGCACGCGTGAGGGCTTCTCCCCCTTTTCTTAAGGTAATAATGATCGTATTTTCATAAATGTGCCAACGGAGCTCCTTTTCCGATGGGGACATAGTCGATGGGGGATCAATCTTTCGACCTTGTCATTTGGGGAAATCGTCATGTGGGTTTTTGTAGCGGACAACAAGGAGAGAAAGACTACGTAATTTGTTCAGCATTTGGTGGCGGAAAATTTCCTCGATAGTGGCGATGTTAGGGTTTCTCATGAGAGAGTATTGAGAGAGGGGGCAGCGGGGTGTGTTTGTGGAAATGAGGGGTCTGATAGAGTTTGGGGGTTGTTTGGGTAATTAAAAATGGAAACTTAGTTTTCAGCCGTTGGATCATACGGGTGGAAGGCAGGGATGAAGCCACGTCGACACGACGTAGCAATGATGTGTATAAGTGAGTTGTGAGGTGCGCAAAATGCTGAGGTGTATATGTGTGTGTATAAATATGTATAAATATCTATAAATGCCTATGAAATGCATAGTAAATTGTATAAAAATGCTCATAAAATTATGAAAAAATCATAAATCAATTTTGGAGGCTAAATGGCTAAGGAAGACTATTGTCTTGAATTTTAAAATAATTCGTGCAATTTTCCTAAAATAGAAATAATTACCAAAAATTGTAATTAAACATGTGAATTTTGTAAGTAGTTGTAGCTTGTGCTAGTGTTTTAAAAATAGCCTAATTGACGTGTTTGTGCAAAATAATAATTTTGAATGGGGTGAGTGAGGGTAATTGTATGGTTATCAGTGCAATTTCGTCTGAAGAATGGCTATTGAAACAGGAGAGAAAAAATTAGGTGTCAACAAGCTTTATTAAAGATTGTGTCTGTCACAATAAAAGCAGCACTTAAATTACGTTGTTGACATGACCCGGGTTTCCGGCTAGGTCTTGTGGGTACCCGACATCCTCCCCTAGACCCGTCGGGCGAACCCTTCTGAATTGAATTCACAAAAACAAGCATATAATCAGCTTTTAGATAAGAGATTAGACCTAAAGAGAGATGAACATAACTATACATAAGCTGTATGGAAGAAGTTACAACTGACTACCCAATGTACTAGGTTTAGGGTTATCCGGACAGACATCTAAGAAAAAAAATGAAGTATAAACATCTCCTGAATGGAGAAAAAAACAACTAAGATAATAAACATATAATTGGTGGTCATCCTGAACAAAAGCTGGCTCACCCTGACAGCTGAAGTCCTCTTCGCTCCTTAACAACGTGGCGAACTCAATCTTGGAGCGAACCTACCGAAACAAAATAAATGGACAAGAAACAAACAAGGGTGAGTCAAAAGGACTCAATAGGTGGGGGCTGGCTAGCCACCTCAAAAAAGCAGATATGCTAGCCAGAGAGAAGAAAAACAGATAAAACAAATTCATGTTATTTAAACTATAAAAAGGCTTAGCCAGATAATAACTTGAAACACGTATGGAATCGTAAACTCATAAACAACCAGGGACATAAGATAGATAGAACATATAGGTTTTTAGGTATCCCGAACATATCAACAATCAGAAATACATACTGTTGCGGCGTGCAATCCGATCCATATATTTATACTGTTGCGGCGTGCAACCCGATCCATATATTTATACTATTGCGGCATGCAACCCGGGATACGAGCAAGAAACATATAGGAAAACTGAAATATGTCCACAACATGATATACATACTGCATACATAAAACACAACACAATGCACACAATTGTCAGCATATGGTGCAATGAAATGGGATGAATGCGGTATGATGCAATGCAGCCACATATGCCTGATACTTATCTCCAGTGCAGGACTCTCATCGTCTACCAAGAGATATATGCAATAATACCCTCACCGGCTTGGGACTCTTATCGACCACCGGGAAGTATTTGCAATGATGACCCTTCACCGGCTCGGAACTCTCATTGATTACCGAGAACTATATGAAATAATGACCCTTCACCGGCTCGGGACTCTCATCGATTACCGGAAAGTATATGCAATGAAGACCCTTCACCGGCTCGGGACTCTCATCGATTACCGGGAAGTATATATAATGCAATACAAACAACAGGGGATAACATATAATATATAATGTAAATCCAAAGCTAAGGCCTAATGAGTACGCTTATCGGCAGCTACACACGTAAGGAACACGTGGTAGAAGTTTCACAAGGCCAAGGGCCTCCAAAGAAATGGATATAATCACTTACCTTGTTCCCAAGTTAGCACTGCTTTGTCCTCTGGATTCACTGCCAAACGATCCCACTCTAATCAATAAGCAGAAAAATATATCAAATAAGGCTAAAGGCTTCATTCCTTACGTTTTAGAACAATCTGGGTAGGAGCCCGACACCCGATTTGCATAGGTAATACGCAGTCTAGGCCTATGTACATGGTTCAAAATCACATAACTAAATCCTAAATAAATTATATTTATGGTGTTGGCCATAACTTCCGGAGTACAAATATAAAATCAATTCCATTATCGGGGTCTAACTAACTCTCGAAGTTATCAATTTAACTTATTAGAAAGGTGACTACTATCCCAATTTCTACCGTTAAAATATATATTCAAACATAAGTAGTAAACTGAAATAATAAATTAACATCATTACCTGGATGACCCGTGGTGAAAATTCTACCTTTTTCCTTCTCCTTTTCCTTTCCTTTCTCCTTTTTCTGGCTTTCCTTTTCGTTTTATGCCTTCTCTGTATCTCATTTCTTGTTTCGGCTCGTTTTGTTAAGCTAAGGGATATGAAATCCCTTAGCCACCGCCTCCAATATTTTACATTTCTTTTTTTTTTCTTTAATCTTTTCTTTTTTTTCTTTCTTTCTTTTTTTTTTTTTTTTTTTTTTTTGAAAACTTGTTATCGCGATGAAAATTAAAACGGAAGCCTATGAAATTCGTAATCCCAAATTTCTCAAGCAAGTTATACAAAATTTATGTGACGTACTCACTAAGGCAGATCTCAAATCGTATTCCCAAAACTCAAGATGCAAATTAAACGGAAAGAGATCAAATTATGAATTTTTGGGACTTTAGTAGAAACTATCCGAACGACTTCGGAAGTCACTTCTGAAAATTCACACAGGCCAAAAATAATCATACGAACCTAACGACGCTTTCGGATTTTTAATCGAAGCTCATTCGCCAAAATCGAGCTCGAAAACCTCTTTTTAAGATTTAACGACAACGAAATTTGAAGCCTTCTTCCGATACCTTCCAAACGAGGTCCGATTTACCTTAAATTTTACAGACAAGTCCTAATGGACCTTACAAAACTTTAAAACTGTCGGCATGCCAATCGAGTCTTAACTCCCGAAACGACTAATCATTTTATTCTTCTCCACTTAGACTCTCGTTCGTCGTCGAAGGAGCTTATGTCTAGAGAAGAATTCACATAGATAACAAGAGAACTTGCACGACCTTCATAAACTATTCCACAGACAATGTCTCATAATTATAGAATCAGATTTATAACACGCACACTGAACTCTTAGCATAAAATATATCTGGATAATATGATAACACCATTGCCCATCTTATTCGGACTAAGCTGACCCTTCCTCGATCACGAGAGGAGAGTTCTACCTTGTCGGAACAAGGATACATGGAACTCTAGATGGATTAACATGGTTATGCCGATGAATCACCTCATCGATATACTTTGCGATATAGAATAGGCTGATGAAACTAAGAATTAGCTTACGCTTAAGCAATGCTTTAGAGATTTAATAATAGCATTCATTATTGGAGGAAGACTCCTCCATTTAGAGCATAAACTCGTACATCTATTTTGAATAGGAATAGCCATTCTCGCATACTCTGCTGGACTAAGGAAGACTTAGCTAAAAACAGAACGTGGCTCAGACCTGAGCCACCAAATTACCCTCTCGAGTTGCCAAACAACTGCAACTCTCGACTTCATAACTCCATACCTTTGACGTAAGCACCATCGCCTGATGGATCAACTCAAGGGTCAAATGATGTCTCTCATATCCCTTAGTAGCCTTAAAACACCACAACGTTCTTACCCGGCTATCTTGACACACACTTTGTCTCAACACAGGGAACATCACAAGCGGCTACTAGCCGCCCAAGTTCGCTAGTGCCGAAAGAAGAAGAGATGGTACTGGACTGAGGATGTGAATAATTAGAGCTTCAGGAAGCTCATCTTCTTATTTGCTTGGCTACCAGAGCTAGACTACTTCTGAGTCAGGCTAGCCAAAGAATTGTAATTAAAGAAATAGACGTTAAATGAGCTTTATGGAACACATTTATGCTAATTTATCCTTCTTATAAGAAGGAAACTCTGAAATTTACCAGAAAATCCTTTTATAACCAAGACAAGGTCACAGAATAACATGACTTTACAAACATCATGAACCAAAGGAAGACACATAGATCGAATATTACTTACTAATCACTTTGCATCAGAAGAAACGAGAACACTTTCTGATGGTGACGAATTAGAATCCCATCATCCTACCAACATTGAATTGCAAGGAGAGTGTTAAACTGACTTGATATAATAAGAGAAGGTGGCACAACAGATGCTAAGCAGACAATACCGACACTCACCCCCAAATCTCTCTCATTTAAACTAGATAAACTAGTAGGGCCTCACAAATGCCGGGAATAAATCATACCAGAAGCTTACCCCCTCTACCGAAACAGATTCTTAATAGAAACGACATCCAAGGAAACTATGGAAACATGAGAAGACATGCTATTTCCAGATCGATCGGAAGAATCAAATCTTACTCATATATAAGGGAAGAAGAAATACTTAGGTCTACTACCTCGAACGCCTCAGCATCCTGCCAGAGCAGTTCATAGAACTGCCTCTGCAGCTAAGCTGGGCTGCCACCCTGATAATTACTTATAGAAGAACCACTGCCACCACGCTTACAACCTCTACTGGATGGTGGCATATCTCTGACTGATTGAGATCTAAATGAAATCCCTCGCGACTGGGCAGGTGTCTGAGGGCTTAAAGAAGGATGACTGCCTCCTATCAAAGTAAGGGACAGTTCCTCCTAAGATGATGAGGCTCAGGACAATGATAATACCTTTTGGTTAAAAATAGATGTTGGACAGACTGTTAATAGCTATAAAGAGAAGACTGACTACTAGCGCACTATGAGAATCACGCACGGCAAACTGAGATAACCTGGCAGGTGACCTCCCACGATAACCAGAACTCTTACCTCACCAAAAGAGGTACCATAGTTACCCACCAGGGCCACGGGATTTCTTGCTCTCCCGCTCTGGCTCTTCCTGCTCTAACTTATGGTATGCCTCATACCTCCGTGAAATATCAATAACAACATCAAATGAAGTCCCGACCTCAATATCTTGAGCCATCTTGGAGCTCAAGGAATGAGAAAAGTCATCAATAAATCTTTGAACCTTCTCGGAAGGCTCATAGACTAGTTCTAGTGCATATCCAGCCATCCTAAAGTATTTAATATCATATTCTAAAACTGATAGGCTACCCTATCCAATCCACTCAAATTGGCGACTCTTTTCATCTCGCTCACTGCATGAATAGAACTTCTCCATTAATCTAGAAGAAAAAATCGAACCAAGTTAGCTAATAAGAAAGCGGTCCACCAATCTAAGGCTGGACCCTGAAACTGGAAAGCAGAATAATCAATACCATACTGCTCGATATAATCAAAAGCCTAAAGGATACGCTGATATCATTTTATTTTAAAAAAATCTACACATGGATTATTTGATGCATGGCCTAAGAACATTAGAAGGTTCAATTGGGTAAAATAATGCAGCCTCTTCGGACACTCGTGCTGAACTATTACCTGAGCTAGCTAACCAGCCAGAATAACTAGAGGTACAACACATGCTGCCTCCACAACATAATTTAGCGCGGAATAATTAAGAACTGGAACATGAGCTCCCTAAGACCAAACATCTGCATCTGCGGCAACCTCATATGAGGTTCTTGCGGTATCTGCGCCGCCAATATTCTCATAAAAGTACCGTAGAGAAACAGGGGAACCACAAAGCCCTGCTCCCACTACCCAGCACGAGCTGGCACATCTGAGGCCTCCGTAACTGGATTATCAGCACGATTCACAACTCTTGAGGCTTGGTCAGCGCTAGCCCCAGGCTAGACAGCTTCGTCCTGAACTCCTACTGTTTGCTAATATATCGTACGAAGGTTCAAAATTACTACGAAGAAATTAACAAAAATATTTTTGCATCCCAGACCGACGTACGATTAGAAAAGAAGGAAGAGAAACTTCCTAAATGCCATCATAGCCTCTCGTAGATAAAGCGAACGTCTACATACCCATCAACGAGACTCTACTAGACACTATCTTTGTCTGGATAGACTCTAAATCGGGCTCTGATACCAACTGACACGACCCGGGTTTTCGGCTAGGTCGTGCGGCATCGACATCCTCTCCTAGACCCGTAGGGCGAACCCTTCTGAATTAAATTCACAAAAACAAGCATATAATAAACTTTTAAATAAGATATTAGACCTAAAGAGATATGAACATAACTATACATAAGCTGTATGGAAGAAGTTACAGCTGACTACCCAATGTACTAGGTTTAGAGCTATCCAGACAGACATCTAAGAATAAAAATGAAGTATAAACATCTCCTGAATGGATAAAAATACAACTGAGATAATAAACACAAAATTGGTGGCCATCTTGAACAAAACTTGGCTCACCCTAAGAACTGAAGTCGTCTTCGCTCCTCAACAACGTGGCGAACTCAATCTTGGAGCGAACCGGTCAAAACGAAATAAATGGACAAGAAACAAACAACAAACAAGGGTGAGTCAAAAGGACTCAACAAGTGGGGGCTAGCTAGCCACCTCAAAGAAGCAGATATGCTAGCCAGGGAGAAGAAAAGCAGATAAACCAAATTCATCTTATTTAAACTATAAAAAGGCAGAGCCAGATAATAACTGAAAAAACGTATGAAATCATAAACTCATAAACAACCACGGACATAAGATAGACAGAACATATAGGTTTTTAGGTATCCCGAACATATCAACAATCAGAAATACATACTGTTGCGGCGTGCAACCCGATCCATATATTTATACTGTTGTGGCGTGCAACCCCAGATACGAGCAAGAAACATATAGGAAAACTAAAATGTGTCTACAACATGGTATACATACTGCATACATAAAACACAACATAGTGCACACAATAGTCAGCATGTGGTGCAATGAAATGGGATGAATGCTGTATGATGCAATACAGCCACATATGCCTGATACCTATCTCCGGCGCGGACTCTCATCGTCTACCAGGAGATATATGCAATAATAACCCTTCACCGGCGCGGGAATCTCATCACTACCGATAATTATATGTAGTGATGACCCTTCACTGGCTGGGAACTCTCATCGATTACCGGAAAGTATATGCAATGATGACCCTTCACCGGCTCGGGACTCTTATCGATTACCGAGAAGTATATGCAATGCAATACCAACAATAGGGGATAACATATAATATATATAATGTAAATACAAAGCTAACACGTAATGAGTACGCCTATCGCCAGCTACACACGTAAGGAACACGTGGTAGATTTTACACAAGGCCAAGGGCCACCAAAGAAATGGATATAATCACTTACCTTGTTCCCAAGTTATCACTACTATTCAAAAACCGCTTTGTCCTCTGGATTCACTGCCAAACGATCCCACTATATTCAATAAGCAGAAAAATATATCAAATAAGGCTAAAGGCTTCATTCCTTACGTTTTAGAACAATCCGAGTAGGAACCCGATGCCCGATTCGCATAGAAAATACGTAGTCCTGGCCTGTGTATATGGTTCAAAATCACATAACCAAACCCTAAATAACGTTGCCCATAACTTCCTGAGTACGAATATATAATCAATTTCATTATCGGAGTCTAATTAACCCTTGAAACTATCAATTTAACTTATTAGAACGGTGTCTACTATCCCAATTTCTACTGTTAAAATATATTCAAAGTTCAAACACACGTAATAAACTTAAATAATAAATTAACATCATTACTTGGATGATCCGTGGTGAAAATTCTACTTTTTTCCTTCTCCTTTTCCTTTCCTTTCTCCTTTTTCTGGCTTTGCTTTTCGTTTTCTGCCTTCTCTGTATCTCATTTCTTCTTTCTGCTCGTTTTGTTAAGTTAAGGGATATGAAGTCCCTTAGCCACCGCCTCCAATATTTTACTTTTTTTTTCTTCTTATTTTCTTCAATCTTTTCTATTTCTTTTCTTTCTTTCTTTTTTTTGAAAACTTGTTATCGCGACGAAAATTAAAACGGAAGCCTACGAAATTCGTAATAATCCCAAATTTTTCAAGCAAGTTATACAAAATTTATGTAACATACTCGCTAAGACGGATTTTGAATCTGGTTCCTGAAACTCAAGATGCAAATTAAACGGGAAGAGATCAAATTATTAATTTTCGGGACTTTAGCGGAAACTATCCAAACGACCTTGGAATTCACTTTCAAAAATTCACACAGGTTAAAAATAATCATATGAACCTAACAACGCTTTCGGATTTCGAACTGGAGCTCATTCGCCAAAATCGAGCTCGAAAACCTCTTCTTAAGATTTACAGAAACGAAAACTGAAGCCTTCTTCCGATACCTTCCAAACGAGATCCGATTTATCTCAAATTTTACAGACAAGTCCTAATGGACCTTACGAAATTTTTAAAACTCTCAGTATACCAATCGGAGTCTTAACTCTCGAAACGACTACCTAAGGTTGTTTGAGATGTGGTCCTTCTGTATTAATGACACTTCCTAAAGGTTTAATAGGAGCTGGGGGCGTTGCCTTCACACCTTTCCCATCAGAACTGGATAACCTTCGACCCTCAGTTATCCCACTCAAATAAGGAGAGGAAGTTTCATTAAAGGGAACCAACTTTAGAGAATTCTTGTCCAAATTTGACGCCTTAGGGAAATTAATCTTCCGTTGACCTTTAGTTTCAACAGCATCTTTATTAAGCAACATAGCGTCTTTTCCTGAAACAAAAAGCTCCTCAACTTCTTGATATTTATGATGCTCTTTAAATGCAACTTCTGCCCATTGTCGTATCCCAACTTGATTAGGATTTCCATCTACAGGAGTGAAAATTTTATCCATTGCACCTGGGATAACAGCAGTTGATTTTTCCTTCTCTCCTTGGTCATCATTGGCTTTGTTCATAATAATTTGAACATGTCCCTCCTGATTGTTTCCTCTTCCTCCAATATGGCAAAAGCATTAAAAGTTGGTACTGCTATTTCATTCACACCATCAATAACATGCTTCTTTTTATTTTCCACTCGGCTCCAAGCATTTGGACTCCTGTTAGGATGCAAAAAATGCCTCTTATTCCTTCTTTGATTCCCTTAACCTTGAGCTGCAGTAGCAACATTCTTATCGTCACCATCTTTCCTTTGATTAATCTGGGCTTGATCTCCTACTTGAATTTTCACAATAGCCTCTCTCTTTTTAACATTGCCTACAACTTTACCACTTTGCAACATCCTAATTGGTTCTTCCTTAGAATATGTACCATGTTCACTAGAGTATTCATCTTTAGGTTGAAGTTCTGGGTGAAGCATAAAGAATTCCTCCTTATTGTGGCCTTGTAATCTACATTCCTTACAATACTTAGAATTGTAAGCATACCTAATTTGAAACCACCAAAAACGAGTTTCACCCGTCTTTGAATTCTTTATTCCAATACGAACTCTCTGTGGACGATGAGCTAAATGATCAACCTCAAATTTCACCTTGGCACAACTCAGTCTAGATTTTTCCTTTATAGCTGCATCAAGTTGTAAAGGTTTTCCAACAGCGGTAGCTAGGACAAAGACTATTTCCTTAACAAAAAACACTGGCGGGAGACTTTGGAAACGATATCCATGTGACTGCAATAGACGTCTCTTCATTGAGGTCTAACCAAGCATCATATTTTAAAGCTCGCATTTGAGGAAAAGTATACCCCACTTTAACATAGAATGCTGGCCTCGAAAGTAAGTGAACATGATCTTCTAAAAGAGCATGTCTCGACTCTAAAAACCCAATGGAGCACTCTCCTTTTGATATCACATTGTAATGGTATTTATTTACGCAATTCATGAAAGTCGGGCATTCCATAAGAAAATTTCCCAACAACTGCATAATGAAGCTCCTCGTGAACGACCATAATTTGTACATCAGAATCAATCCTGTGGTTCCCCATGAAGATATTCAATTGTTGGAAGAGGTAAAAATGGCATCACAAAAGGTTCAGCAGTAGGTTTGAGTTTAGAAACATATGAATCAGGTAACTTCTTCTTGAGGTAATTTTAGGGCTTTCTTCTTGAGGTAATTTCTTCCTACAAAACCCATTATTTCATATGTATGGTGAAGATTTAGACTATTTCATATCATTTGTAGTGGTTGATGGGGTGTATTCATAAACCTCTAAGTTACACCATTAATGGTGATTGGTGGATGTTTGGAGGGGTGGAGTATGATTATGGTAGGTTATTAAGTGTTGTTTGAAAAGTATCAAACTGTACTTGTTGACCCCTTAGACCCATAAGAAAAATGGTGGATGACCCAAAGAGTCATCAAGGGTGAAGTGTGCTATTTTTGGATGACATTAGCTTGATTCAAAAACACTTGCACAATATAAGTATGGTGACTTTGACTTGATAGTAATGAAATTAAGTTCTTGAATAGAGATTGAATTCGTTCGGTCTTGTGGAGCTAATATTGAAAAATATTGAGCTATTTTGAGGTATGTTGAGCCTAACACTCGCTTGGCTTTTTATACCACTTCATGTGTTTGAAATTATTTCGATCGAGAAAAGCGAGCGCAAGCTACTCCATATCTTGAAAATTAACGTTTGAGAACAATTATAAATTACTTTGCATTTTCTCTTACCTTGCTTAGAAATGTCATTTGAATAGTATATCTAATTCTTGTCACATAAAATGTCATGGCATGCATTAAATAATTTCGAAATTCTGTTAAATCTTTGAAATGTGGAAATTGGCATAAAGTGCGAAGATTATGAAGTTTGACCCTTGTGTGGCCATTTAAAATGATAATGTGAAATATTATTTAACAAAAAATAATTTTTGGAGAACCTATAAGTATCTAGAGGATAATCATTTGTTGAAAGGAACAATGAATATCAATAAACTATATGTGTCGGTTTAGAGATCCTCACTTGTATGGAAGTGTTGCTAATGGCTAACACATGTTTTTTCGCATGACATAGCGTACAAGCTCCACCTTAATCAGGATTGGCTATCGGGCGTCATATGATCGGGCGTCATATTGATCATATGACGTAATAATGATGTCGGTTGAAACGGTTCTCTTTGTTAAAGTTAAAATTGATTTGAAGACTATAATTAGCGCGTAAGGAGCTCGAAATGAGTTTTGCAAAATAAATGTTGTGAAATAATGATATTGGAGTAACTTATTTGACATGCATTGCTTTATAACTTTTGTCCCACCATTTTGTCATAGTTTCGCTATGACGCATGTTGGGTACCTGTCACATTGCCATTCTGAGGCTTCGTTTGTCATATTGCCATTTGTTTCAAGTGCAGACTTTGTGTAGCACAACTGTGCGCGCTAGAGTTGTCCTGTTTCCTTGCTATCTGGTGAGCTCCACCTATTCGGTGGATGCATGTTTATAGATGGATTTCTATTCTTTTGTATAGCCGAGCATATCCGAGCATCCTTTTCTTCTACTACAATCCATTAGGCTGCATTTTTCCCACTAAAATACATTGGTTTTTCGTTGCCTAGTGTGAAAATTGCTAGTCCTATGATCAATACTAAATTGATAGAAATAACAAAACAAGACCAGCCCCCAAGTAACCACAAGAGAAGTTTCTTGTACACATGAAATAAAGAAAAGGGTTAAATTTTGTCAAAGGAATCAGAAAGGAAACTAGCCCCGCTTGAATGCATTGGAGGGCACTCTATCTTATGGAAATAATATAATGTTTTGATAGAATTAAAAGTTGCGGACAACAATGGCATGTAAAAGAGAACTAGTAGATTTCATGAACCGCAAATTGTACTGTCTAGGCTTTGATCACACAGCCAAGATATACACAATCCGACATTCTGCAGAAACTCAGTACAAAGACACAAAGTATTGTTGGCCATATTGACCACGAAGTTTTTGATATAAATATACCTTCCATTACTAGACAGCCTAATTGAGCACACTCGCAAGTCAGAAAATCCTCAATTACTGGTTCAAGTTGAAGTTAAAACTGCAGAATTACTGTAAATACAATTTGAAATGCTGCTAAGATCTCGAATTTCTCATGGCCATCATCAATAACTAGTCTCAACAGACAGCAGAACTTGCATAGCAGATATCATTCAGGCGACCCACCTGGAACCAGCTGCATTAGGCAATTTGATGTTACTGGATCAGTATACAATATGCTCAGGGAGGGGAATGATGAGAAGATCAACAAGAAAGATAGCATTTTATTTGGAAAGGCTAGATTGTACTCACAATAGCAATATTGTTTCCATTAAGCAATATCTGATCAAGCTTTGTTATCCGCCTCCCTTCTGAGGTGATCTCACTGAAATATAATTGGAAAACGTTGTTGAGCAGTGGAGTTACAAAAAGTCTTTTCAACTACAGCTCACAATAGTAAAAATTGAACTTTTCTTAATGCAGAGGTGGAGACCAGACAGGGACCTTTTCAAATTGCAAAAACAATGTTCTATCAAATATTGAGGAATTAATGTGTATGGAGGGGTAACATGGAAAAGTTATGGAGAGTAATTTTCACCTTTGTAGCTAAACTAGAGTTTGGGAACAAATTGTTTGCTAACCATCAATATAGCAGGAAACTGCAGCCCAAAACTACCAGTTAAAATAACAAACTATGCTCCCTAAAGAGATGATGACTCTGACATTGATCGTGTGTATTCAGGTAAATAACTTTTTGGTTCACCAGTTCTTCTCAAGAATAGATCGCACCGTCCAGTGAGAAATGATGATCGTAGATCATGGGAAGGTGTAGAAGAGATGGTTTTGGCCATGATCATGATAGTGAAGAATAATACAGGATGGAACATGCATAGCTAATTCAGTACAAGGCAGGAGGTTCAAGATCATACACAAATAGCTCCCATTAGGCCCCGTTTGTTCATAGAATTTGGGGGTAGTATTTGAAATATTACTTCAAATTCTTGTTTGTTCATAGGATTTGTGCAAAATTTGAAAACCAAAATTTCAAATTCTTAAATTCTGGTTGAGAGTAGTATTTGGGATATTAGGGGAAATTACTTTTTCCCACTCACAAAACTTCAACTTTTTCTCAAGTGAAAATGTATGTCCAAACACAACTTCAAGTTCCAAAAACTATTTTTCAACTCAAATTCAAATACTCAAATTTTCAAGTTTCAACTAAATCTATCTCCAAACGCCTTCATCAAGAACTACCTTTCATTCTTGAACTGCAGAGGATTCTCTTAGTTAAATAAGTGAACGGTATAAAGAAATACTAAAACCAGAAAAAAATGGTGATAAATCCTTGAATTGTATTAGCACACAAAGTGCAATTATAAAAACGACCTGTTTGAAAAGGTGGCCTAAATAAGTCTACACAAAGCTGGTATACTAAAGCAATCTCTGCTCCGATCAACACATTTTAAAAGAGCAAAAAAAGGTAGAACCTTTAAGAGTTCTTAACCTCTAAAGTTAATGTTTTGACAGAACAATGGCAAATAATCTACAAAATTAACTGCCAAAAACAAGTGTTAGAGAAAAAAACAAAAAAGAAAGAGACAAGGGAGTTACTTACTATTCAGTGACATCTTCAAGAACCATGTTAACATAAACATCAAATCCTCTAAGGGTGCCAACAAGCTCCTTATCACCCTTCATTATCACCCATATCTTGGAACCGATGCAACGATCAATCAGCTCTGCGAATTAAAGTCATAAACACAAAACCCAATTACAGCAAAGTATGAATGAACGCAAAAATAGCACACAATATACTTATTTTTTAATAACAAAAGGGAAGAACAAAATCAACTGAATAAAGGGGAAAATTCTAAAGCTTGTTATGAGGGGAAGTACCAGATGGGAGAAGCTGAGAAGGGTTGTTGGACGACATTTTGAGAAGGCTTTTCTTCTTCTTTGCTCCCAAAATTCAAGCTTGGACTTGGATGCACTTGGCTTGGTTAAGGATGCTCCTCTGGACATTGAAAGAGGGTATCAAATTCAAAGTATAGGTTTATCCTAACACTAGGTTAATGATCCAACAAGCACAAACAAAAGATTTTTAAAACTTTAAAGCTAATCTAGTATCAAGCCAAATCATCACTTTAAAAGAAAAAGGAAAAGAGAGAGGATGGACCTTTTAATTTCTGTCAAGAGACTGAGCTAATATACAACCTTTGCCCCAAAGAGAAGATGGAGTAGCAGCCGTTAATGGTGTAGGGTTTTTCTTCGCTGTCTATAGAGAGAGAGAGATTTAACGGAAAAGACCCTCAAAATCTCAAAATGAGAGAATGACCTTCCCTTTCTTTTCATTTATTTCTGAAGGCGGTAAAGGTAATATAAGGACCCGTTTCTCCATCGAAAATTTTTTGCTTTTTTCCAAAAAGTTTTTGAAAAACATGTTTGTCCATGAAATTTTGTGATTTTTTCAACTTTTTTTGGAAAACAGTTTTTGAAAAACCAAAAAGTGGTTTAGAGCACTTTTTCAAGTTTTTTCAAAAAAAGTTTCTGCTCCTCTCACAAAACTCTACCTTTTTTTCAAGTGAAATATATGTCCAAACACAACTTCAACTTCCAATACCATTTTTCAACCCAACTTCAAAAATTTTTTTTCCAAATATTTTTTCAAATCTATGGCCAAACGGCCACTAAGAATTATACACAATAACGGTTGTTCGGTTGCTCCAACCAAGGAGCTAATCCCCTCGCTAAAAATTACACTATCTATTACTATTATGTTTGGTTCAATTTTCATCCCCGCATAAAACTTAGCATTATTTAGAAGTCGTTTGATTGAGATAGAATTTATACGGGTATTAGCAATGTACGTATTAGTAATACGGGTATTAACAATGCGGGTATTAGTAATATGGGTATTAATAATGTGTGTATTAACTATATATGTATTATAACGTAGGGATTATTTCTTGAATCACTAATATATTACAAATTAATATACAATATTATAATTTAATATATTAGTTATTTCTTAAATAAAATTAAAAAAAATCCTTATAATTACGAGGGTTAATTTTATCATTTTAAATTTTAATACCTGCATTGTTAATACCCACATTACTTATTCCACCTTCTACCCCATATAAAATAATATATAAATTCCCGCATAACTTATGCGGGTATTAGTTATGCGGAAAAGAAGAAATGAAACCAAACATTGTACTAAATAATACTAAGTTTTATGTGGGGACGAAAGTTGAACCAAACATGGTATAAATTAATGTGCCTTTTAATGAGGGTATTAAGTTTGTGCATAGCCCAACCAAACGACCCCTTAGTATAATATTTGATTTTATTTTTAATTTCTGCATAACTAATACCAGCATAAATTATACGGAAATCTATGTATTATTTTAGACGGAGCAGGTTGTGGAATAAGTAATGTAGGTATTAGCAATGCAAATATTAAAATTTCAAGTGATAAAATTAAAACTCATAATAATAATGATGTTCTTAAAATTGTTTAAGGAGTAACTAAATAATTCAAATCATAATATTGTATATTAATTTATAATATATTAGTGATTCAAGAAATAATCCTTACGTAATAATACATGTATAACTAATACCCATATTATGAATCTCCGCATTACTAATACTCGCATTGCTAATGTCTGCATTACTAATACACACAGTACTAATACCTATATTGCTAATACGTACATTGCTAATACCCGCATTAACCCTCTCTCAACCGAACGACCCCTCAATAAAAGAGTATGTTTGGCCAAGCTTCTGAAAAGCTAAAAGCACTTATTTTAAATAATAAATGTGTTTGGGTAAGTTTTTGATAAAAAAATGAGTGTCGTTGAAAAAAAAAAAGAGCGAAGCTACTTTTTAGTTTTTAGGGAGAAGTGTTGACACCCAATTTTATCCCTCCTTTTTCTAAAATTGGCCATAATTCAACTTAAGGGTGCAATGTGACTATTTGTGCAAAATTGGCCATAATTCAACTTAAGGGTGCAATGTGACTATTTGTGCAAAATATGCATTAGAAATCATGCATTTATGTGCGTTATCCTCTATTTATATATTATATACTTAAGTGTGGCTATATTACGTAACTTTTGCATCATTTAGGCTATTTGTCAAAACTGTGACTATTTGTGAAATTAGTACGTTTATAATATTAGTGGCTATATTATATAATTACGCCATTTAGGCTAAATGTCAAGTTTGTTTCAATTTGTGATTATTTGTGCAAATTAGTAATTATTTGTGATTATATATATTTAAATAATTTTATTTGAGTTGATTTAATATTTATTTGTGCATTTCATAATATACGCATATCTATATTTTTATTTACACCTTTAAGTTGAATATTGGCCAATTAAAAAGAAAATGTCCAAATTCCTTTTTATTTTAATTCTTCCATATTTCAAAATTCCTATCAAAATTCTTCATTTATTTATATTTATCTTATTTATTGAATTACATTTTTTCTTTTGAACCTAGACGAACACTCGTCTAGGTACGTTCATAATTACATTGAAATTTCTTTTTTCTTATTTTATTTTTGAATGAGTCCTTTTCTTTTTAAATCTTAAATCTCCTATCTTGAATCTAGACTAAGTGTAGTCTAGATACATCACTCCTCTTTATCCCCAAATCATCTACCATAATCCCTAAAATCATTCCCTAAAATCCCTCATCTTTATCCCCTAAATCCTTTCCTATCCCTAAAATCTCTCCATAATCACTCCCCAATCCCCTAATTTTCTCTCATAATCACTCCTTATCATTTTTCCTAATACTATATCATCATCATCAGTCCACATCGAAAAGGGACAGTACAGTAGATACCACTTACACAAAAACACACAGTGCACCATCAGCATACCCCACAATCGGCAGGCCCCACTGGTCTTTCTTCTTCCCCAAAACAACCACTGTCTACACCCACAAAAACTCCTTTCTTCTCTATCTCTATCACACGACATACAGTACTACAACACCATCAAAATCCCTGGTCCACTTCTCCATTTCAACACCCACTGATTATTTCAAAGTAAAACATAACATCAACGACAGAAATACATACACACACTGGTGCAATGCAAACCCGAAGGAGATGCTAAGCACAAACGCGGAAGATAAACAAGAAAGATAAGAGATAGAAGCAAGACAAAACTTGCTTCTTTCGAAAGAACAGTGAGGAATCTGTCTCAAAGCTCGATCGAAAGGGGCACAAGAATCACCCTAACTATGCAACAATCCTCAAGAGAAAATTGCCTCTTGCAAACTGAATGATCAAAGAGGAATGTTCAATCGGATTAACCGAAAGCCACAAGTCCATAAAATCCCTCACAGGGTTTTGCTCACGACGGAGACAAGAGAAAGGTGTTCGGCACTTTCATTAATTTATCATTGTTCAAAAATTAGGTATGTGCAATAAAAGGAAACAAGGTTTATATAGGAAATACTAAGGGTAAACTAGTAAAATGGTCACAGGCGACCAATAGAAATAAGCCACGCAGGGCTGAGTTAAATTGTGTTCGGCAGAATTTGACTTCGGTAAGCCTTGGCTTCGGTTCTCGATTGTCTGCTCGAACACACTCATTGTCTTTGGACGCTCAATTATCTTCGAGCCCATTGTCCTCAGTCACTTTGCCTTCGGGCTCAAATCTGAAGATAATGCCTTCGGTTCTTGAGCCCGGCCACTCAGCTTCGGAGCAATTGTTTTCCTTCGGCCAGGCTAAGTGAACGTGCACATCGTGCAGCAGCTTGGCTTGGCTTCTTGTCATCGGTCTCCTCGGTGGATTGAACACTTGATCAGCATGTGTTCGGGCTGCATCATCCTCCCCTTCTTGAGAAGATTTCGTCCTCGAAATCGAATTCTCCTCGTCCTCCGAAGTTTGACCTACAACACAAGGAACTAAGTCAGCAACATTAAAGGTGCTGGACACGTTATACTCACCAGGGAGGTCGATCACGTAAGCATTGTTGTTGATCTTGGTTAGCACTTGAAATGGACCATCCCCTCGAGGAGCCAACTTTCCTTTCCTTGGGTTCGGGAAGCGTTCCTTTCGGAAGTGAACCCAAACCCAATCTCCCTTCTTTAATTCCAGCTTTTTACGCCCCTTGTTTTTCTTTAAGGCAACCTTTGTATAGGCCTCCTCGAGGTTCTTCTTCACCTTTGCATGTAATTCGATCAAGGCAGCTGCTCGTCGAGTACCTTCAAAATCAAGAACAGAATCTCGAGGCAATGGGGTTAAATCAAGTGGAATTAAAGGATTAAAGCAACACACATTCAAACGGGGTCATGTTGATCATTCTATGCACCGTTCGATTGTATGCAAACTCCATCATGGGCAAACGATCAGCCCAGTTTCCAACCTTCCCTTTGGTCATTGCTCGAAGCAAAGATCCCAAGGTTCGGTTAACTACCTCGGTCTGTCCATCAGTCTGAGGATGGTGAGATGATGTTTGGCATTTTATGCCTATATTTCCTTAATATTTCCTCACATTTTACTACTTTATTTGCTCGTTTTATAGCTTGTGACTGTGGTTTTACACTGATTTTATGTCGTGTGTATGTAGAATGTTACGTAATGGATTTGGAGCTTTTAAGAGCATGATTGAGCAAGAAAAGATTGGATTTTGATTGAAGATTGGATCGAGCACACGAAGGCACGACACGAGCGAGCAAAAGAGCGAACGAAACAGGAAATTTGGCTGGCGCCATAGGGGGTGCGCCGCGCCCAGCCTCTGGCGCGTTTGGCTGCGCGGCGCGGGCTTGTAGCGGCCAACTTTTGACGTCTTCTGTCCAACCTCACGCGATCGTGGGCACGGGGCGCCCGTTATAGCGCCCCTTGTGCGCGTTTTTACGTCCTATTTCGTCTAGGCTTGGGTCTAACTTATTACTAGGCTTTTGTAAACTCTATAAATACTCTTTTACTTAGTTTTTCATGAGAGTTCAGACCTTGGAGCAAATTTGAGAGCTCATAACATCAAGAACAAGGGTTTTTCTTCCTTTCATTAATCTATTACATCATTACTTCATTATTTCATCAATTCCTTGTGTTGTTATTATGAGTATGCGTAGCTAAATATATCGTTCTAGGGTTAGAGTATTTCATGAAGGTTGATGTTTGAAGATTGATTTCCATTAATTGAATCCCATAACGGGTTGCTTATTCTTTCTTGATTTCACTTGTGTAATTGTCAGGGCCCGATTATTACGCATTATCTATGGTTTTTTGATTGAACTCGAAAGAGGGAATTTAATTACGTAATAAGAAAGAATAGGACTAGTTTGTGAACCCGGGCATCGGGGAACCAATTTGTGAGTATGATAGACATATACTTGCTCGCCTAGTTTAACTAATTACAGAATTCGTTAATGCGTGCACGTGATTCAACCCATAGAGATTTAGGGATTGGAGTAGCCTGCATAGACCGTGAAGAACTGAAAGGTTTTCACGGGTACATGTAATCTGTTAGTTAGTAACCCGGGATTTAAGAAGTGGAATCAATTGGATAACTCAACTGGATTGTTTGTAACTCTGACCCTGGACCGTCTCCTTATTACTGATAACAACCAAGTTTTGCTCCATTGCTTGAATTCACTTTTACCATTTAATTACTGTTCTTTAGTTAACAAAATCCTCACTATTGGAAAAAGATCCCTGAATAGTTTAAATAAATTATTTGCTAGAACTCAGTCTGCATAGTCCTCGTGGGAACGATACTCATCTTATCACTTTATTACTTGTCGACCACGTATACTTGCGTGTGCGTTTGGGAGCAACAAGTTTTTGGCGCCGTTGCCGGGGACTAATTATTGACTGATTTCTTTTTGAACAGTTTATTACTTACTATTCAGGTTTAATTTTTGTTTTGAGTTTTGTGCTGTTTCAGGTACTAGGTCCTGCTTGATCTTTACCTACAGGAATGGCAGAAGACCAAGCTTTAGCTGTGCGAGATGTTGCTCTCCCCAGCCTGGAGGGAGTAGCATCGAGCATAGTTAAGCCCGCTATCACCGGGGGATTTGAGATTAAGTCCGGCATGATTCAGTTGCTGCATGTGACTGGACAATATGGTGGATTACTTCATGAGGATCCGCAGCAACACATTCAAAACTTTCTGGAGATCAGTGATACTTATACACCAGCGGGTGTTCCTACTGATTATGTTCGCTTGACGTTGTTCTCGTTTTCACTGATTGGGGCAGCAAAGAAGTGGTTAAAGGCTGAAAAGTCTGGGTCTATCACTACTTGGGAGGATTTGGCTAAGAAGTTCTTGGCTAAATTTTATCCGTCTGCCAAGACAGCCTGGCTGAGGAGCGAAATTATGTCCTTCAGACAGTTAGAAGGAGAATCCTTGTATTCAGCCTGGGAGCGATTCAAAGCTCTATTGAGAGATTGTCCACACCACAACCAATCCAATGAGGTTGTTGCACCACTTTTGTTGAGGGGCTGAACCAACACACTAAGATCGTGGTTGATGCTGCTGCTGGAGGCCAAGTACTGGCCTTAAATTTTGATCAGATTTATGATTTACTTGACAAGTTTTCGCAGAGCAATCCTGATTGGCAGGGAGATGGTAGAGCTATTACGCAGAAACCTGCAGGGGTACTTCAGTTAGATGCAGTTTCAGAGCTGAGGGCGAGGATGGATGCTATTTCCAATCAAATTAGCAAGTTAGCTCTGCAAAAGGCTCAGCAACCAGTGGCTCCAGTGCAACAACTCCAGAGCTTTTGTGAGGTTTGTGGTCAAGACCATGCTACAGAGGTTTGCTCTTCTAATCCAGAGTCAGTTTATTACGTGGGTAATCAAAACAGGCTGCAGGGTCAAAACCAGTTTGGTAATGGGTATTATCAAAGCAATACGAGAGCCCCGAATAATTACCACCCACTTCCAGCTCCACCACAGCAGGTTAGCAGTTCAGTTGAAGATATGCTAAAGCAAATAATGGCAGGCCAGCAGAGAATGATAGCTGACACTGCAGCCCATGCACAAGCCATACATGATCTTGCCAATGCTCAAAAGAACTTGGAGCACCAGTTGGGACAGTTGGTGGGAGAAAGAAGCACTGTTAAAAAAGAGCCTGAACAATGTCTTGCAGTGACCTTAATTGAAGGTGGAGAACTGATGGCCCAGTCTGAAGAGAGAGCTGAAATAGAAAAAGTTGAAAAAGTGGAGAAGGTGAAGAAGAAAGAAGAGAGAAAGGAGGCACCTCTGCCACCTCCACCATTCCCGCAGAGACTATTACCATCGAAGGATTTGGCCCAGTATCAAAAATTTGTGAGTATGTTGAAAGAACTTCAAGTTAATATTCCTTTGACTGATGTGTTTGAATTGATGCCATCCTTTGTGAAGTTCTTAAAAGAAATTTTAGTGAAGAAGAAAAAGCCTCAAGAGATAGATACAATTGATTTAGTTGAGGAGTGTAGCACAATCTTGAGTAAGCTACCTCCAAAACTTCAAGATCCTGGGAGGTTTACTATTCCTTATACCATTGGAGGGCATAATATCACTGGTGCCTTGTGTGATTTGGGTGCGAGCATAAATCTCATGCCTCTGTCTGTTTGCAAAAGGTTAGGGCTAGGAGCAATCAAGCCCTCTTCAGTTACTCTTAAGATGGCGGATGGATCACTCACTCACCCTGATGGTAGGTTGGAGGATGTGTTGCTAAAAGTTGGTAAGTTTACATTCTCTGCTGATTTTGTAGTCCTAGATTATGAAGAGGACCGAGAAGCTCCAATCATTTTGGGGAGACCATTCTTAGTCACCTCGAAGGCAATTATTGACATGGAGCTGGGTGAGATGACTGTTAGAGCGCATGGAGAAAAGGTTACTTTCAAGGTTTATAATGAGAAGGAGCACATAGCTAAGGTGGAAGAGTGCTCTATGATTGAAGGTGTCAAACAAGAACATGGAAGTAAACCACATGTGAAGTTGAAGATGGGTTCTCTAAAAGAAGGGAAGAAAGTAAAAGTTCGGCATAAGAAGAGAAGACATAAAGGCTGGAAGTGAGCTAAAAGTGTCGTCATGCCACGACGTTAACTAAGGCGCTTCTCGGGAGGCAACCCGAGTTTGTACTTGAATTATTTTATTTATAGTGTCACGTAGTTGTTGTTTTTCCTTGGATTGCAGGTTCATGTAATGTCAAGGCTAAGTGTGGGGTGTCCTCACCCTTGCCTAATGTTGATGATCTGTTGGGGGAAGTCTGAGTACCTCATACTATATGGAAGCTTGGAGGATGCTAGCACCAAGGACTAGAATCTTCAGGGAAGTTTTCTTTACCTTGCGCTTGCTTATTTTTAGCACTGAGGACAGTGCTTAGTTTAAGTGTGGGGTGGGAAACTACCCTTCATTTATTTTTGAGGTTAGGGATGCATGTACCATAGGATTTTTCTTTTGTCACTTGACTTTATTTTTATTTGTTTCTTGCTTTAATATATGAAAAAGAAAAAATTAGAAAACCAATGAAAAATTCCAAAAAGATTTTCCTTTTAGTTTAATTTTATTAGTGGTACATGTCATCCACCCCGTGGTTTTTCTTATGACCGCGGTTCTTTTCCACGGGGAGGCCTTTGAACCGGGTAGTTTTTATTTTTAGGATTAGAGTAGTTAGTGTAGGTGACCCTAGACGAAGGACATAGGTAGAATGCTAGGTGTCTTTGATTTGTTTGATACCGATGGATTTGGACTTGATTGCATGTGCTATTTGTGGTGTCCTTGAGTTTTAATTTTGATGCATGCCTAGAGAAAAATTGGAACGACCTCCTTGAGATGCTTGAGTCCGCTTGCTTGACTTGATTGCTATCCTTTGTGCATTAGTGCTTAATTTTCCACAAGTTGCATTCTAGATGCTTGAGTGAGAGTTGTTGATGGAACCTTTTTGTGTGGACCATGTGCAATGTGTGTTGTGAGGCATGTTCTTATTTACTCCTGTTGCATATTAATGTCTAGAACTTGCCCCGTGTGTGTGCAAAGCGAAATCCTAGGTTTGCTCTAGTCGGAAAATGATACAAGGCCTTCTTTTTGTTAGCCTACCCTTACATATATACCTTGAAAAAATTGTTGTTGTGATTTCTTTGATCCTTTCTATTGGTACCCATACCCCGAGCCTACCCATTTATTCTAAATTGACTCTTTTGGCCCTTACTCCTTAAGCACTTTATTGATATTTTGTTGTTGATTGGAGTTGTGGTTGGAATTGGGAGGTTTTTGAGTGGAACTAATGAAGGGGAATAATTGTTAAAATTGTGAAGTAGTGTAAAGCATTGGCAAGGTTGGAAGATAATGAGATTGAAAAAATAGCAAAGTTGAAAAGAAAAGAAAAAAATTGTGGAAAAGAAAAAAAAAAAGAGAAAAAGATATCCATTCCTTGCTAGTGTGTGCTTAATAGAAAAATGCTACTTGTGTGAAGGTGTATGTGTAGAAGTTGTTGATTTGGGTGGCTTGATGAGATTGATGATTAATTTGAATGTGATGTATTAAAGTGCTTAGGGAGGTAGTCACTATTACCATATGTATCCTACCCGCCCCTTAGCCTACATTACGACCTTTTTAAAGTCCTAGTTAATCCCGATTGGAGTGAGCTTACATTAGTGGAGTCCTACACTACGGGCAAGCCTATGGTACATTGTGTGTGACATGTGAGCTTTTCATGAGAGTGAGTGAATTCAATTGTTATTGTCCCCGTTCTATTCTTGATATTCATTATTGTGTGTGATATTTGGGGGACACTCTTTTGCTTCATATTGGTGAGGGCACATGGTTTGCATGAGATAGGTGAAGTTGTGGCTTCTTGGTTGAGTAGATAGGTGTGATTTTGTGGGAGCATGGTTGCATTAAGTTGAGTTGGTGCATTTGAGCTATTTTGGGGTGGTTGTTCTCATATTTTTTGTTTTGGTAAATTGTTGGCATGTTTGTGGATCCATAGTAGTCATGTGTGCATTGGTTCAATGGTCGGTATCAACCATAGTCATGGGCAGACCTGTTCTACCGAGGTTGGAAGTTATTTGTGACTGCTCGAGGACGAGCAAAGGTTCAAGTGTGGGGTGGTGATGTTTGGCATTTTATGCCTATATTTCCTTAATATTTCCTCACATTTTACTACTTTATTCGCTCGTTTTATAGCTTGTGACTGTGGTTTTACACTGATTTTATGCCGTGTGTATGTAGGTTGTTACGCAATGGATTTGGAGCTTTAAAGAGCATGATTGAGCAAGAAAAGATTGGATTTTGATTGAAGATTGGATCGAGCACACGAAGGCACGACACGAGCGAGCAAAAGAGCGAACGAAACAGGAAATTTGGCTGGCGCCATAGGGGGTGCGCCGCGCCAGCCACCGCGCCCAGCCTCTGGCGCGTTTGGCTGCACGGCGCGGGCTTGTAGCGGCAACCTTTTGACGTCTTCTGTCCAACCTCACGCGATCGTGGGCGCGGGGCGCCCGTTATAGCGCCCCTTGTGCGCATTTTTACGTCCTATTTCGTCTAGGCTTGGGTCTAACTTATTACTAGGCTTTTGTAAACTCTATAAATACTCTTTTACTTAGTTTTTCATGAGAGTTCAGACCTTGGAGCAAATTTGAGAGCTCATAACATCAAGAACAAGGGTTTTTCTTCCTTTCATTAATCTATTACATCATTACTTCATTATTTCATCAATTCCTTGTGTTGTTATTATGAGTATGCGTAGCTAAATATATCGTTCTAGGGTTAGAGTATTTCATGAAGGTTGATGTTTGAAGATTGATTTCCATTAATTGAATCCCATAACGGGTTGCTTATTCTTTCTTGATTTCACTTGTGTAATTGTCAGGGCCCGATTATTACGCATTATCTATGGTTTTTAGATTGAACTCGAAAGAGGGAATTTAATTACGTAATAAGAAAGAATAGGACTAGTTTGTGAACCCGGGCATCGGGGAACCAATTTGTGAGTATGATAGACATATACTTGCTCGCCTAGTTTAACTAATTACAGAATTCGTTAATGCGTGCACGTGATTCAACCCATAGAGATTTAGGGATTGGAGTAGCCTGCATAGACCGTGAAGAACTGAAAGGTTTTCACGGGTACATGTAATCTGTTAGTTAGTAACCCGGGATTTAAGAAGTGGAATCAGTTGGATAACTCAACTGGATTGTTTGTAACTCTGACCCTGGACCGTCTCCTTATTACTGATAACAACCAAGTGTTGCTCCATTGCTTGAATTCACTTTTACCATTTAATTACTGTTCTTTAGTTAACAAAATCCTCACTATTGGAAAAAGATCCCTGAATAGTTTAAATAAATTATTTGCTAGAACTCAGTCTGCATAGTCCTCGTGGGAACGATACTCATCTTATCACTTTATTACTTGTCGACCACGTATACTTGCGTGTGCGTTTGGGAGCAACATGAGACGTCGAGAATAGTAGCTTGGTGCCGAGGGCACCCCATAAACACTTCCAAAAATGACTCAAGAATTTTGAGTCTCGATCACTCACAATAGTACGAGGTACACCATGCAATTTCAACACATTAGAAACAAATAATGTAGCTACATGCTGTGAATCATCACACTTCTTGCAAGGAATAAAGTGAGCCATTTTTGAAAAACGGTCAACCACAACGAAGATGCTATCATGTCCTCCCCCCGACCTCGGTAACCCCAAGACAAAGTCCATGGATATATCAACCCAAGGTCGATCAGGCACAGGTAACGGGGTGTACAAACCATGAGGGTTGGACTTCGATTTAGCTTTCTTGCAAACGAGACAAACGTTGCAAAGCTTTTCCACATCTCGTCGCATTTTTGGCCAATGGAACTGCTCGGTCAAGATACCAAGAGTTTTGTCGACACCGAAGTGTCCCATCAGTCCACCGGAGTGAGCTTCTCGAACCAAGAGCTCTCTCCACGATGACACTGGCACACAAACCCTCCCATTCTTGAAGAGGTAGCCATCATGCCATTGATATTTCTCAACCCTTCGGCCACTCAAAATTGCGTCTCGAACGCATTTCAGCTTGGGATCGTCTTCGTACATCGACTTGATGCTTTCGAATCCCATGAGCCTAGAGGCGAGAGTGGTCGCTAAGGCAAATTTCCTTGATAGCGCATCGGCCACAACATGTTCTTTACCCTTTTTTTTAATGAATTACATAGGGAAAGCTCTCAATAAATTCAACCCACTTGGCATGTCTTCGATTCAATTTCTCCTGACCTCGGAGATGTTTCAAAGACTCATGATCACTCTTGATCACAAACTCTCGAGGCCACAAATAATGCTGCCAATGGGCGAGTGCTCGAACGAGGGCATACAATTCTTTGTCATACGTAGAGTAATTCAAAGTTGCACCCTTAAGCTTTTCACTAAAGTAAGCGATTGGCTTCGATTCTTGCATCAGCACTCCTCCGATCCCAACTCCAGATGCATCACACTCGACTTCGAATGCTTTGCCGAAGTCAGGGAGTTGCAACAACGGGGCAGAGCAAAGCCTCCGTTTCAATTCTTAGAAAGCCCTCTCTTGGGACTCTCCCCACACAAATGGATGGTCTTTCTTCACCAGCTCGGTTAAAAGAGCTGCCACGGTGCTAAAGTCACGAACAAACCTTCGGTAAAAGCTAGCTAAGCCATAGAAGCTACGAACTTGTGTTACCGAGGTTGGAGTTGGCCAATCTTTGATGGCTTCGACTTTTGATTCGTCGACTTCGACACCATTAGCACTGACAACAAATCCAAGAAAGACTACACGATCGACTCCGAAGGCGCATTTCTTGAAGTTGGCATACGACTTCTCTTCTCGAAGCTTTTCAAGTACTTGCCTTAGGTGTTCGACATGTTCATCCACGGTTCTGCTATAAACAAGTATGTCATCGAAATAAACGACAATGAACTTGTTTATGAACGGTTTGAGCACATGGTTCATCAATCGCATGAATGTGCTTGGTGCATTGTATAAGCCAAAAGGCATTACCAACCATTCATATAGACCGAATTTGGTCTTGAACGCGGTCTTCCACTCGTCTCCGGGTTTCATTCGGATCTGGTGGTAACCGGACCTGAGGTCTATCTTCGAAAAGCATGAAGAACCACTTAACTCATCTAGCATGTCATCTAATCGAGGGATAGGATGACGATACTTTACCGTTATTTTGTTGACTGCTCGACAGTCAACACACATTCGCCATGTTCCATCCTTCTTCAGGACAAGGATAACAGGAACGGCGCAAGGACTCAAGCTCTCACGAACGAGGCCCTTGTTCATCAACTCATCAACCTGCCGTTGGAGCTCTTTGGTGTCTTCGGGATTACACCGGTATGCAGGTTTGTTGGGGATTTGAGACCCCGGTACGAAGTCAATTTGGTGCTCGATTCCTCTCAACGGAGGTAATCCACCTGGCATTTCGTCGGGAAACATGTCCTCGAAGTCCTGCAAAACTTTACGAACAAACAAAGGCAAAGGGTTATCGTTAGAAAAATCATCATTAGAGTTTAGAAAGATACCCTTGTGCACGAGGCAAATCATCATCTGACCGCTGTCGTTGCCTCGTAGTAACTCACCCGGTTGCATGATTGCACAGATTCCTTTTACTTCGGGTAGAGTGTTTGTCTCTTCGGGCCCCAATTTTGTTCCCATCGAAAGCTTAGCTTTGGCCGCTTCTTTCAATTCTTTCATCCGTTTATAGTCCTCGGTGACTTGTTTTGGAGAGAGGGGTTTGAGTATGAAACTCTTCCCTTCGAGCTTTACAGTGTAAGTGTTGGATCTGCCATTGTGAACAGCTGTCCGGTCATATTGCCACGGTCGACCCAATAGCAAATGACAAGCTTGCATCGGAACCACATCGAATATCATTTCATCTTGATACTCTCCAATTCTAAACTTGATCCACACTTGTTTGACAACTCTCAATTCTCCACACTCGTTCAGCCATTGTAATTTGTAAGGGTGGGGATGCTTCAAAGTAGTCAGTCCCATTTGTGAGACCAAAGTTTGGCTCACCACATTCACACAACTACCAGAATCAATGATCATTGAACACACCTTTCCCCTTACTCGACATCGGGCATGAAAGAGGTTTTCTCTTTGGTTGTCCTCTTCTTCAAGAGTCATGCAGCTCAAATTCCTTTGAACCACAAGAAACATTTCCGGATGATCAACTTCGGTAGCCTCACGATCATCATCACCTTCAGCTCGGTCAGTCTCCTCGATAAATTCCTCCTCGATGTCACTTGCTTGCTCAGGGACGGTTCCATCTTCGAGCAGAAGCATAATTTTGCGAGTTGGACACTCTTTTGCCATGTGACCATAACCTTTGCACTTATGACACTGAATATTTGAAACACTAGGAGAGTTAAGTTGAACTTTACCTCCCACTTCTCTCGACTGGTTAACGGTCACACTTCTTTCGAAGGGTTTCTTCGAATCTCGAACAGTGTTAGCACTTGTTTGGTTTGGACTCTTCCACTCTTTACTTCGGTTCAAAGGAGTGGAAGTAGTAACTCCTCGATACCGGTTTGTCTTATCGTCCTTTACCAATTTTTCAGCTTCGGTGGCAGCATCGAACAGATCTTCCAACGTGTGATACACGTGGAGTCTCAGCTGAGATGACACATCCCTAGCCAAGCCATTCTTGAATCTGATAATGGCTTGCTCTTCATCCTCTACCAGATCAAGATTCAATCGAACCTTTTCGAACTCATCGTGGTACTCTTGGACTGACTTGGACCCTTGCTTTAGCTCGTAGAGCTTTTGCATTTGAGTTTGCCTGTACTTAGCACTCAAATACTTATCATCTATAGCTCTCATCAACTGTGGCCAAGTATGGACTACCGGATAGTCATTTCTTCTTCTATGCCTCTTGTCAGATTCCCACCATGTAGATGCGTAGGCTTCGAACGAAGCAATGGCATGGGCAGCTTTTCTCTCATCGGTCATCTCATTGGTTTCAAAGATGCGCTCCATTTTAAGCTTCCATTCAAGATACTCATCGGGATCACTAGTTCCTTTAAAGGGTGGAATAGTGATTTTGACACTGTTCAAATTTGAGTCGCGAACAGCACGAACCTGTTCGGGATACTCATCACCGCGATCATCAGCCTCACGCTCAATATTTCTTTCAACATTTGCGCCTCGGCCTCGACCTTGAAAATTCCCACGACCTCGGTGAGCTTGCCTTCGTTGAGCGAACGGCGACTCATTCTCATATTCGTCCTCGGGAAATTCCTCTTCGATAACCTCTTCGACAACGGCTCCAAGATCTCTTCGGGCCCTTGGAATTGGTATCCTTTCTCCTCGGGGAATGCCCAAGTTTTGATAACCAGCTTGGGGATTGCCCAAGTTTTGTTGCGCTTGGGGATTGCCCAAGTTAAGCTCTCTTCGAATGGCCTCACTTGTCAACTGATGTTGTCGTACAAGCTCAGCGTACAGCTCAGGTTTCATCAGAGTGGTTTGGCTAGTTCCAGCGCCGGACCCATTCATGGCCACGGACGGGCTTCCCTGCTCGAGGAGAGTTACTCGAGCAGTCACTCCTCTTACTTCGGCACTGACGCCTTGTATCGCAGCCATGAGATCGGCTAACCACACTTCGGGCTTCTCAATGCTTTTGCCATCGTTTCCAGCCATGGTACCTGCACAAGTCAAAGATCAAACAAATGTTAAAGAGTTATAAATCTCCTCACACACTCCCTCACCTTTGATAGGTGGCACTCGGGTCCACTCAATTTATGGGTTCGGTTTTGGTCACTCCAGGACGTGTAACAGTGGCTCGTCTGATTGATCTGCCCTCTAAGATCCTTCAAGTTCGACAATAGTCACTGTCTCTTCGGGAAGAGTGAAGTGATGTTCGACTCGATGGAACGGACGCTTTTAACTGAGCTCGGGGAGTCAAAGAAATTTCTACGAAAGTTTGGACTTCGGTCACCCCTTCGCACGAGTTCCTATTAGCTCAAACGAGTTAGTACGACCTCAAGTAGGACAATTACTCAAAAGATCCACTAACTAGAAATTTGACACGAAAGAAAGTGAAAACCTAGGAGAATCTACCCTTTGATTCCCTTTGGAATCTTTTCGATCACACCAACTCTTGTCCGTACAAGAGTGGTCCCTCCTTGGTACGGATAGGGTTTTTACCTTATCCACTTTCCTTTTCTCAGCCGACAATTTTCACCTGGGGGTTTTGATGTTCAAGTTTTACCCCTTCTTCTTCAATGGAACAGTGACCTTTGCTCCGGCGTACGGACAAATCAACTTCGGTTCACTGATCACAAATGTCAACAGATCTGGGTTGCTCTTTCAGCTCCGGTTTCAACAGCATCGGAGGAATTCAGTTCAAGTTCTTCGAGCTAAGATCCAGCTCGTTCGAGTCGTACACTGTTACGATTTTGTAACAATTTTCCGGTGTACAGACTACGATTTAAACTCAGAACTTCGACTTTTTAAGCAACAAACAAACCCGAATCACTCAAGAACCACCAACCTTCATCGGTTTCAACCAAACACAATGGGGTTCAAGTTCCAGCCACCATTAGAGCTCAAAACAGTCCAAAATTTCACCAAGAAACCCTAGCCACGAAATCAGTACGTCGGGTACTTGTTGGAATCAGGAAACAATGGTGAACAAGAACCAATGGTTGTTTATCCCAAACAACCAACAATCAAACACAATTTTTGAATTTTCTTTTTAACACCTTTTTTTTTTTTTTTTGTAAAGTAATAACACCAACAGTAACACAACCAAATCAAGAACACGAAATGGAAAACAGAGACACAAACGCACGAAAAGTAAAGATAACTTGAACAGGATTTGGGGTTGTAGAAACAAGCCCAAACCGTGCTCTGATACCAAGATGGTGCAATGCAAACCCGAAGGAGATGCTAAGCACAAACGCGGAAGATAAACAAGAAAGATAAAAGATAGAAGCAAGACAAAACTTGCTTCTTTCGAAAGAACAGTGAGGAACCTGTCTCAAAGCTCGATCGAAAGGGGCACAAGAATCACCCTAACTATGCAACAATCCTCAAGAGAACATTGCCTCTTGCAAACTGAATGATCAAAGAGGAATGTTCAATCGGATTAACCGAAAGCCACAAGTCCATAAAATCCCTCACAGGGTTTTGCTCACGACGGAGACAAGAGAAAGGTGCTCGGCACTTTCATTAATTTATCATTGTTCAAAAACTAGGTATGTGCAATGAAAGGAAACAAGGTTTATATAGGAAATACTAAGGGTAAACTAGTAAAATGGTCACAGGCGACCAATAGAAATAAGCCACGCAGGGCTGAGTTAAATTGTGTTCGGCAGAATTTGACTTCGGTAAGCCTTGGCTTCGGTTCTCGATTGTCTGCTCGAACACACTCATTGTCTTTGGACGCTCAATTATCTTCGAGCTCATTGTCCTCGGTCACTTTGCCTTCGGGCTCAAATCTGAAGATAATGCCTTCGGTTCTTGAGCCCGGCCACTCAGCTTCGGAGCAATTGTTTTCCTTCAGCCAGGCTAAGTGAACGTGCACATCGTGCAGCAGCTTGGCTTGGCTTCTTGTCATCGGTCTCCTCGGTGGATCGAACACTTGATCAGCATGTGTTCGGGCTGCATCACACACTCAACGAGTTCATCGCGTCATTACCCACCTCTGTATAATTCTGCTACACATATCCGATACAGAGTACAATACAAACCCTCAAAAATTATCAGCACGCACATCAACATAAACTCACAGCAAGACCCTCTTTCTCGATTATACCCACACCCACTTACACAGATCCAAACACCTACCAGAAACAGAGGGGGATTGGGGATGGGGGGTTTACAAATCACGAACAGGGAGTAGTACAAAATGGGGATTCAAATCAGAAACACCCATCAACAAATTTTTATTCTTCTGTCTTTGATTGATTTCACTTTCGTCCTGACTTTTGTTATAGAGCGTTGATTCACAGGAGATTCGCAGATCGAAAAAGGGATTGAATCAGAGCTGGAGTAGCTGTGATGCCACCGCCATCTTCGCCGGAGAATTGCAGCGGTGTTGCTCCTCCGCCTCCCATTTGTTTACTCCGTCGTGTGGTCGTGCCTCCCTCCCATTTTCTGATTTGGATGCTTTTCCGTATCCCTGTTATTGTTCTCGCTGCTGCTGCGGAACTTATTGTGGATCAGCCCTGTAGACCCATTTTTCTTTTGATTCTGCTTGGACTCAAGTTGTCTTGCTGTTGATCTAAGTTTCTTATTGATATTCTGTCTAATGCGTTTGCAAGTTGTTGTCTTTGTTATAGGTGCAAGTTCTGCCTAACACAATTACTGGAAGCTGTTACTGCCACTTGGACTTTTTTTAGTCTTGAACGGGCCAATGAAAAAAATATTGGAAATTTTACATAGAATAGACATTTATTAGTGTCACTAACATTAAATGGATATATTGTTCCTTATTTATGTTATCTAGACCTTTAACCATAGGTATTCCACTTTTAATAGCCATTACTACTAATTTCACACTTACCTAATTAAAAGCCTAATTTCGTGGGATTTATGGGGAACAGAAAAGCACTTTACGTGCCTATATTTTAGAGGAAAATTGTATCGGTTATAATTTAAAAGGGTAAGAAATCTTTCTCTTAATTATCTCCTTCAATTAATTTATACATTTTAAAAAAGTAAAACGTAATTACTTCAAACTCTCTCCTACCCAACAAATCTGCCTCTATATTTAACACCAAAGACCTCCATTTTGCCAACACAACTTGATAGGCATGACATCACGTTTCTCATACTCTGCTACAATGCTCCGTTGATTTGCTTTGTCGACACCACAAACCTTCTTCATTTGAAAAATAAAATTTTAGTTATAATTTGCATGTCCTCTTTATTTTACGTATAATTGTATATTAACAATATTCTAGATATATCACATATTTCATGGCTAAAGAAGCAATATTGATTCTTACAAGTGTGTATTCCGTACATACCATATGCATATGACATGCACGGTAGGTACGAATATTTTGAGTATACACAACATATTTTAATGAGTGTCATTGATATTTTGTGTATATAAATATTTTGCAATTTTATTGAAATATTAAAATAGTTCGAACAATTTTTCCTAGTTGAATCAAAGAGAAAAACAAAAATAAATAAATAAATAAGTTGGAAAACGAAAATGATAGTCTTAATAAAATGATATATCAAATATTGTAGTTAAAATTCGGAAAGCAAATTTAATATGTAGTCATATTTTTTAGATATAGATATTTCCATATTATTCTAATATTTTAGTTATGTTAATGCATATTTGATGTTATATTTATGCATATTATGTGCATATTTCAATTGTGTTAATGCATATTTGATTGTATATTTACGCATAATATTTGCATATCAAATATTGAAGTCAAAGCTCATATATTATTAACAATAAAAAAATTTACGAGTTATTTGTTCAAACAGTAGATAAAAAAATGGTTACCACATAGTTATAGTTTCAAAAGGAAAAGAAGTAGTAGATAACAAATTCTGTAATTGTAGCAAATGGATAAATATTGCTTTCCTTTTTAACTTTATATATATTTCATCATTGTTGCTATATTTAAGGGAAAACTTTTGTGTAAACCTATTTATATAGGATATTTTTTGCTAGCCTTTGTGGAAGCTTTCATGTGGCTATTTGAATGTAGGGTCATGGTATATATTTGGTTAGATATGAAATTTTTCCAAAAATATTCTACATATATTGAGGCCTACACAAGGAATTGACGGAAATACAATTAATTGATGGACTAATCACGGCCAAGAAAAATAATTATTATTTGAGGCCTATTGATAAACAATCTCATTCCCACGTCCCTAAAACAAAGGCTTTGATGAAGTGTATAAGCCGTGACTACAAACGAGCCGGTGATGGAGTGATGAGACAGGTACTTGGCATGGCAACACGACCGGCCGGCGTGTTCGCAGCCGTATCGACGTCCCTAACCTCCACCCAATTCATACACACCTGAGCCGACACTTTTAAAAATCCCTTCCCCTTTCAAAACTATTATTGCTAGCATTATTATTATTTTAAATTATTATTTTTATTACTACTATTATTATTATCCACTAATATTATTATCATTATTATTGTATTCTTACTATTATCACTATTATTATTTACTAACTCGTTTTCTCATATTTTGCGAGGTAAATTAGGATGGAAGACGACCTAATTTTGAAGAAAATATTTAGAAGAAAAGGACTTTTTCATTATTATTATCATTATTCATTACTATTACTATTATTGGTTTATTGTTATTATTATCATAATTATTTACTAACTTAACTTCATTTGTTTTTTGCAAGGTACACTTGGATAAATGTCTTGACAACAACATCCCCAAAAACACCTTCATTATATTAATTTTTTTCAATCATTATTATTTTATTTTAATTCACTAACTAATTGTTTTATTTTGCTAGGTACAATCCTTTAAGGAAGAAGACTATTAGTAAATTAAAACCTTTTTATCCAATCTCAATCATTATACATATCATAATAGTCGTTTATTTGTTTGTCTAATTTATTTGCTTTGTTCGTTATCTTGAATCTCAATTATAAAGTCCGGCCGGTAACCATATTTGTGGAGCTCGAGAGGTACCTAACCCCTTCCTCTCGAGTTAACTTGAACCTCTTATCTGAATCTCTGACTAGTAGACTAACCCAGAGTTAATTCTTTAAATGGAATTAGAAATTAATAGGTGGCCTAATACGCCTAGGAAATTTATTAGGTGGCAACTCCAACACCTTAACTCAAACGAGTTCACCCAGTCAAATCCGAAACCCGACTCACCTCGAGCTGAGTCCAAAATCGGGTATTACAGAATGGCAACTCCGCTGGGGATATCAAGGTTCAACCCATAACGGACTTTAAATTGGGATTCTTTACTTGCTTTATTTTCTTTTCATATATTTCAATATTAACTTTTCTTCTTTTTCTTTTGTAGGAGTAAGGTTCATTTTTTTTAATTTTATGTGTTTTACTCCTTAATTGTTTGACTATATCCATTAGCCAACCTCGTCCTAAAGCGTCATCATATGACGCCTATCATGCATATTATGTGTATTGATCTGTTTTGCATATGAAATTATTATCTGTAACTTGTTGTTTTATGTGTGAGTTTTACTCCCACTCCCGAGGTTGACTTGTGCATTTGTTTCAAGACTTGTACATTTCTAAACTCGTGCATATCATGCATATCTTCCGCCACTCCTGGAAACTTTCTAAATCGTGCGTTGAAAATACGGTGGTTACAACCACCTCTTCCCTCACATAAAAAATCCTTTAGGGGGAACGACTTGGAATCTATTTGATCCGAGACGTTCCCGCTCCCGAGCCGTCCTCTTGGGAGGATAATAAAACCTGGTCTAGTTAACTCCATTCCTTAGTAGCGGTGCTAGGAATCATGCATGCCATTAGTCGACTTGTTCTCAAGTCCGATAGGCCAGCTTGTTCAAACAATCCGAACGGGTTTTTAACCCTAAAAAGCGTTGAACATGCTCTCTTTGCATTTACTTAAAAGATTAAACGTGCAAATGTAGACCGTTTATTAACATTGTTCTACATTCAGTGCCATTCAAAGACACAAAGGTTACCTAAGAGGCTTTAAAAGCCTAAGGTGAATTAGAAATGATTGTTTATTTCTACACGATCGGAATTACTCTGTATTCAATGCCATTCAAATGCACAAAGGTTACCCAAGATGCGTCAAAAGCCCGAATTGAATCAGAAATGATTACTTCAACAGTCAGAATTATTCTGTATTCAATGCCGTTCAAAGGCGTGAAGGTAACCTAAGAGGCGTCGAAAACCCGAATTGAATCAGAAATGATTGCTTAAACAATCAGAGGTACTTTGTATTCAATGCCATTCAAAGGCACAAAGGTTACCCAAGAGGCGTCAAAAGCCCAAATTGAATCAGAAAAAATTGCTTAAACAATCAGAGTTATTCTGTATCCAATGCCATTCAAAGGCACGAAGGTAACCGACGAGGCGTCAAAAGCCCAAATTGAATCAGAAACGACCGTTTGTTTCTCAAACAAATGGAATCATTATGTATTCAATGTTATTCAAAGGCATTAAATGGTAACTAAAGAGGCATTAAAAGCCCAATTTGAAGCAAAAATAACTGCTTGATAGACAGGATGACGTATAACGCACATTTTTGCTTTAAGCATTATATAAATACTTGATATCCTTGGCATGTCACAAGTCCATTAGCAATTTGCTCCTAAAGTGTCTAAAGGGTTCTCAACTCACAACGACACATCCTCTGTCGCATTATTTTCAATACTTGTGCCACACGTTGATCATTTTGCTCACAGTAAAGCGAATCTTAGTCATTTTTCTTCTCCCTTTTCCCATCACCCTTCACCTTTTCCAAAAGATCATAGCCACTAGAACATTTTGACATGGTTGTTGAAACCCCTCAGTTGCTCAGAGATTGGTGAGGAAACCTAGCATAGATCAACAAGACTAAGTTAAAGCGGTGTTAGGGAACCTGGTTTCACTAATGGAACACACTGCGGTAGAAGGGATGATAGAGGCGGCAGTACATTATTGGGATGCTGTAGTTTTCCACTTTGGGATTGTAGAGTTTACACCACTACTGGAAGAAATAAGTGGGCTACCTCAATTACCATTTGAAAGTGAAGAAGTCTTGATGCCTAAGAACATTACACCCGAGGAGTTCTTCGAAATGGTAGGGTTTAAGCCTGAGTTGTGCAAAGACAGCATACGACAATCAGGAATTTCTCTAACTTCCCTCTACATCAAATTTGGGTATGGAGAAGCATTTCAAGAATCCGAGGACTATTTCAGCATCAGCCAGGAAGATTGGCAAGAGCGAAGGGTACTTGCTTTTGTCACCAGCTTTCTAGGGACTGTCGTCTTCCCACAACACAAAGGACGAGTTGGTGTTTGCATGGCCACAATTGCTGATGTCTTACTCAAAGACACTAACAAGAACTACACTTTGGTACCGATGATTGTTGCAGAGATGTACCGAGCTTTAGAAATATGCAAGAAGGGCACTGGTTTCTTTGAAGGTTGCAATTTGCTTTTACAAATTTGGCTGATGGAGCATTTGCAGAGGATGGCTAGCACAGACCAAGCTTTCCATTCCATACCAAGAGAAAACTACCTCTTGACTCATACCGCCCGCATGGACAATGCTTTTTCGAAATGGGACCAACCAACAACCGCCAACGGTTGACACCACATGTTCTGTCAATTGACACCTTAGAACATTCAATGGATGTTTGATTACTTTCCCAGCACAATGGTAAACACATGGTCCGAAAAAGACATATTTCTAATCTTAGTGGGCTTTAGAGGAGTTTATCCATACATTCCTTCAAGGACACTTAGACAAGCAGGGAGAAAGCAGACTGTACCTCAAATTGCAGACATCAGAAATTTCAAAACAAATATTCTCGGAGGAGTGATACTGTTCAAAGACAAGATAATAGAACTTTGGAAAAAAAGGCAACGAAGGGGAATCGAGACTATTGGATGAGACAGGTTTGACACTGGCTATGATGAAGACTATCCAGACTGGCTTAGGAAGGACATAGCAAGGGCAATTCAACCAAGTTCAATAACAAAAAGGAAAAGGAATGCTGATGAATTAGAATCTGAGTACAAAAGGTTACGCAAACAACTGACAAGGGCATAAGAGAAAATAGCAAAGAAGCAAAGCTTGGTCGAAGCAAAGAACCAAGAAAAAGGCAAATGGCACAGCAAGGCAGAGCTCCTGACAAAACGCATAGAGTCTATTGGAGTATAGGCTGGCGAGGGGATGAACTCTATGGCAAACAAAGGAATAGAGGAGAAAGGAAGAAAGGCTTGGGAAATGTTGAAGAATTTCACATTTGACTTATCCCGGCTCTTAACTGATGCAGACAATATCATCTTCCAAGGGTACTCATCAGAGGCAAGCTTGTCCAAGGAAGACTCTACCGAGAAAGAAGAAGAAGAATCTTCTGGGGAAAGATCGGCATAAAGATGTTCACCTAGCCATGATCTAATCCTCTATCATTATTTTCCACCTTTTGTACTGTTTCAATACCAGCCAATGTAACGAAAATCCAATAAAGTACGATATTATCTTTTAGGCTCAGCTTGTTGTTAGCAAATGAAATGATGCATGTGGCACAAAGCATTTTTCAAAAATCATTGTGCGTAAAACGGTCCTTCATATTAGGATGCATTTCTTATTTGATATGTGTGCATTGCATAAATTTGTCTGTGGCTTTAGGTCTCTAAAGAAATTCTTTCTCCAAACTCAAATCGCCTATCGAGGCACCTCCTCTCCCTACTCCATGATCAAATCTTGGTATCTAAAATCTTTTGCATGTCCAAACTGTCTTTAATTCATTCAAAAGTTTGTTACCAAAAGGTTGGCTCAAGTTGAACACCAAGGCAAAGGACATGGTTAAGAGAGTGCACCTGTCAGGGATTTTCCGAACTAAGGAGTTCTTCACAGCAATTCCCATTAGCCCTCTCCTATCTCTACATTACCTCCATTGCACTACAAACTACCAATAAGGATAACCAGCCTGAAAATACGAGCCTTTTCAAAAGAGGAAAGATGAAGTCTCTTTTATCGCAACCATTTGAGACCCTACCCTCAACCGTTATTACCAAACAGCGCCACCATCCTATCTCTACTCTCACATACCACCTGTTTAGCCAATTTACAGAACACTCAGCCCACTGGGCCTATATTCCACATCACAGCACCAAATAATCCACCATACCAACAAAACACTTAGCCCACTCGAGCTATACTCCATATTCCAGCACCAAATTGTCTACTATACCAGTAAAACACTCAATCCAACTACCAAAATACACTACCGTACCCTCCTAGGCCTCTCCCTGATGCCAACCAAAGACCGAAAAGAAACTACACTCCACTAGCCGAAGCCCACACTCAATTGTTCGAGAGATTGGAAACTGTCGGGCTTATTGTCCCAAGCACCTCAATTGTTCCATCGAGCAATACGAGAGAAAAATTGACAAGCAAGGAAAATGTTGGTCAAACTCAAAGGCACCCATGGCTCGCCTTAAGACCTTTTGACACCAACATCTAAGGACCATTTTTGTTGCAACTGTCTACATAGTCACACCACTTACAATACATGACTGTGACCCAAAACACTTTCCAACTCGTCCAAGCATTCAAAGGGCCAGTGAAAAATGATATTGGAAAGACAAAGGTGTAGCAAATACTTGAGCACAACAACCAAAACAAGCAAACCAATTCAACTCGAAAATGAGAGGCATAGACATAATGACAAAGCCATCATTATATGACAAACCTGGAGACCCCTGGAGTATTGGGAAGTATATCCTTACCCACTAGCAAAGATAAAGCAAGACGGTGAATTTGCTTGAGACACTTACAATAGCAAGGGTCGAGTTGATGTAAAAGCACAGGCGAATAGACTTCTTGGAGCAATTTTGGCCGAAGGTTTTATTGGGGTGATACGAATTCTCATGATGACCACTGCAAAAGGACGTAGCAATCTAAGAATGAACATGATACGTAGCCAGCCTACATCATGTTCAACGGCTCAGCAATAAGATATCACCCGACAAGGAAAGTTGGTGCAAGGACTATATTGCAACAGCTGGTCAACGAGTATGAAAGATAGTGAGAACCTCTTTGAAAGACACATAGCCGTCATGATAGACAAATTTGGAAGAAAAGGATGACAAATACACTCAAGGTCCTGGTATTCGACAAAAGCCAACATCCTTTTCCGTCGCAATACAATTTATTCATTACACCACATCTTTACCACCTTTCGTTGACATTCAACTCCTCATCTCCCGCTTAAACAAGTGTCGGTCGTTGGGCCAAAATCCTTGCCTAGGCTGCTACATAAAGCACTTGGGCAATCTCTTGTGATATCTATACGATCTATCACAATCTCCAAATTCAAGCGCTAATCCGTCAACTACGGTCTAGGCATTCTCTTAAACTCATGTGTCATTGTTGCCTCAAGTCTTTGCTAACTTGCCCACACTATTTTGTGTATTTCACCACTTTGTTAAGGTTGCCTTGTGCTTGAACACCGAAACTGGTCAAGAATCTGAATTTAGAAAAGCCGAAACGGCAAGCCAAGTTGAAACACTTTCTCCTACCGCGAAGTCCTTTGAACCATCAGCATATAACACCAAGAGCATGCAAACAATCCCAACACCGTGCAACCTGCATTATACTCACACGAGAATTACAACCAACGAAATCCAATCCCTATGCGACCGAAGCTGACAAACTCACAACCTCACACTGCACCCAACTTACACAATAAACAACCCTCCTCCGTCAAGACTTCCAACTACAACCTTATAAGACTCAACACTATCGAGGACATACAAAAAGACAAAACCTCGCGCTTTTGTTCTTTTAGCCCAATCAAATGACATTGCAACCAGCAGACAAACTACTCCCTAGATACCCACTCATAAATTCGATGCCAACAAGATCTACACTCATCACCCAAACATTCCATACCATGACACCGCAAGACATCCATCACCAAAACACAAACACAAAGTTCAAAGTTTGATTGACCCAAAGCCAAACAGTGGTACAATAAAAAACTGACAAAAGGAAACTCCAACTCCCAAACCACAAACATGCCTTCTACAAAGGCGAATCCATCGAAGTTAGCTCCATAACTGTCGAAAAGAAAAGCATTGATGTCGGGCAAACCCCCACGAGACCCTTAACACGGAGCCAAGCTAAGGAGATCCAAGGAGTACACTTACACTTGGTGGGGAAGGGCCTAGAAGAAGGAAGCGATTAGAAGCCGTTCCGGGTGATTAAAGCACAAGGGGAGCAGCCCAGTACACCAGGCGCTCCGCCCAGCATCCCAGGCGCTCCGCCCTGCATTGCCTTGGCTGAGGCGCTCCACCCAACTTTGGGGCGCCCCGCCTAGGCCACTCCACTGCACACTTTTGTGGGCGGTCCGTCCCAACTTGGGCGCTCCGCCCCATTTGCTGAAGGACGGGAATTGACTTGGTGTTTTGTCTATTTTGACCCTACGTGGTCTTTTATTCCTAAGCCTAAGTGTGGGCATTCTCGACCTTTCAATTGGTGCCTAAAAAAACCTATAAATAGCTAGATAGCTTGTTTATTTCATTAGCTTATTATTAATGAACAAAAACCTTTGTGTTGAGAGTTGAACTCTTTTATTGAATGAAAACCTTGATGGGACTTGTTCTTCCTCTAGTGAATCTAGATGATTTCCAATCCCCCCTATCATTCTACTTGCATGCTCACGTTAGCTCGAGGGTAGTTGCCTGGCGTAGGTGTTCTTGACATTCTCTCGGGGTGTAACGGAACGGGTTCTCCGTTGCTACTTGGGATTATTGATCGAGTTACGTCTCGTTCTTATCTTGTTTACTTTTTCTGCGTTTTCCCTACATCATTTGGTATCAGAGCAAGGCTCGGATTTGTTCTTACAAACCCCCGACCCTTGATTCTTCGTGCTTAGGTTAGTTTCTTTAGATTTCTTGTTGTTGAAGTTATTGAACGAAGAAAATTACCAAAAAATAGAAAAACTCAAAAATTCAAAAATTGGTGTAACTTTTTATTGTGTTCGATTCTTGTTGTGGGTGTTATAGATTCTTAATCCTTGTTGAAAACCCGACGTTTGGGTACCACAATCTTGTTGATTGGATTGGTTTGAAAATTTGAAACCCCAAATATTGTTAAACCCTCCCAAACCCTTGTTCTTGATGAATTTGATTGATTTTTGGGTTGTGTGATTGTGGGGTTTTGGAATTGATTACCGGGGTTTGTTCTTCTTCGAGAAACAAACAAATTGAAACAAATTCTGGGTGATTCGGAGTTCGGTAACATCATTTTTGAAGAATCGAAACCCACCTTGAACCTTTGAAACCCTTGTTGAAACCCCCAACTTGAAAACTTTGAATCATAATTGAGACTTGTTTGTTGGTTGTTTGGGTGTGAAATTTATTGGGGTTTGAAGGTTGTATCAATATTCAACTTTGGGTACCTTGAATTTGGGCAAAACACGTTGGAATCGACCTAGAAATTGGATTGAAAACGAAGAACACGGAGTAGAAAAACCCAGGTGTTCTTCGTCCAGGCGCTCCGCCTCAACTTTGGGCGCCCCGCCTGACCAGTGCTTAGTCCAGGCGCTCCGCCCCAACTCTGGGCGCTCCGCCTGACCTTCCCCACTGCACCACTTGGCAGGCGCTCCGCCCCACTACACTGGGCGCTCCGCCTGACCCCTGAAGGGTGAGATTTGGGTAGTTTCTTCTAGGTTTGCTTGTTTCTTTGTTGCCTAACCTCTAATTAGTGCCTCTCTAAGTAATCTTTCTACTTAATTAGCACTAATCTTTCGTTGCTTTTAGGTGAATTCGTGCATTAGTTGGAGAGTAGAACTCCAAGAAGATTCGTAGATCCTTTTTTATTCAAGTCCTCACTTCAAAGTGCCTAGCGTTCATTGAGTCCTATTAACTCCACTCACCCCGGAGTGTGCTTGACTCGTGAATAGTTTGGTTGAGTTGAGGAATTGTTACTCATCTACATGAAGCTTTGGAACTACAAGTCGAGTGAAATATCCACCACCACTAAACGAGCGAACCGAGTGAATCTCAAGTGAGGGAGTGTGTGAGATTGTTTTGCTAACGTTTGTTACTTGTGTAGGTACAATGTCCACCGAAGGAGAAGATTTTGCTAAGAGTGCCCTTGCTACTATCCTTGCCAAATTTGATAGTATGAACTTGAGGATTCAAAGCCTTGAGAGGGTGACATCAAGTGCCCTAGTGTAGCAAGGGACTTCCAATGTCCAATCGGAGAAAGGGACCCCGAGTGTCCAAGTTGAGAAAGGGGCCCCGAGTGCCCAAGTTGAAGCCGGTGAAGGCACAAGTAGTCCGACCTTTACCCCAGAACAAGTTGTTGAGTTGCTTCTTCATCAACAATGGGTGAAGAATTGATTAAGTGTTGGGCAATACCCAACGAACGGGCATTCCCCGTATTTTGGACAACCCCCAAAGAAATATTCCACTTCCAAGACCCATCCGAAACGTTCAACCTCTTGAGCAAGCCGATGAATCTCAAGAAGGAGAGGAAGCCGAGTATGGTGATGAGATGTATGGGTATGATGATCACTTTCAACCAAGGCGAGGTATGAATTGGGGTCAAAATGTGGATAGGGGTAGGGGCCGAGGTCGAGGGCCACCTCTGGGATATGTTGGAGGGAATGCGAGGAGGGAATATGGTGTGAATGAAGATCACTATGGAGGCCAACCGGAGCCTTTCCGTGGGGGTCGTGACAACACCAACCTCAATAGTGTGAAGCTTAATCTCCCAATCTTTAAAGGGAATTGTGATCCGGGAGCCTACATTGAATAGGTACTACTCATGGAAAGGATGTTTGACACAAATGATATGACCGATGACAAGAAAGGTACTTATGCTATTTCATCATTTGAGTCCTATGCATCTACTTGGTGGGAATCCGTCAAGAGATCAAGGAGAAGAGCGGGAATCCCCGTGAATATAGGTTGGAATGATTTGAAAGGTCTCATGAGTATCAAGTACATCACTCCTAGATATCGTCAAGAGCAACTCAAGAAGCTTTATGAGCTAAAGCAAGGTGTCAAGACGGTGCATGAGTATTGTGATGAGTTTGAAAAGACTCGAATGGCCTTGGACATGGACACCGAAGATGAGGAGCAAGCCGTGATCCGCTTCAAGAATGGTTTGAGCTATGGTATAGCTTCCCAATTGAGATTTCATGCTTATCTTTCACTTCAAGAAGTCCTTGATGCTTCCATTCAAGCCGAGCAATGGCTTAATGATGAAAAGTCCAACCGTTACAAGGGCAACACTTCCACTTCCATGAACAAGCCAAAGGAATGGAAAAATCCTACTCCCAATGCAAGATTCCTAAATGCAAGTGGCACTAGTGGTGCAAGTGCTAGCAAAGATGTGAAGAAGCCGTATGAGAAGTACACACCCAATGTTGGAGGTAACTCTAAAACTCAATTGAATACTCCTACTTCTTCTTCAATTCAATGCCACAAATGCAAGGTGTATGGTCACTTTGCTAAAGAGTGTCCTACGAAGAGGACCATGATTTTTGTTGGTAATGATGCTTATGAACAATAGAGTGAACCGGAGGATGAGGAAGTAGAGGGTGATGAGGAGGTTGATAATGGGGAGGTTGCAATGGAGGATGATGATGATACCCATGCCTTCCTTGTTGTGAGGAGGAGTTTAGGAGCCATGTTTGTGGAGGATAGTGAGACTTTGCAAAGAGAGAACCTTTTCATTCCAAATGCCGAGTCATGGGTCTTCTTTGTTCAATGATTATTGACTCGGGAAGTTGTGCCAATGTCATTAGTCAAACACTAGTTTCCTAATTGAAGATACCCACCGTGAAACACCCAAATCCTTACCATTTGCAATGGTTTAGTGAGTGTGGTGAATTGAAGGTGGTCAAACAATGCATGATCAAGTTCAAGATAGGGAACTATGTGGATGAACACATGTTTGATGTTGTGCCTATGCAAGCATGCCACCTTCTCTTTGGGAGGCCATGGCAATTTGATAGACATGTGGTTCATGATGGCCATGCTAACACCTATACGGTTAAGCATGAGGGAAGAAGTTTGTACTTAAACCCTTAACTCCCAAGCAAGTTAGTGATAATTACAAGCGAATGAGGGAGTTAAGAGAGGCGGCAAAGGCTAAGTCGGTTGTTGAGACTAGCCCTTTGTCCAAGAGCTTGGTGGCAATCCCACCATCTTCTACCGGTAGCATATATGCCATGATGCAACCGGGCGAGATCTTGAGAGGAAATGATGGCAACAAACTACTCATATGCCTAGTGCACAAAGGTATGATTCTTACATCCGATGTTGATTCTTTAACTAACCCTTTACCTAGTGCAATTGAGAATGTTTTGAAGGTGTTTGAAGACATGTTCCCGGATGAGATGCCGAGTGGTCTTCCTCCATTGAGGGGGATAGAACACCAAATTGATTTTATCCCGGGGTCTCAAATTCCAAACAAACCGGCTTATAGGAGCAATCCGGAGGACACAAGAGAATTGCAAAGGCAAGCTGATGAATTGCTCACTAAAGACTTGGTGAGGGAAAGCTTGAGTCCTTGTGCCGTGCCCGTGATCCTTGTTCCCAAGAAGGACGGCACTTGGAGAATGTGTGTTGATTGTTGGGCCGTGAACAAAATAACGGTAAAGTACCGTCATCCCATTCCCCGACTTGATGATATGTTAGATGAATTGAGTGGTTCATGTGTCTTTACCAAAATTGACCTTAGGTCCGGCTACTATCAAATCCGGATGAAACCCGGGGACGAATGGAAAACCGCATTCAAGACCAAGTTTAGTCTCTATGAATGGTTGGTGATGCCCTTTGGGCTCTCCAATGCACCTAGTACTTTTATGAGACTAATGAACCATGTGTTGATGATATCTTGATTTATAGTAAGTCAATAGACGATCATGTTGGCTACTTGAGTCAAGTGCTTGAAGTGCTACGAGCCGAAAAGCTCAATGCCAATTTGAAAAAGTGTGCCTTTTGTGTGGAGAAGGTTGTCTTCCTTGGGTTTGTTGTGAGTGCCCAAGGAGTGGAGGTGGATGAGTCCAAGGTGGAGGCCATACGTGATTGGCCTACTCCAACCACCGTGACTCAAGTGAGGAGCTTTCATGGTCTTGCTAGTTTTTATATACGATTTGTGAAAGACTTTAGCTCCATTGCCGCCCAACTCACCGAGTTGGTGAAGAAGTACCAACCATTTGTTTGGGGAGAGCCTCAAGAGAAGGCCTTCCAAGAATTGAAGAGTAGGTTGAGTACCGCCCCCCTATTGCAATTGCCCGACTTCGGAAAGGCATTTGAGGTTGAATGTGATGCCTCGGGGGTGGGAATTGGTGGTGTTTTAATGCAAGATGGCAAATCCATAGCCTACTTTAGTGAGAAATTGAAAGGGGCCTCCTTGAATTACTCTACTTATGACAAAGAGTTGTATGCCCTAGTGAGAGCCCTTGCCAATTGGCAACACTATCTTTGGCCTAGAGAATTTGTGATCAAGAGTGACCATGAGTCACTCAAGCATCTTAGGGGCCAAGAGAAGCTAAACAAGAGGCATGCCAAGTGGGTTGATTTTATTGAGTCTTTTCCCTATGTTGTTCAATACAAAAAGGGGAAAGACAATGTGGTGGCGGATGCGCTTTCTAGGAAGTTTGCTCTAGCCACTACTCTCACCTCTAAGCTCATGGGTTTTGAAAGCATCAAGTTGATGTATGATAATGACCCCAAGCTAAAGAGCATCCATGAAGCTCTAGAGAAGGGGGAGAGAGTTGAGAAATACCAATGGGTTAATGGTTACATCTTTAAAAATGGTAAAGTGTGCATACCCGAGTCCTCATGGAGAGAATTGCTTGTGCAAGAGGCACATTGTGGAGGACTCATGGGTCACTTTGGTAGGGATAAAACCTTGGCCATTCTTATGGAGCAATTCCATTGGCCTAAAATAGGGACACATGTTGAGAGACTTTGCAACTCTTGTCTTGAGTGCAAGTTTGCTAAGTCCAAATCGAACCCCCATGGTTTGTATACCCCACTCCCCGTACCTACTAGTCCGTGGTTGGATATATCAATGAACTTTGTCATGGGATTACCAAGGACTAGGGGGGCCATGATAGCATTTATTTTATTGTGGATAGGTTCTCCAAAATGGCTCATTTCATTCCATGTAAATAATGCGATGATGCACAACATGTAGCTTCCTTGTTTATTGATAATGTTATGAAGTTGCATGGAGTGCCTCAACCATAGTGAGTGATAGGGACACCAAGTTCCTAAGCCATTTTTTGAGGAGTTTATGGGGTGCCCTTGGCACCTAGCTTTTTTTTTCTACGTCCTACCACCCCCAAACCGATGGTCAAACCGAGGTGGTAAATCGAACTTTGGGTGCTCTCTTAAGAGCCATGACCCGAGGTAAGGGTGGGACTTGGATGGACAAGTTACCTCTTATGGAGTTTTCCTACAATCGTACTGCGCATAGAATGATTGGCATGACTCCATTAGAGTGTGTTTATGGTTTTAACACCTTGATTCCCCTTGATCTAACCCCTTTGCTAAGGGAAATGGTTGTTAATTTTGAAGGTAAAGCTAGAGCCAAGGCTTTGATGGAACTTCATGCGAAGGCAAAGAAGAATTTGGAGGAAGCTTATGCAAAGGTTGCCTCCAAGAAAAACAAAGGACGCAAGAAGGTGGAACTCAAGAAGGGTGACTATGTTTGGGTGCACTTCCAGAAAGAAAGGTATCCAAACATTAGGAAAGGGAAGTTGGCACCCCGTGGAGATGGCCCATTCCAAGTGCTTTCCAAGATAAACAACAACGCCTATGTGGTCGACTTGCCAAGTGAGTATCAAGTTTCTAATACATTTCACGTTTGTGACTAGGTTCCTTTGGATGTAGGGGATTGAGAGGTCATGGATGATGATGCTTCAATTTCGAGGACGAAATCTTCTCAAGAAGGGGAGGATGATGCCGGGAAAACCTCCACGAGACCCTTCACACGGAGCCAAGCTAAGGAGATCCAACGAGTACACTTACACCTGGTGGGGAAGGGCCTAGAAGAAGGAAGCGATTGAAAGCCGTTCCGGGTGATTAAAGCACAAGGGGAGCAGCCCAGTACACCAGGCGCTCCCCCCAGCATCCCAGGCGCTCCGCCCTGCATTGCCTTGGCTGAGGCGCTCCGCCCAACTTTGGGGCGCCCCGCCTAGGCCACTCCACTGCACACTTTTGTGGGCGGTCTGCCCAAAATTTGGCGCTCCGCCCCATTTGCTGAAGGACGGGAATTGACTTGGTGTTTTGTCTATTTTGACCCTACGTGGTCTTTTATTCCTAAGCCTAAGTGTGGGCATTCTCGACCTTTCAATTGGTGCCTAAAAAAACCTATAAATAGCTAGATAGCTTGTTTATTTCATTAGTTTATTATTGATGAACAAAAACCTTTGTGTTGAGAGTTGAACTCTTTTATTGAATGAAAACCTTGATGGGACTTGTTCTTCCTCTAGTAAATCTAGATGATTTCCAATCCCCCCCAATCATTCTACTTGCGTGCTCACGTTAGCTCGAGGGTAGTTGCCTAGCGTAGATGTTCTTGACATTCTCTCAGGTTGTAATGGAACGGGTTCTCCGTTGCTACTTGGGATTATTGATCGAGTTACGTCTCGTTCTTATCTTGTTTACTTTTTCCGTATTTTCCCTACATCAAGCATGAAACACGAAAACATCCTGTCATAACCCAAGACAAATACCATTTTTGACGACCTCCAAAATCCGGTAAAATCCAAATATCAAACCTCAGTCTAAGTATGTAAAATATCCACATATCATAGTCATCAATACACTAAAAGGCGAATGCAGATTTTAGCCAATACATTGATGTTCAGTGCAATGCAACCACCTCCTCTCGGTGATCTGTCATACACAATAAATCGGGGCAGAATTTTTGAGGATCCCCTCAAAAATTCCAAAAGATGCAAACTTGACACTGGGCAGAAATTTTTGAGGTCCCCTAAAAAATTTCAAAGACAAGTCCTTACAACAGCAACATGATAGCCTCTTTAGCACATCACATGACATATAATAGCATTCTACTTGTTGCACTTTACTCTTGATGCATCGACTGAGGGTACACAACCCGACGTCGAATTTTACACTTTAATTAGCTGAGGGCATACAACCCGAAGCGTCGGTTGAGGGTACACAGCCCGACACCGATTTGTCATTTTAAATTAGCTGAGGGCATACAACCCGAAGCGTCGACTGAGGGCACACGACCCGATATCGATTTGTCATTTGAATTAGCTTAGGGTACACAGCCCAAAGCGTCGGTTGAGGGTACACAGCCCGATACCGATTTGTCATTTTAAATTAGCTGAGGGTATACAACCCGAAGCGTCGACTGAGGGCACAAAACCCGATGTCAATTTGTCATTTAAATTAGCTGAGGGTACACAGCCCAAAGCATCGGGTTGAGGGTACACAGTCCGATACTGATTTGTCATTTTAAATTAGCTGAGGGCATACAACCTGAAGCGTCGGTTGAGGGTAAACAACTCGATACCGATTTTTCATTTTAAATTAGTTAAGGGCATACAACCCGAAGCGTCGACTGAGGGCACACAACCCGATGTCGATTTTTCATTTAAATTAGCTGAGGGTACACAGCCCAAAGAGTCGATTGAGGGTACACAGCCCGATACCGATTTGTCATTTTAAATTAGCTGAGGGCATACAACCCGAAGCGTCGGTTGAGTGTACACAGCCCGATGCCGATTTGTCATTTAAATTAGCTGAAGGCATACAACCCGAAGCGTCGATTGAGGGCACACAACCCGATGTCGATTTGTCATTTAAATTAGCTGAGGGTACACAGCCCAAAGCATCGGTACACAGCCCGATACCAATTTGTCATTTTAAATTAGCTGAGGGTACACAACCCAAAGCGTCGGTTGAGGATACACAGCCCGATACCGATTTGTCATTTTAAATTAATTGAGGGTACACAGCCCGATACCGATTTGTCATTTTAAATTAGCAAAGGGTACGCAGCGTGAAGCGTGGATTGAGGGTACATAGCCCGATATCGATTTGCATTTAATTTTGTCGAGGGTACACAACCCAAAGCATCGGAGGGTACACGGCCCGATGTCGAAACTGACACCGCGGAGGGTACACAGCCCGATACAAATTTTGATATTGTAACAGGAAGACAGCCTGGAGGGTAAACAGCCCAAGGAGAGGACAACATGACAAATGGTAGACAACCCGGCAAAAGGATAACATAGCAAAGGTTGCACAACCAAGAAGAAAGAATGATAGGCAACCCTGCATGAAGAGATACACAGCTTAATACAAGAAGGAGGACAGCCCGACGTGACGAGCACACATTTAAAGGACAAAGAGCAATGGACATATAATCCGGCGTCACATTGGCAAGGTGATCCAACAACAGTCCAGCACGACAAAGCAACTACCTCCTGACGAGGAGCACTTATGCAAATGGATATCCCCCCAGAGGAGAAGCGCACATTCCCTGGCACTGAGCACCTGAAAGCAGACCAGAAAAAGGAGAGATCAACTCAACAAGGAAGTTTACTTTATCTATCTCAATTTGCATTTGTTTTGATTTTGCTATAGGGACTCTATGATCTCCCTACAAACCCCCGCACCCCACTCTCACATCTGCTCCCAAAATCACTTCTGATTATGCAATCACAAAACCTCAAATACCTACCAAAGCGCCATCCCAAGACCCATCAAAAGGCCTGATCCTACAGATAATGTTTTTGCTACACCCGCAAGTTACCTATTTTGCCGAGTTCCAAGACGCTCAAAGCCACAATCCTACACTCGCACTGGTGATCTACCTAATCCTTCCTTGCCGATTGGGTACCAGCTCCGTATTCCTTCCTATTCGTGCCCATATGTTTGAATTGCGCATATTCATCGTGCTTTACTCCTCAATATTCCTCAGTTCATTCAAGACAATGTTGAGGCCAAGATGACTTCTCTATCAAGTTATAGTTGAAAGTGTGCCCATGTAAACCCCCTCTTTATGGGTGTGTCGTGCACCACATCTTCATAACTAGGACGTTTACAAGCCTATTTCACCACACTCGGTCTATCGATATCCCGACTTCGACAGCGCCTTTGTCCTACCTGCCAAATACCTATTATGTCGAGTTCTGACATGCCCAAAAGCTGATCATTTCACGCCCTCACAAGCAATCTGCCTAATCTTTCATTGTGAATTAGGATATTATTTGGCATTTCCTTCCAACTAATGCCTACTTTGTCTATTCAAGCCTATCTGCGTCAATCGTGCGTGTTTTCGTGCTTAATCGTGCCCATCTATTCGAGTCGTGCGTCTTTACAAAACTCGCTCCTCAAATCCTTCCCAGCTCAATCAAGTCAATATCGAGGAAAATATTACTCATTTATCGAGACGAAATGGAAACTATGTACCTATAAACTCCTCTTTATGGGTGTGTAGCGCGTCATATTTTTCATAACTAGGACGATTATAAGCCTCTTTTCCCATG